>OZ038506.1:55575939-55760939 GCA_964036315.1 Acanthosepion esculentum
TGCCATGTTTGATACACACTTAGGCAATCATGTATCTTTCAATACATGACTGACAAGGCGGATTTTTTCCTGCGGTAAGTTGCCATTTCTTTCTGCGGTAGACCAGTTGCCATCCAAGGCTATAGAACCCATAGTTGGGGAGAGAAGAAGAGGATTAATACCTTTCCCAAGGGTATTAGCACATAAGTGAATGTAATGGATTCAACTAGAATTCGAACTCGGCTCTCCGATTCCTCAATCCGAGCCACTATCCATTACTCCACCTACACAGATTAGCAGTATGTTGTGTTTAGCTATTTCTTATTATTTATATGTGGGTCACATCTGATGAAGTAACAGATAATATTTAAATATTTATATTCCATTTTTAAGAAGGAAGTTCCGCTCAGGCAGATTCTTCCCCAGAACTGTGGAACAGACTCCCAAATTGATGCTTCCCCAATCACTACAAAACCTTCTGTCTATCCTGTAAATTCTCATAATATGCAGTTAATTCTTTTCTTTATGCTCTGACAACAACCTCATTCATTAACCCTCTACCTTGAGTGACTCTTGAGCCTTGTATTGAGTGAACAATAGTATAAATAATATAATAGGCAATTGTCATCCAATGTTTCCATCCTTTGACGTTTTCTCCTGCAGAAACAGGAGCTTCATGACATCCAAAGGTTCAACACTTGAAAATTAATTCCACAGTTTCCATTGGCATGGTTCAGTCAATAATCTGTAAGAAACTGATAAAATATATGTGAAGAAACCACAATACTGACACTTTACAATAGAAAAAAAAAACACTTTCCATTGGGTCAGGACGAGAATTTTTCAGCACTCCTTGTTGTACAAGAAGGATAGGTTTTTGAAGCTTTTCATTACACCGACGTCTGTGACAAAAAAAAACTGTTAAGCTGAGGTAATTTCTTATACGAAAATGTTTCCCGTATTAAAAACGACCTTGTGTTACATTCATTGCCCAGGTGAATAAAATAAAATATTATTAATATACAAGGGGAATAACTCTTATTAAAAAAATAGAGTTACTTCCCTTAAAATTTGCTTGCAAAAATGTTCTTTTTGTTTTCGATGAGCTACAATTTCCTGTCCATCGCAGCTCTTAATAAAGATTATCTCTTTGGCTATCTTCCCTAATCTCTGATCCTTCAACACAATCTATCTAGGTAGTAAATTGAACAACTAATGCATTGAATATGTTTACCGTAATGCGTCTGATCACAATTTCTATTTAAAAATTGCGACTTTAATTTGTGGCGGACTTCACCACATATTTAACTTAGATTAGGAAAGCAAACTGACGTGAAGAAAAACATAATAAGCCAAAGACATCATTACACATAAAATTTGTCTTTAACAAGATGTACAAACAAGGATGTGAAAGAAAAGCATGCATTGAGTAAAACAAGAGTTGTCTCTCTTTAACTATTAATTGTTCCAAAGTTCACTGAAAGCAATAAGGTTGTAATAGTTTCTGGTAATAAATATTTTCAACAGTTTTGCTGTGTAAGAAAAAAAGGTTATGTGAGTATAGAGAATATTCAGCATGTGAGTGGTGGTGTGAGTGAGAAGGTTGGCGCATGGTTTCAACTGTAGTGGATTTCTGTGGCAGTTGAGATCTCATTGGTTTACTAAGAATTTTCTTTGCTTATATAGGTGACCATCGGCTCTGAAAGCGCTGCGCGGAAAGAATCACTCTTCACGTGCAGGCAGTCTGATTGGTTGGCATTGACCAATCAGCGAGCGAGCTTTGGGGAGACTCACGAGAAGCTTCTGGGATCCGATTCTCCCAAAAGTGCACGAAATCGACTACATGAAAATATAGCGATTATAAAATTGTCGCATTACACAGTAGTGTTGATTTACTATCCAATGAATGCTTGTTGTTGTATAATTTGAATTTGCATAAGTATATATGTATGTGTGTGTGATGATGATGATGATGATCGTCATAAATTAAAAAGATAAAGCAAGATAAAAAAAAAACGTATAGAAAGTGAAAATATAGAAAATCGCTAGATCATCTACAGTAAATTTGCGTCCAGGTTCTTACAATATTTCACTTATTTGGCAGAGCTTCGATTATCACAATGTGGAATATTTAATAACAAAAGTGATAAAAGCGTAAACAAAAAAGCAAAAAGAAAATCAACGAAACTGGCTAGATATCCAAAAGAAACACCTATAAAGAACAAAAACGGTTTAATTTAAAAGTTCAAATTTTCAGTGTCCCCTTCTTTTCGTGCGCATGTGTAGTTACATCAACGGAAACATCACTTTATTCCGATGAAGTCTATAAAGAAATCCAAGTTCTTGTCAAACGCAAAAACTGAGTTAGTAGAACAACAATTCATAATAGGTACAAAATTACAAAACAAGACAGCCACTGCGTAAAATTTTAAAAGGACAAACACATTTATTTTACTGATGCACGAAGTTTGCAGAAAAATCTCCTTTTGGGTGCCCTATAAAGGCAGGATAACAATTTCTGATAAAAGGATTACCAGAGAAAAATGGAAAAAAATACAGTTTGGGAAAAGTCAAGGATTTTGAAAATGACTCAAAAGGAAAACAATACAAGAAAGCAGTAAAAAAACAAAACAAATATGCATCAATCTTTAAGAAAAAACGAAAAGACCTACTTTTACTTATTTGACGTGCATCTCTAGGGCATATAGTAATTTAAGAAAAGTCAATTTTAAAATTCACAGTGCTTCCGAAAATGTCTTTGAATTCTTTTCCGTATTTTGTTGTCCAACTGCAGGAGACTTTTCATTTGAACTTGAACATTCTTTAGTCTCTCTGCCTTCTTCATATCATAAGCCTTCTCGCTCCTTGATTTACCTTGTCCCCTTGCTGTAAAATGGTATTCTCGCATCTACTGAGCTGAGCTCTATATATTTGGAAAAATAGGCTCCAAACACCTCCCCGCCATTCGGGTTGTTACTAGAGCGTGAGACCACGTCTCTCATTGATATTTCATAAACTAGAAATAGATCTTTCATAAATTTAACAAGTTTCAAACAGTCAGTCAGTTATGTGCCATGCGTGATACACGCTTAGGGAATCATGTATCTTTCAATACATGACTGACGAGGCAGATTTTTTCCCGCAGTACGTTTCTGCGATAGACCAGTTGCCATCCAATGCTACAGAACCTGGTCTGTTGTGCTATTAGGGGCAGATAAAGAGGATTTATACCTTTATACTGTAAGTGAATGTAATGGATTCAACTGGAATTCGAACTCTGCTCTCCGATTCCTCAATCCGAGCCACCGCGCCTCCCTGAGCCGAAAAATATATATAGTCTGGTCTTCATAAAAATACACTTCTCTCAAAAGAATGTGTATTAAAAAAAACAACCTAGATGGTTAAATGTTTATTCAATGTTAACATTTTTAAAATAGTAAGAAATGCGTCACACAATTTTTTTCGCTTTGTCATTAATTTTTGTAACATTGTTCAGATATTTAAAAAAAATTATACAGATCATTTTTTCCCATATAATACAACTCAAAGACATGAAAAATGCGTAAACAATTGCTAGAAATTATGCCATATCCCAATAAACTTTCAGTGAGAATAGAACGTACTTGAGACTGTGAGAGATTTGACACGAGATCATCTTAGATAAATCTTCGTTTGCTTAATTTTTAAACAGAAAACAAATCTGGAAATTGTCTAGCTTCTAGCTCAGATAGCTTTAAAAATTTCTTTGAACCAGATGCATATATTTATTTGCGGGGAACTATTTCGAGTACGATTTCCTTCAAAGCATTATAGGAAATTAACCCTATTACCAGTGTAGTGGATCTAAGAAGGATGTGTGAATATTTATTTAAG
Source organism: Acanthosepion esculentum (assembly GCA_964036315.1). Classification (NCBI taxonomy): domain Eukaryota; kingdom Metazoa; phylum Mollusca; class Cephalopoda; order Sepiida; family Sepiidae; genus Acanthosepion; species Acanthosepion esculentum. The sequence continues at coordinate 55,579,792 of OZ038506.1, forward strand.
ATTGTGCTGCAAATAAAATATGCAATATCCACAAACATAAATTATAAGAAATGGCCAAATGGTAACGATATCCAATCACGACAAAAAATCCATGTTTGAAACGACAGATTAAATTTTATATACACAGTTTACAATTTCTTTGTTTGTAATGATGTGTGCAAATGTATAGAGAAAAAGTTCTTTGCTGTTTTGGAAATGTTCAATATCTAAAAAGTTGTCTGCCTTTGATTAAAAAGGTTGAATTTAACTTAGACAAAAGATTTTTCTATGAAAGATATTAAGTGAAAAAATTTGTTGTATGACTTTTCCTAATCTCTCATAAAGAAAGTTTGTTTCTTTGGTGGCAATTTTGACACATAATTCCCGTGTGTATCTTTGCGTGTGTGTGCCTCAAAATGCGACGAAAATTCGTTTGCTGTTTCTATTTATAGTTTTTTTTAACAACAAAATCAGCTCCAGCAACTTGGTAGCTTGTTGCGAATTTTTCTGAGAAATGCGTGGGCGAATGTTGTATTTTTTATTTTTTAACCAATAGGATTTCTTGTAACATTTAAATTAGGGATGAATTTGAGAAATATTTTTTTTATGTCAGTTGAGCCTATTTTTGCACAAATTTTGACTGTTTTGTTATGGAAATTTCTCGAAGCTTATTTAACAACCAATGAAATTCAAGAAAATGTTTGAAAATTGAAATGATGGTTACTAAACCAGCACAACTACATACCCACGTGCATACGATATTAAAACATATCCAGACTTTATTTTCTACTGAATAACAGACAGTATTTACAAACGTTGGGGTGTATAATTCGGAGTTTCTCCTAGACGGGTTTCCAACCACGGTTAGAGATTTCGGTCTGCCCTGCACTTTAGCTTGATGGTAAGTGGGGAGAGAGAAGAGATGGGTTTATACCTTTCCCAAAGCCATTTCTGTCTCGTACCCAATTTGTGCCAAAGTGAATACGACGAACATGAGGATTTCTCGTTCTGAGCTGCTTTTCAACTGGGCATCCCAGGCTTGCATCTCCAGGTTGAGCGATGCGCAGTTCCGAAAATGACCAATGAAGAATCGTTCATGTTCGGAATAAAGTAAGGTCAGCAGTTGACGCCTAAGAGAATAAAAAGGTTTTTTAAATTGATACTGACATTTCAGGTAAATTTTTATTGATATTAATAAGATATTTCATTGAAAATGTTGAATAAAGTTTGTTTTTTTCTTAAAAAGAGACACTTCTTAAGAAGGTAATCTTCGAAAATTAGTGCGTCATTAGTTAAGAAAGAGAAATATTGTTTTGTATCGATTTTCCAGTTGAGGAGAATCGACCTCTCAGCGATAAAAAATCTTGGTCTCCAGCTGGGAGATAGATAGATAGATAGATAGATAGATAGATAGATAGATAGATAGATAGATAGATAGATAGATAGATAGATAGATAGATAGAACTAAAATATAGATAGATAAAAACAAAATGTAGACAGAAACAAAATCTCAAGATAGAAACAAAATGTCATAGATAGATAGATAGATAGATAGATAGATAGATAGATAGATAGATAGATAGATAAATAAAAATCTCATAGATAAAACAAAATGTCATAGAAACAAAATGTCGTAGGAAGCTAAATAGATAGAAACAAAATGCCATAGATAGATAGATAGATAGATAGATAGATAGGAACAAAATCTCAGATAAAAATGTCATAGATAAAACAAAACATTAAAAAAAATGGCAGATCGGTAGAAACAAAATTAAAACAAAATGTCATAGACAGATAAAACAAATTCTCATAGATAGATAGATAGATAGATAGATAGATAGATAGATAACGTGGATTCATGAACGCTTGCATGCAAAAAACGATATATTTTTTTTAATAATGTCAGATGGAACAAAATTAACTTTCAGGTCGCATGCAACCAATTCCTGTTTTGGCTACGATTAAAGCAAGATGTGTATGAAATTGATAGCATCGTCTATACGTTTATTTGATTGATACATTTTTACAAGCACTGATGAAGCAAAGATTCTACCCACTCGAATAATATTAACATTACTTTAGCTACTCTGGGTGTAAGTTTGGTAGAAAATTACCAATAAATTTTCAATTTAATATAGTTATCGCTCTTATTTGTTGATAATGTTAGGCATGGACGTCCGTATTTACAAATATTGTCTCGTTAATACACACAAAAAAATTCAAAATTCTTTTAAAATGCTTGGGGTTCCGGAATTGTAGTAAGAATTTCAATTTATGATTAGTAAACAGTGTTTTTTTTATTTAATAATAATATCATTTCACCGATACAAATTAACACAAAAGTATTAAAGTTTATAAATTATTCTAATTATTTTTTTAAAAATGGAAACAAAAATAATTCATCATTCATCGATTGGTTTTTTGGTTGATTTTGTTTAGCGGCATATCAACCTCTATGGGTTATTTAATGCCGAAATCTAAATATTTGGATTTTGGGTGGTTGAATTTGTTTAGCGGCATATCAATCTCTATTGGTTATTTAATGCTGAAATCTAAATATTTGGATTGTTTTGGATGGTTGATTTTGTTTAGCGGCATGTCAACCTGTATGGGTTAATTAATGCCGAAATCTAAATATTTGGATTGTTTTGGTTGGTTGATTTTGTTCAGCGGCATATCAACCTCTATGGGTTATTTAATGCTGAAATCTAAATATTTGGATTTTGGTTGGTTGATTTTGTTTAACGGCATATCACCTCTATGGATTATTTAATGCCAAAATCGAAATATTTGGATTGTTTTAGTTGGTTGATTTTATTTAGCAGCATGTCAACCTCTATGGGTTATTTAATGCCGAAATCTAAATATTTGGGTTGTTTTGGTTGGTTGATTTTGTTTAGCGGCATATCAACCTCTATGGGTTGTTTAATGCCGAAATCTAAATATTTGGATTTTGGTTGGTTGTTTGTGTTTAGCAGCATATCAATCTCTATGCGTTATTTAATGCCGAAATCTAAATATTTGGATTTTGGTTGGATGATTTTGTTTAGCGGCATATCAACCTCTATGGGTTATTTAATGCCGAAATCTAAATATTTGGATTGTTTTAGTTGGTTGATTTTGTTTAGCGGCATGTCAACCTCTATGGGTTATTTAATGCCGAAATCTAAATATTTGGATTGTTTTGGTTGATTGATTTTGTTTAGCTGCATATCAACCTGTATGTATGTATTGTTGGTTGTTTTACTATAAATTCTTCTGTTGATCATTTTACTATAAATATGTATTGTTGGTCATTTTACTATAAAATATATTCTTGGTCATTTTACAATAAAATGTGCTGTTTGTCATTTTACTATAAAATATATTGTTGCTCCTTTTACTATAAATATGTATTGTTGGTCATTTTACTATAAAATATATTGTTGATCATTTTACTATAAAATGTTCTATTGGTCATTTTACTATAAAATGTTCTGTTGGTCATTTTACTATAAAATATATTGTTGGTCATTTTACTATAAAATATATTGTTGGTCATTTTACTATAAAATGTTCTGTTGGTCATTTTACTATAAATATGTATTGTTGGTCATTTTACTATAAAATATATTGTTAGTCATTTTACTATAAAATATATTGTTGGTTATTTTACTATAAAATGTTCTGTTGTTGGTTATTTTACTATAAAATATATTGTTGGTCATTTTTCTATAAAATGTATTGTTGGTCATTTTACCATAAATAAGTGTTGTTGGTAATTTTATTATAAATAGGTATAGTTAATAATTTTACTATAAATAGGTATTATTGGTAATTTGAATATATACAAATGTATTACTGGTATTTTTGCTATAAAAATGTATTTTATACTTTCATACTGTTTTGTTTTTGTTTGAGGGTTCACTATTTGCCCATAGCTGGGACCCTAACAGGTGCTACCACCCCGGGTTAGGATGGACCTGTTAACAACAATTAAGGGGTGGTTCCACGCTCCTCAAAACTTCTAATCTCCCAATCAGAGGCCTTGTTGTTTATCGTCATATCCAGTAGTAATTTATTCATTGAAATTTTATTTTAAGACAGTGACGTCTATAGTATATTTTATTCATAAAAGCAAGTAAAAGCTTTTCTATTCAAATAATGTCATAGTTATATTGAATTTTTTTAATTTTACGATTCAGGGCAGATTTTCGGTAACTGGTGTCCTGTTTGACCAAAAAATGTATAATTTAAATTCTCATAGGACTTGTCCTTATAACTAATGTAAGCACTAAGCGCTACATAAAAGAATTTCTCGGAAGTTCATAAAATTAAAAAGTGTAGGGTAACAAATGTAAAAAAAAAAAATGCCAATATTTTGTAAAAACGAAACGTTTGAAATTTTTTTTTTATTCATTTGTGAATAAGTCCTAAAAGTTTCATTAAAAGCAGCAATTATCTGATTTTTGCAAGAATTTCGAAATAAATTTGTTTTACACCGCAAAAAGATGCTCAAATTTCCCATACTTATTTATAGTCCACCGTTGATTTCAAAAGTTCTACAAAGGATTTTTTAAAAATGAAATTCTTTGGTTTTTTTCCTCTTAATAACAACACAAAGATTTTGACGATAAAACTTTGTTTTTATTAAGTTTTGGGAATTTTTCCATCATATATGGTCATTTTTATCAAATCTTTGAAAGTATCTGTATATATTACACACACACAAGCACACACACACACACACACACACACACACACATATATATATATAGCATCATGTCTCGCACATCTCGCCTGTGGAACTCCCTTCCTTATTCCTGTTTCCCTGACAAATACAATCTCCAACTATTTAAGTGTAACGTCAATCGAAATCTCCAGTTGCCTTGATCTATCCATTTCCCTTCTCCACATCCTTTCACCTTTCATTCCTATCTGCTCTCGCTCCAAATCTTCTGTAACCCCCTTGCCTTGATCGATCCACTATCTTTCTCCACATCCTCTCCTTTACCACTCCTATCTGCTCTTCCTCCAAACCTTCTGTAAGTCCTTGCGTACTAGTGGCTTCCAGCCTTGCTTGGGGTGATAAGCTTAAATATATATATATATATATATATATATATATATATATATATAACAGATAAACATATATATATATATATATATATATATATATAACAGATAAACATACACACTCTTAAACATGGCGTCTCCAAAAATACGTATATTTATTTTTGAATCAATAATTTTCTGAGTTGGAACGACCAAAAATGGTTGCACTTTCTTTTTCCTTCCATATAAAACTTGGCCTTAGAAATGAATAAGAAATCTTTATTTGAACTTATTTTATGCGTTGTATACCTTCCGGGTGTGGGGAACACAACTTCTTATCATTTGTATTTCTTAGCAATGTTTGTCCCCTTATCATACCCCACAGTCCCTGTTCTACCATCCATTTATTCCAGCTCGTTGGAAAGGTTACTTGATGTTTCGCCTCTTGCCTTTATTATGTTGTGTGAGGTTCAAATTCTCAAAACCCTAATAATAGAAGATAGAAATGAAATGGTAATCAAAATTTGAAGATTTAGAAATAAATCCAAATATTGACATTATGAATAATTTATAGAATTTAAAAGGTTATGTGTTGGATGTATTTCCTGTGGATGCGTTTTCACATGTAAACAATTAAAGAATAAGAAAAAAATATTGGGTTTCTACCACTGACTGTTTATTTTCTCTTTTTTATATGAACTGTAATGAAACAAAGTTCGCAATGTCTCTTGTTTATATCCGTTTTCTTTTTTGCTCCAGAACTTATGATACTTAAGGATAGCATCTTTATAATAGTCGAACTCAAGTCAGCCTTGCGCTGATTTGGAACGATCAAAGAAAGGTTGAACTTACTTCATCGGTAGTTATAATGGTCGAGCTCAAGTTAGCCTTGCGCTGTGTTGGAACGATCAACAAGTAAATCTTGTCTTACTTCATCGGTGGAATTTCGGCAAAACATGGAAACAGCCGCAACTCTGCACTTTGAAAATCGAAATCTGTCTGGTTTTATAAGAATTTTTCCCGAAAGTAGGCTCGAGAAAAATAAGGTTTTAGTTTTCTCTGATTGGTCAAATATTTCACATGGCGATGTTAATTTTTAACCACTAGACACTTTGAGACAAACGGCGTGTGTTTTGTTGTGCAATCTGTTTTGTATGTTTGTAATATTGTCTATTATTGGATAGAATATAACGTTTGGGTGTGTTTTAATATGGTGCATATGTGGGTATGTTATTGTGTTGAAAATAGGATTTATTTCCTATATGCATACACGTATACATAATTCAATCAACAATTCGCAATATAATGTCATAATACGTACACGTACCCCGGGTATCTGTTCCTATGCACAAGGACTTTATGCCTGAACTTTATTTCAAGAATTCAAACATAAAAGTCTTTGTTTAATTCTTGATTTATTAATTATATATTATGTTATATAAACATCATGGCAATGAATAAAATTTAATTATTAATATTAATATATTCATTTTAATATATAATAATTATATATTATATTATATTAACTCTCTGTTGATTTCTTTTTTCCAATCTTTACACAAGATCTTGTAGGGATAAAGAAGGCGTACCCCGGGTATCTGTTCCTATGCACAAGGACTTTATGCCTGAACTTTATTTCAAGAATTCAAACATAAAAGTCTTTGTTTAATTCTTGATTTATTAATTATATATTATGTTATATAAACATCATGGCAATGAATAAAATTTAATTATTAATATTAATATATTCATTTTAATATATAATAATTATATATTATATTATATTAACTCTCTGTTGATTTCTTTTTTCCAATCTTTACACAAGATCTTGTAGGGATAAAGAAGGCGTTTATATACCTTTCATGAAGATAGGTTACGTGGTTCACATGAGGGCTGCTTAGTGACTTGACTTCATACAGTGACCAGAGCGGCAGTCAATATCATGTTGCTTACAGCAGCCAAATAGTAAGTTTGCTTTCTTTAGCTCAGTCTATAAGTCCATGGTGACGTTTCCCTTTGTGTATATATCTTTCTCAGATATAGAAAGACACTCCAGCTCGCAGGCTAGTGTTTCTTTCTATATCCTCAATTTGGGAAAAACCAAGTCTCGCTGTTTTCCGTCCGTGAAATATGTCCTCGCCTGAGGCATAGATGAATCCGATCCGTTTGAATGTGGAGTCCTAAACACGTTTTCTCCAGACGCAAGATTATCTTTATATTATATGTAAGACCCATTTTTGTTTCTCCTTACACTCTGCTTTGCTATGTAGATATATATGATTTATTTTTTCCGCGCGAGACACTTGTATATATGTATATATTGTTGTGTCTATGGCTTAGTAGTATAAAAGTCTCTCTGAGAACAAAGCATGTTTGTCATTCCGTTTTCCTTTCAGCCATTCCGTTCCGTCCGTGAACTGTTATTATATCATGAATATAATAATGCCCATAATGGGGGAAATACAAATATGTAAAAAGAACCTTTCTACCATAGCTCTCTCTCGTTACTGTCTCTTTGCTATCTGATGGGGCATGATGTTACTATAAAGCAACCTCCCACTATCTAGTCACCTTACATGCGGTGAAAACAGACACGCAACTGTATCAGCCACTGAAGAGGCTCAAATTAAAATTTCACTTATGAATTTGGGGCTAGTAAAGAAAACATGCCTCGAAAAAGTAATATATATATATATATATATATATATATATATATATATATATATATATATATATATATATATATCGGCATAAATCGTTCAAAAAGTAACAACTAAAATAGCAATCACAAAAAAAGAAGTGAAACACCGAAGATAATATAAAAATTAGCATTAACCTTAACCTTAATTTCTTTCTTTTCACTTTGCTCTTCCGACTCCGGGGGCTACGAACGCATTTCCTGTACTGAACACGATCGCCCATTTCCGTCCGGAGAAACCCGTCTCCGCTAATCGATCTGCGCAATCAACTTCCATGACAATAAAGCTCGTAACAAAAGAATACCGTCTAACAAGTTCGAATCACCTATCGATCATCAATGAGATCCATTTTCAATAGATCATGACAACAGACCACCAATCATAATCTACATGGGATCATAAAAATATCAATTCAAGCGCGTAGTTTTATGTCGTAGAATTGCACGCTTTTTACGATTCTAATGCAATCGGATCACTTAAACTCGTTCTGAACGAGCTTTATCAACCTTTTAAAAAAAGCGTTATTCAAAATAATGGTCGATGCTATCAACTAAGGGATAAAAACAATACGTTTCCTTTCAGTAATAACATATTTAATTTGAAAGGTTTTGGGTTGATGTTTTGATTTCGTGAGAAAAATTAATTTTGTTCTCGTAACTAAATCCAGCGTCTGTTTTAATGTTCAGGGAATTTTTCTCGCTCTCAAGAAGATGAAGAGGAGACCTGAGGCAACAAATATGTGGTTCTACAGAAGAATGCCGAGAATCCCATGAACAAAACACGTGAACAACGAGGAAGCTTTATGGAAAAAAGTAACAAAAAGGACAACTGTACATAGTTTCAGAGATATTAAATTTCTCAGACACACAACTGATTGATTGATTCGAATTTTTACAGTTTATCAACCCTTTGTGGTTTATTTAAAAATAAAATATATTTTGAATTTTGTAAGAGTAATTCTTTTTTTTTTTTTTTTTTTTGTGAGTGAATATTACATTAACTATCATTTGAGAATAAGAATGATTTTCAACATACAACTATTTAACCTGTAGCTGGGGGAAGTTAGATGGATTTATAACTTTCCCAAGGGTATTTGTGCGCTGAATGGAGTTTGAACTGCTATCCATTACACGATCCTCACATCTACCATAATGAGGAAAGAAAGCCTGGAGAATTTGGTACTCATAGGGCATATTAAAGGTAAGGTGAGCAGATGCTCGTGTAAGTGAATAGTACAACATGGACTGGGAGGAATAATAATACCTAGAGCTAAAAAGCAGAGGAAGTTGTGGAGAGCCATGATCACCCACGTCCTCTAAAGATACGTCAAATAAAAAAAAAACATTACAATACCCGTATTGCAATAAAAGTGCTTGTATTAATTCCTGACTAATGATAGCTTCTTTTTCTTTCATTATTTGTTGCTCGATAGTAGTAGAGAGGTTCACCTATCGTCTGGTTCACACTCCTCCTCGGTCTTTTGAAGAAGAATTATCTTTTGTTTCTTGTTTACGAATGGATTTCGGTTACTTCTAAAGTTTACTTCAACTCTTTACTTCTAAAGCCCCCACCCCGCGCCTAAACTCCGAAATTGTATTTACTGTTTATTTACATTTTTCTCCCTTCAATAGGAGTTGATAGGTTCGCCTATCATCTGGTTCACATTCCCGGTCTTTTGAGCAGGAGTAGATATGTATCCCTTGTTTTTAGGACTGAGTTTCCGGTTCCTTCTCAAGTCTTTTCCTTCTTTTTCACTTCCAGTGGTCCTTCACTTGGAATGAATTGATATTTTTTTTAAATTGCAATATATTTCAAAGTTAAAAATATTTGCAGTTTTTGTTCTCCCCACCATGTGCCTTTTCTATAAATATTTTCATGGCAACTGTTCGGGTGCGCCGTTCGCTATGTTACCCAGACGTCCGTCATGAATTTAAGAGCAGTCCTAGACTTGAGTCTTAGTGGCTTTACTGCCTTGCTTTAGGTGAACTCAATATATATATATATATATATATACAGAAATATAGTCTTAAAGTGTGCTATATTTATGGGGTAAAGTGCTCAATATCAGAGATAGAGCGTGTGTAAATACTTATATGTGTGTATATATATATATATATATATATATATATATATATATATATATATATATATATATATATATATATATATATAGCATAATGAGAGGCCACGTATACTTTCTTGATATGTATATAATATCTGGATAAAATGAATGAAACAAAATTGTGTGTTTTTTTTATGAAAGTATTTATTTCTGTGTTTTTGTATATATTTACAAATATATATTTATATATACAAAAACACAGAAATAAATACTTTCATAAAAAAAACACACAATTTTGTTTCATTCATTTTATCCAGATATTATATATATATATATATATATATATATATATATAATGCGTATAGTTGTTGCTTGCATATTATGTCACATCAGTTATCATCGTTGTAACATCCTGAGCTAAGTGAGAGGGTATAAAATGTCCATTTGACAAAAACAGTTACCAACCACCTGATGATTTACTAGTAGTAGTCAGTCAATGTACGCCGGAAAGTAATTAAAAGAATTATATTAACGCTCTGCCATTAAATATGACATCGAGCTCTTTTTTCCGGTGTGCCTTTGTAACATACTCCTTCAGAAGTTATTTACTTAGTACATTTACTTAGCTGTATATATGTATATATATATATATATATATATATATATATATATATATATATATATATATATATATATATATATATGGGAATGGGTTGGATAAAAAAATCTATGTACATGTACATATACTTGCACGTACGTATAAATATATTTCTTCCTCAGGTGTTATAAATACAGTGAACAATGTTATGAAACAGAGGCTATAAGTATATATTAGTGAATATACCTAATATCCAACGTCGATAGCACGACTCGGAGTTTCATGCAGTTCTTTCAATCTTCAGTTGCAAATTTACACCTGAAGATTGCAAGAAGTGCATGAAACTCTGTCTTGCTATCGACGTTGCATATTATGTATACTCACTAATATATATATATATATATATATATATGAGAAAGTACAGAAAAATATTATCCCTGAACAACTTTATAAAATCTGCCACATGACCAAATTGTCAGACAGACAACTTTTCAGAGCCTCTCCTTAATATACATGTGTTTATAAAAATACGTTTAATAAACCAATTAAGTCCTGTTTTTTATTATTTTAAAAAAGTTATGTATTTTCTCAGACTACTTATCTTTTGTATAAAATGAAGATTTTGGAAATTACGTTTTAAAATTAAGTTTTGTTTATTTATTTTTTTTTTTGCTTTGCATTATTTTAAAATAGAGGTCGTTATAAATTTTAATTATTTTTTCCTCTAATCTCATTTGATGATAGTAAAACTAGTAAAAAAAACTGATGACTTTACTTAAGGAGTGAACTAACATGCAGTTTTTGAGAATAATCAGTTTTGTGGCTTCCCATGGACAAGCTTGAGCAATTGATGCTGGGTTTCCTAAGATCGAGTTTGCCCAACAGCTTCGTGTCTTCCCACGGACGAAGTTTCACAATAGCTGCGTAACTTCCCAAAGACTAGATTTCATAATTGCTGCATGGTTTCCCAAAGACTAGGTTGAACGATTGCTGCATGGTTTCCCAAAGACTAGGTTGAACGATTGCTGCATGGTTTCCCAAATACTAGGTTGAACGATTGCTGCATGGTTTACCAAAGACTAGGTTGAACGATTGCTGCATGGTTTCCCATAGACTAGGTTAAAAGATTGCTGCATGGTTTCCCAAAGACTAGGTTGAACGATTGCTGCATGGTTTCCCAAAGACTAGGTTGAACGATTGCTGCATGGTTTCCCAAAGACTAGGTTGAACGATTGCTGCATGGTTTCCCAAATACTAGGTTGAACGATTGCTGCATGGTTTACCAAAGACTAGGTTGAACGATTGCTGCATGGTTTCCCATAGACTAGGTTAAAAGATTGCTGCATGGTTTCCCAAAGACTAGGTTGAACGATTGCTGCATGGTTTCCCAAAGACTAGGTTGAACGATTGCTGCATGGTTTCCCAAAGACTAGGTTGAACGATTGCTGCATGGTTTCCCAAAGACTAGGTTGAACGATTGCTGCATGGTTTCCCAAAGACTAGGTTGAACGATTGCTGCATGGTTTCCCAAAGACTAGGTTGAACGATTGCTGCATGGTTTCCCAAAGACTAGGTTGAACGATTGCTGCATGGTTTCCCAAAGACTAGGTTGAACGATTGCTGCATTTTTTTCCAAAGACTAGGTTGAACGATTGTATGGTTTACCAAAGACTAGGTTGAAAGATTGCCGATTGGTTTCGCAAAAACTAGGTTGAACGATTGTACTTTGGTTTACCAAAGATTACGTTGAACGATTGCTGCATGGTTTACCAAGGACCAAATTTCACAATACCTTCTTATCTTCCCAAGGACTATGTTGTACAATAGTTTCGTGTCTTCCCAAGCAGGAAATTGTACCATAGTTTTGTATCTTCCCAAGGACGATGTTGCTTCGTGACTTCCCAAATACAAGGTTGCACTATTGTTGCTCAGCTTTCCACATTATCTGTCTCAAGTCCAATAGTAACCTGAAAAATACGACAGAATTTGACTCCATCCCCGCTTGAGGAAGTTACAGGTAAATTTGCAATTTTATATGTGCTTTAATTTCTCTGTGGGAAATAATTTGTGAGGTATATATATTGCATGTTAGAATGACTTATTTTTGTGTACTCATGTGAAAAATACAAATTGTTTTCATGTTTCATGAACATGAAATATAGTGGGCTAGGGATAATTTCGCCCAACACCGCAAATTACTACAAAACCAAAACATTAAATTTATATAGCCTCGTCAGATCAAGAATTTCATATGGGGGGCATGCACGGTGCCAAACTCGTTCAGAACCTGTCAGCTGAATACAACGGATTTCTCAGATCAACAATTAAAAAATGGCTTCGATCAATCGAATCATGTAGGACTTAGCAACGACCATGCTTCTTCGAATCTACTGAACTGGCGCTACAGAATCACAAGCAAAAAATTGTACCAAATAACAGATGGCTTTTTCTCGCACTTATCACATGTGAAACACCCTCCTAAATTCTTGCTTCCTACAATTTTAAAAATTTAAATGTAATGTCAATGACCATCTTCTGTCTTCCTTGTTCCTTTATTGTCTAAAGTCTACTCATTCTCTTTTACTCCCTGTAACTCCCAGTGTCTTAGTGACCTTATAGCCTTGACTGGGGTGAAATTATTTTTAAAAAAAACGTATATAATGTAATTATTTTATTTCATTATTTAAATATTCTTGTTTCAGCTTCTTAACTTTATTTATTTTTTAATCTCATTGCTTTATGTTGTTTGCTCGCCAGGGAAATGGAGATTTGAATTTGGCCCACCAGTGTTTCCGTATGGCCCTTACCTACAACAATGACCATGCTGAGGCTTATAATAACTTCGGTGTAATTGAATTCAAGAAAGGACATCTTGCTATGGTGAGACTGAAGGGCAAATATTGAATTGAATTTGGGTTAATCAAACATTGATACACATAACAATGTTATATACACTTTTCAAAATGTTTCAATCGCTATCTACTGTACTTTTTATTTGGATTACCATTCTCTTGTTCTTGTTCCTTAATCTTTCTCTTTTCTATTCTTTCACACCCAGTAACCCATTGTGTCTTAGCGGCTTTACTGCCTTGTTTGGGGTGAAATGAATTTAAAAAAAAACGCCCCTTTTAAGAGATTCCAGGGAGAGGAGGATCTCTTCTGCATTAGAACTGTTCTTTTACCACCAAGCCATACCTTCAAGTGTGTTTCGATGTAACAAATTTATAAAATTAAATCTGTTCGATATTTTTTCTTTCTTCTATAACGATGTAGCATCTAAATCTTTGATTCATTAAACTTGTAGCTACAATGGCGAACATTGTCTTGGACAAGGTCTTCTTGTTTTCTCCATTTTGGTGATGTCTTTTTTTTATTTCTTATTTTCAAGATCGGCCTAAAACGCTGCTCATTTTGCAACGGAAACACGCTGATCGAGGAACTGACAACGAAATAAAATATAGAGAGAAAGAGATAAAAAGAAAGTTTTTAAAAAATCAAAGGATTCAAATTGCTCACACGCGTTCTACGTATATGAAAAATATGTGCCTACACACACACACACCTGCCTTAATTTAGATATACACTTGCATCTGACACGAACGTTCTGTTGGTGCAATTATCACGCAGAGCGTTATTACGTAGCAGTGAGTCCGATACTCACTGAGTGACTTAACGTTTTTGTCTCAAAACTAAGCGAAGATTAAAAGAGAAATGACTGAAGCAAGCAGTAAAAGAGCAGTATAGGTGAAATTATTATTCCTCCTTGCGTCAGTGGGCGGTATTCGAGGATTTTTGCCAAAGGGAGATAAATAATACGAGACTCATCAGAACTGACACACTTTTCCCAATCTTCTATCGTCTAATTTTTGTGATCCTAAACAAACTGTAGTTTCTTATTTTCATCTGGCAGTAGTGTCACGCGTCGTGATTTTCTGCTACTGGAGCAAGGTGCCTGTAGAAGATGCCTACCTAACATACGAAAGCGAAACGCGCCTCATTTCTCTCTCACTCTTTCTCTCTCTCTCTGTCTCTCTCTGTCTCTGTCTCTGTCTCTGTCTCTCTCTGTCTCTCTCTCTCTGTCTCTCTCTCTCTGTCTCTCTCTCTCTGTCTCTCTCTCTCTGTCTCTCTCTCTCACACACACACACACACATACCAACAGAATAACTTCGGTTATCAATGTGCGGACTGGGACTCGGTCCATAAATTTCCTTCGTACGTCCCTTGGAGTGTGTTTTTTAATCATCCCGTACAAGAATGTCTGTCTGGGGTCGCCCCCCCCCCCTGGGTAAAAGCCGGCATCGAGGCTTTCCACCCAGCAAGAAAATACCAAATTAAATCGCTCTCATCTCCTTGGTTCTCACCTGATTGCTCAGCCGCTATAGCCCATTGGATTCATTTCTTCCGTTTGTACCGGAGCGATATGTCTTATTGCAACATACGTCTCTTTGCCTCTGCCCGTAATGAGTGCAAGCGGGTCCTCAATAAAGCAAAGTTACTGTTTGCTGATAGAATGAAACAACGTATTGCAATTGCAAGTTTGCTTCTAAAGATTATTGGCGGCTCTGCAAGTGAATGCTAAACAACAGCAAATCCTCAATCTCCTCCTCTTTTCAATCAGTTCGAAGTTCGTTAGAAAATCTGTACTCAAACATAGTTGATAAGGCTGAATGCTTTACTCGGAAATTCCCATCCAACTCAACACTTGACACATTTGGAATACCCACACCTGATTTCCGACCTAGAAATGAGGTTCTATTGAAGTAGGCATCTAAGCAGACGACACTACCATTTACTCCTGTCTCAATAGTAAATCCGGCGATACTGACAAAGTTAACAACCAGGCCGTTGGACTCGAAAAGGACCTCCTATCTGAGGTTGATTGGGACAGGAAATTGCTTGTGAATTTTAATGCCAACAAAACGAAACTGCGCTCATTCAACCGCCATCGAGAAACCTCCCTGCCTCCAATCAGAATGGTTAATGCCCAACTTCACGAGAGCGTCTTACTGCGCCTTCATGTTCTCACGTTTCCCACTGACTGAGGTAAAATAACTATATTAATTATATACCTTCATCTACTGCTTTCATTAACCCATTCATGTCTTCATTTAAGCCATTTATTGACGCATTCATGTCTTTCATTTAACCCATTCATTAACCCACCCATGTCTTCATATAATCCATTCATTACGCCATTCATGCCATTCATTTAACCTATTCATTAACCAAATTCATGTCTTTCATTTCACTCATTCATTAACACATACATGTCTTCATTTAAGCCATTAATTAACGCATTTATGTCTTGCATTTAATCCTTTCATTAATCCTTTGTCTCTCATTTGAGACATTCATTAACGGATTCATGTTTTCATTTAACCCATTCATTAATCCATTTATATCTTTTATTTAACCCATTCATTAACCCATTCATTTCTTCATTTAAACCATTCATTAACCCATTTATGTCATTCATTTAACCCATTCATTAATCCATTCATATTATTCATTTAAACTATTCATTAACCAATTCATGTCTTTCATTTAACCCATTCATTAACCCAATCATGTCTTCACTTAACCCATTCATTAACGAATTAATGCCTTTCATTTAACCCATTCTTGAACCAATTCAGGTCTTTCATTTAACTCATTCATTAACCCATTCACTTTTTTTCATTTATCCCATGCATTAACCAAATCCTGTTTTTTCTTTACACCATTCATTAACTCATTCATGTCTTTCTTTTAATCCATTCGTCAACACATTCATGTCTCCATTTAACCCATTCATTAGCCCATTCATGTTTTTCAATTAACCCAATCATTAACCCATGTATGTCTTTCATTTAAGCCATTCATTAACCCACCCATGTCTTCATATAATCCATTCATGTCTTTCATTTTACCCATTCATTCACCCATGCATGTCTTTCATGTAATCCATTCATTACCTCATTCATGTCTTTTATTTAATCCATTCATTAATCCATTCATGAATTTCATTTAATCCATTCATTATCCCATTCATGTATACATTTAACCCATTCATTAACCCGTTCATGTCTTTCATTTAACCCATTCATTAACCCATTGATGCCTTCATTTAATCCATTCATTAACCCATTCATATCTTTCTATAACCCATTCATTAACCAATTTATGCCTTCCTAACCCATTCATGCCTACTGTTCCAACTTTTGGGATGGTGGAAATTAATGTTTTATACAAAGAAATCTATAATCTATACCGGATTTTAATTTTTGCAATCATTTTTCTATGTGCCGTGCCCCTTTCTAGTGTTATGGTGATCATGGCTTTCCATAATTCACTTTCCCAATTTACTATGCAAATTTATTGTAAATTAATTCCCCAACATAAGCCAAAATAAATATGGTCATACGATTTGATTTCTTAAAATGTAAAAAAACATAATTGTTTTGTATTTAAGTTTGTAATCTTGGGTGTTTAATCCACAGTAATCCAGATTACGAATTTCAAACTTATTTTAATTTGCACTTGACGTTTCATATCTGTAGCCTTATAGAACGTAATCAAGTCTAATAAATGACTGGTGTCTTGCTGCGGAATAGTGTCCAGCGATTTGGTCCTGCAGACCAATTTTACTGTATACTGATTTAGACTCTTACGGCTTGACCCACATTTATCTCGTTTTACCAGATTAAGCTACGCTTAGTAAATAAAACAACTGCCATTGTTCAATGGTCAGCGATCTGATCTTATTGGCTGATGTTATAAGTTCAATACCAGTATTCTTCCTCACTATTGTGACCGTTTTCAAGAAGCAGCTCGGATTGAGGAATCGGAGAGCCGAGTTCGAATTCCAGTCGAATCCACTACATTCACCTACGTGCTAATACCCTTGAGAAAGGTAAGAAAACTCTTCTCCTCCCTCCGCCCCAGCTATAGGTAAATAGCAGGACAGAGCCGGTTCTATAGCCTTAGATAGCAACTGGTCTACCGCAGAAAGATAAGGCAACCTACTGCGGGAAAAAATCTGCCTCGTCATGTATCGAAAGATACATGATCGCCTAAGCGTGTATCACGCATGGCATATAACTGACTGATACATAAATTGAAAAGAAGGGTTGGGAAATTTGACACTCACAGGTAATACGGAAGACAAGAGAGACGGAGAGAAAAACCGAGGGCCCTACCTAAGGATCTTGTGTAAATGTATGGCAGAATGTGGAGGCGGGACATTGCTAAGAGCTACAAAGTAGTTGCGGAGAGCTATGACTTCCCACCCCCGATACTGTAACAGAATTAATATATAGACATTGAATGAGTGATTTTGTAATTACAGTGTAACCTGGATATAAGAGAGTTGTCGGGACCAGAGAAGAAGTATCTTATATCCGGGTTTCTCTTATATCCGGGTTTGGTCTATTTTGTTTTATTAACACAGGCTCTAATTTGGGACCAGAGAAAATCTATCTTATATACGGGTTTCTCTTATATCCGGGTCTCTTATATCCGGGTTACACTGTATTGTATATCATGGATCTTCGACAGCTCATTACACTGGCATTTCTCATAGTTTAACATAGAAGAAGAAAAGTTACTTACAATGGCGTAGTGATTAACAGAACAATCGTGAACTTGCAATTCGACTCTCACTGGATGTTCTACATTTATGGCCTTATGCCAAGCTTAGCTAAACTTACTAAATACCCATTTTACGCTCCCATCAACGAGATCTTAAAATACTTTTTATGGTTCTAAAATGGACATCGCAGTAAATAACCCCAAAGCTGAACGAACCGATTTCAAATACAAGTCCAAGATTGTTAAATTTTATTGATTCATTAATATTTTATCATTATTATTATTATTATTAGTAGTAGTAGTAGTAGTAGTAGTAGTAGTAGTAGTAGAAGAAGTAGTAGTGCTTCTGTTGCTGCTGCTGTTGAAAAAATTAAAAAGCACCTGTGCTAATTATCTCAATGTTGATCTTGAAGATTAATTATAACACAACTGATATTCTGATAATTAATGATCTGGAAACGACTTTAGAACGGACAAAATTACGGCATGATACTTGAAATTCCAACAACGTCAGAACTAGGCAGACCTAGTTGTTGCCGGGGGTCCCTCTCTCCCACTCTCTTTCCCTCTTTCACACACTCTCTCTCTTTCCTCTCTCCTTCTCTTCCACTCTCGCTCTCCCTCTCTCTCTCATTCTTTCTCTCTCTCCCCTCCTCTCTCTCTCCCCTGTCTCACCTTCTCATTCACTGTTTCACTCTCACGCTCTTTCTCTCTCCCCCCTCTTTCTCGCTTTATAAGGTTCGTTTTATCATATTTTGTTTAGCCTTAATGTTAGCAATACCTTCTAAAACGGATGTGAGTTGCAATGGCGACAAACACCAGTCCTTATCGATATCTGAAATAAAATTAAAATGTTGTAAAAAATCAAAAAAAATCGAACAAGCAAATTTCTGATAATGATTAGTGATGTTAAAACGATAGGTGAAGAGTTATTAAACTATTTATTTCACCTCGGTTGATCTGGCAAAAGAGTTAATCGGGCAAATGTTGGCACCGGAAAATTGATATTGTAATTATAATGATCACTAGATCTACCTGTTCATTACCTACGATTTTATTCCACGTAGAGAAAGCCGTTTATTATAAATGAATCCATTGCTGGGTCTGCTGTCAAGAAAGTTGGTTCACTGTGTCGCGCTAGATAATTTTTCTCATATCTATAAATCTGCTTATTCGTCTACTCGAGGACTTTTCTTTTCTTTTGTTTGCTTATTCACCCACTTGATGACTTTCAACAATAGCAACAACTAAAATGGATAGCACATGTAACACGAAGAGAAAACAATGACATAATCAAGATGTTGATGTTCCACACTATTTCAAATAAAAGGTTTGAAAGGAAACCCCCATCTTTACTGAAAAGAGCGATAAAAGCTAATGAACTTGAGAAACCTATTTTCCTGAAAAATTGTTTAAAGAGAGATTTGATAAATTTCAAGCGAAAGTAGCACTGGCTGCTCGGTCCACGAATGCCGAATGCTTCCTTCTAAGAAAACGGCTGATAATACCATTACCATTTATTTGGTTTATTTCAGTGTTTCCTTTCGCCTCGTTAAAGTGTTAGCGCATCACGGATACACTAACGTCTATAATGGATGTTGGAGAGTAGAGAAGACCAATATATTTCCTATCTCTCTCTAGGTTTGATACTAAAAATGTTGTTATCACTGTTTCGTGCTAGACAATGTTTCTCTATAGAATCTATCTTACATATTTATAAGTCTACCGTTCGTCCACGCTTTGAATATTGCTCCCACATATGGTCTGGTGCTCCTGCTTTATATTTAGAGATTCTTGATAAAATCCAATGACGAATCAGCAATGTTATTGACCCTGACCTGGCGTCTCGGCTTCAGTCACTTTCCGACCGCCGTAAAGTTGCTTCTTTGTGCCTTTTCTATAAAAACTTTCATGGTCATTACTCGGATGAGCTCTTTGATATGGTACATAGATTTTATGAATTTAAGCGCAGTACTAGATTAGGTCCCATCGGTTTACGATTGAATTGGCTAAATGTAACCGTAAGTTCTATGCTAACAGTTTCTTCTCTCGCACTTCTCGCTTGTGGAACTCTCTTCCGACTTCTTGCTTTCTCGACAAGTTTGATTTTCAAAAATTTACATGCAATGTCAGTCGTTATCTACTTTCTTGTTACTCTTCTGTTGTTCTCGCTCCTCAATAATGCTTTTATTTTTTAATACTCTCGAACCCAGTAATCCTGTGTGTCATACTGGCTTTACCACCTTACATGGGGTGAATTGGATTAAAAAAAAGAATTACAGATAACGTTATCGAACGATTCTTTTCGTCGCAAACACTTCAGTTAAAATGAGTTTAAATGTATCTGCTTTTTGTTATCAAAGTTCCGGGTATGTTTGACTATGTAAAGTTGGCCTAACCGCAACATCATGTCGAAACACCGATTCACGATTCTCCAACACAACTAAACATCATCTCGTACATTGCCTTGTATAAATATTTACTGAGCTTATGATAGTTCAGCACAAATTCGCAAGTGTGCGCGCCCAGTAAAGACTGGACTCGACAAGGAAATGATAGTCTGCGAAAAGATCTTGCTAACAACGACTCATCGTGTATATCGTTCTATAATTGAAATTTTCCCATAAACGAAAAGCATATACAGACCCCATACTGAAATATTCGGTGGAATAAATCCACGTTACTTATATAATATATATATATATATATATATATATATATATATATATATATATATATATATATATGATGAAAATGTGGAAAAGACAAAGCAAAATCCGAATATATGAGTTTACTGTTTTTATTTTGTTTTTGTTTTTGTTATTCTGTCGACGTCAGACGTTTCGGTCAAATAGACCTTCTTCGGGACATGATTAATGGAGACATATTTATATTAGATTTAAGTTTGATGGAGAGACGATATATACAGGACTGGTCAGAAACAGAAAAACTGAAACTCATATATTCGGATTTTGCTTTGTCTTTTCCACATTTTCATCATACCGTCGGATCTACATCCACACATTTGCTTACATATATATATATATATATATATATATATATATATATATATATATATATATACTTAGGTAACAATAAATTTCATAAATAATGAACATTATCCGTTCAGTATCTGGAAGTGAATATCAAACGGTTATCAACTTCTCCGTTACTGAAGTTGTGGTGGCAGTAAGACTGTTAACGAGTGCACCCAGCCGACAACATTAAAAGACGTGAGTGACCGGCAAACATTAACATTTTGACGAGGAAGTGCTAGAAAAAGACTTATTGCAATTCATCAGCAGGCAAGGAAACAGATCAATAAAACTGGAATCGAAACGAGGAAATATCTATGTGAAATAGACATCAAACTAAACTAATTGCATTTTTATAAATCAGGTTTCGGCGATTGTCAAGTGTATGTTGAATACGGAATGAGAATTCATTCATAAGGTGTGTGCATGTGTAATGTGATGGACATACCCATAAATTTCTGTACCTCTAGGCGTTAAAACGACCTGTAGGAAGCATCTTGGACACGTAGTCTGATAGCAGGTTGAATCTGTGACCTCGGCGAGTAAAAATCGCCACTTTTTATAGCTTTTTGAGAGATCTAAAGACAGTGCTGGATTTACATATGTGTTAATATTTAAAAATAAAAATAAATAAAGATATAATAAGAGAGAAGATTTCTTTATTTTCAGATTTAATCGATCTCCTTTGAACCAATTTAAAACAGTTTAGAGTATTTGAAATTCGATAGTGACCCTTGAAATTTAGATTTTAATGCTTCTTTATATATATATATATATATATATATATATATATATATATATATATATATATATATATATATAAATGATGAAAGTTCCCCCAGATTCTATTAACTAAGGGGCCTTTTATCTTTTTCTGACTAGTTAAAAAGTGTTCTTTGAAACCACGTTGTGTTTTTCTCTACTACGTCGGAAATCACGGGATTTTGTATGACCTTGAAATGATGTTGACCTTTTATGAGTTTTTATTGCCTATACTCATTTTGCAATTTTTAAAATTTTTTTGACTAAGTGTATTCTTAGCTTCTCTAAAGATAATTTGCTATATTCCCAAATAAACATAGTACTGTTCTTTAAAAAACACGGGATCTGACTTTGGCAAGTATCGGATACCAACAAGAAACTTGCGATCAGTCTTTTCTTAAGAACAATGTTAGTGATCTCTTTTTAGTGGAACGAAGCAGTTTAAACAGAATCCAAGCATATCTACAGTTTGTAAACAGAAGCCAAGTATATGTAGTTTTATAAATAAACAAAGCCAAACATACGTACAGTTTACAAATCAAAGCATACATACAGTATGTAACATATATTTTCACACTGTTTGTTGTTGTATACATGTGTTATAGTTACCGAGTGTTGTAAATAATGTTGCCTAGCACACACCCATACCAATAATGTTTAGAGTTCTGTACAATTTGTAAAGAAAAGCTAAGCATATATTATACACTGTGTAAACTAAACAAAGCGACATAGACGTATAGTTTATAAACAAAAATCGAGTATACGTACAGTTTGCAAATTAGGTCAGATATACGTACAGTTTGCAAAGCCAAGCATAAGTACAGTTTGTAAGCAAAAGCTTGAATTTTGTATACTAAAGTCAAGCATACAGCATTTTGGTAAACAAAAACAGCATATACTTACAGTTTATAAAAAATATATGCGCAGTCTTGTAAAAAGCCAAACACCCGTACAGTTTGTAAACAAATGCTAAGCATTTGTACAGTTTGTAAACAAAAGCCAAGCATATGTATGTGTAAACAAAGTCAAATCCATATACAGCTTGTAAACAAAAGCCAAGTATGCGTAGAGTTTGTAAACAATGCCAAAAATACGTACAGTTTTTGAATACTGCCATGCATAAATAGGTTTTAAACCAAAGTAAGGCCTATGTATAGTTTGTAAACAAAAAAGAAGTGTACTCCAGTTGTGACCCTGCAAATCTTTGATCACAAGAATAAATACCGTACTCTATAGAAGTTAGGATGATTACCAGTTGTGAATGAGTTGTTTATCTTGTGACAAGAGTAAAAGTCCTGGTGTATAAGAGACATATAAAGAGAAATAGTCCGGGTGGAAATAGATATATATGTATATGTATGTATTCAAATATAATAACCGCCGCTTGACCACAGGTATAGGAAGGTATGTTTGTTTTCAATGTAGGAATGAACAGTCTAGCCGTGTAGGTTTGCCAGCAAATTTATTTCGTTTCTGGGTATGTTACGATGACAGCAGCATCTGAGAAAGAACAAAATTAATTTATCTACTCTGTTTATATATGCATCTATAGATCCGATGCGGAAAGGGCGCTTTTGCTTCTCATTAGCTCGCGGCCAATGCCCTTGTTGTGAAAGCTTTCTGACTGGTTGGTCAAGCTCCCCATTTGTAGATATGGTGAAAATTTGGTCTCCTTGTTATTTTTTTTTCTTACATCCTTGCTGTGAAAGCTTTCTGATTGTTTCTCGAACTATGGCTTTGTTTGCCTGGCGATTATTATTATCCGTCTATTTTAGAGATGGTGAAATTTTGGTCTTCTTGTTAGTTATTTCTTCTATATCACCACAAGTCGCCATATCATACAAAATCTAAACCTGCAAAATATGAGTGGTACAGGACTGACAACGGGACTGCATGTTGGAAAGATTCTCTTTAAATAAAGGATTTTAATCATGCGTTCAGAAGATCTTTTCCTTTTTTCAGTTTAACTTAAAACAGATTTATGAGCTTTGGAACGACTTCCAACAAAGCTCAAGGGTAAAACAATCAATAAATTCAGAATCTACTTCCTTCAAGACAATTTCTTTTAAGCACGAGAGGCTCTTATGTTGAAAGGAATTATATGATCAAGAGCGACGATATCAAAATCTTTGCAGCAAATGTTTATGTGGGGCAAAAGAAAGTGGGCTTAAATAAAATATGTCACCTAATCAAAAGTCTTCTCCTGAAGATGACACGATGATTCCAGTAGGCGATTTCAGTCAAGATTGAAAAGGACTCAAAGTTTAATATATGCATATTTCGAATTTGAACAAAAAATCCTGATTAAATCTAAGACACTACTTAAATTAAGTGGGCCCCTCGTAGGAAAACAAGGAATAAGGTTTTTTGGTGTGTCATTTTTATAGATTATAATTCATAATATCAATCTACCAACAACAGTTATCACAATCGAAAAATATTAATTTTTATCATTTTAGAATTGATAAAATGAATACAGTGTGAAATCGATCCCTGACATTATAAAGAGTTGTCTCTACATTTCTTTTTGTTAAATTTACAAATGTCAAGTTTGAAACTGTGTTTACGTCATTGATAACTGCATACAATTGATGTTGTCCTTTTCCCCAATTCGTAATAGTACACAGTTATCAATGACGTAAACACAGTTTCAAGTCTGACAATAAAAACAAATTATCGAAAACTCTTTAAGAAGTCAGGAAACCATTTCACACTGTATTTATATTAAGGTTCGCCTATCGTTCTATTTATTCCCCTCTCCGGTTTTTTTTGGACACTACTCGAGGTTTATCCCTTGTTTCCTGTTTAGGATTTGATTTTCAGTTCATTCTAAAATCTACTTCCACACTATACTCCTAACGTCTCTGAGTGAACTCTGAAATGTTATTCACTAGTTAAATCTTGACTTCATTGATTCTAGAGTTGCTGCATAGCCCTCAAGAACTTCATTTTTTGCTCTTTCTTACGCGCAAACACCACCACACAGTAACGCTCTACTTTGAGTGGCTTTTGTGTCTTGTATTAGAGAAAAAATAGTAAATAAAAATAAAGTATAATCGATGATTCCAATCCATAATCTCATCCTGAGAACAGAGGCCCCACTTAGAATTTAGACAAGAAATAGCTTAAATTCCCGCTTGATGTAAGGCGGGGTTTTATTTCTTTCATAAATTTAAAAAGTGCCTTCATTTACATAGTTACATATCCTGTTTATATTTCCAAGTACTATAGTTGACTATAATGTAATAAATTCATTGTCATTATAACATAATAATTCTAACTGAGATAAAGCTGACGCTTCAACTGAAGCTGGTTTAATGACATACACAACACACACACACACACACACACGTATATATATATATATATATATATATATATATATATATATATATATATATATATATATATATATGGTGGAATCTCCCCGTCGTATTCGACGTATGAGGGTCAAGCAGGTCAGTTCCTAGGAATCGACAGCCCAGACACCAGATTTGATTCTAGTGGTGAAGGCTTTGTGCAGAACCAACCACACTTTTTGAAGGGCCGAATACAGAGACCTTTGTGCACTACGTGCCACAAGGTCCCCAAACGATCCTCCGCAGGTTTTGAATTCAGAGTTGTCCTTCTTCTAGACCAGTTGTCCTCCAAGGCTATAGAATGTCATCTACAGACAGACTATTTCGCTGTTTCACAGCTCTTCAGTGTGGCTAGACGACCGGTCGAAACCCGGCTGAATTGGCGTCAGTCGGAGATTCTATCACTAAGCCGTTCGCGTACAACAGGGATGAAGGTAAATTTTAGCGTATTTATTTTTAGATAAACACACAGTGACCAACAGGACTCAATTCGCTTTTGCCGAAGAGTCTCGCTATATCAGCCGTAATAGTCACTGTTTTTGTGTGTGTTGTGTTAATCTATATGTGCACAAATTGTGCTAAATTTTGATAAGTGACAAGTCAACCTACGAGAGAGTGTAATGTTGGTTGTCATCTCAAACAACCAAAATAATATTAACGTAAGACAAATTTTAATAGATAACACCAAACTATTAGACTCAATGCAAAAAAGACTCTAGAAGTCAGTATATATATATATATATATATATATATATATATATATATATGTGTGTGTGTGTGTGTGTGTGTGTGTGTGTGTGTGTAAAACCCAGAACACGAAGAAGTTTGTCATTTGCCAAGATTCATCAGAGTGGGACGCTCTTTTATGTTGCAACTTCCTACTGAAATATGAGAGAGTAGATAACACGTACCACACATTGCCCAGAGTTGACCCGGAACTGTGCAAGGCAGATGTATTCTGCGCACTGAAATATATTACATAACGACATTTCATCAACTTCATCATCTTCATCAGACCCTTGAGTGCTTCAATCGTCGAAGAGACCGAAGGGCAGAAGAAAGAGACAACCTCCTCCAGGATGATCTGTTGGCGGTGGCTCTCAGTTCTGGCATTGTCATGTCCGTCCAGACTTTGCTGACGGTCTTCCAGAGACTGTTATGCCAAACTATGCCATCTTCCGACGCTTAATAATGGCAAGGAGAGATTCCTGTTTTCCCAGGAGACATTGGTTTTGTGCTTCCAGAGATGTGAAGGAGTTGTTTCAAGTATTTCTGCCTGAATCCTTTTTCTTGTCTCAACCAGGAGTGTCCACGTCTCACACCCGTAGAGGAGGATGGATCAGACCAATAAACCTTGCACTTGGCATGTAAACTGATGGTGGTCTTCCATATGCTTTCTAGTCTGGCCATACACACACACACACACTCGCACACACGCACGCACACACACACACACACACACACACACACACACACACACATATATATATATATATATATATAGATAGATAGATAGATAGATAGATAGAGGAAAGAATTTTGAAAAAGTTCTCTGTCTGACTAAGAGGAATTAAAAATCCTGACATTTGATCAGATTTTGGGAAGTGCTTCGGGCCAAAAACTTTTCAGAACTTTCGGTTATATGTATATATATATATATATATATATATGTGTGTGTGTGTGTGTGTGTGTGTGTGCGTGTGTGTGTGTGTGTGTGTGTGTGTGTTATGGGAACATAATAATGGACTATTCCGGAAAAAATCAGATCTGCATTTGATAAATTGCTACCAAGTAAAATGAAACAAGTAACACAGACCTACGAACCAAAAAGAAAATTCAGCCCAGGGGAAAAAATTTTTTTAAAGAATATAACAATAATACATCTAACTGGGAGCAAGGGACAATTGAGAAAAGAATCGGCAATATGGTTTACATTGTACAGGGACAAACATTCTCACATAGAAGACACGTAAACCAAATAAGGAAGAGACCGTTACAGGATGCTAACGGTCCACCTCAAGAAGAGGTGATGGACACGATTTTCGATACATTTGATATAAAAAGACCTGCAAACAATGCCAGAACCAAGAAAATCGTCCGGAAAAAGAAAGTTCAGAGAACCTTTGGAAATAGATCCAAAGAAAAAAAGATATTAAAATCCCCTGCTACGCAAAAGCTTCGGAAGGGGGGTGTTATGGGAACTTACCCATAATAATAATAATGGACTATTCCGGACATCATAAATACTGCGCCTGAAGAGGAAACAGCGTTCAGAGAGTCAGTCAGAGACAGAGTCTGTAAGACATTGGAATAGTGATACTTGTCGAAACAACATAGTTCATTCTAACCAAATCTGATATTCATTACTAATACTTCTACTTCTTTGTACATATTTCTGTTTGTAATATATCTGTGTTATTCCATACCTGTGTTCGAGTTATTCTTCATTGGTTCTACCTTGGACCATCACCGTGGTACAAGGAACTTGGACCATAACAATATATATATATATATATATACTTTTTTTAAAGTATGCTATATTTTTAGGAGTAAAATGCTCAATATCAAGAGTATAGCGCATTTAAATATAAAAGTGGACATTGAAGTCAACATCCATATATACACATATATTTTAAAATATCATTTTCGAACAAATGATTTCACTAGTGATGAAAGATGGATCTTTGAAACGAATCCCAAAACATAGAAAACAGGGTTGCAGTGAGTACAGCCTTTAATATCTCAACTTAAACAAAGGAAAAAATATTATTCTTTGATGAGATTTAAAGGAGATTCTTTATTGTGAATTTTTGTTCTCTTAAGTCTTTATTGTACAGAGCTACAGAGAACAAGCCGCTTGTTTTGGATGATGTATTTTAAAAGCTCTTTTCTTAAGCAAGACATCCAACCTGCGATTCTTCCGCATGATAAGTCTCGTATTCATGTAATACGACAGCAATCGACCATGGAGCTGAAATAGGAAGTTCTACTTCATTTCGTGTAGTCAATAGATCCGTCAACTTTAGAATATTACTTGCTACTTTCCCTGTAATAGTCCGGTTAGTAGTAACAATAAATTCAAAATATTAAAAAAAATCTCAGAATTCATGAAATGTAAACCGGAACAGTTCTGTTATGACTGAATAGACAATTTAGCTGAAATATGGCATAAGCAAAAAGTACGTGTGACGGAATAAATATACTATGATTTTATGTCGATAAAAGAATTTGTTAAAAGCAGTGCTAGAGAGTTTGCATCAACATTATATGACGGTAATGGTAACGGTAATATTATCTCTCAACCCTAATGACGTTAACCGATATAAAAACCCCAAAACAACTAGTTCTAAAATGACTGCTTCTGACAGAGTGATTGCGTCAATACTGTAGTGGACCATGCGGTGGGTGAATGTGTGAAGAGAAGATGAGTTATCTCTAGGTTAAGGCTTCCGCTGGCCGGTCCAGCTACATAAGAATGTTGGACTTTAATGGAGTCCAAAGAAAGCAAAAAAAAAAAAAAAAACAAGACCGATATACATGTATGCGAACAAATATATATTAATAACAAATAGATTAATACACGAATTACAGATACGTTGAAGACATGAATAAAATGTTACAGTCTGTATGGAAAGTTGTGTGTGTGTTGAGTTGAATGTCCGTACGGGGTGAATTTTGTTTTAGCGTGTTCCCAGAATATGGGAAACGCTGGTTGTGTATAGGAGTTCACATATTGGAAAATTTAAGAGAAAGTTTTATATACCTCGCCTCACGTGCGAGGTTGCGGCCCGCGGCCGAAGTCGAGATAGTTGCTCGCACGTGCGCGTAAGCAGAGAAAAGAGAAAGAGGCGAAAGGTCAGCCCGTATTTATACTCCAGGGAGAGAGAGACCCCTGTTGAAGGGTTAAGGAAACGAGGTGGAGTTAACTGCGCCAATACACTGAGCTAGTTCAAAATCCAATAGCAATAGTGAGGTTAACCGTAAATTTATAATCAAACATTCGGCATTCATTGATCGAGCCGCATTGTTACTGTCGGTTTAAATTTATAAAATCTTTCTATTAAAACAATATTCCAGGAAAATAGGTTTCTCAAATCCAGCAACTGTTATGTCTCTTCCGATTACTGATGAAGGCTTTCTTGCTAAGTATTTTTTGAAATAGTGTGTAATGTCAACATCTTCAGTATGTCATTATTTTGCCTTCGAGTTACATGTGATATCCATTTCTTCTATCCAGGAAAATAGGTTTCTCAAGTCCAGTAACTGTTATTGCTCTTTGGAGTGTTGATGAAGGCTTCCTTCCTAACCTTATGTTTAAAGTAGTATGGAATGTCAATATCTTGATTATGTCATTATTTTCTCCTTGAGTTATATGTGATATCCATTTCTTCTATTAAAGCAATTTTCCAGGAAAATAGGTTTCACAAGTCCAGTAACTGTTATTGCTCTTTGGAGTGTTGATGAAGGCTTCCTTCCTAACCTTATGTAGGAAGTAGTGTGGAATGTCAACATCTTGATTATGTCATTATTTTCTTTTCGAGTTATATGTGATATCGCTTTTAGTTGTCGCTGTTTTTAAACGTCGTGTAAAATCCTAAAATGCTAAATGAAATAATTTAATGATATAATAAAGCTATGAATTTATACGAATAAAAGATTTCATTTAAAAAAAGATCCTGCAACCTAAAGATAAAAAAATCTGACCATTCATTGAGCCAGTTTTAAGAGACGGTGTGAAATTGAAATAAATTATTTTATTGAACTGACGGCTATAAAAACAGTTAACCGATTAATACGACTCTTGACCGTAAAAGTGAGTGGGAACGATAATAGCACATCTCTGTATAGTTAAATTGGGATGACAGCGCCCGATATTACACCTTAAAAACTTGTGCGCTGCTAAAAGCCCCATATTTGATCAACATCATTTTCAAATTTAAACAGAGTCGTTCTATTTTGGAGCCGTTACATTAATAGCAGATGCAATCTTGTTTCAATTCAAATACCGTGCCCGCTTTTACACGCTGGTGTCATCGATCCTGGTGAAATACTGAATAACGTCCGTCATGACTAAAAGAATTCTGTTTACTTAATTCTATTGGGAGTTCATAAAGAAAAAATAATTCGCATTTTACTCATTTTAAAACCAGACGAGAAGCTACTGGAAGAATAATATTCTAATTTTATTGATTTCTTTTCGTTAGGACATTTATTTTATATTGCAAAATGCGTCATTTTTATAACACAGACCTTTCCTTCAGAGATCAGTTATTAAATGCGAATTTCGATTGCACAAAAAATAATTCCATGTTTTTTTTAGGACTGTCTATTAAAAATTAACTTACGGGCGGCCCAAAACTCTTAAACCCTGAAAACAAATAGTTCTTGCTTTGTGCTTTGACAAGTGATCAGTAGTCAATTCCCTACTAGTCTCTTATATACTATACCGTTATATTTCTTCTACAATATATTGTAGAAGAAATATAATGGTACAATCTAGGTACAATCCTATTTACCAATCCACTACAGTTCTATAAAGGCTGCTTCTAACCGAGTGATCCACTCAGATATTTTCAAGATCCAATGATAATTACAATCTTAACCGCTTCCTTATAGGGAAACATTCAGCATTCATTGATCGAGCAGCCAGTCTTACTTCTGGCTGAAATTTCTAAAATCTTTCTGTTAAAACATTTTTTCAGAAAAATAATTATTAAAAGTATTTAAAAGTAATTATTATCGCTCTTTCCAGCGTTGACGGGAGTTTCTTTACTAATCTTTATTTTTAAAGTAATGTACAAAGTCAACGTCTTGATTATATCAATATTTTCACTTGTACTTGTACACAGTCAGCGTGATACACGCTAAGGCGATCATCTATCTTTCGATACATGACTGATGAGACAGATTTTTTCTCGAGTAGACCAGTTGCCATTCAAGGCTATAGAACCCGGTCTGTCTTGCTATTTACTCATAGGTGATGGGGGGAGAAGAAGAATCATACCTTTCCCAAGGGTATTAGCACGGAAGTGAATGTAATGGATTCGACTGCAATTTGAACTCGGCTCTCCGATTCCTCAATTCGAGCCACTATCCATTACTCAAAGTTACATGTACTGCCCATTTTAGTTGTTACTGCTGCTGAAAGTCCTCAAATGATATGATTTCTGTTAATTGATATGGTTCTTTGTTATTTTGTAGCACCTGTCCACAAGGTTCAAAGAAGGATTGTTCTCCATAATGCCTGGAGAATCTTTGCCAGTCTGTTATGTGCCATGCGTGATACATACTTAGGCGATCATGTATCTTTCGATACATGACTGACGAGGTAGATTTTTCCCGCAGTAGGTTGCCATTTATTTCTGCGGTAGACCAGTTGCCAACCAAGGCTATAGAACCCGGTCTGTCCTGCTATTTACCCATAGCTGGGGGGAGAAGAAGAGGATTCATACCTTTCCCAAGTAATGGATCGAACTCGACTCTCCGATTCCTCAATCCCAGCCCCTGTCCATTACCCCCACTGTGCCCCCTCTGTACGTGTACTATCCATTTTTTTTATTCATTATATTTGTTACTGCTATTGGAAGTCTTCAAGTAATGTGATTTCTGTCCATTGTGATTTTGCCACACCATTCTATGGGCCGGATGGATTATTGTCTTCTATCAGATCTACAGGATTCATTCACTTAAAGCCATTTTTAATCGTCGATATGACAGTCTAGATCTGACGATGGTCATATCGAGGTTATTTTGGAACATAGCTCGAGTTCTTGGGCTAATGTTTTGATTTTGTAGCCTCTTGTAGTTTTGGCCTAAACTACCTTCAGCGTAGCCTATTCAATGTTCAATTTCCTTATCCCAGGTACTAAATAGGTTGTAATTGCTTCATACATCGAGGTATATAAAGTGTTTATATTTTATTAATTCCAGATTCTGGACTTTTTATGATGCATTCGAGGTATGTGCCATCATTGATCTGATTTAAAATTTATTTGAATAAAGTTATCTTGCTATGATGTACCAAATAATTGTGCGTGTGTGTTCTGAGTTCATTCAGGACGTGGGCGATCATTGTTCTTTACAGCTTTTTTGCCATTTGATGCTGTAAAATCTCTCCTTTAGGATTCCTCTTTCTGTTTGTACACGAAAACTTCTTCATTTATCGCATGCTCTGTCCGTGGTATTCTCAAAATTTGTTTGTCGACTACATCTTATGTGTCTCATATCTTTTTCATTTCTGATGGCTTTCACTGCTATATCGAAGGATAAACATCATATCACTCTTTTCTTCATGCCTAATTTTATTCACCTGATCCATTTAATTCCATTTTTCTTGAATGTATCTATTGCTATTACTATGCACCTTATAAAACATTAACGGTTAAAGCATAGGTTAGTAAATTTTCTGTAATTATTAATGTCACCTTGAAGCATGTTTTCGCTTTGAAAATTACAATTTTCTTTTTAATTTGCTGTGGTAGACCGATTTACAATATATGTATATAAATGACTGACTTCTCACTGTGCGTCCGTTAGGTTACCTGAACTGAATCTTTTTTTCTTTTGTAATGTAGACATCTAGCCGAACATTTATATCAAATTATGAACTCTCTCTATTACTTTAAAAAAAATCGTGTTTCTAGTACGAATGAAGAATCTATATTACTATAAAATTCTGTGAACTTTGTTTGCTTATGTGTTTGCCAGAAGTCATATACAGAGAGTGTGTGGAAAAAGATGTAAATTTATTATCTTGTAGGAAGGTGGAGAGAAGGAAATGGAGAACACACGAAATCCTGCCCCAAACAGGCTACGAACAGCTGTCACCAAGGTCCACGCCACAACCGCCAAAATATCGTGCGGAGGTAGTGGAAGACATACCACATGGCTTATTTTGGCCAATTAGAAAGTAAATAAATAATTTAATTTTGGAGCTGATTTTCTTACGAGAAAGTGTACAAAACACTCGAAATCCGGCCTCAAACAGGATACGCACAACTTTCATCACGGTCCACGCCATTCTCGCTTGTGAACTTCACTAACTCATGCTAAAAGCGACAGAGCTAACAAACTTCAAAGAGACCGCTTCTGACTACGTCAACACCGTCCACAATAAGAAACAAATTCTATCTCTTGTATGATTTAAAAATACGATTTTTTTATACAGTAAATATTTTTATTTCAATTTTTTTCTCCAAACAGACGATTTTTTAATGTTGAAAGCCACTTGAATGTTTTATAATCTGAACCTTAAGTGACCCAACAGGTCATATACTTTAAACGAGCAAAAAAAAATGTTATAAATAAAAGTGTTTTGTAAATAAATATAAAGTTTAATAAAATGTATGTTTCCTAAACTAACTGCAAACCAATGTAGTGTAACCCGTATATAAGAGAAACCCGGATATAAGAGAGATTTTATCTGGTCCCAAATTAGAGCCTGTGTTAATAAAACAAAACAGACCAAACCCGGATATAAGAGAAACTCGGATATAAGAGACTTCTTCTCCGGTCCCGACAACTCTCTTATATCCGGGTTACACTGTATTTTTAAAATATCTCTAGTTTTGCAAACTCTTCATGAAGCTAAGTGTAAACAGTAAACGCAACAAGTTTGACCCAACGGGTCACGGGTGGTCTAGTATACAATAAATATACAAAAATAGAAAGGGGCGTAAGATAAAGATGTGATTTCTCACTGGACTTATTCAACCTATACAGTGAGGCGATTCTGAGTTAATTAGAAGTCCTATCAGGATTCCTTTATTGGAGGTCATAATCTTAACATAAAATATGCAGATGACACAGTGTTGATAGCAGACACAGAAAGGAAACTACAAGAACTCCTCCAGAAGGTAGTAAAGGAAAGTGAGAAGAAAGGACTAACCTTCAATATCAAAAAGATAGAATACATGGTTGTTGGCAAAAAGAAAAGCCCAACATGTAAATGACAAATTGGAGATACCAAAATCAAACAAGTACAACGATTTAAATATATGAGAACAGTGGCGGAACACAGGGAAGGGCAGCCGTCCCGGGGCGCAATGTCATGGGGGTGAAAAATCGCTCGGTGATTGGCAAGTTTCTTTGCCAGGAGTGAATTGCAAGCGAAATGTTCCACTTCCAATAATTTCACCAAAAAAGAAAAAAGAAAA
Organism: Acanthosepion esculentum; assembly: GCA_964036315.1. NCBI lineage: Eukaryota > Metazoa > Mollusca > Cephalopoda > Sepiida > Sepiidae > Acanthosepion > Acanthosepion esculentum. The sequence goes on from OZ038506.1 coordinate 55,614,044, forward strand.
AAAAACGTGTGCAAAAATCTCGCCTATCTCGACCCAATCCAACCAACCTTATTTAGATGTGGTGAAAAATTAAAACCAAGTTAAATTAGAGTAGGCCAAGTTTTAACTCATTTATCTGCGAAAATGTCGGGAAATTAATTAAAAAGTGGTGAAAGAGGACCTAAAAATTTCCTCATTTTTATTTACTTTAATATACCTTAATATTCTTTTTACGACTGACCGCAGATACTTATTTCATTAACAACGTGTCATGAATCATTTTGGCGACGGCGCTCAGTAGTTCTTCGCTCATGCGCAGCACGGACGGAAGTGCATGCCGGCCAAAACGTGAAATGTGTTAAAAAAAAACAACAACAAAAAAGTGTTGTTTAATTCTGAGGCCAGATTGAAAACAAATCCAATGTTTTAATATATGTTCCTGGGATTTCTTTGTAAAATGAAATAATGGCAATTTTTCTCTCACTTCAATTGGTAGATCACAACATATCAATGGATATATAAAAGATTTAGACATAATGATCTTATTGAAACTCAGTGTCGGATATAACGTGCCGTATATTCCCATATATTGGGTTTTGATGCGAAAAAATCCACGAATGGCACATTTTTGGTTGTCGTTAGCGATGACAAAAGCTTCGCAGTGTGTTTTTGTATCCTTCGCTACAATATTAATATTGTTATTATATGATTATACAACGCCGAGAAACCCAATAAAGGTCTTTCAAGTTTAATACGGTAAACCGCACACCCCCGCTGAGGATATAGGGAAAATGCTTTATTGGAACGTATATACGTATTCGGGTGTTAAGTTAGGATAGATTCTGATATTGACCCCTTTGTTTATTTCTTACGGTGGTTTTGTCACGGTTTTATTTACGGTAAAACGTTGTCACGGCGTTTTCAAAAACAAAATGAGTTCCATGGTGCTGTCGTTCGGTTGACAATAAACACCCGTATGAGACAAACTAGCCTCACGATCTCTATACGAGGGGGACAGTTATACTTTTATTTCCTTTTTATTTCAGGCAAAAAAATTTAAGAATGGAGCGACATCGGCAACAAAAGAAGAAAGAATCTGGTGCGAAAGGAAGAAATCGTAGGTAAAGAGGACGCGAAAATCTACAGAGATCCAGTCAAATTATGAAGAAATTTCTAAAAATGCCAATTCCAGATAGAGATGGTGACAATCGCGTTGTTTCTCCGCTTGTTCTTGCCACTAGCTCTGATTACACAGACACAGCACTAGAATCAGTGGAGCAATCGTCATCTTCATCAGTGCTGCCAACACCACCTTTAGCACCACCGCCCCTACCATTGAAGGTAAAACAAAATGTTTTTGGGGGTGCGCGGTGATTCCGATCAGACTTCATCTTCGTATCGTTGCCAATCTGATGAACATGCACAATTTGATGAAATTAAATATGCAGTATTAACCAAGAAATATGTAGGTTACTTAAATTTTTATGCGAATTGAGATAAACCACAAATTTCTGATGATCTACGCGTACAAATGGTGAAGGTGGGTTCTAAAGTTTTTCAGAACAAAGACGACCTTTTCAAAATTACAAAAGATCTGGAAGTTATTGAGATCCGACGTGCCGAAGAAACGATGAGAAGTGAAACGAGCACAAAAAAATGGTGGTGTCAACCGCAGCTTAACGAATTACTGGTTTCAAAGAGAACTACAGGATGGGTCTACGATTCCGAGTAATTGGTTGTTGTACTCTATTAAAAATAATGCAGTGTATTTTTTTTTAAACTGTTTATAGTTTTCAACAGCCCCAGTCAACCAAATCAAAGATATTTGAAAAATCTTAAGGATTTTGAAAATGGAAAAATGCGACGAAAGAATACCAGAACGTGAACAGGGCATTCATCACCATGCGTCATTTCTTGCATGGAAATACTTTGAGAGACGCACATCAGAAGTGTCTACGATTAACAGAATAAAATGAAGCATATAGAGGAACTGCAGCATTTGTGGAAGGATCTGCTCATGCGTTTTGTAGATTGCATCAAGTTTTTGGCGATTCAACATCTGTCATTTCGTGGGCAGCGAGAAGTCATTGCATCAAGTAATAATCCCGGTAATTTTATTACACTCGTTAAGCTACTTAGCAGGTACGACCCTCTGTTGCAGCATCACTTGGATTATGTCAAGTCGCATCTACATTCTGTAACATTTTTGTCTGGCAAGATACAGAATGAGTTCATTGAGCTACTGTGCAACGAAGTACGTCAGTCTATCCCAGAGAGAGTCAAAAGAAGCAGATACTATGGGATTGTGTTCGATAAAACTGTGGGCTCGTCCTCGGCCCAGTTTTACCTTCTTCGTATAATGCACTGTTCCATTACATCAACTTTCATACAAGCAATGTCAGCGAGCTACTATTGGTTATTCTCCGCAAATCTAGCTCACTGATTGGTCCTTTTCGACCAATCAGGTCACCCGCACGTGCACAAGCAAATTTTGGCGCAATTCGTTCTGAGCCGCCCCACGTGACTACGACCATATATAAACCCAAAAAACACGTGTGACCGAGAGCAGAGCAGAGATCGAGCAGAGTCCGACACCGCGAGAGACAACAACAGCAGCAGACAATTTCGACCGCTCACTCCAAGCTTCAAAATGTGACTATTACGAACACCCGTCTCGACGAATCGAGGCGTTAAACTTTACGGCAACACTGATGTCAACGAACCTAACTTTTCTACGTCACAACGCCACTGTCAAAATGTGACTCTCAAAGAACTCCCGTCTTGACTAACGCAGTCAGACGTTAAAGAACTTTATAATAATTCCAGCATCATTTATCCAAGTTGAATAATACACAATTCACTCAATCTTCTAATCTGCATTTTTAGTAATCAACTCTTTCGTTATGAGTCTAGGTACAAATAATGACCTAATCAAAGAGACGCAACTCAGTCTCACTTTTCAGTTAACATGCATGTAATTTCAATACGTAATAAATTCAATTGTTATGTTTTTAACTCTATGTACCTTTTGTATTTCACCATTGCTAATGATTTCCACACCTTTCCTAAACACAAAAATAAATAATTGTGGGGAACAGCCCTTCAACACGCAACAAACATGGCTAACCATTACACACGCCACCTCTCACAGGGCCCGTTTCCCAACACAACTACTGACGTTTCTGACAACGAACAAATATCTGAAATTGTCAGGTTTGTCGATGTTGACAACCAATCTAAAACTTCTGTAGTCAAGGAAATGTTCATTAATTGTATTAAAATTCATTAAAAAGATGCCGAGAGTATTACAGAAGAAATGACCTCAAAATGGAACGAGATGATCTTGATATGAATGACTGTCGTGGACAGACGTGTGACAATGCTGCAACAATAGCTGCGGTGTCCGTTGTGCAAAAACTCAAAGTTGGCTGGAAAGCATGGAACAGGAAGAGAGTTTCACAAGCGAGAAAAAAAACTGTTAGCATAGAACTTATAATTACATCTAACCTGTAAATTGATGAGACCTTGTCGCCTGTCTAGTACTGCGCTTAAATTCATAAAGTCTAGGTATCATAGTGAAGAACGATATATATATATATATATATATATATATATATATATATATATATATATATATATATATATATATATATATATATACAGCGAAACAGTCTGTATGTGGATGACAATATATATATATATATATATATATATATATATATAAAAATGAATATATATATATATGTATGTGTGTGTGTGTGTGTGTATGTGTATGTGTGTGTGTGTATAGTATTAAGGAGAGTGACGGCAATAAAAGAATAAGAATTAAGAAAACAGAAGGTAATGATTGATATTACATTAAAATTTTTGAACATCAAAGTTAATTAGGAATCAAGAAGTTGGAAGATAGTTCCATGTGTGAGAAGCGTGATAGAAGAAACTGTTAGCATAGAACTTACGGTTGCATCTCGCCAATGAATTAATCAACTGTGAATTACTGGAATCTTGCTACCAATCTAGTACTATCTCATATAGTCTAGGTACCATCGAGGAGAATGAAAACTCTGAATTCAGAACCAGTTAGAAGGATGAGCTCCGTCAGGCTGTCTTACCCTAGACACACCATTGCTGCTATAGTACATATGGCGCCCTTACGACCTTAGTCGGTTACATTTGTGATGTGACGTGAGGACGATGGTGAGGATTAGCTATTTGCTATGTCTATTCCAATCAATCTCAGTCCTGTTTATTACACTTGGTATGCAGTCAAACTTATTACAATTTGCATGCAAACCTATTACAATTGCTATGCAGTCAAACTTGTTACACTTGGCATACATTCAAACTTATTACAATTTGCATGCAAACCTATTACAATTGGTATGCAGTCAAACTTATTACAATTCGCATGCAGTCAAACTTGCGTTCTATTACGATTAACGCAGTGATCACCACTCTACTACAGGCGCCCAACTGTGATATTTATATTTCAAGAGGTTTAAAGTCAAATACTCCTTATAAACAATAATTAATGTTTAGCAAGATTTGGGTCTGCAAAAAACTCGGTGAACTCGGCACTCCTTAAAATGACAAGAAAATTCGAGACATAATCTCTATATGGCGAGATTTTCCATATCTGAATAAATTTCAAATAAAAAGACAGAAAAAAAGTCTTGAAACAAAATAAAAAAGATATGACAATTTTTTTTTCTCTTTCATTTCTCGTAAACAATGACGTCTCATCTCTAAGTCGACAGATCAATATATTCTTTAGCAATGCGACGATTAGCATAATTGGACATACAGTTTTATGAAGCTTTCGTGGTTCGTTAATCACCAGCCAATACAAATGCATAATAAGCACAAAAGAAAAAGAAAAAAAAATACTCTAGAATAATTAAAAAAAAAAAAAAAATGACGCACACATGCGCCCATTTGGCGTCCGGTGATCCAACATGGCCGAACGATAAATAATAGCCAGGTCAAAGATGGCCTTGAAAGACGAGCAGCTGCGTTTGGTTCCTATGACACCGGTAACGAGAATTTCTCACCTCTTCTATAAAATACTGCCGGCAGTTCGCCACTCAACGTAGGATTGGAAGCGAGCCAGATGACAGCCGTTGTATATGGCTTTGGGCTCATGCTTTGGGAATTTATATAAGAATAAGAAAAATAGAAAAGGGAGAAAAATGCGAATGAGAATGAGAAACAAAATACCAAAAAAACAAATATTGGTCGATAAAGAGGTTCTTAGCAATTTTGGAACATCCAATTGCAGCCTGAAGATATAAGAGTGGGAGAAAAAATATAAAATTCGCGGGATGAAAAAAGACGAAAAAAATGTAAGTTAAAAAGAAAAAAAGAAAAGTGGATGAAAAATTAGGAAAACAAACATTAAAAGAGAACCTAATAAAATATAAAGAAATATGGAACGGTAAAATATTTTAGTAAAAGGAATAAAATGGAAGGAAGGAAAGAAGGAGTCTGGGGAGGAAATGTTGGAGAATAAAAAGGAAAGTAACCCATGCGAATAATTGTAGACAAAAAAAATGATTCAGAATACATACATATATATATATATATATATATATATATATATATGTATGTACCAAAGATATGAGACTACCGTTTTCTGTAGACATACTAAGGATTTAACACTACAATCTTGCTAAATTCTCAATCCCATAACTATGAACCTTTTATAATTATGTATACACAAAAAAACGCTCTTTCGATTACAAAATAAATAGTGATAACCCAAACATAAAGAAATGCAATCCAACTTTAGAAATCTTATAGAAAAACCTAAAAATAACTACTCCTAATTATAAAAGATAACTCGAAAATCTTTTTACCTACTCAAATGTAATATTATCCCCTATCGCTATCTACCCTCCCCTACCTCTCAAACTTAGGACGCTTGTGAGTTAACGTACCTAAACTTTGACCGATGTTTATCATCGAGAAAATGTCCACACACCATTCAACATTAATTACCCGGTCCACCCAACACCAAACTGCTGTCAACAACTACTATTGTTTCACTTAGATACTCTATGTATATTTTGTAAGTACATTTTTCTTCTCAAAAAATGGAAAAAGGAAGTGACGTTTTACATCCGGGCTTGCCTACAAACAGGATTGTTCATAACCATTTTCAACCCTCACCCGTAGATGTGCAGTTAAAATGCACTTAAACCAAGTTGCATCTTTGTTGTGAGTAAAATGGTTTTGTCTATATGATAAAATTATAATAAATGAATATATATGTATGTATGTATGTATTCTGATCCATTTTTTTGTCTACATATATATATATATATATATATATATGTATGTATTCTGATCCATTTTTTTGTCTACAATTATTCGCATATATATATATATATATATATATATATATATATATATATGTAGACAAAAAAAATAAATCAGAATACATACATACAAACATACATATATATATATATATGTATTCTGATCCATTTTTTTTTTTGTCTACAATTATTCGCATGGGTTACTTTCCTTTTTATTCTCCAACATTTCCTCCCCAGACTCCTTCTTTCCTTTCTTCCATTTTATATATATATGTATATATATATATTCTGATCCATTTTTTTGTCTACATTTATTCGCATATATATATATATATATATATATATATATATATATATATATATATATATATATATATATATACAAGCTGACGTACTCGGTAATTCCTGGTAAAGCGGATGTTATCCACAGTTCACGTTCTCATATGCTTTCTTCAGTTATCCGAAAGTAACAATACAAAGTATCACTGAAAAGGACTTTTTTGCGTTTCACAAAGAAAACCCAAATGTCGTCCCTAGGATTTTTGGAGGAACTACCAATGAGTCATGAATACAAAAAACGTAAAGCGCCTCACGTAATAACAGGCAAATCGGTTATCCGAAACAAGGATATATTTTATTATATTTTTATTTCATTTTTCCAGATTTCTGACATTTTTCTGTTTGGTGGGAATGAGTGAGGACAAAATCTATCCATATCGTCCATCGCCCCAGGGACTTACGACCACTACCTTAGCCATTTTCAAAGGGGGTCTATTTTTGGTGTTGTTAGTTTCCTTTCATATTTTGACTGTGTGGTTTTGAATTCAAGTAGGGTCGATCATTCCGAGCCATCGCGGTGTTGGCAATAGCTAGAAATCTAATGGGCGACTTTCTATTTTTAAAAGACTTCCAGCACGCTCTTCCCATTGTTAAACAAGGTAAGGTTGATAGTGGGACAGATATCTTTGACGTACAGGTTTTCTTTTATAATGAGCTGTTATCGGTAATTTGATTTATATAGAACTGTCGTGTTTCGACCAGTATTATTCTTAAGGGTTCTTGTAAATTATGGGTTGATATATGTTTTATTGTGCATTGCTCTGATATATATATATATATATATATATATATATATATATATATATATATATATATAAGCATTCAACCGCAAGCAAGGCGAGAAGCCACTAGCACGCAAGGGGTTACAGAGATTTGGAGCGAGAGCAAATAGGAGTGATAGAGGAAAGGATGAAGAAACGGTTAGGGGATAGATCAGGGCATCTGGAGACGTCGATTGACGTTACATTTAATAGTTGGAGATTATAGCTATCAGGAAAACAAGAAATGGGGAGGGCGTTACACAGGCGAGAAGTGCGAGACATGAAGCTATTGGAGTAGAAGAGACGACTACATTTAACAGTTTCGACAGTGAAAAGGTGAAAGCGGGATGCCAGCCTAGTTGAACGCTTAAATTCATGAAGTCTGGGAACCAGCGAAAGCAGCTCATCGGAGCAGTTACCGTGAAAGTATTGGTAAAAAAGACAGAGGGAGGCAATGGCATGTCAGTGTGAGAGCGGCTGCAGACGAGATGCCAGATCAGGGCCAATTATATTGCATATCCGTCTTTGGATTTTATCAAGGACCTTGAGACAAATAGAAGGGTCTCCAGACCATATATGGCAGCAATACTCCATGCAAGGGCGATGGGAGGATGTGTGATAGATATATATTGAAGAAGTGTCCGAAAGCGCTTTAGACAATGGACAATACGGACAATTTTTGCATTCCCTTACGCCCACAAAACGAAAAATGTGGAAATGTTGTAAAAATTAAATAAAAAATTTATTATATTTTCCTTGTCCGTCATATTTAACGAAATATGTGTTAAAAGACAGATTGCCTAAATATACATTAATAATAATAATAATAATATTAATAATAATATATATATATATATATATATATATATATATATATATATATATATATATATATATATATATATATATCATATACACATATGCTAATGTATATATGAGGTATGATCAAAAAGTATCGAGACTGTTAATGGATCTAAAATATGCTTGGCACAGACTGACCTTGAAGTCCTTCGCACATACACACTCAGCTATAACGTTCTCACTCACTTCTGTTGTTTTGAAGGACAGTGTATATAGTATGACTACCTCATCACACCACAAAGATCCCATCATTGACCATGACTTGTGCAACAGTTTTTAGCCAATATTTCCCAGGTTCGACAGCCACCATGTTTCCTAGATCTCGCTACTTGCAACTTTTCCCTCTTTCCAGAAATCATATCCGACTTCAAAGGAACAGGATTTCAAGACGTCGAGGCAATATAAAAGAATACAACGAGGTACCTTCTCGTTATCACCCCCCCCCAAATGCCAGTAATGCTTCCATCAATGGAAACCACGCTGGACAAAGTGTGTGGCTTCAGAAGGGGGACTACTTCAAAGGAGATAAAATACCAAATTGATATGTGTTGTAGTTTTCAACACATAACACCAGTACCGATCCTTTTTGATCAGACCTCTTATATATGTGTGAATGTGATATATTCCTTAGCCATTTTCAAGGGAGTTTTCTTTTGGTGTTGTTAGTTTCTTTTCATATTTTGACCGTTGTTTTGAATTCTAGTAGGAGCGTTAATTCAGAGCCGTCGCGTGTTGGGCATAGCTAGAATTCGAGTGGGCGAATTTCTATTTTTAAAAGATTTCCAGCACGCCGTTCCCATTGTTAAACAAGGAAAATCAAATTCAAAGTGCGTGTTTTTGTGTGTATGTTCTGTGTGTGTGTGTGTGTGTGAGTGTGCGCGCGTGCGCGCCGACAGAAGATAATGTAAGCTTCGTAAAAAGTATAACTACGTTTCCAGCAGCGAATTGTTACCTACCTTGCCAGATCTGTCGAGACAGTAGACAAAAAAAAAAAAGCATAAAAGATGCGACTACAACAACAGTTTTATGAAAACCAATATACTTCGAAGTCTCTGAGTGTGCTTGGAACCATCAAAATTAATTAAAAGTGCGACCTCAAGTAAATGCCGTTTTCATTATTCCTTGTAATCGTAATAGTCAGATTAGCCGTTGCCATACGGGAAACTAGGTTTTAATGGTAAATTGGCCGCTCCCCTTCCTTATAAGGAAACATTTAACATTTATTGTTCCAAAAATTAGCATCACTGTTTTTCTAAAAATAGGTTTCTCAAGTCCTTTAATTGTTATGGCTCTTTCCAACATTGACGGGGGCTTCCTTCATAACCTTTTGTTTAAAGTAGTGTAGAAAGTCAACGTCTTGATTATACCATTTTTTCTTTGACTTACATGTACTATCCATTTTATTTGCTGCTGCTATTGGAAATCTTCAGGGAATATAAATTATGTTCTTTGTGATTTTTTTTGTACCAGTCTATATGCCTGATGGATGATTGTCTTCTTTCAGATCTACAGAATTCATTCCCTTGAAGCTATTTTTAATCATTGAACTGAGATAACGGTTATACGTAGATGATAGTTTAGACATTTCTGATCTAGTTGGGCGTCATGCATGACGTTGATATGAGAGTCTAGATCTGATGAGGCAATTTATGAACATAACTTAGGTAGCGTTGGTTCATGTCTATCAGCATATGTCATATATTGCTTTTCTTAGAGGTTTTGCATAATAATTAAACTGTATATTTTGCTTTAATTATTTTTTAAATAATTGATTTGTTGTTCACTTAGAATTATGATCATCATAAATAGCTAATTGTTTTGTTACTGGCATTTAAAGGGTGTTTCATTAAGACGGATTATATATAAGGGTGTTTCATTAAGACGGATCAAAGTCATCAGTAAATAAATCAGTGTTATTGTTGAAAATGTATTTATTTCTCTATTGGATCATGTTATTTAAGTCATGGCAATTATGTGTGAAAAATAATATCGTCCAAATTTCCGCCAAATCTGAAAGAAAAAGAAAAAAAATTAGACGCTTAAACTTAATTCACATTAAAATCGGCCCAAGTTAATGAAACACCTTTTATAATCAAATTGCTTAGTTATTCAAATAAAGTCACTTGCTACTCTGAAAGTGGTAACCACCTTAGCATTTAGATCACAGTTTGGAAGTAATGTATAACGAAATGTTAATATCTTTAATAAAGTATTCTAATAATTTAAGAGATTTAAATTTTCATTTTTTAAACATTTAATTCTGTGGGTTTTTTTTTTCATAAAAGTAGGATTTACCGGATTTATATTAATTTTAAGTGGATTTACTGGATTACTGGATTTGTTTAATCTAATGATGGATTTATTTGTTTATCTTTACTGAGTATTACAAAAAACACATTTTTCCATGAAGCCTACATGGCGTCTATGAAATAAACTTTGGGGTTACCCCCACTTGTCTGCCGCTGACGACCGCCAGATGTCGTTGCCAAAGTAAATGATTCATAAGTTTCGTACTCTTCCTTTTATTTCCTTCGTAGAGTGCTTTAGAGATAAACCGTGTCCTGTCCCCCTATGGGAACCCTTTATTCTCCAGTAAATCTCATACTGCATTGAACGCTATATACAGCATCCAATGACCGTAGCTTACTTGACTACACACAGGGATAGCTGATAATTCTCCCAAACCAACGTAAGTAGAACTCTTTTCAAATGTAAGTTTGTCATGATATTTTATTTGCATTTTGCACGTACGTACGTACGTACGAAAAGGGACCTCATTACATACACACCTACATTCACCTCTTTGTATTCTTTCCATTTAATTTTGCTCAAGCAATAAAATGTTGTTAATTGTGCGTAATTTATTGAATATTTATTAATCCTCTCTTGTTTGAGTAAACTCCACTGAATATATTCTCTTACACAATAAACATTTCTGAAAAATTGGGTCATTCCCACGACAAAAAGACTACCAAACATTGATAGCAGATTGATTTTAGAACCGTTGTATTGTACTCAATTTCAATTTCACGATAAATAAGGACACAAAATATTTCTTTCCAAATCTTTACCGTTTTTGAGGAAATTAATTTAAATGTTAAGCTTAGGTTCAAAATCATAGCTTTGGAATTTCATTGTGATGATCAGTGATAAATATAACATTTATAATTTCCTAAAGCTTTACAAATTGTATATGGACAAGACGCATGGCAGAAGAACATTATTGCTAAATCATTGTGTCATCAAATAAGAGCTTCATTTACTTCAAAAGGAAATTACATTAAACAATTTAGCTATATGGTGTAATCTGTTTTACAGTGCAGTAGTTTTTGTATGCTTTTCAATAAACAATGCAAATTTAAAATAATTGGTGTCCAGCAGTTTTATGGTGTTATATACACTTTTATCTATTTTTTGTTTTTATTAATTATGATATAAAAAATGATCTAACAAATTTTATTCATTGAATAGCCTTTATTAGTATGGGGCATACCATCTAGCCACAATTTAAGGGCTATTTCGTGTTAGGAAGAATAATACGCTTTAGCCTTCCAATAACCGGACACCGATACTAATATTGGCATTAGTGTAGCCACTGATACACTAACACCGAATGAGGATACAGAAAGACGAAATACGGGACCGTACCCGACAAGACATTTAATAATGCAAACAAATTATATACACATATTAAAAAGGTTTACATGTCCCAAACACAAGATTGTTCATATAGTCCAAAGGACCGAGGGTGTTTAACGAGAACAGAGAAATGCCATACCAACTTTAGGGCCGGTGACTGTCCATAGATGAGTTAACAGGACTTACTTCTTTCTCCACGCTAGGCTGGGTACCAGCAGACCAATTTCCACGTGTGTGGACTCCGGTGGTCACAAGTAAAAAAAGGGCAGAGCTTCCTAAAAACGGAAGTGACGAAAGGGAAGAAGGGACAGGAGAGTTCTCGTCTCTAAGAGGCCGAACTTCCGTTAGCCCGACCCAAGGGAAACAACTGTAGTCTCCCTATACCTTTTTTGTAATCTTTTACACTTTTTTTACACTGATTTTTCCTTATCAAAGACAGAAAAGAAAATGTCATATTTAAAATTAGAATTCTGGTTTGAATATATTTTCCATTCAATGTATCTAATACAAGAGATATTAACTTTATTTGGATTTATTTTTGAAATTGTAAAATTCTGAAGTCAATTTGTAGGCAAAAACCTGCGGAAATTAAGTATTTCTGTACATTTTTTCAGACGATTTTTAAAACCAAATCTCCAAACATTGGTGAAAGGTATGAATCTAATGCTTGGTATCAGTACTTATCACATCAAACACCAGCTTTCACACTAAGGGCAATGTTGGTTTTCTGAAAAACGTAAAACATCAACCTGCCCTACCAAACATGGCGAACTGAATTAATTAAAGTACTTTCGCTAATACCATTAAAATGCATGCACAAATCTCTCAAATAAACGACTGTGTAGCGTAGTGTAGTAAAAGAAATGAATTTCCTGCGTTGCTCACACTATCATATATGTATATATATACATACATACATATGCGTGTGTGTGTGTGTGAGAGAGAGAGAGAATAAGAGAGAGGGAGAGAGAGAGAGAGAGCGCAAATATACATACACACACCCACAGACATATCTCTAAATTTCCCGATACACACGATTTTTTCATGAACCATAAAAGTCACCCAAGCATTTATGATAGGTACCTCCCTTTTTCGCGGAAATCATCATATGATAAGGAAAAAGGCCACAAACTTAATAAAAATAATGTTTTATCGTCAAAATGTTTATGTTATTATTAAGATGAAAAACCAAAGTATTTTTTTGGTTATTTTTTTAAAAAATTTTAATCGTTTCTAACATGTTCGAAATTTTGGTTAAAATCTTGTTTTGTTTACGTCATCGGGGTGGCATTAATTACATTGACTTTTTGTTGCGCTTTTTTACGCTGAAAACGCATTGATTTGGAAATTCTTGTAAAATTCAAATAATTGTCCGATTTTAATAAAGTTTTCAGGATTTATTCACAAATGAATGAAATTATTTTTGAAATTTTTTTTGTTAGAAAATTTTCGTAAAAACTTTTTTTACATATGTTACCCACACTTAATTTCTTGAAATTTCGCAAAAAAACTGTCTATTTCCTGATTTTTTTTTTCATTCTTTAAAAGTAGAAGTCCTTGGAGAATCTAAATCACTAAATTTTATTTTTCAAAGTTGCACTATTCTAACTGCAAATCTGCTTTGAATTGGAAAATAATGAATACACTAAAACTATGACATTATTTAATTATGAATGAAATTATTTTTGAAATTTTTTTTGTTAGAAAATTTTCGTAAAAACTTTTTTTACATATGTTACCCACACTTACTTAATTTCTTGAAATTTCGCAAAAAACTGTCTATTTCCTGATTTTTTTTTCATTCTTTAAAAGTAGAAGTCCTTGGAGAATCTAAATCACTAAATTTTATTTTTCAAAGTTGCACTATTCTAACTGCAAATCTGCTTTGAATTGGAAAATAATGAATACAATAAAACTATGACATTATTTAATTAGAAAAGCTTTTTAATGCTTTTGTAAATAAGTTATATTAAGGAAATTATTGTCTGAAAAAAATTCCGATGAATAATGAATTTTTACAAGAATTTATACATTTTTTTTAAATTTTAATTATAATAATTTATAATAGTTTAAGATCGTGTAAAATTCTATAGTGTGCTATTTCCTGGATGTGATATAGTAATTAAGTGGAAACGAAATTTACGAATCAAAAATTGAAAAGATTAATAAACGTAGTTACACTATTCTATTTTTAAAATATTTTATTTTTTATTTTTTTTACTTAATTTGCTCCCTTTTTTCATCTATGAAAGGCTAAACGTGACATTATTATGAAAAGGTCACGTGATCTTTACAGTGAAATTAATTTAAGAAAATTTTATAGTATTTTTTATTTTTGCATAAAGCATCTTCGAAAGGTAAATGACATTCAATAAATTATTAGATAATTGTGGAAAATATGTTCATTTGTAAAAATTACTAGGTAGTTAAAAACAAAAAAATGCGTTCACTTAGATTTCATAAATTTTATGTCAATTCTAGTCATCCATACAAGCTGTCATCGCTTTGTCACTCAATCATCCATCAAACATCGCTACAGATAAACATGGCCGATCAATAACAAATGGTTGTATATTACTTTTTATGCTATAAGTAAGTAATATTTATTTCAAATCAGATTAATTTAACTATAAATGTTCTAATTTTAGTCAAATAACGTGTCAGAAATATTCTCTGATCCCAAATTACAGCCTGTGTTAATGTACAGTGTAACCCGGATATAAGAGAGTTGTCGGGACCGGAGAAGAATTCTCTTATATCTGGGTTTCTCTTATATCCGGATTTGGTCTATTATATATACATTAACACAGGCTCTAATTTGGGACCAGAGAAAATTTCTCTTATACCCGGGTTTCTCTTATATCCGGGTTACACTGTATATATAATAGACCAAACCCGGATATAAGAGAAACCCGGATATAAGATACCTATTCTCCGGTCCCGACAACTCTCTTATATCCGGGTCACACTGTATATACATTAACACAGGCTCTAATTTGGGACCAGATAAAAATCTCTCTTATATCCGGGTATCTTATATCCGGGTTACACTGTTATAAGTTCAATTCTTTAGCTTTCTTCAGTTAATGCTAAAATGAAATCTTCAAGAATGCTTTTTCATTTTTTTAAAATTCATTTTAAAACTTAGGTATCGAAAATTTATGCCGAAAAAGTGGAGGTACGTAATGTATAACGTAAATAAATCTAAACCAACAGTCAACACACGTACGACACCACCAACTCCCGTAATTCGATATAAAAACACATACAGACACGCCCTTTCCATCTTCCTTCCACTACCATCTTCAGGAATTAAACCCACAGACACAAAATGCCCATTAGTTTCCACACACACAAACACACACACACAAACACAAACACACACACACACAAACACATACACACACACACACACACACATATGCATACATACTAACGCCACAAGACATAAACACAAGAGATCTACCTGATCAATGAAAAGCAAACAATAAGGAAGTCAAATGTCCCGAAACTTTCTCTTCCACGGCTCATTTCTAAAAAAAAAAAAAATCTGATGAGGCTTAAATAAAAGCGAAGCATGTTAAATTTATAAACGTTTCCTATTTCTTCCTTATTCTATCATTCTGTCGGATTTAATCTATATTTGATTCCAATTCAAAAATAAAGTATATTATTAATAAAAGACATTTATTTTAATGTGTGTTTTTAACTGACAAACACACACCATTCACACATCAACCTTCACACCACGTCCGCTACAAGAGTAATGACGAAAAAGATATGCAGAATGAATAAACAAAGGAAGAATTTAAAAAAATATTTAAAAAAACATTGCAAAGGGACGATAAACCGGATAAAAAAAAAAGTGAAGTTAATGCAGAAAAAAAAGGTTGTCAAGGAAGATAAAAATTTTGCTGGGAACGAACCATAGAGGCTTTTTAAATGAGAAAAAAAGGTTTTGCATCGATGACAAGAAAGATTGTTAAATTAAAATAAGTGACAGCAAGGAAAAGAAAAATACATTTTTAAAAAAGAAAATATATTAGAAGGAAGAAATATAAAATATTTTGTAAAAATAATGATCGAAAATTTAAAATTAAGTATGGAATGACGAGAAACTAAAGGAAAAAGCAAGAAAAAATTATCTTTATTTTTTACAATGATGTTCACCATGTACAAGGCCCGAGAGCCACTCGAGTCAGTTGCTCAGTTTATACTGATATGTAGGAAAAATAACGGTTAGCCCTAGGCTTGAACAGGTTAAGATTGTGGTGATCGGGAAGCATCCTCTTGGAAGTCGGTTCTAAAAAGCAGCGGTTCGTGGAAAGAAGCTGCTCGAGTGGAACTTACATTTCACCAGAGGGATATGGAGGGAATAAGGGTGGTTCTCTACAACGGGCGTGGCAGGGCGAGTCTTAGCTGTAAAGGTTAGAACTGGTGGAACTAAAGAATGTAGTTAGTTTGAACACATTCCTTGGAAATATCAATAGGCTTTTTCGTCCATGAGAAAGAGGTTGTAGGGTAGAAAAATAATTTGAACCCACAAGGACGCGGAGACGCTTTTGGACTCTACCGAGACTGAAAAGTGAAAACTGGACAGCTTCCATCTCTATATAAGCAGCAGTACTCCAGTCTAGGTCTTTGTATAGGTAGAGGACAGCAGAAGATGTTGGGTACTTACCGGAGTGGTACAGGCAACTGACCCATGTTTCCTGCATCTTTAGCGATGGACCGTATGTACGAGTTCCACTTGAAGCCTACATAGTGGTTGTGAGTTCAATCCCTGGGTCGGGCAATGCGTACTTGTACTCAGTAGAAACGGGAGAGTAAAGCTGAACAGTACTAAATAACATAAGTACTAGACGATATCCATATATATATATATATATATATATATATATATATATATATATATATATATATATATATATATATATATATATTACAGCAAATATCTAAAATTACCTCATGTGGGTATAGTCTATTTCAGACCTGCACGACTTAATGCCAATCCTCATCAGCCCTCGAAATCCTGTCTGGAATTGGGGGTTTTGAATTTATTTTAGATAAAGGGACGCCTTGTTTTTGATAAGGAGCTTGTGTTGGTGACAAGGGGAGTGCGTAAGGTATCTCTTTAAGGGTAAGTGGTCAGGAGTCGAAGTTTATCTATAGCCAAAGCTTTTCATTGTATGTAAATGAATTTCGGTCGCTACTATGGGATACTACACTATGCAAACAACAAGTATGTTTTACTGGGATTTACAGTAAGTAGTATTTAGACAATAAGGGTTTAATATTATAAATAAGTCATGGGGGATTTAAGTGCAAAACAAATTAAAGTTAAAATAAATTAGTTGAGTGACAGATTCATAAATTTTGTTATATATATATATATATATATATATATATATATATATATATATATATATATATATATATATATTTGTATAATGTTTCTCTTAAAACACTTTTTAGGAAAATAGGTTTCTCAAGTCCAGTAGGTTTGTCAAGTCCATCTTGATTACGTCATTATTTTCTCTTCAAGTTACATGTTCTATCCATTTCTTCTATTAAAGCAATTTTCCAGGAAAATAGGTTTCACAAGTTAAGTATCTATTATTACTCTTTGGGGTGTTGATGGAGGCTTCCTTCCTAACTTTATGTTTGAAGTAGTGTGGAATGTCAACATCTTGATTATGTCATTATTTTCTCTTCGAGTTCCATGTTCTATTCATTTCTTCTATTAAAATAATTTGAGGAAAATAGGTTTCTCAAGTCCAGCAGCTGTTATCGCTCTTCCCAGTATAGGTGGGTGTTTCCTTCCTAACCTTATGTTTGAAGTAGTGTGGAATGTCAACATCTCGATTATGTCATTATTTTCTCTTCGAGTTACATGTTCTATCCATTTCTTCTATTAAAAACAATTTGAGGAAAATAGGTTTCTCAAGTCCAGTAACTGTTATTGCTCTTTGGAGTGTTGATGGCGGCTTCCTTCCTAACTTTATGTTTGAAGTAGTGTGGAATGTCAACATCTTGATTATGTCATTATTTTCTCTTCGAGTTACATGTTCTATCCATTTCTTCTATTAAAAACAATTTGAGGAAAATAGGTTTCTCAAGTCCAGTAACTGTTATTGCTCTTTGGAGTGTTGATGGCGGCTTCCTTCCTAACTTTATGTTTGAAGTAGTGTGGAATGTCAACATCTTGATTATGTCATTATTTTCTCTTCGAGTTCCATGTTCTATTTATTTCTTCTATTAAAATAATTTGAGGAAAATAGGTTTCTCAAGTCCAGCAGCTGTTATCGCTTTTCCCAGTATAGGTGGGTGTTTCCTTCCTAACCTTATGTTTGAAGTAGTGTGGAATGTCAACATCTCGATTATGTCATTATTTTCTCTTCGAGTTACATGTTCTATCCATTTCTTCTATTAAAAACAATTTGAGGAAAATAGGTTTCTCAAGTCCAGTAACTGTTATTGCTCTTTGGAGTGTTGATGGCGGCTTCCTTCCTAACTTTATGTTTGAAGTAGTGTGGAATGTCAACATCTTGATTATGTCATTATTTTCTCTTCGAGTTCCATGTTCTATTTATTTCTTCTATTAAAATAATTTGAGGAAAATAGGTTTCTCAAGTCCAGCAGCTGTTATCGCTTTTCCCAGTATAGGTGGGTGTTTCCTTCCTAACCTTATGTTTGAAGTAGTGTGGAATGTCAACATCTCGATTATGTCATTATTTTCTCTTCGAGTTACATGTTCTATCCATTTCTTCTATTAAAAACAATTTGAGGAAAATAGGTTTCTCAAGTCCAGTAACTGTTATTGCTCTTTGGAGTGTTGATGGCGGCTTCCTTCCTAACTTTATGTTTGAAGTAGTGTGGAATGTCAACATCTTGATTATGTCATTATTTTCTCTTCGAGTTCCATGTTCTATTTATTTCTTCTATTAAAATAATTTGAGGAAAATAGGTTTCTCAAGTCCAGCAGCTGTTATCGCTTTTCCCAGTATAGGTGGGTGTTTCCTTCCTAACCTTATGTTTGAAGTAGTGTGGAATGTCAACATCTCGATTATGTCATTATTTTCTCTTCGAGTTACATGTTCTATCCATTTCTTCTATTAAAAACAATTTGAGGAAAATAGGTTTCTCAAGTCCAGTAACTGTTATTGCTCTTTGGAGTGTTGATGGCGGCTTCCTTCCTAACTTTATGTTTGAAGTAGTGTGAAATGTCAACATCTTGATTATGTCATTATTTTTTCTTCGAGTTACATGTGCTATCCATTTTAGTTGTTGCTGCTGTTGGGAGTCCTCAAGTGATGTGGTTCCTGTTATTTGGTACCGTTCTTTGTTTGTGATTCTGTAGAGCCAGTCCACAATGTTCAAAGCAGGATGATCTTTGTCAAGACACTCAGGCATTACTCGCTCAAAGCCATTTTCCCCAGTGATCTTACAAAGCAGCTCTATACAGCCGACAGTTTAGATATTTATGAAAAATAAAACAGAGATTATATAAACAAAAACAAGTTATCTTTCTTTTAATATTGTAAAAACTTTTTAAAGTTTTCCGGATTTAGAAAAAAAGAAGTAACGTCTTGTTTTTTTTTTGTTTTTTTTTTTACATATACCCAGCTTTAATTTCTTTATATAAATAAATAAACACAATTGTACTTTTATTTCATAATTTACCAGTGAGGAGTTATAAATACCATAAGAAATACAGAAAAAACCTGGCATCATACGGGCATTAGATTCTGAGAAATGGATAAAAAATTGATGGGGGTACGAATAATTTCATTGTTGACTATATATATATATATATATATATATATATATATATATATATATATATATATATATATATATATATATATATTATGAAATAGACAAAGTCCGACAATTATTTAAAGACATTTTTATGTTTAACATTCTTTTTATAGATACAAGTATTTAAATAAATGGTCTGTGTATAATAAACAGTATTAAATAACATTGATGTCACACATTATGAAATGGACAAAGTCCGACAATTATTTAAAGACATTTCTCGGACATTCAGGCTGATAACTTTTATTTAATACTGTTTATTATAAACAGTGCATTTACTTAAATACTTGTATCTATAAAAAGAATGTTAAACATAAAAAATGTCTTTAAATAATTGTCGGAATTTGTCCATTTCATAATATGTGACGTCATTTGTTTACATTTGATACGCCATGAGCAGTTATGAATGTACGTGAGACATTCATGGAAGATTGAAGTTTATGAGCAGTAAATTCGACCTTGCCAACCGAACGATCCTCAGTGGCCCAATCGGTTAAGGCACGTCAGGCTATTTGACGGTTCTGTATAGGATACAGGTTCGAATCCTGTCGGAGGAGGAATATTTTCTATTAAAATTTCTCGGACATTCAGGCCGGTAAATGTTATTTAATACTGTTTATTATAAACAGAGCATTTACTTAAATACTTGTATCTATAAAAAGAATGTTAAACATAAAAATGTCTTTATATATATATATATATATATATATATATATATATATATATATATATATAAACTTTAAGGGGTTAATCTGCATTGTAATATTGTATTCCTTCTGGGAAGGGGCGACAAACTTGAAGGCCGCCCCGGGTGGCAAAAACACTAGCTACGCCACAGAGCCTGGCTGATAGAATGTCAGGAGTTCAAATGCTGATATTACAAGCAAGAAGGTCTTTCCGTTTAGAAGATTGGCAGAATATAATCTTCGTACTCCCATTTGACGTGGCAATGTTTAATAAATATAAAGATATCAAGAAAATGATAAGAAAGAAAGAAAGAAAGAAAGGAAGAAAACGACGAAAAAGAAAGAAAACGACGAAAAAGAAAGAAAGAATTAAAAAAGAAAGAACGACAACAATGAAAATGAAAGTACGAAAACGATAAAAAGTAAGAAAACAATGAAAAAGAAAGAAAACGATAAAAAAAGAAGGAAAACGTCAAAAAAGAAAGAAAGAAAACAATAAAAAGAAAGAAAACTATAAAAAAGAAAGAAGGAAGACGATGAAAAAGAGAGAAAGGAAGAAAAACGATGAAAAAGAAAGAAAACGATAAAAAGAAAAACGTTGAAAAAGTAAGAAAAATCAATGGCAAAGAAAGAAAGAAAGAAAGAAAGAAAGAAAAAATAATAAAAAAGAATGAAAGAAAACGACGATAAAGAAAGACGAAAAAAACAATGAATGAAAAAATAAAGAAAAATAAAGAAGGAAAGTAACAAGTAAAGAAAAATAAAAGAAATATAGGAGAAAAAACAAGGAAAGAAAGGAACATGGAATGAAAGAGGGTTACTCACAAGAAAGAAAAAGAAAAATGGGCGAAATAAATTGATTGAGAACAGAGGATTGTGTCATGGCATCTGATGTTGAGTAATTCCGTTTCAACGACAATAAAACGACGTGTTTAACCATATATGTCACATCTAGGGTGTTGGATGTTTCTCGGGTGATGGATTTTGGTTCCGAATCTACCTAAAATGGTGAGTCAGTATCTGACTGGAAAGGAGGAGTGGACCATTGAAATTTCATTTAACATGCATCAGTGGCTGGCTTGCCGCCTGCAAAAGTAAGTACCTCTCTTCTTGGCCAATCCGATGAAAGAAAGAAAGAAAGAGCGCATGCGCATCATCAGCACTAAGAAATGTGCTCGCATCTACATGACTTTGAATACACACAACACGAGAATAAACTTACACGCACACAAGCGCATTCATAGTCGCATAAAATAACACACGAGCATATCTTAAGATATATTCACGCATATACACACAAAAACATACATACATGTACTTGCATCAACACACACTTGCGCAATTAATATAAAAGCATAAAAGATGTACAAAAAGCAATGCTATTATATTCAAATGGGCGTAGATTCGTTAATAACCCTTTCTTTTTACTAATATTAAGACATAAGAGCCACTCAAGGTAGAGTGTTACTAAATGAAGTTGTTGTAAGGGCGTACAAGAGAGAGCAAATTGGTTGCTTGCTTGCTTTTCTTTAGCGGCATATCAACCTCTCTGGGTTAGTTAATACCAAAATCTAAATATTTTGTACGAAATTTTTATTTTATTTTTTGATGATAGTAATTGTTTTAGTGAATCAAGTCTTACAAATTAACACATAGGTAGGGGGACAAGAGCTGGATTCATGTCTTTCCCAAGGGTATTTGCGCCTAAGTGAATATAACGAACCCAACGGGAATATGAACTCGCCTCTCCGATTGACAATTCCGAGTCATTATCGATTACACCAACCGCACATTCAAGCTTACAGCATCTGGTATTCTCGGGCAGTCACCTATCTAGGTGCTGATCAAGCTCGACGTTGCTTAACTTCGGTGATCGTACGAGAACTGGTGTTTCAACGATGTGGCCGTAAATACGGGAACAAAAAGTGTATAAGAACATAAAATGTATAATGGTTGAGTTTAGACTTGAAGAGGTTAAGATTGTACTAACTGGGGAATCCTTCTCTCGGGAGTCTGTTCCACAAGCAACAGTTCTGGGAAAGAATCTGTCTGAGTGGAACTTCCTCCTCACAAATGGAATATGAAGGGAATGAGTGGGCTCAATGTACGTGGACTGACGTGGACCCGTCCTAGCTCCGAAGGTATGGACTGGTAAAAACCAAGGAATGTAGTTCGCCCGAACACCTAGCATAAAAATAGGGATAGATTAGCGAGAGGCTAACAACGCTTCATCTGTGGGAAGGCATTTAGCATAAAGATGTAAAAAATAGCATCTTCGATAATATAAAATTATTTTTTCTACCTAACTCCTTCGATGTCAATGCACTTAACCCAACACTTCACCATTAACCACGTAGATTGAACCTGCTTGAACGGCCAAACCGCGACTCACGAGCTACACGCGTCTCGTTCTCATTCGTGAGATTATTTTCATTACAAATAAATATAAAAAGTAAATAATAATAAAAATATCATTATTATTGTTATTTACCAGCTATGAAGTGCAAACTAACTAGATTAAAGCGTAATTTTTATGTTTATGGTTAATAAAAATATTTAAGAATTAAATCCTGATCCTAATGCAAAATTTGAGTGAGGCATTGTTCAATACTGTGCGAAGGAATGGCAAAAGGCAGTGGGGATTGAATGACGCTAGTTTTAACCAACGCTTCCTTTTTGTCCATATATCAACACGAAAACACCGTGTTAAAAAAATCTGACCTTTTTTGTCTTTGGTCAGTGTTATTTCTTAATTGCATTCATCTAGACAGCAAAGGAAATTATTTTAATTCCCCTCAAACTTTGTTTTTGTGACCTGGGAAAATAGAGCCATGAAATTCGCAATCCCACAAGAACGAACTAACCACTCAAGCAATTGCTTCGGAATTGTGGACCCTTCGAAACGTCAAACTGGCAAGAATGCGCCTGCTATCATATATTCAGACCTTCTATCATCCATCGACTCAGTGTCACATTATCCTAAGCTCGCCCTATCCACTTCTCCAAAGAGAGAGAAAGAGTAGCAATTTTCAGAAGAGAACAGCAATTCAGAAGAGGGTGAAGTCATAGAACTAGATTACTCACACTACCCCGGCAGAAAAGATCTCAACGACCTGATTAGAGATCTTCGTTTCACAAAGTGCAGTGCTGAGCTTTTGACGTCGAGACTCAAGCAGTGAAAGTGAGCAAGTGGCAAGTCAGAGAAAGCGTCACCAGTGTTTTTAAGCTTTTTCACCCGTCAAGATGGGCTTTACTTCCGCCGCAATGTCGGCGGTTTGTTCGAGACAATTGTAATCGCCTGTAACCACAGCGAGTGGCGCCTTTTCATCAATATCTCATCCAGGAGCCTCAAAGTCGTGTTGCTTCATAACGGAAACCTGTATCCATCTCTTACTCTGACTCACTCGGTGCGGCTCAAAGAGGAATATAGCAGTCAAGATCTTGCTAGGTGTCTAGAGTACGGTTGGGAGGTTATCGGAGATTTCAAAATGGTGACCTTCCTATTGGGTCTCCAAGGTGGCTTTACCAAGTTTCCATGTTATCTTTGCCTTTTGGACAGCAGGGACACCGTGGTACACTACCACAGATGTTACTGGCCACAGCGGACCGATTTCAGTGTGGGGAGGAACAACGTCAAGTGGGAGCCACTGTTGGGCCCCCGGAAAGTATTGTTTTCTCCACAGCACTTAAAATTGGGACTTATGAAACAATTTAATCATAGCTCTATGTAAGGAGTCTGCAACCTTCAAGTACCTTCAAGACTTCTTCCCTAAACTGTCTGCAGCAAAAGTCAAAGCCGGTATTTTCGTCGGACCAGAAATAAAGAAGATGATAGCATGCAAGGAATACTTCAAGAAGCTCGCTGCGACAGAGAAAACAGTATGGGACAGCTTTGTCGCAGTGGTTCGAGGCTTCCTGGGAAAACCATGTGGAGCTTGTTCAGACCCTGGTGAAGAACTACGACAAAATCTGCTATAGGATGTCACTCAGTCCATATCCTTCACGCCCATCTTTATAAATTCAAGGAGAACATGGGGTCGTTCTCAGGGGAACAAGGCGAGCGATTCCACCAGAATATACTAGACTTTGAATGCTGCTACCAAGATTTGTATAATGAAAACAGAATAGGAGACTATATTTGATTCGTGAAAGTAATTTGCTGTATAAACATAAATCGCGAAAAACTACTCACTTTTAAATTTTATGGTTGTGTAATCCTAGAATAAATAAATGCTATATTTGTATTATATGTTTTTTTGTTCCTACTTTCTGTAAATGAGAATATTCACATTCGCCATTTTTCCAAATGGGAATAGTTAAATTTCAGAAATATTATTATGGTCACAAATGCACAGTTTGAAGGAAATCTTCGCCATTTTTCATACTTTCTAGGTGTAAACAAATAGGAAATAACATTTACTACCCAATGAGAAAATCGTGTTAAACAGTGAATCACAAACTATAATTTGGGAAAGTGAAAATTTCACTGAAACTTGTTGGAAAATTTCCACGTTTTCATCTGAAATCAAGAAAAGATTAGCTTTAAGAAAAAAATGATTACAATATATGGGAATGAAAAGAAGGCGACAGTTTTACACACATCCTTCTGATGTCAGTTTAAACTGGGGCCCTTTTTTCCCATATATAAGGAAATCTATATATATATAAAGTTGTAGCCTCTGTCTTGTTATCGAACTTCTCCTAGGGTTTTGGAGATAGACCCCCATAACAACATATATTCTGAAACTACATTACCCAGGGTACTTGGATAAGTATATTTCATTTTGATAAAAAGGGAGTCCCACCTGAATTTTTTCCCCTTTGATATAAATTAAATTTAAATTTGAACAAGGGAATGATTCTTAGGGTACTTGGATAAGTATATTTCTTTTTGATCAAAGGAGGCCACTGGTGGCACCCCACTGACTGTAATTTTTTTCCCTTTGATTTAAATTAAATTTTAATTTGAACAAGAAAATGACTCCTATCTAAAATATAGGAGGAGAAAGCCAGAAGATGGAAGTCACATTGACAAGATCGTTTTGATCAAAGGGGGTCCACGAAGGGCACTCACCCTGAATTTTTTCCCTTTGATATAAATTAAATTTAAATTTGAACAAGGGTATGCCTCCTAGAGTACTTGGATAAGTATATTTCATTTTGATCAAAGGGGGTACCTAACAAACCCTCCAACGAATTTTTTTCCCTATGATTTAAATTAAATTTAAATTTAAACAAGACAATGTCTCCTATCCAAAATATAGAAGGAGAAATATAGATGGAGGTCACATCGGCAAGATCAAAATGAGAAAATATGGACGTAAAGTTGAGCAAGAAATCACCAATCAGTGGTTAGTGCCTTATAATACATATTTGTTACGACAATTCAATTGTCATATCAATGTTGAAATCTGCTCATCATTTTATTCAATCAAGTATTGCATCAAATACATATCAAAGGGGTCAGATTAAGCAGTTTTTGCACAAACCGAATGTTTTTCCCCTTTGATTTAATTTAAATTTAAATTTGAACAAAAGAATGACTCCTGTCCAAAATATAGAAGGAGAAAGCCAGAAGATGGAGGTCACATCGGCAAGATCATTGAGTAATACTGAAATGAACCATTTTCTCCATAAATTATAACAATGATTTAAAATCAATCATCATTTTGTTACAAAAAATGTGTGACGCGCAGCAAGGCGCGGGTAAATTATAAACTATAATTATAAACTACAATTTTGAAAGTGAAAATTCCACTGAAATATGTTGGAAAGTAGCCAAGTTGTCATCTGAAATCAAGAAAAGACGAACCTTAAGAAAAATGGTCACAATATATGGAAGAAAAGGTGTTAGTTTAAAATGACGCCTGGGGGATATGGATTAAAGAAATTTCAGATCACTAAGTATTACAGTAGAATTTATATTCTGTGGCTTTCAAACATCGAAAATTTATCATACAATCCGACACTCAGTGGTCTGCTAACTCCCATGGTTCGGTACTTGTTTTTAATTAGTCGCCATTAGTTTGTTGAACGGCTACGAGGGAATATGTTGTTTATAGCTTTCCGCAGCAGCCGAAGCAGCAGAATGTTCTGGTGAAACAGCCTTGAATCAACCTACAACAAAGAAAAAGGCAAAGCAGGTATTTAAATATAAAAATATAAGATATTTTTATTTTTGTATTTTTTACAACTAAATTTTTCTCAGCGTGTATGAGTGTTAAATTTCTTACAGTTCTTGTTTGTAGTCGTTTGTTATGATGAAAAGAAATGGGATTTCTTCGCGTGTATTAGTGAGAAAGAAGAAGCAAGGCAGAACGTGAGGAGGAAAGTGTAAGGTCACGTAGCTTGGTGAGGAAGGGTGAATAAATAAGAGAATTTCTTTGAAGCCGAGTATCGTGAAACAGTTGCCGTATCTTTCTCCGTACTGCTTTGTCCGTCTAGAAACTTTGCTTAAATACACTTCTCGGGGATCATGGGGCATGTTTTTATTATTATAATTATTATTATTATTATTGTTGGCGAGAACGCGACCCGTTGGTTGAAAAATGTTAAATATTTATTTTCAAAGCATTGATTTATTAACTGGAAGAATGTGCAATCCTCCAACTCAGAAACAATTTTTTGTCATTTCATGTTTAACTGTCTTGGCGTTTATTTCCGTCTTGTTTTCCTGACTGCTGGAAGTCCCCAACCATTGTTCCTCTCTTTAAGAACTCTGGTGACCCCTCCGACCCTTCTAATTACCGTCCTATCAGTCTCCTACCTCTCTTCGGCAAAGTCTTCGAAGCCCTTATCAACACCGAAGTGATTAATCACCTGATATCCCATGATCTGCTCTCAGACAAGCAGTATGGTTTCCGCTTTGCCCGATCTACAGCCGATGTGCTTACGGCCATCATTGAATCTGTCTACCAAGCTATTCATAATAACGGTGAAGCTCATGCCGTGGCCCTAGACATCTCCAAAGCGTTTGATAGAGTTTGGCATGCCGGCCTTCTTCACAATCTCCAGGGTTATGGTATTACAGGTCGATTGTTTGACCTAATACAATCATTCATGTCAAACCGTGAATTGAAGGTCGTTCTCAATGGATTCATCTCCAGCTCCTATCCCACTAACGCAGGTGTTCCTCAAGGTTCTATCCTAGGCCCTACTCTGTTCCTCATATTCATAAATGACCTTCCTGACGCCATAGATTCCCAAGTCGGCATCTATGCGGACGACACCACAATTTACTCCTGCCTCAAACACAAATCTAGTGATGCTGACAAAGTTAACCTGGCAGTTCGATTAGAAAAGGACCTCCAATCGGTTGCGAACTGGGGCAAGAAATGGATGGTTAACTTTAACGCATCTAAAACAAAACTGCTCTCTATTAACCACCACAGGGATCCATCCCTGCATCCCATTAGAATGTCTGAAGACCAACTTCTCGAGAGCTCCTCTCTGCGGCTGCTCGGTCTCACGCTGTCCGCTGATCTGAGATGGAACAAATACATCGAGTCAATTGCATCATCCACCGCAAGGAAAGGTGGCTCCCTGTGCCGAGCCAGGAAATTTTTCTCCCCGGAATCGATCCTCCAAATCTATAAATCGACCATTCGACCTTGCATGGAGTATTGCTGCCATATATGGTCTGGAGACCCTGCTGTTTGCCTCAGGGTTGAAACTGTTAGATGTAGACGTCTCTTCTACTCCAATAGCTTCATATCTCGCACATCCCGCCTGTGGAACTCCCTTCCTTATTCCTGTTTCCCTGACAAATACAATCTCCAACTATTTAAGTGTAACGTCAATCGACATCTCCAGTTGCCTTGATCTATCCACTTCCCTTCTCCATATCCTTTCACCTTTCATTCCTATCTGCTCTCGCTCCAAATCTTCTGTAACCCCCTTGCCTTGATCGATCCACTATCTTTCTCCACATCCTCTCCTTTACCACTCCTATCTGCTCTTCCTCCAAACCTTCTGTAACCCCTTGCGTGCTAGTGGCTTCCAGCCTTGCTTGGGGTGATAAGCTTAAAAAAAAAAAATAAAATAAAATAAAATAACCGGGAAAATGCTGATAAGCCGTAGAAGACAAATCAATGAACCAAATAATTGTAAATGCATGTAAAATTATTCGCGTATTTATTGCAAATAGAGATACGAGAAAACACAAATTTGCTGAAAATACGGTCTATCACTCATTTTTATTATTATTATTATTATTATTATTAATATTATTATTATTACTAGAAAGATCCGTGAAAATTACATGGTTTTCCTATTTGAATTTTCTGATGAATCTTAATTCTTCAGTTAATGATGGAATAAGCTCACAGCGAGTTCTACGACAGTAAAATATCCGTAGAAATTCCCCTATCGCATCGTTAAATATTTCAGTTGAACAACTTTAACAAAATATTGCAATAACAATCATAAATATGAATGCTGGTCGTTATTTTAAGGAGTGTGTACAAATGAAAAGATTTAAAATTGACAACTTTTTCCATTTCATTGAAACCGGCTTTAAACACTTCTATCTCTCCTTTTTTTCTTTGTTTCTTGCTTTCAATTCATATGTCTTGTTTTTCTACGCAATCAAAAGGGAACATTCCATTATTTATTACTATTGGCTGGATACTTTAAACATTTCTACCTTCCTTTCTTTCTAGTCAAATCCCCGTATTACGAACATTTCTCATTATAATAATAATAATTTAAAAATAATTCAGCAGACGATGTTATTTTATTCATGGTAACTGTTTTTTTGTTTTTTGTTTTGTTGTTTTTGGCGATTGCCTTGCTCAGTTTCTGTCGTTCGATACTGGGCCTCGGTTTCTCGTCCTTTCTAGGATGAGATCAAAGTGTAGTATCTGTTCTTATCAGCTTAATCTGATTCTGTCTCTCCACTCCTGTCTTCCCTTATTTCTTTCATTTTCTTACAGAAACCAAGTAACATCTTTTCCACTCTTTCCACGCGATCAAAACGCAGAATAGTCTATTATTTATGTGCTATTGACAGGGCGTAATGGTCGTGCGAACTAACGAAGGGAGAAATCAGAAGATTCCATTTCTTTATGATACAGAGATACCCAATATAATCTAACAGCCTGGAGGTTTCAACAGTTAAGAGAGAGAAGGGGGAGAGGGAGGGAGAGAGAGAGAGAGAGAGACGAGTCCCCCTCACTCCATGTGGTGTATACTGCCAGAGCCTCACCACACTAGTGTTGTTACAATGGTTTCCCTAACGGGTAACATTTTATGGAGTGAAGTTGTCAGCCCTACTGTTTTGAATTCAGTCTTATCTATCTTCTAGACTGGTTGCCTGCCCCGATGTTTTGAATTCAGTTATCCATTTCCTAGAATGATTGCCTGCCCCGATGTTTTAAATTCACTTATCCATCTCCTAGACTGGTTGTCTGCCCCGATGTTTTGAATTCAGTTATCCATTTCCTAGACTGGTTGCCTATCCCAATGTTTTGAATTCAGTTATCCATCTCCTAGACTGGTTGCCAGCCCTGTTGCTTTGAACTCAGAGTTATCAATCTCCTAAACTGGCTGTCAGCACTGCTATTTTGAATTCAGATTTATCCATATCCTAGACTAGTTGCCAACCAAGGCTGGACATCCCAGCTTGCTTTGCTATTTAACCCATAGCAGCAGGGAGAATAAATGAAGGCGTACCTTTCATAAGATTATTTCTGCAAAACTGAACGCAACGATCATAGCCTGAATTTTAACTCGGCAGGGCGTTCAAACTTCCGCGCCGATAGCCACGACGCTATTCACACCCCAGTCTTGCTGTTGTGGTCTCCATAACAAGAAGGTATTTCATGCGATGGAGTTCCTAACCCCAGGCCAATCCGGTTTTGAATTCGGAATTATCTATCTATCTTCTAGGCTGGTTGCCAACATATTTAACCTATAGTTGGGGGTGAGAAGAAATAGGTTCATACCTTTTCCAAGTGAAACCAACCTATAGTGCTAAGGTATCATTTCGGTGTTTTATCCAATTTCCTTTGATTCCTTCAAAAGCCGAAGGCTTTATGAAAAATATTGAATGCCACAAGTGGTAACAGTAAATGCTAGTAGTAGTAGTAATAGTAGTTGTTGCTGTTTTAATGGTAGCAGTAATATCAATTTGATGTTACTACTACTATCATTATTATTATTATTATTATTTACTGCTGTGGTTATGATCGGTGATGTTAAAATAAGAAATTTTGTCTTCTCATAAATTCTTTTCTCAACGATATAATTAATGTTTTTAAAAAATTTTCTAGGGTTCTTTCTTTATTACCAGTTCACCATATACTTTCTCATCTTTGATCTTTTTTTTCTGTTCATCTTCAGTCAATCTGTAATTCTCTTTGATTATCTTACAAACAATAATTCTATACCGGTAGGTTCACGTCTATCTCTATAATATGTACGCACATATCTATCTATCTATCTATCTATCTATCTATCTATCTATCTCTCTGTCTCTCTCTCTCTCTCTCTATATATATATATATATATATATATATATATATATATATATGTACAGAGTGCGATGGGTAAATTGTTGTCATTTTATATTTTCATTTTTGCGCATGCGCGTTTTTGTTTTTGATTTTATCGACTGCCTAGTATAGTAGGGTCAGATGGACACAGCATTCACCAACTTAAACAAGGAGACCGTCCAGAAGAGTTGCAGGTGATTCCGGAGACCGTTATTTAAGGCAATAGCGATTTTATAGAATAAATTTACTCTTTAGTATTTCCAGATATGTTCGTGCAATTTTGGGAAATATATCTCTTAAAATATATCTGTTAAAATGAGATATCAGTGTTGTTTTCATTTTTGCGCAATTTAGACGATAATTTATCCATCGCTCTCTCTCTCTCTCTCTCTCTCTCTCTCTCTCTCTATATATATATATATATATATATATATATATATATATATATATATATATATGTGTGTATTTCAGTTTGTTCAAGTCTATCTATCCCAGTCTGTTCCTATCTATCTATCTATCTATCTATCTATCTATCTATCTATTTCAGTCTATTCATATCTAGCTAGCTATATATTTCAATCTGTTCATATCTATCTGTCTTGCTAGCTAGCTAGTAGCTATTTCAGACGGTTCATATTGTTCATATCTATCTGTCTATCTATCTATCTATCTATCTATCTATCTATCTATTTCATTCTATTTTGACTTTTCTTTCTGCCATTGCTCCTTTTTCATTTTTCTATTTTCATTTCTTCTTTGTTACTTTCCCCATTTTTAGTAAAATCTTTTTTTTTCTTCACTAACCGCAAATTCAATCTCCATAAGCATTTTTCTTCCTCACACCGGACTCTCCAAGTACAGTCAACGATCAATTTCCGTTTTTATAATCGATAAAGAGAAATATAGTCAAGTAGCAATTAGAGAATCCTAGACGCTGAAAAAAAAAAGTAAAATGTTATTTAATCTAAACTTATAAAACCTGACCCCTTTGCTTCACTAAATTATTGCAACAGCTACTTTGACGACCGCAATCCCGAATGTGCCCCAGTAAAACAGATAAGTATCAGATAAGTCATCAGTTGTGTAGGTGGCAACTCGTAAGGAGCGATCTCACTATCAGTAGATTGGAAGATGTAGTGAGTTAACGCACCCCCACACACATATGCTTTAACATATTGTAGCGTGGAGCTTAAGAGTTAAAATGAACAGTTGATTTACCCACGTCAAGAAGATTAATGAATGATGGTATTGACGAGGAAACACGTGGGTAATTTTAACAAAACAGAAACAAGAAATTTATTTACGAATCTAGACCTTGAAGGTGTGTCAGTAGGTTGCTTCAGGAAAATAAATCAGAATTTTATTAATAGTTCGTAGTTTTAACGTATTGTCCTGTGGAGGAAATGTTCCTACAACAGATTAAATGATCTGACAAAATAATATTCAAATATGTTTGAAACAATTGCAAGAGAGTTCGTTGTTTTCACTGATGGGATATACGGTTGCAAACATTCGAAAGTAGACGAAGAGAGATAGTTTGAAATACGTAGCTTTCTTAGATTGTTGAAAGAAAATTCTTCGAAGTGTCGCGTGTTTGGTTAAAAGGCCGATAATATAATTGGCGAGTAATTTGACACTTGTAACAGAGAAGAGAGTCGGGGAAACACACACATATTACGAACACGTATAATTTTTTTTATTGAAATTGGAGTGGATCTGAGTAGCGAAATTACATCAGAGCATTTTTTGTTTACTGATAGGAAATCTGATCTAGAGCAGGAGTTGTACCCATTTGGAATTGGGTCATTAGAAAGACAATATAAATGGTCGAAATCATTTTTATCGGTTAAAATTATAAATAGAACTTAGTAAGATATGAGGAACTTTGGAATTCACATGATTTTGGTTGAAAGTAGCCAGAACCCGTGATAATCGCGTGCAAAGTAGTAGGGTGAAGGGTCGATTATGATTAGCCAGGTTTATCTATATAAACGCGTAGTTATGCTGCAAAAAGTACGTAGTTTTTTGCAGTCGAACAGGTTGGAGAGATGTCGGAGATTGAAAGTGAGCAGAGTTGAATTGAAGGTTCGAAGAAGTACGAAAGTGACGTCAGTGATCGGAACAAAACGCCCGTTAACATGTGCTGTTGATATAAGAACGAAGAAGCAAATTATTCCTCCAGCATCTAAGACGACTACTGCTACTATTCTTACTACCACTGGAAACGGAAACGTCGAACAAGCCACTCCTCTCCTTTAACGAAATTACACGTAGTATTTTCTTTTGTTTTGTTGATCATCGTTCATATACGAGAGACTTGGAGAGGAAGTAGAGAGAATTTGGCCCGAGCAAGACAAATTATTCTCCCCAATTCCTTGCAGACGGAAGAGGCAGACGGAAGAAGCAGACGGAAGAAAGAAACAATGGAGAGTCGAGTTGGAGACTCGAGGGGGAGAGGAAGTGACGCCAGAGATTGGAACAAAACCCCCGCTAATATGTACTGTTGATATAAGTACCGCTACTTCTGCTACCACAAAGATTACTACTACTGTTACTACTGCCGAGGCGGAACGCAACTATAAACTTTAAGCCGCGCACAGAGATCTTTATCTCTCCATCGCAAGAGTCGTATATCGTTCTGAGACGATTTAACAACAAGTTAATCACAACCCACTCTCTCTGTGTCTAGAATCCAGTGTATGAGCTTTTACGTCAATTACTTTTCTGTAACCAGTTTCTTTTCTATACTATTCCTTTCTGCTATATAAAAGACATTAACAATTCAAACATTGAATAGTTGTTTGTCCGGCTTTCTGCGGATATATATATATATATATATATATATATATATATATATATATATTGGTGCATTCTAAATTTCTTAGCACAGACTCTTCAGCCATGTCTACATCTTCAGTCGACCGTGAATGGATGAACATCACTTCTGCTTTCTGGATCAAACCAAACATAACGTGGGAAGGAGGCAGGTTTAAACCAGAGGACCGGTCGGATGATCTACGGATGCTCAGGGGACCTACGGCCACTCCCTTAATTTCGGTTAAGACCGAGTAGACATCTCAACCCAGAGAGTAAGACGCCGGAGGTCGAGGGGCTGGGGCGAAAGTGTTAGACATAGGCTCCCATTCCGTTTTTACCTCAGTTCTTTGAATTTGAAGGCAGTGCATGAAGAGAGTTATTATTTCGCACTCATTACAAATATACACTCACACGCTCATCAACACACACTGTTCCAATCTCTGACGTCACTTTCGTACTTCTTCGAGCCTTCAATTCAACTCTGCTCACTTTCAATCTCCGACATCTCTCCAACCAGCTTGACTGCACTCGAAGAAAGACGAGCCAAAAAGTACCACTTTTTTCAGCATAACTACGCGTTTATATAGATAAACCTGGCTAATCATAATCGACCCTTGGCTCTACTACTTTGCACGCGATTATCACGCGTTCTGGCTACTTTCAACCAAAATCATGTGAATTCCAAAGTTCCTCATATCTTACTAAGTTCTATTTATAATTTTAACCGATAAAAATTATTTCGACCATTTGCATTGTTTTTCTAAATGACCCAATTCCAAATGGGTACAACTCCTGTCCTAGATCAGATTTCCCATCAGTAAACAAAAATGCTCCGATCTAATTTCGCTACTCAGATCCACTCAAATTTCAATAAATAAATAAAAATATATGTGTGTGTGTGTGTTTCCCCGACTCTCTTCTCTGTCACATTTCCTCCCCTAACCATCTGTCATTTACTAGTAAATGACACACGAGCTTTCATATCAACAAAATATGAGAAAACCCAGTCCAACATACTTCTTACTAGGGGGCTACTTAAACATACGTCTCTTCCAGCTTGTAAAGGTAGAGTCCTCAGTTCCTCTTATGGGAAAATTTTGTCGTCGCGTTCATCGAGAATCTCTCAGCTGCTAACCCTTGGGTTACGAATAAATCCCAATTTTCCCTATTATCCTCTGTTAGTTTAGCCAACACATCAGCGAGGGTCTTATGAAGTCTCTCTACCTTAGCATTACTTTGGGGGTGATATGTAGAGGTGGTTATGTACTATATGTTTAATTCTCCCAACGTTTCTCTCATAATCTGATTCTCATTCTCCGATCCATTATCAGTAACCAACTGTTTGGGGGCCCCATACCTAGGGAATATTTCGTTCAGTATTATATCTGACACCGTTCGTGCCTTCTTATCCGGTATGGCAAATGCCTCAGGCCAATTCGTCAGCCAGTCCACAAAACTCACTATGTAAAGATTACCTCTATGTGTTTCTCCATAGGGCCCGGAAATGTCCATGCTTACTTTCTGAAATGGATAATTCGGGACATCCGTTTCTAATACTGGGGCAACCCTACTCCTTCGACTCTGTACTTGGCATGTTACACATTTTTTTACATGGTTCACAACATCATTAAACAACTTAGGCCGGTAGTAATTTCTCATTATTAATCCATACGTCTTATCAATTCCCAAGTGTCCTAACCTCCTATGCCATTGGTCTAGAATTTCAGCTCTCAACTTCTCAGGTATCACCATTTTTAAACCTACTTCCTCATCTCTTCCTGAAAGGTAATGCAACACTCCATCGTGCACCATATATTTGGAGGTACACCCTGCCTCTACCCTGGACCTGATAGTTGCTATCTCGTTATCCTCTTGGCTTTGCCTAATAATCTCTCTCCAATGGGGGTCGGAAACAATCTCCGTTTCACTCGTTTCCTGATCTTCCCAACCAAGTCTCTCCTTCAACGCCTGTGAATTGATCACAATAATTTGGAATGCTTTATCATCCACACCTGGCTTCAACCTGACAGATTCGGTCTCTAATTGCTTCGGAATCCTCGATAACAAATCAGCACAGGTAAATACACCCGGGGCGTTTAACCAGCCCAGACGGCATAACCCTAAAATTGAAGAGACCCATGTGGCAGGTAAAAGCGGTCTTTTCCTGAACCTTTTTGCTAAGTGCTACCTGCCAATATCCCGACCTTAAATCCAAGGTGGAAAAACATTTAGACTTTCCTAAAAGAGCTAGAATATCATCAATCAAGGGGAGGGGCACTGCCAGCGGTTTCGTAATGGCAGTTAATTGACGAAAATCCACACAAAACCTATGCCCTCCATCCTTCTTTTCAACAATCTCTATTGGAAAACTCCAGGTAGATTTGGATCTTTCGATTATCCCTGATTCCATCATTTCATTCACTGTGTACTCTACTAATTTTCTTTTGTGGATTGGGGTCCTATACGGTCTTAACTCAATAGGTGGGTGATTACCCGTGTCTATCTTCATTTCAACTGTCTCCGTCTGTCCCAGTTCCTTATCAGTAATGGCTATTACCACTCGATTACCGTTCAGCAACCCCCTCAATTTCCTCCTATAACGCTCAGGGGCTGTTATATCTTCATCCCTTATTTCATCGCTTCCTGTCTTATTCTCAGGCTTATTCTCATTCCATACTCTCACCTGTTCGACTTCTCTCACTGGGCACGCCTGTGCCAGCTACTCTCCCGGCTTTATTTTAATAGTTTTATTGGCAGTATTGGTTAACAGTAAGGGAAAGGTCCCGACCTTTTCACCAACGAATCACACACAGTTATTTCCCCTTCACTATTATTATACCTATCAGTAGGGACCACTTGGTACAGGTCACTGTTCAGCGCTCCTTCTGTTATAATCTTGCCCTTCCCAGATACAGTAGTCCTAGGGGGAACTTTATATCTGTCTGGGCCACCACTGGCAATTGTTCATAATTATCCTCTCCCAACAGTACCCCTACCCCGTCCAATGTTAGGGTGGCGAGGTCGAAACGGATCTGTGCCTTATTCTGTCTAAGCCAGTCACTCCCCAAAATGCCACATAAACCTTAAGTTTACCTCTGGTTCTTGCCAACTGGAAAGGAAGCTACGTCATACCCTCTATCCTCATCCTGCTACTATCAGACTGACTTATTAGTAGATCGACGGGACTAAACTTCGTTTTCAGTCCCAACTATCTAAAAATCTTCGAGCTAACCAGTGACACTGAAGCTCCAGTATCGACAAGGGCCTTCACTTTCTTGTCTCCCAGCAACACATTACAGGTGAAGTCTGGCCCTTCCATCAGCAAACGGTATACCTGTTCCTTTCTCTTTCCCGTATGTTCTCTCCCTTCCTCCCTCTTTCTCGACAACCGAGACTGGGTGTCGGTGACAGGAGTTCACCTCTTTCTAGGGACTCCAATTTCTGTCTAGGGGGCCTCCTCAGTGGGGTAGAGCTCGGGTGACTCTCTTTTCTCGGACTAGCAACCCATTTCTCCCCTCTATTCGAGTTAGGGTTGTTCCGTTCGTTGTGGTCCATCTTTCTCCTGCGAGGACAGGTTCGTCTCAGGTGACCCGCTCCTCCACAGCACCAACACATTCGCTCCTTACAACTGGCCGAAAAGTGCCCGACCACACCACATGCCCAGCATCTCAGAGGTCTTACTTGCACTGGGGCCACCCTGCCTCTTACTTTTTCACGAGTGACCCATCGGCGTTTCCTGGACCCTTTTCATTCTTGGTAGGGGGCACCAGCGTATTAACTCGCTTTATCCCCAGTTTACGGTCTCCCTCTGCCGTACAACACCGAGTCTTGTTCCTGAACTCGCCACAAGTCGTGCAGTTCGGCCCCAAAGACCTTGGGTC
The DNA here is from genome assembly GCA_964036315.1 of Acanthosepion esculentum. Classification (NCBI taxonomy): domain Eukaryota; kingdom Metazoa; phylum Mollusca; class Cephalopoda; order Sepiida; family Sepiidae; genus Acanthosepion; species Acanthosepion esculentum. Next base: position 55,651,638 of record OZ038506.1, read on the forward strand.
GCCTCCATAGTTTGTCGGACAGTCGCGGGCCCGATGCCCACCATACTTGCAAGTCCATATCGGCCCGGTGTGGGCTTGTGAAACCCATAAAGCAGGTCCCAGGCTCTCCTATTGGGAACTGCCTCAGCCTCCCAGTCCTTACGGGTCCCGTATCTGGATCTGCTCCCGGTCCTTCTTTTCCATCACTACTTTGCCCCCCTATTATTCTATCCCAGGGTCGTTCGCTGGTCCGAGCCGCCTCTATAGCTGCGGCCAGGATGACCGGTCCCCTCTTCAGAACGTTGCCCCTCAGGTTCCTGTCACTCAGCGCGTCCACATACACATCGGCCACACAAGCCTGAATAGAGCCACTGTACCGAGTCGCCAACTCCGGAAAAACTAACGTCGCTAGCCCCGCGATTATTTCCCCCAATTCCTCATTAGTATCTCCTTGTTGCTGCAACCGGAATAATTTCCTGACTGCTTCAATGGGCGTACGCTTACTTGCGTATTGCCGCACCAGAGCGGATTTAAGCTCAGTTCACGTCAGGGCCGGGTTTTCTCTGTACCACCCCCCTATGAACTTGGACACCTGCCTCGCTACGGCGTCGTAAACTAGGAGCACCATTTCTTGGTCCGAGAGGCCATAGATCACCTGCTTCTTCTGAATGGACAGAATCTATTCATGTCCACAGGGTTTCCTTTATAAGTAGGTAGCTTCATGATACCTATTAGCCTCCTGATACCCATCGATATTTCGGCAACTGCCACGTTCCCCAGGTCATCTGTGGCGTCTGATCCAGCTACGTTCATCCTATTTCTTATCAACTACCACTTTCAACGACAGAACGAAAGGAAAAATAATTAACACGGCGGTGGCGCTTCAACTGCGTACAATGTCGACAAAGTCAAAACAAGATCAACAATATTACTGGCAGATCTAAGTGCAATGAGCGAACAAATGAAACCAAAAAGGGACTTACCTGAGGTACGCCGCTCTGTGTTTTGTTTCTTTTTCCTCCTTCTTTTGCTTCCTTCTCTTTTCCTCCTTATGTCTCTTTCAGACCAATATAGTCCGAAGTCTAGAGCCCTTTCTGGTCTTACTCGGTCCCGACTGGACAACACAAATGCAACCTACTCTCCAGTTTCAGACGGCCGTGAAAATTCCTACGGGTCTATCCTGGTAACGGCACCAGTCTAACACTTTCGCCCCAGCCCCTCAACCTCCGACGTCTTACTCTCTGGGTTGAGGTGTACACTAGGTCTTAACCGAACTTAAGGGAGTGGCCGTAGGTCCCCTGAGCATCCGTAGATCATTCGACCGGTCCACTGGTTTAATCCTGTCTCCTGCCCACGTTGTGTTTGGTTTGATCCAGAAATCAGAAGTGATGTTCATCCATTCACGGTCGACTGAAGATGTAGACACGGCTGTGCTAAGAAATTTAGAATGCACCAATATATATGTATATATATATCCGCAGAAAGCCGGACAAACAACTATTCAATGGTTGAATTGTTAATGTCTTTTATATAGCAGAAACGAGTCACAGAAAAGTAATTGACGTAAAAGCTCATAGACTGGATTCTAGACACAGAGAGAGAGAGAGAGAGTGGGTTGGGATTAACTTGTTGTTAAATCGTCTCAGAACGATATACGACTCTTGCGATGGAGAGATAAAGATTTCTGTGCGCGGCTTAAAGTTTATAGTTGCGTTCCGCCTCGGCAGTAGTAACAGTAGTAGTAATCTTTGTGGTAGCAGAAGTAGCGGTACTTATATCAACAGTACATATTAGCGGACGCGTCGTTCCAATCTCTGACGTCACTTCCTCTCCCCCTCGAGTCTCCAACTCGACTCTCCACTGTCTCCCTCTTCCGTCTGCCTCTTCCGTTCGCCTCTTCCGTCTGCCTCTTCCGTCTGCAAGGAGATGGAGAGAATAGTTCGTCTTGCTAGGGTCAAATTCTCTCTTCTCACTTCAAGAATTATCTCTAGTCTCTCGTATATGAACGATGATCAACAAAACAAAAAAAATACTTCGTGTAATTTCGTTAAAAGAGTGGGATGGATTGTTCGACGTTTCCGTTCCCAGTGGTAGTAATAATAGTAGCAGTAGTAGTCTTAGATATTGGAAGAGTAATTCGCTTCTTCGTTCTTATATCAACAGCACATGTTAGCGGACGATTTGTTCCAATCTCTGACGTCACTTTCGTACTTCTTCGAGCCTTCAATTCAACTCTGTTCACTTTCAATCTCCGACATATCTCCACTCAGCTCGACTGCACTCGAAGAAAGACGAGCCAAAAATTATCACTTTTTTAACATAACTACGCGTTTATGTACATAAACCTGACTGATCATAATCGACCCTTCGCCCTACTACTTTGCACGCAATTATCACGGGTTCTGGCTACTTTCAACCAAAATCATGTGAATTCCAAAGTTCCTCATAGCTTACTAAGTTCTATTCATAATTTTAACCGATAAAAATTATTTCGAACATTTATATTGTCTTTCTACTTGACCCAATTCCAAATGAGTACAACTCCTGCCCTAGATCAGATTTCCCATCAGTAAACAAAAATGCTCTGATGTAATTTCGCTACTCAGATCCATTCCAATTTCAATAAATTAAAAAAATATACGTGTGTGTGTATGTTTCCCCGACTCTCTTCTCTGTCACAACACACACACGCATAGAAGCAGTTGAGTTTAAGGCTGTGCCTAGCCCAGCCGAACTCTACATGTATTGGCGTTCCGGATTCGTCACCAAACCGTCCAATCGTGGTCCGTCTCCACAGCGGGAGATATGCAGCTCTTGGTGTCTTTTCGGCTCCAGTACGCTGTCATACAACAAGTATTCAACTGTCCCTCTTCTGACACCACATGCCAGACCTCTTTGAAATCAGAACGTTTATCCTTCTATAAAAAACATTCACAGAATGTAAAACAAAAATGTATGTTGTATATCCAGGGTGCGATGGGTAAGCTGTCACTATTCTATATTTTTAATTTTGCGCATGCGCGTGTTTTTTTATTTATTTTGTCGATTGCACAGTATAGTAGAGACAGTTGGGCACTGTCTTTGAGAAAAAGAGCACCATGACGCAATTTACCCCACCAGAAATTTGGAAATGTCATGCTGCACTGCTTGGCATTCACGCCGGAAGCTCCAATACGAACATTTCAGAGTATTTTGATGTCAATCTGAGTGAAGGCAGTGCAGAGGATGCGGAAAGAGTTAAATGAGTCTAATGGTGATTACGAAGGTGCAGCAGCTCGGAAAACCCACTCAGATCGTTCTGATAAGAAAAATCTCCCAAATCTGTTGGTGCGGGCCTCAGACTAAACACGATGCCCTCAATCAAGTGCCTTGACGAGGTAGTGCTGTCCTGGGTCAAGAGGGTGGCTGCTGCAAGACACTATGTCTGGCACCATGCCACACAAACAGGAGAACCCAGTCATGGCAGTCAGGCAATTTCTGCGAACAGACCACCCCTTACATCTGGCCACATAACTCCCCAGACTTCAACCTCCTTGATTATTATGTGGGGCACATTTGAGCGAGAGGCCAGCAAAACTCCTTGTAACATCAAAGATGAACTGAAGGCAAAGATTATGGAAGTATTCACCAACTCGTCCAGAAGAGTTGCAAGTTTTCATGTGATGTGTTTTTTTTATTTGGTATAGTCTTTTTATATTGTGTACTGAAATTGGAAAATGTTACGGCTTGAAAGAATAATTCCAGAAAATTTAAAAATGTTACGGCTTGAAAGAATAATTCCTGAAATTTAAAAATGTTACGGCTTGAAAGAATAATTCCTGAAATTTAAAAATGTTACGGCTTGAAAGAATAATTCCTGAAATTTAAAAATGTTACGGCTTGAAAGAATAATTCCTGAAATTTAAAAATGTTACGGCTTGAAAGAATAATTCCTGAAATTTAAACATATTAGGTCCTGAAAGAATAATTCCTGAAATTTAAAAATATTAGGTCTTGAAAGAATAATTCCTGTTATTTAAAAATAAATGGGCTTGAAAGAATAATTCCTGTAATTTAAAAATATTAGGGCTTGAAAATATAATTCCTGAAATTTAAAAATATTAGGGCTTGAAAGAATAATTCCCTTAATTTAAAAATATTATGTCTTGAAAGAATAATTCCAGAAACTTAAAAATATTAGGGCTTGAATGAATAATTCCTGTAATTTAAAAATATTAGATCTTGAAAGAATGATTCCTAAAATTTAAATATATTATGGATTAAAAGAATAATTCCAGAAATTGAAAAATATTGGTGCTTGAAAGAATAATTCCTGAAAATTAAAAATATTAGGGCTTGAAAGGATAATTCCAGAAATTTTAATATGTTAGGTCTTGAAAGAATAATTCCTGAAATTTAAAAATATTAGGGTTTGAAAGAATAATTCTAGAAATTTAAAAATGTTATACTTGAAAATATAATTTCTGAAATTTAAAAATGTTAGTGCTTAATGGAATAATTCCTGAAATTCGAATATGTTAGGTTTTGAAAAATAATTCCAGAAATTTGAAACTCTTTGTGATATTTACAGAAACAGCAGCTCGAGGCCAGCAGTCCTTCACATTTGAATGGCGGAGATTTATTGTCTTTCCCTTTCCAGGATTATTTCTTATCCATGTGTCTTTTGAAGCAGGGATTATTTTATTCGGTGGATAAAGCAGTTTCAACTTATGGGAAGGGAAAGTGAGTAGTACATGGTTTCCCTTCTCAAAATCAAGCATTTCAATGCCAAAGTTAAGCCCTTTGTTGTCAAGTAGGGTGAGAACTGGATTCTTCTCACTTCAACGTACATACTTCACGAAATGGTTAGTGTGTACCAGTTAGAATTCTCTTATAACTCATTAAAAAAAATTATTTCCTCCAATACATCCAACTATACTTTTTGTGCTCAAATTAAACAATTTGAACATCAAATTAAAAAATCAACTTCAAATTTAAAAAACGCAACTTCAAATCAATGAAGCACAACTTTAAATTAAAAACGATCAACTTTAAATTAAAAAGCTCAATTTTAAGTGAAAAGAAGCTAAACTTCAAATTAAAAAACTAAACTTCAAATTGAAAAAGTTCAACGTCAAATTAAAAACGCTCAACTTTAAATTGAAAAAGCTAAATTTCAAATTAAAAAACTAAACTTCAAATTGAAAAAGTTCAACGTCAAATTAAAAACGCTCAACTTTAAATTAAAAACACTCCACTTTAAATTAAAAAAGCTAAACTTTAAATTAAAAAGTTCATCTTCAAACTGAAAAAGCTCAACTTCAAATTAAAAACACTCAACTTTAAATTAAAAAAGCTCAACTTTAAATTAAAAAGTTCATCTTCAAACTGAAAAAGCTCAACTTCAAATTAAAAACACTCAACTTTAAATTAAAAAAGCTCAACTTTAAATTAAAAAGTTCATCTTCAAACTGAAAAAGTTCAACTTTAAATTTAAAATACTCAACTTTAAATTAAACTCGCTCAACTTCAAATTAAAAATACTCAACTTTAAATTATAAAAGTTAAACTTCAAAACGTGAGTTACGATTTCGAAACGTCAAAAACGAAGCACAGACACTTAAATATCTGAGACGTGTTATAACAGATGAGGTAAAATGTGACACCGAAATCCGAAGGTGAACTGTAATTGCAAAGGATACCTTCCAAAAACCCAGCAAAGTATTAAGAAAAAGAAAAATCTTGTTAGAAACAAAGAAAAGAGTAGATCATTCGGAAGTTAGAAAGCTCTGAAAAGAAATATGTATCATCGTGTGACAGTCATAGATCACGTAATTACTGATGTAGATCCTAAAGCCTGGGTTTATTAAATACTGTAATTGTACAGGTATAATAAATAACTCAAACTTGTATCTTGAGCCAATCTTTTAGGCTCAGACACACATAGGGAGGTTGGTGTGTATAGATTAAGGAAAAGGCTTAAACTCAAGTTATAGCGATAACAACATTTATTATTAGAAAAGTTAATACAGACATATGTCCTCCCATACATAGAATGTGTAGCGAAACTTAATACCGGGGCCTGTTGTTGACACATATAACAGGTATCCGTTTCACCAGAACAGGTCTGCGATTCCCTTCGTCTTGAGCTGATCCTTTGGCTTAGAAGCAGCTCCTAGGCCTTTTTGCGAGCGTCTTTCCTCTAAATTGGTCCCTGTGTGTGTCCGAGACCCCGATAGCTGTCACGTGTTTTTTTTTTTGTTTTGTTTTTTTTTTACTTCTATGTAGGGAGAGACAACCTTTTTCATCAATCCAACAGATATACTCCCTCAAGATGTGTAGCATATAACAAGTGAAATCTACTACAAATATTTTTACAGGCATTTGGAAACATACAAAAAGTGTTTGCAAAGAAAATATCTGCACACAATCTCATGTTGACATAGTCGGTACAACTTATAATAAAAGTTCGTAAGTTAAAGGTGAAAAAAAGAGGAAAATATAAAAACAAAAATCGTCTGAGGGTACGAAAATGACGACCAGATCTTGTTACTATATGTTTTGGTCTATAAGTAACAGCCCATGGTGGTAACGTCGTCTGTGGGCTCACATCCAGCCATGTAGCGTCTGGAAAGACAGGTTTCAACCTATCCAAGGAAATGCTCTGAACTTCATTCTTAATAAAACCGTAAAATATTTCTTATTTATCTTGAGGATCTTAAAAGATCCTCTATAGGGTATTTGTAGAGAGTGTTCCTTAGCAGAGTCACGTACAAACACATGAGTACACGATTCAAACAGTTTGGGCGCATATATCTGCTTTTTACACAGCGTAGGAGGTGTTGTACGATAGGTTTACCATCTTGGCTGTCAGTCGATCCGCAAAATGAGTAATATCCAGGACCTTCTATGAAGATGGAAAGAATTGTTGAGGAAGTCTTAGCATGGTGCCATATGCCATCTCAGCAGATGAACATTGGGCATCCTTCTTCAATTCTGTGATTCCCTTCGTCTGGAGCTGGTCCTTTGGCCTAGGAGCAGGTCCCAGGTCATAGTGCGAGCGTCTTTCCTCTACTAGGTCCCTGTGTGTGTCCGAGACCCCGATAGTTGTCACGTCTTTTTTGTAGGGAGAGACAACCTTTCACACCAACCCAAGAGGGAGAAATTTGTATGACACTTGATCAAAGCACCAAACAAACCAATCTGAACCTCCATTTTCTTACCACATACTTACGAGGTACAATCAACAACCACTTTGGTACAGTGAAGGATGAAAATCCTTATTTCTATTGGTGATAAGCGAAAATGCATTGATGATGCTCTAAATATTCTTATTTAGTTGCTACACAGTGAAGAGTTGACTCATTTTGATCTAACCAACAGCCATTTTCTCTCTTCTTTTGAACCTATCTCTTCAGTGTGTTGAAGAAGATCTTAGTTTTAGCTGCTCCAGACTTGAGACTCCGGTCTTCATGTAACACTCAATCCTCTTCTCTTATTATGTTGTTAGAAGTACATTGACCATAGAGGATTCGTTTTGATCTAACCAACAGCCATTTTCTCTCTTCTTTTGAACCTATCTCTTCAGTGTGTTGAAGAAGATCTTAGTTTTAGCTGCTCCAGACTTGAGACTCCGGTCTTCATGTAACACTCAATCCTCTTCTCTTATTATGTTGTTAGAAGTACATTGACCATAGAGGATTCGTTTTGATCTAACCAACAGCCATTTTCTCTCTTCTTTTGAACCTATCTCTTCAGTGTGTTGAAGAAGATCTTAGTTTTAGCTGCTCCAGACTTGAGACTCCGGTCTTCATTTAACACTCAATCCTCTTCTCTTATTATGTTGTTAGAAGTACATTGACCATAGAGGATTCGTTTTGATCTAACCAACAGCCATTTTCTCTCTTCTTTTGAACCTATCTCTTCAGTGTGTTGAAGAAGATCTTAGTTTTAGCTGCTCCAGACTTGAGACTCCGGTCTTCATGTAACACTCAATCCTCTTCTCTTATTATGTTGTTAGAAGTACATTGACCATAGAGGATTCGTTTTGATCTAACCAACAGCCATTTTCTCTCTTCTTTTGAACCTATCTCTTCAGTGTGTTGAAGAAGATCTTAGTTTTAGCTGCTCCAGACTTGAGACTCCGGTCTTCATGTAACACTCAATCCTCTTCTCTTATTATGTTGTTAGAAGTACATTGACCATAGAGGATTCGTTTTGATCTAATCAACAGCCATTTCCTCTCTTCTTTTGAACCTATCTCTTCAGTGTGTTGAAGAAGATCTTAGTTTTAACTGCTCCAGACTTGAGACTCCGGTCTTCATGTAACACTCAATCCTCTTCTCTTATTATGTTGTTAGAAGTACATTGACCATAGAGGATTCGTTTTGATCTAACCAACAGCCATTTTCTCTCTTCTTTTGAACCTATCTCTTCAGTGTGTTGAAGAAGATCTTAGTTTTAGCTGCTCCAGACTTGAGACTCCGGTCTTCATTTAACACTCAATCCTCTTCTCTTATTATGTTGTTAGAAGTACATTGACCATAGAGGATTCGTTTTGATCTAACCAACAGCCATTTTCTCTCTTCTTTTGAACCTATCTCTTCAGTGTGTTGAAGAAGATCTTAGTTTTAGCTGCTCCAGACTTGAGACTCCGGTCTTCATGTAACACTCAATCCTCTTCTCTTATTATGTTGTTAGAAGTACATTGACCACAGAGGATTCGTTTTGATCTAACCAACAGCCATTTTCTCTCTTCTTTTGAACCTTTCTCTTCAGTGTGTTGAAGAAGATCTTAGTTTTAGCTGCTCCAGACTTGAGACTCCGGTCTTCATGTAACACTCAATCCTCTTCTCTTATTATGTTGTTAGAAGTACATTGACCATAGAGGATTCGTTTTGATCTAACCAACAGCCATTTTCTCTCTTCTTTTGAACCTATCTCTTCAGTGTGTTGAAGAAGATCTTAGTTTTAGCGGCTCCAGACTTGAGACTCCGGTCTTCATGTAACACTCAATCCTCTTCTCTTATTATGTTGTTAGAAGTACATTGACCATAGAGGATTCGTTTTGATCTAATCAACAGCCATTTCCTCTCTTCTTTTGAACCTATCTCTTCAGTGTGTTGAAGAAGATCTTAGTTTTAGCTGCTCCAGACTTGAGACTCCGGTCTTCATTTAACACTCAATCCTCTTCTCTTATTATGTTGTTAGAAGTACATTGACCATAGAGGATTCGTTTTGATCTAACCAACAGCCATTTTCTCTCTTCTTTTGAACCTATCTCTTCAGTGTGTTGAAGAAGATCTTAGTTTTAGCTGCTCCAGACTTGAGACTCCGGTCTTCATGTAACACTCAATCCTCTTCTCTTATTATGTTGTTAGAAGTACATTGACCATAGAGGATTCGTTTTGATCTAACCAACAGCCATTTTCTCTCTTCTTTTGAACCTATCTCTTCAGTGTGTTGAAGAAGATCTTAGTTTTAGCTGCTCCAGACTTGAGACTCCGGTCTTCATTTAACACTCAATCCTCTTCTCTTATTATGTTGTTAGAAGTACATTGACCATAGAGGATTCGTTTTGATCTAATCAACAGCCATTTCCTCTCTTCTTTTGAACCTATCTCTTCAGTGTGTTGAAGAAGATCTTAGTTTTAACTGCTCCAGACTTGAGACTCCGGTCTTCATGTAACACTCAATCCTCTTCTCTTATTATGTTGTTAGAAGTACATTGACCATAGAGGATTCGTTTTGATCTAACCAACAGCCATTTTCTCTCTTCTTTTGAACCTATCTCTTCAGTGTGTTGAAGAAGATCTTAGTTTTAGCTGCTCCAGACTTGAGACTCCGGTCTTCATTTAACACTCAATCCTCTTCTCTTATTATGTTGTTAGAAGTACATTGACCATAGAGGATTCGTTTTGATCTAACCAACAGCCATTTTCTCTCTTCTTTTGAACCTATCTCTTCAGTGTGTTGAAGAAGATCTTAGTTTTAGCTGCTCCAGACTTGAGACTCCGGTCTTCATGTAACACTCAATCCTCTTCTCTTATTATGTTGTTAGAAGTACATTGACTACAGAGGATTCGTTTTGATCTAACCAACAGCCATTTTCTCTCTTCTTTTGAACCTATCTCTTCAGCGTGTTGAAGAAGATCTTAGTTTTAGCTGCTCCAGACTTGAGACTCCGGTCTTCATGTAACACTCAATCCTCTTCTCTTATTATGTTGTTAGAAGTACATTGACCATAGAGGATTCGTTTTGATCTAACCAACAGCCATTTTCTCTCTTCTTTTGAACCTATCTCTTCAGCGTGTTGAAGAAGATCTTAGTTTTAGCTGCTCCATACTTGAGACTCCGGTCTTCATGTAACACTCAATCCTCTTCTCTTATTATGTTGTTAGAAGTACATTGACCATAGAGGATTCGTTTTGATCTAACCAACAGCCATATTCCCCCTTCTTTTGAACCTATCTCTTCAGTGTGTTGAAGAAGATCTTAGTTTTAGCTGCTCCAGACTTGACACTCCCGTCTTCATGTAACACTCAATCCTCTTCTCTTATTATGTTGTTAGAAGTACATTGACCATAGAGGATTCGTTTTGATCTAACCAACAGCCATTTTCTCTCTTCTTTTGAACCTATCTCTTCAGCGTGTTGAAGAAGATCTTAGTTTTAGCTGCTCCAGACTTGAGACTCCGGTCTTCATGTAACACTCAATCCTCTTCTCTTATTATGTTGTTAGAAGTACATTGACCATAGAGGATTCGTTTTGATCTAACCAACAGCCATTTTCTCTCTTCTTTTGAACCTATCTCTTCAGTGTGTTGAAGAAGATCTTAGTTTTAGCTGCTCCAGACTTGAGACTCCGGTCTTCATGTAACACTCAATCCTCTTCTCTTATTATGTTGTTAGAAGTACATTGACCATAGAGGATTCGTTTTGATCTAACCAACAGCCATTTTCTCTCTTCTTTTGAACCTATCTCTTCAGCGTGTTGAAGAAGATCTTAGTTTTAGCTGCTCCAGACTTGAGACTCCGGTCTTCATGTAACACTCAATCCTCTTCTCTTATTATGTTGTTAGAAGTACATTGACCACAGAGGATTCGTTTTGATCTAACCAACAGCCATTTTCTCTCTTCTTTTGAACCTATCTCTTCAGCGTGTTGAAGAAGATCTTAGTTTTAGCTGCTCCAGACTTGAGACTCCGGTCTTCATGTAACACTCAATCCTCTTCTCTTATTATGTTGTTAGAAGTACATTGACCATAGAAGATTCGTTTTGATCTAACCAACAGCCATTTTCTCTCTTCTTTTGAACCTATCTCTTCAGCGTGTTGAAGAAGATCTTAGTTTTAGCTGCTACATACTTGAGACTCCGGTCTTCATGTAAAACTCAATCCTCTTCTCTTATTATGTTGTTAGAAGTACATTGACCATAGAGGATTCGTTTTGATCTAACCAACAGCCATTTTCTCTCTTCTTTTGAACCTATCTCTTCAGCGTGTTGAAGAAGATCTTAGTTTTAGCTGCTCCATACTTGAGTCTCCGGTCTTCATGTAACACTCAATCCTCTTCTCTTATTATGTTGTTAGAAGTACATTGACCATAGAGGATTCGTTTTGATCTAACCAACAGCCATTTTCCCCCTTCTTTTGAACCTATCTCTTCAGTGTGTTGAAGAAGATCTTAGTTTTAGCTGCTCCAGACTTGAGACTCCGGTCTTCATGTAACACTCAATCCTCTTCTCTTATTATGTTGTTAGAAGTACATTGACCATAGAGGATTCGTTTTGATCTAACCAACAGCGATTTTCTCTTTTCTTTTGAACCTATCTCTTCAGCGTGTTGAAGAAGATCTTAGTTTTAGCTGCTCCAGACTTGAGACTCCGGTCTTCATGTAACACTCAATCCTCTTCTCTTATTATGTTGTTAGAAGTACATTGACCACAGAGGATTCGTTTTGATCTAACCAACAGCCATTTTCTCTCTTCTTTTGAACCTATCTCTTCAGCGTGTTGAAGAAGATCTTAGTTTTAGCTGCTCCAGACTTGAGACTCCGGTCTTCATGTAACACTCAATCCTCTTCTCTTATTATGTTGTTAGAAGTACATTGACCATAGAGGATTCGTTTTGATCTAACCAACAGCCATTTTCTCTCTTCTTTTGAACCTATCTCTTCAGCGTGTTGAAAAAGATCTTAGTTTTAGCTGCTCCATACTTGAGACTCCGGTCTTCATGTAACACTCAATCCTCTTCTCTTATTATGTTGTTAGAAGTACATTGACCATAGAGGATTCGTTTTGATCTAACCAACAGCCATATTCCCCCTTCTTTTGAACCTATCTCTTCAGTGTGTTGAAGAAGATCTTAGTTTTAGCTGCTCCAGACTTGAGACTCCCGTCTTCATGTAACACTCAATCCTCTTCTCTTATTATGTTGTTAGAAGTACATTGACCATAGAGGATTCGTTTTGATCTAACCAACAGCCATTTTCTCTCTTCTTTTGAACCTATCTCTTCAGCGTGTTGAAGAAGATCTTAGTTTTAGCTGCTCCAGACTTGAGACTCCGGTCTTCATGTAACACTCAATCCTCTTCTCTTATTATGTTGTTAGAAGTACATTGACCATAGAGGATTCGTTTTGATCTAACCAACAGCCATTTTCTCTCTTCTTTTGAACCTATCTCTTCAGTGTGTTGAAGAAGATCTTAGTTTTAGCTGCTCCAGACTTGAGACTCCGGTCTTCATGTAACACTCAATCCTCTTCTCTTATTATGTTGTTAGAAGTACATTGACCATAGAGGATTCGTTTTGATCTAACCAACAGCCATTTTCTCTCTTCTTTTGAACCTATCTCTTCAGCGTGTTGAAGAAGATATTAGTTTTAGCTGCTCCAGACTTGAGACTCCGGTCTTCATGTAACACTCAATCCTCTTCTCTTATTATGTTGTTAGAAGTACATTGACCACAGAGGATTCGTTTTGATCTAACCAACAGCCATTTTCTCTCTTCTTTTGAACCTATCTCTTCAGCGTGTTGAAGAAGATCTTAGTTTTAGCTGCTCCAGACTTGAGACTCCGGTCTTCATGTAACACTCAATCCTCTTCTCTTATTATGTTGTTAGAAGTACATTGACCATAGAGGATTCGTTTTGATCTAACCAACAGCCATTTTCTCTCTTCTTTTGAACCTATCTCTTCAGTGTGTTGAAGAAGATCTTAGTTTTAGCTGCTCCAGACTTGAGACTCCGGTCTTCATGTAACACTCAATCCTCTTCTCTTATTATGTTGTTAGAAGTACATTGACCATAGAGGATTCGTTTTGATCTAACCAACAGCCATTTTCTCTCTTCTTTTGAACCTATCTCTTCAGCGTGTTGAAGAAGATCTTAGTTTTAGCTGCTCCAGACTTGAGACTCCGGTCTTCATGTAACACTCAATCCTCTTCTCTTATTATGTTGTTAGAAGTACATTGACCACAGAGGATTCGTTTTGATCTAACCAACAGCCATTTTCTCTCTTCTTTTGAACCTATCTCTTCAGCGTGTTGAAGAAGATCTTAGTTTTAGCTGCTCCAGACTTGAGACTCCGGTCTTCATGTAACACTCAATCCTCTTCTCTTATTATGTTGTTAGAAGTACATTGACCATAGAAGATTCGTTTTGATCTAACCAACAGCCATTTTCTCTCTTCTTTTGAACCTATCTCTTCAGCGTGTTGAAGAAGATCTTAGTTTTAGCTGCTCCATACTTGAGACTCCGGGCTTCATGTAAAACTCAATCCTCTTCTCTTATTATGTTGTTAGAAGTACATTGACCATAGAGGATTCGTTTTCATCTAACCAACAGCCATTTTCTCTCTTCTTTTGAACCTATCTCTTCAGCGTGTTGAAGAAGATCTTAGTTTTAGCTGCTCCATACTTGAGTCTCCGGTCTTCATGTAACACTCAATCCTCTTCTCTTATTATGTTGTTAGAAGTACATTGACCATAGAGGATTCGTTTTGATCTAACCAACAGCCATTTTCCCCCTTCTTTTGAACCTATCTCTTCAGTGTGTTGAAGAAGATCTTAGTTTTAGCTGCTCCAGACTTGAGACTCCGGTCTTCATGTAACACTCAATCCTCTTCTCTTATTATGTTGTTAGAAGTACATTGACCATAGAGGATTCGTTTTGATCTAACCAACAGCGATTTTCTCTTTTCTTTTGAACCTATCTCTTCAGCGTGTTGAAGAAGATCTTAGTTTTAGCTGCTCCAGACTTGAGACTCCGGTCTTCATGTAACACTCAATCCTCTTCTCTTATTATGTTGTTAGAAGTACATTGACCACAGAGGATTCGTTTTGATCTAACCAACAGCCATTTTCTCTCTTCTTTTGAACCTATCTCTTCAGCGTGTTGAAGAAGATCTTAGTTTTAGCTGCTCCAGACTTGAGACTCCGGTCTTCATGTAACACTCAATCCTCTTCTCTTATTATGTTGTTAGAAGTACATTGACCATAGAGGATTCGTTTTGATCTAACCAACAGCCATTTTCTCTCTTCTTTTGAACCTATCTCTTCAGCGTGTTGAAAAAGATCTTAGTTTTAGCTGCTCCATACTTGAGACTCCGGTCTTCATGTAACACTCAATCCTCTTCTCTTATTATGTTGTTAGAAGTACATTGACCATAGAGGATTCGTTTTGATCTAACCAACAGCCATATTCCCCCTTCTTTTGAACCTATCTCTTCAGTGTGTTGAAGAAGATCTTAGTTTTAGCTGCTCCAGACTTGAGACTCCCGTCTTCATGTAACACTCAATCCTCTTCTCTTATTATGTTGTTAGAAGTACATTGACCATAGAGGATTCGTTTTGATCTAACCAACAGCCATTTTCTCTCTTCTTTTGAACCTATCTCTTCAGCGTGTTGAAGAAGATCTTAGTTTTAGCTGCTCCAGACTTGAGACTCCGGTCTTCATGTAACACTCAATCCTCTTCTCTTATTATGTTGTTAGAAGTACATTGACCATAGAGGATTCGTTTTGATCTAACCAACAGCCATTTTCTCTCTTCTTTTGAACCTATCTCTTCAGTGTGTTGAAGAAGATCTTAGTTTTAGCTGCTCCAGACTTGAGACTCCGGTCTTCATGTAACACTCAATCCTCTTCTCTTATTATGTTGTTAGAAGTACATTGACCATAGAGGATTCGTTTTGATCTAACCAACAGCCATTTTCTCTCTTCTTTTGAACCTATCTCTTCAGCGTGTTGAAGAAGATATTAGTTTTAGCTGCTCCAGACTTGAGACTCCGGTCTTCATGTAACACTCAATCCTCTTCTCTTATTATGTTGTTAGAAGTACATTGACCACAGAGGATTCGTTTTGATCTAACCAACAGCCATTTTCTCTCTTCTTTTGAACCTATCTCTTCAGCGTGTTGAAGAAGATCTTAGTTTTAGCTGCTCCAGACTTGAGACTCCGGTCTTCATGTAACACTCAATCCTCTTCTCTTATTATGTTGTTAGAAGTACATTGACCATAGAGGATTCGTTTTGATCTAACCAACAGCCATTTTCTCTCTTCTTTTGAACCTATCTCTTCAGTGTGTTGAAGAAGATCTTAGTTTTAGCTGCTCCAGACTTGAGACTCCGGTCTTCATGTAACACTCAATCCTCTTCTCTTATTATGTTGTTAGAAGTACATTGACCATAGAGGATTCGTTTTGATCTAACCAACAGCCATTTTCTCTCTTCTTTTGAACCTATCTCTTCAGTGTGTTGAAGAAGATCTTAGTTTTAGCTGCTCCAGACTTGAGACTCCGGTCTTCATTTAACACTCAATCCTCTTCTCTTATTATGTTGTTAGAAGTACATTGACCATAGAGGATTCGTTTTGATCTAATCAACAGCCATTTCCTCTCTTCTTTTGAACCTATCTCTTCAGTGTGTTGAAGAAGATCTTAGTTTTAACTGCTCCAGACTTGAGACTCCGGTCTTCATGTAACACTCAATCCTCTTCTCTTATTATGTTGTTAGAAGTACATTGACCATAGAGGATTCGTTTTGATCTAACCAACAGCCATTTTCTCTCTTCTTTTGAACCTATCTCTTCAGTGTGTTGAAGAAGATCTTAGTTTTAGCTGCTCCAGACTTGAGACTCCGGTCTTCATTTAACACTCAATCCTCTTCTCTTATTATGTTGTTAGAAGTACATTGACCATAGAGGATTCGTTTTGATCTAACCAACAGCCATTTTCTCTCTTCTTTTGAACCTATCTCTTCAGTGTGTTGAAGAAGATCTTAGTTTTAGCTGCTCCAGACTTGAGACTCCGGTCTTCATGTAACACTCAATCCTCTTCTCTTATTATGTTGTTAGAAGTACATTGACCATAGAGGATTCGTTTTGATCTAACCAACAGCCATTTTCTCTCTTCTTTTGAACCTATCTCTTCAGCGTATTGAAGAAGATCTTAGTTTTAGCTGCTCCAGACTTGAGACTCCGGTCTTCATGTAACACTCAATCCTCTTCTCTTATTATGTTGTTAGAAGTACATTGACCACAGAGGATTCGTTTTGATCTAACCAACAGCCATTTTCTCTCTTCTTTTGAACCTTTCTCTTCAGTGTGTTGAAGAAGATCTTAGTTTTAGCTGCTCCAGACTTGAGACTCCGGTCTTCATGTAACACTCAATCCTCTTCTCTTATTATGTTGTTAGAAGTACATTGACCATAGAGGATTCGTTTTGATCTAACCAACAGCCATTTTCCCCCTTCTTTTGAACCTATCTCTTCAGTGTGTTGAAGAAGATCTTAGTTTTAGCTGCTCCAGACTTGAGACTCCGGTCTTCATGTAACACTCAATCCTCTTCTCTTATTATGTTGTTAGAAGTACATTGACCATAGAGGATTCGTTTTGATCTAACCAACAGCCATTTTCTCTCTTCTTTTGAACCTATCTCTTCAGTGTGTTGATGAAGATCTTAGTTTTAGCTGCTCCGGACTTGAGACTCCGGTCTTCATGTAACACTCAATCCTCTTCTCTTATTATGTTGTTAGAAGTACATTGACCATAGAGGATTCGTTTTGATCTAACCAACAGCCATTTTCTCTCTTCTTTTGAACCTATCTCTTCAGTGTGTTGAAGAAGATCTTAGTTTTAGCTGCTCCAGACTTGAGACTCCGGTCTTCATGTAACACTCAATCCTCTTCTCTTATTATGTTGTTAGAAGTACATTGACCATAGAGGATTCGTTTTGATCTAACCAACAGCCATTTTCTCTCTTCTTTTGAACCTATCTCTTCAGCGTGTTGAAGAAGATCTTAGTTTTAGCTGCTCCAGACTTGAGACTCCGGTCTTCATGTAACACTCAATCCTCTTCTCTTATTATGTTGTTAGAAGTACATTGACTACAGAGGATTCGTTTTGATCTAACCAACAGCCATTTTCTCTCTTCTTTTGAACCTATCTCTTCAGCGTGTTGAAGAAGATCTTAGTTTTAGCTGCTCCAGACTTGAGACTCCGGTCTTCATGTAACACTCAATCCTCTTCTCTTATTATGTTGTTAGAAGTACATTGACCATAGAGGATTCGTTTTGATCTAACCAACAGCCATTTTCTCTCTTCTTTTGAACCTATCTCTTCAGCGTGTTGAAGAAGATCTTAGTTTTAGCTGCTCCATACTTGAGACTCCGGTCTTCATGTAACACTCAATCCTCTTCTCTTATTATGTTGTTAGAAGTACATTGACCATAGAGGATTCGTTTTGATCTAACCAACAGCCATATTCCCCCTTCTTTTGAAACTATCTCTTCAGTGTGTTGAAGAAGATCTTAGTTTTAGCTGCTCCAGACTTGAGACTCCCGTCTTCATGTAACACTCAATCCTCTTCTCTTATTATGTTGTTAGAAGTACATTGACCATAGAGGATTCGTTTTGATCTAACCAACAGCCATTTTCTCTCTTCTTTTGAACCTATCTCTTCAGCGTGTTGAAGAAGATCTTAGTTTTAGCTGCTCCAGACTTGAGACTCCGGTCTTCATGTAACACTCAATCCTCTTCTCTTATTATGTTGTTAGAAGTACATTGACCATAGAGGATTCGTTTTGATCTAACCAACAGCCATTTTCTCTCTTCTTTTGAACCTATCTCTTCAGTGTGTTGAAGAAGATCTTAGTTTTAGCTGCTCCAGACTTGAGACTCCGGTCTTCATGTAACACTCAATCCTCTTCTCTTATTATGTTGTTAGAAGTACATTGACCATAGAGGATTCGTTTTGATCTAACCAACAGCCATTTTCTCTCTTCTTTTGAACCTATCTCTTCAGCGTGTTGAAGAAGATCTTAGTTTTAGCTGCTCCAGACTTGAGACTCCGGTCTTCATGTAACACTCAATCCTCTTCTCTTATTATGTTGTTAGAAGTACATTGACCACAGAGGATTCGTTTTGATCTAACCAACAGCCATTTTCTCTCTTCTTTTGAACCTATCTCTTCAGCGTGTTGAAGAAGATCTTAGTTTTAGCTGCTCCAGACTTGAGACTCCGGTCTTCATGTAACACTCAATCCTCTTCTCTTATTATGTTGTTAGAAGTACATTGACCATAGAGGATTCGTTTTGATCTAACCAACAGCCATTTTCTCTCTTCTTTTGAACCTATCTCTTCAGCGTGTTGAAGAAGATCTTAGTTTTAGCTGCTCCATACTTGAGACTCCGGTCTTCATGTAAAACTCAATCCTCTTCTCTTATTATGTTGTTAGAAGTACATTGACCATAGAGGATTCGTTTTGATCTAACCAACAGCCATTTTCTCTCTTCTTTTGAACCTATCTCTTCAGCGTGTTGAAGAAGATCTTAGTTTTAGCTGCTCCATACTTGAGTCTCCGGTCTTCATGTAACACTCAATCCTCTTCTCTTATTATGTTGTTAGAAGTACATTGACCATAGAGGATTCGTTTTGATCTAACCAACAGCCATTTTCCCCCTTCTTTTGAACCTATCTCTTCAGTGTGTTGAAGAAGATCTTAGTTTTAGCTGCTCCAGACTTGAGACTCCGGTCTTCATGTAACACTCAATCCTCTTCTCTTATTATGTTGTTAGAAGTACATTGACCATAGAGGATTCGTTTTGATCTAACCAACAGCGATTTTCTCTTTTCTTTTGAACCTATCTCTTCAGCGTGTTGAAGAAGATCTTAGTTTTAGCTGCTCCAGACTTGAGACTCCGGTCTTCATGTAACACTCAATCCTCTTCTCTTATTATGTTGTTAGAAGTACATTGACCACAGAGGATTCGTTTTGATCTAACCAACAGCCATTTTCTCTCTTCTTTTGAACCTATCTCTTCAGCGTGTTGAAGAAGATCTTAGTTTTAGCTGCTCCAGACTTGAGACTCCGGTCTTCATGTAACACTCACTCCTCTTCTCTTATTATGTTGTTAGAAGTACATTGACCATAGAGGATTCGTTTTGATCTAACCAACAGCCATTTTCTCTCTTCTTTTGAACCTATCTCTTCAGCGTGTTGAAAAAGATCTTAGTTTTAGCTGCTCCATACTTGAGACTCCGGTCTTCATGTAACACTCAATCCTCTTCTCTTATTATGTTGTTAGAAGTACATTGACCATAGAGGATTCGTTTTGATCTAACCAACAGCCATATTCCCCCTTCTTTTGAACCTATCTCTTCAGTGTGTTGAAGAAGATCTTAGTTTTAGCTGCTCCAGACTTGAGACTCCCGTCTTCATGTAACACTCAATCCTCTTCTCTTATTATGTTGTTAGAAGTACATTGACCATAGAGGATTCGTTTTGATCTAACCAACAGCCATTTTCTCTCTTCTTTTGAACCTATCTCTTCAGCGTGTTGAAGAAGATCTTAGTTTTAGCTGCTCCAGACTTGAGACTCCGGTCTTCATGTAACACTCAATCCTCTTCTCTTATTATGTTGTTAGAAGTACATTGACCATAGAGGATTCGTTTTGATCTAACCAACAGCCATTTTCTCTCTTCTTTTGAACCTATCTCTTCAGTGTGTTGAAGAAGATCTTAGTTTTAGCTGCTCCAGACTTGAGACTCCGGTCTTCATGTAACACTCAATCCTCTTCTCTTATTATGTTGTTAGAAGTACATTGACCATAGAGGATTCGTTTTGATCTAACCAACAGCCATTTTCTCTCTTCTTTTGAACCTATCTCTTCAGCGTGTTGAAGAAGATATTAGTTTTAGCTGCTCCAGACTTGAGACTCCGGTCTTCATGTAACACTCAATCCTCTTCTCTTATTATGTTGTTAGAAGTACATTGACCACAGAGGATTCGTTTTGATCTAACCAACAGCCATTTTCTCTCTTCTTTTGAACCTATCTCTTCAGCGTGTTGAAGAAGATCTTAGTTTTAGCTGCTCCAGACTTGAGACTCCGGTCTTCATGTAACACTCAATCCTCTTCTCTTATTATGTTGTTAGAAGTACATTGACCATAGAGGATTCGTTTTGATCTAACCAACAGCCATTTTCTCTCTTCTTTTGAACCTATCTCTTCAGCGTGTTGAAGAAGATCTTAGTTTTAGCTGCTCCATACTTGAGACTCCGGTCTTCATGTAAAACTCAATCCTCTTCTCTTATTATGTTGTTAGAAGTACATTGACCATAGAGGATTCGTTTTGATCCAACCAACAGCCATTTTCCCCCTTCTTTTGAACCTATCTCTTCAGTGTGTTGAAGAAGATCTTAGTTTTAGCTGCTCCAGACTTGAGACTCCCGTCTTCATGTAACACTCAATCCTCTTCTCTTATTATGTTGTTAGAAGTACATTGACCATAGAGGATTCGTTTTGATCTAACCAACAGCCATTTTCTCTCTTCTTTTGAACCTATCTCTTCAGCGTGTTGAAGAAGATCTTAGTTTTAGCTGCTCCAGACTTGAGACTCCGGTCTTCATGTAACACTCAATCCTCTTCTCTTATTATGTTGTTAGAAGTACATTGACCATAGAGGTTTCGTTTTGATCTAACCAACAGCCATTTTCTCTCTTCTTTTGAACCTATCTCTTCAGCGTGTTGAAGAAGATCTTAGTTTTAGCTGCTCCAGACTTGAGACTCCGGTCTTCATGTAACACTCAATCCTCTTCTCTTATTATGTTGTTAGAAGTACATTGACCATAGAGGATTCGTTTTGATCTAACCAACAGCCATTTTCTCTCTTCTTTTGAACCTATCTCTTCAGCGTGTTGAAGAAGATCTTAGTTTTAGCTGCTCCAGACTTGAGACTCCGGTCTTCATGTAACACTCAATCCTCTTCTCTTATTATGTTGTTAGAAGTACATTGACCATAGAGGATTCGTTTTGATCTAACCAACAGCCATTTTCTCTATTCTTTTGAACCTATCTCTTCAACGTGTTGAAGAAGATCTTAGTTTCAGCTGCTCCAGACTTGAGACTCCGGTCTTCATGTAACACTCAATCCTCTTCTCTTATTATGTTGTTAGAAGTACATTGACCATAGAGGATTCGTTTTGATCTAACCAACAGCCATTTTCTCTCTTCTTTTGAACCTATCTCTTCAGCGTGTTGAAGAAGATCTTAGTTTTAGCTGCTCCATACTTGAGTCTCCGGTCTTCATGTAACACTCAATCCTCTTCTCTTATTATGTTGTTAGAAGTACATTGACCATAGAGGATTCGTTTTGATCTAACCAACAGCCATTTTCCCCCTTCTTTTGAACCTATCTCTTCAGTGTGTTGAAGAAGATCTTAGTTTTAGCTGCTCCAGACTTGAGACTCCGTTCTTCATGGTACACTCAATCCTCTTCTCTTATTATGTTGTTAGAAGTACATTGACCATAGAGGATTCGTTTTGATCTAACCAACAGCCATTTTCTCTCTTCTTTTGAACCTATCTCTTCAGCGTGTTGAAGAAGATCTTAGTTTTAGCTGCTCCAGACTTGAGACTCCGGTCTTCATGTAACACTCAATCCTCTTCTCTTATTATGTTGTTAGAAGTACATTGACCATAGAGGATTCGTTTTGATCTAACCAACAGCCATTTTCCCCCTTCTTTTGAACCTATCTCTTCAGTGTGTTGAAGAAGATCTTAGTTTTAGCTGCTCCAGACTTGAGACTCCGGTCTTCATGTAACACTCAATCCTCTTCTCTTATTATGTTGTTAGAAGTACATTGACCATAGAGGATTCGTTTTGATCTAACCAACAGCCATTTTCTCTCTTCTTTTGAACCTATCTCTTCAGTGTGTTGAAGAAGATCTTAGTTTTAGCTGCTTCATACTTGAGACTCCGGTCTTCATGTAACACTCAATCCTCTTCTCTTATTATGTTGTTAGAAGTACATTGACCATAGAGGATTCGTTTTGATCTAACCAACAGCCATTTTCTCTCTTCTTTTGAACCTATCTCTTCAGCGTGTTGAAGAAGATCTTAGTTTTAGCTGCTCCAGACTTGAGACTCCGGTCTTCTTGTAACACTCAATCCTCTTCTCTTATTATGTTGTTAGAAGTACATTGACCATAGAGGATTCGTTTTGATCTAACCAACAGTCATTTTCTCTCTTCTTTTGAACCTATCTCTTCAGCGTGTTGAAGAAGATCTTAGTTTTAGCTGCTCCAGACTTGAGACTCCGGTCTTCATGTAACACTCAATCCTCTTCTCTTATTATGTTGTTAGAAGTACATTGACCATAGAGGATTCGTTTTGATCTAACCAACAGCCATTTTCCCCCTTCTTTTGAACCTATCTCTTCAGTGTGTTGAAGAAGATCTTAGTTTTAGCTGCTCCAGACTTGAGACTCCGTTCTTCATGGTACACTCAATCCTCTTCTCTTATTATGTTGTTAGAAGTACATTGACCATAGAGGATTCGTTTTGATCTAACCAACAGCCATTTTCTCTCTTCTTTTGAACCTATCTCTTCAGCGTGTTGAAGAAGATCTTAGTTTTAGCTGCTCCAGACTTGAGACTCCGGTCTTCATGTAACACTCAATCCTCTTCTCTTATTATGTTGTTAGAAGTACATTGACCATAGAGGATTCGTTTTGATCTAACCAACAGCCATTTTCCCCCTTCTTTTGAACCTATCTCTTCAGTGTGTTGAAGAAGATCTTAGTTTTAGCTGCTCCAGACTTGAGACTCCGGTCTTCATGTAACACTCAATCCTCTTCTCTTATTATGTTGTTAGAAGTACATTGACCATAGAGGATTCGTTTTGATCTAACCAACAGCCATTTTCTCTCTTCTTTTGAACCTATCTCTTCAGTGTGTTGAAGAAGATCTTAGTTTTAGCTGCTTCATACTTGAGACTCCGGTCTTCATGTAACACTCAATCCTCTTCTCTTATTATGTTGTTAGAAGTACATTGACCATAGAGGATTCGTTTTGATCTAACCAACAGCCATTTTCTCTCTTCTTTTGAACCTATCTCTTCAGCGTGTTGAAGAAGATCTTAGTTTTAGCTGCTCCAGACTTGAGACTCCGGTCTTCTTGTAACACTCAATCCTCTTCTCTTATTATGTTGTTAGAAGTACATTGACCATAGAGGATTCGTTTTGATCTAACCAACAGTCATTTTCTCTCTTCTTTTGAACCTATCTCTTCAGCGTGTTGAAGAAGATCTTAGTTTTAGCTGCTCCAGACTTGAGACTCCGGTCTTCATGTAACACTCAATCCTCTTCTCTTATTATGTTGTTAGAAGTACATTGACCATAGAGGATTCGTTTTGATCTAACCAACAGCCATTTTCTCTCTTCTTTTGAACCTATCTCTTCAGCGTGTTGAAGAAGATCTTAGTTTTAGCTGCTCATACTTGAGACTCCGGTCTTCATGTAACACTCAATCCTCTTCTCTTATTATGTTGTTAGAAGTACATTGACCATAGAGGATTCGTTTTGATCTAACCAACAGCCATTTTCTCTCTTCTTTTGAACCTATCTCTTCAGCGTGTTGAAGAAGATCTTAGTTTTAGCTGCTCCAGACTTGAGACTCCGGTCTTCATGTAACACTCAATCCTCTTCTCTTATTATGTTGTTAGAAGTACATTGACCATAGAGGATTCGTTTTGATCTAACCAACAGCCATTTTCTCTCTTCTTTTGAACCTATCTCTTCAGCGTGTTGAAGAAGATCTTAGTTTTAGCTGCTCCATACTTGAGACTCCGGTCTTCATGTAACACTCAATCCTCTTCTCTTATTATGTTGTTAGAAGTACATTGACCATAGAGGATTCTTTTTGATCTAACCAACAGCCATTTTCTCTCTTCTTTTGAACCTATCTCTTCAGCGTGTTGAAGAAGATCTTAGTTTTAGCTGCTCCAGACTTGAGACTCCGGTCTTCATGTAACACTCAATCCTCTTCTCTTATTATGTTGTTAGAAGTACATTGACCATAGAGGATTCGTTTTGATCTAAACAACAGCCATTTTCTCTCTTCTTTTGAACCTATCTCTTCAGCGTGTTGAAGAAGATCTTAGTTTTAGCTGCTCCAGACTTGAGACTCCGGTCTTCATGTAACACTCAATCCTCTTCTCTTATTATGTTGTTAGAAGTACATTGACCATAGAGGATTCGTTTTGATCTAACCAACAGCCATTTTCTCTCTTCTTTTGAACCTATCTCTTCAGCGTGTTGAAGAAGATCTTAGTTTCAGCTGCTCCATACTTGAGACTCCGGTCTTCATGTAACACTCAATCCTCTTCTCTTATTATGTTGTTAGAAGTATATTGACCATAGAGGATTCGTTTTGATCTAACCAACAGCCATTTTCTCTCTTCTTTTGAACCTATCTCTTCAGCGTGTTGAAGAAGATCTTAGTTTTAGCTGCTCCAGACTTGAGACTCCGGTCTTCATGTAACACTCAATCCTCTTCTCTTATTATGTTGTTAGAAGTACATTGACCATAGAGGATTCGTTTTGATCTAACCAACAAGCATTTTCTCTCTTCTTTTGAACCTATCTCTTCAGCGTGTTGAAGAAGATCTTAGTTTTAGCTGCTCCATACTTGAGACTCCGGTCTTCATGTAACACTCAATCCTCTTCTCTTATTATGTTGTTAGAAGTACATTGACCATAGAGGATTCGTTTTGATCTAACCAACAGCCATTTTCTCTCTTCTTTTGAACCTATCTATTCAGCGTGTTGAAGAAGATCTTAGTTTTAGCTGCTCCAGACTTGAGACTCCGGTCTTTATGTAACACTCAATCCTCTTCTCTTATTATGTTGTTAGAAGTACATTGACCACAGAGGATTCGTTTTGATCTAACCAACAGCCATTTTCTCTCTTCTTTTGAACCTATCTCTTCAGCGTGTTGAAGAAGATCTTAGTTTTAGCTGCTCCATACTTGAGACTCCGGTCTTCATGTAACACTCAATCCTCTTCTCTTATTATGTTGTTAGAAGTACATTGACCATAGAGGATTCGTTTTGATCTAACCAACAGCCATTTTCCCCCTTCTTTTGAACCTATCTCTTCAGTGTGTTGAAGAAGATCTTAGTTTTAGCTGCTCCAGACTTGAGACTCCGGTCTTCATGTAACACTCAATCCTCTTCTCTTATTATGTTGTTAGAAGTACATTGACCATAGAGGATTCGTTTTGATCTAACCAACAGCCATTTTCTCTCTTCTTTTGAACCTATCTCTTCAGCGTGTTGAAGAAGATCTTAGTTTTAGCTGCTCCAGACTTGAGACTCCGGTCTTCATGTAACACTCAATCCTCTTCTCTTATTATGTTGTTAGAAGTACATTGACCATAGAGGATTCGTTTTGATCTAACCAACAGCCATTTTCTCTCTTCTTTTGAACCTATCTCTTCAGTGTGTTGAAGAAGATCTTAGTTTTAGCTGCTCCAGACTTGAGACTCCGGTCTTCATGTAACACTCAATCCTCTTCTCTTATTATGTTGTTAGAAGTACATTGACCATAGAGGATTCGTTTTGATATAACCAACAGCCATTTTCTCTCTTCTTTTGAACCTATCTCTTCAGCGTGTTGAAGAAGATCTTAGTTTTCGCTGCTCCAGACTTGAGACTCCGGTCTTCATGTAACACTCAATCCTCTTCTCTTATTATGTTGTTAGAAGTACATTGACCATAGAGGATTCGTTTTGATCTAACCAACAGCCATTTTCTCTCTTCTTTTGAACCTATCTCTTCAGTGTGTTGAAGAAGATCTTAGTTTTAGCTGCTCCAGACTTGAGACTCCGGTCTTCATGTAACACTCAATCCTCTTCTCTTATTATGTTGTTAGAAGTACATTGACCATAGAGGATTCGTTTTGATCTAACCAACAGCCATTTTCTCTCTTCTTTTGAACCTATCTCTTCAGCGTGTTGAAGAAGATCTTAGTTTTAGCTGCTCCAGACTTGAGACTCCGGTCTTCATGTAACACTCAATCCTCTTCTCTTATTATGTTGTTAGAAGTACATTGACCATAGAGGATTCGTTTTGATCTAACCAACAGCCATTTTCTCTCTTCTTTTGAACCTATCTCTTCAGCGTGTTGAAGAAGATCTTAGTTTCAGCTGCTCCATACTTGAGACTCCGGTCTTCATGTAACACTCAATCCTCTTCTCTTATTATGTTGTTAGAAGTACATTGAACATAGAGGATTCGTTTTGATATAACCAACAGCCATTTTCTCTCTTCTTTTGAACCTATCTCTTCAGCGTGTTGAAGAAGATCTTAGTTTTCGCTGCTCCAGACTTGAGACTCCGGTCTTCATGTAACACTCAATCCTCTTCTCTTATTATGTTGTTAGAAGTACATTGACCATAGAGGATTCGTTTTGATCTAACCAACAGCCATTTTCTCTCTTCTTTTGAACCTATCTCTTCAGTGTGTTGAAGAAGATCTTAGTTTTAGCTGCTCCAGACTTGAGACTCCGGTCTTCATGTAACACTCAATCCTCTTCTCTTATTATGTTGTTAGAAGTACATTGACCATAGAGGATTCGTTTTGATCTAACCAACAGCCATTTTCTCTCTTCTTTTGAACCTATCTCTTCAGCGTGTTGAAGAAGATCTTAGTTTTAGCTGCTCCAGACTTGAGACTCCGGTCTTCATGTAACACTCAATCCTCTTCTCTTATTATGTTGTTAGAAGTACATTGACCATAGAGGATTCGTTTTGATCTAACCAACAGCCATTTTCTCTCTTCTTTTGAACCTATCTCTTCAGCGTGTTGAAGAAGATCTTAGTTTCAGCTGCTCCATACTTGAGACTCCGGTCTTCATGTAACACTCAATCCTCTTCTCTTATTATGTTGTTAGAAGTATATTGACCATAGAGGATTCGTTTTGATCTAACCAACAGCCATTTTCTCTCTTCTTTTGAACCTATCTCTTCAGCGTGTTGAAGAAGATCTTAGTTTTAGCTGCTCCAGACTTGAGACTCCGGTCTTCATGTAACACTCAATCCTCTTCTCTTATTATGTCGTTAGAAGTACATTGACCATAGAGGATTCGTTTTGATCTAACCAACAGCCATTTTCTCTCTTCTTTTGAACCTATCTCTTCAGCGTGTTGAAGAAGATCTTAGTTTTAGCTGCTCCAGACTTGAGACTCCGGTCTTCATGTAACACTCAATCCTCTTCTCTTATTATGTTGTTAGAAGTACATTGACCATAGAGGATTCGTTTTGATCTAACCAACAGCCATTTTCTCTCTTCTTTTGAACCTATCTCTTCAGCGTGTTGAAGAAGATCTTAGTTTTAGCTGCTCCAGACTTGAGACTCCGGTCTTCATGTAACACTCAATCCTCTTCTCTTATTATGTCGTTAGAAGTACATTGACCATAGAGGATTCGTTTTGATCTAACCAACAGCCATTTTCTCTCTTCTTTTGAACCTATCTCTTCAGCGTGTTGAAGAAGATCTTAGTTTTAGCTGCTCCAGACTTGAGACTCCGGTCTTCATGTAACACTCAATCCTCTTCTCTTATTATGTTGTTAGAAGTACATTGACCATAGAGGATTCGTTTGGATCTAACCAACAAGCATTTTCTCTCTTCTTTTGAACCTATCTCTTCAGCGTGTTGAAGAAGATCTTAGTTTTAGCTGCTCCAGACTTGAGACTCCGGTCTTCATGTAACACTCAATCCTCTTCTCTTATTATGTTGTTAGAAGTACATTGACCATAGAGGATTCGTTTTGATCTAACCAACAGCCATTTTCTCTCTTCTTTTGAACCTATCTATTCAGCGTGTTGAAGAAGATCTTAGTTTTAGCTGCTCCAGACTTGAGACTCCGGTCTTCATGTAACACTCAATCCTCTTCTCTTATTATGTTGTTAGAAGTACATTGACCACAGAGGATTCGTTTTGATCTAACCAACAGCCATTTTCTCTCTTCTTTTGAAGCTATCTCTTTAGCGTGTTGAAGAAGATCTTAGTTTTAGCTGCTCCATACTTGAGACTCCGGTCTTCATGTAACACTCAATCCTCTTCTCTTATTATGTTGTTAGAAGTACATTGACCATAGAGGATTCGTTTTGATCTAACCAACAGCCATTTTCCCCCTTCTTTTGAACCTATCTCTTCAGTGTGTTGAAGAAGATCTTAGTTTTAGCTGCTCCAGACTTGAGACTCCGGTCTTCATGTAACACTCAATCCTCTTCTCTTATTATGTTGTTAGAAGTACATTGACCATAGAGGATTCGTTTTGATCTAACCAACAGCCATTTTCTCTCTTCTTTTGAACCTATCTCTTCAGCGTGTTGAAGAAGATCTTAGTTTTAGCTGCTCCAGACTTGAGACTCCGGTCTTCATGTAACACTCAATCCTCTTCTCTTATTATGTTGTTAGAAGTACATTGACCATAGAGGATTCGTTTTGATCTAACCAACAGCCATTTTCCCCCTTCTTTTGAACCTATCTCTTCAGTGTGTTGAAGAAGATCTTAGTTTTAGCTGCTCCAGACTTGAGACTCCGGTCTTCATGTAACACTCAATCCTCTTCTCTTATTATGTTGTTAGAAGTACATTGACCATAGAGGATTCGTTTTGATCTAACCAACAGTCATTTTCTCTCTTCTTTTGAACCTATCTCTTCAGCGTGTTGAAGAAGATCTTAGTTTTAGCTGCTCATACTTGAGACTCCGGTCTTCAGGTAACACTCAATCCTCTTCTCTTATTATGTTGTTAGAAGTACATTGACCATAGAGGATTCGTTTTGATCTAACCAACAGCCATTTTCTCTCTTCTTTTGAACCTATCTCTTCAGCGTGTTGAAGAAGATCTTAGTTTTAGTTGCTCCAGACTTGAGACTCCGGTCTTCATGTAACACTCAATCCTCTTCTCTTATTATGTTGTTAGAAGTACATTGACCATAGAGGATTCGTTTTGATCTAACCAACAGCCATTTTCTCTCTTCTTTTGAACCTATCTCTTCAGCGTGTTGAAGAAGATCTTAGTTTTAGCTGCTCCATACTTGAGACTCCGGTCTTCATGTAACACTCAATCCTCTTCTCTTATTATGTTGTTAGAAGTACATTGACCATAGAGGATTCGTTTTGATCTAACCAACAGCCATTTTCTCTCTTCTTTTGAACCTATCTCTTCAGCGTGTTGAAGAAGATCTTAGTTTTAGCTGCTCCAGACTTGAGACTCCGGTCTTCATGTAACACTCAATCCTCTTCTCTTATTATGTTGTTAGAAGTACATTGACCATAGAGGATTCGTTTTGATCTAACCAACAGCCATTTTCTCTCTTCTTTTGAACCTATCTCTTCAGCGTGTTGAAGAAGATCTTAGTTTTAGCTGCTCCAGACTTGAGACTCCGGTCTTCATGTAACACTCAATCCTCTTCTCTTATTATGTTGTTAGAAGTACATTGGCCATAGAGGATTCGTTTTGATCTAACCAACAGCCATTTTCTCTCTTCTTTTGAACCTATCTCTTCAGCGTGTTGAAGAAGATCTTAGTTTCAGCTGCTCCATACTTGAGACTCCGGTCTTCATGTAACACTAAATCCACTTCTCTTATTATGTTGTTAGAAGTATATTGACCATAGAGGATTCGTTTTGATCTAACCAACAGCCATTTTCTCTCTTCTTTTGAACCTATCTCTTCAGCGTGTTGAAGAAGATCTTAGTTTTAGCTGCTCCAGACTTGAGACTCCGGTCTTCATGTAACACTCAATCCACTTCTCTTATTATGTCGTTAGAAGTACATTGACCATAGAGGATTCGTTTTGATCTAACCAACAGCCATTTTCTCTCTTCTTTTGAACCTATCTCTTCAGCGTGTTGAAGAAGATCTTAGTTTTAGCTGCTCCAGACTTGAGACTCCGGTCTTCATGTAACACTCAATCCTCTTCTCTTATTATGTTGTTAGAAGTACATTGACCATAGAGGATTCGTTTTGATCTAACCAACAGCCATTTTCTCTCTTCTTTTGAACCTATCTCTTCAGCGTGTTGAAGAAGATCTTAGTTTTAGCTGCTCCAGACTTGAGACTCCGGTCGTCATGTAACACTCAATCCTAATCTCTTATTATGTTGTTAGAAGTACATTGACCATAGAGGATTCGTTTTGATCTAACCAACAGCCATTTTCTCTCTTCTTTTGAACCTATCTCTTCAGCGTGTTGAAGAAGATCTTAGTTTTAGCTGCTCCATACTTGAGACTCCGGTCTTCATGTAACACTCAATCCTCTTCTCTTATTATGTTGTTAGAAGTACATTGACCATAGAGGATTCGTTTTGATCTAACCAACAGCCATTTTCTCTCTTCTTTTGAACCTATCTCTTCAGTGTGTTGAAGAAGATCTTAGTTTTAGCTGCTCCAGACTTGAGACTCCGGTCTTCATGTAACACTCAATCCTAATCTCTTATTATGTTGTTAGAAGTACATTGACCATAGAGGATTCGTTTTGATCTAACCAACAGCCATTTTCTCTCTTCTTTTGAACCTATCTCTTCAGCGTGTTGAAGAAGATCTTAGTTTTAGCTGCTCCATACTTGAGACTCCGGTCTTCATGTAACACTCAATCCTCTTCTCTTATTATGTTGTTAGAAGTACATTGACCATAGAGGATTCGTTTTGATCTAACCAACAGCCATTTTCTCTCTTCTTTTGAACCTATCTCTTCAGCGTGTTGAAGAAGATCTTAGTTTTAGCTGCTCCAGACTTGAGACTCCGGTCTTCATGTAACACTCAATCCTAATCTCTTATTATGTTGTTAGAAGTACATTGACCATAGAGGATTCGTTTTGATCTAACCAACAGCCATTTTCTCTCTTCTTTTGAACCTATCTCTTCAGCGTGTTGAAGAAGATCTTAGTTTCAGCTGCTCCATACTTGAGACTCCGGTCTTCATGTAACACTAAATCCTCTTCTCTTATTATGTTGTTAGAAGTATATTGACCATAGAGGATTCGTTTTGATCTAACCAACAGCCATTTTCTCTCTTCTTTTGAACCTATCTCTTCAGCGTGTTGAAGAAGATCTTAGTTTTAGCTGCTCCAGACTTGAGACTCCGGTCTTCATGTAACACTCAATCCTAATCTCTTATTATGTTGTTAGAAGTACATTGACCATAGAGGATTCGTTTTGATCTAACCAACAGCCATTTTCTCTCTTCTTTTGAACCTATCTCTTCAGCGTGTTGAAGAAGATCTTAGTTTTAGCTGCTCCAGACTTGAGACTCCGGTCTTCATGTAACACTCAATCCTCTTCTCTTATTATGTTGTTAGAAGTACATTGACCATAGAGGATTCGTTTTGATCTAACCAACAGCCATTTTCTCTCTTCTTTTGAACCTATCTCTTCAGCGTGTTGAAGAAGATCTTAGTTTTAGCTGCTCCAGACTTGAGACTCCGGTCTTCATGTAACACTCAATCCTCTTCTCTTATTATGTTGTTAGAAGTACATTGACCATAGAGGATTCGTTTTGATCTAACCAACAGCCATTTTCTCTCTTCTTTTGAACCTATCTCTTCAGCGTGTTGAAGAAGATCTTAGTTTCAGCTGCTCCATACTTGAGACTCCGGTCTTCATGTAACACTCAATCCTCTTCTCTTATTATGTTGTTAGAAGTATATTGACCATAGAGGATTCGTTTTGATCTAACCAACAGCCATTTTCTCTCTTCTTTTGAACCTATCTCTTCAGCGTGTTGAAGAAGATCTTAGTTTTAGCTGCTCCAGACTTGAGACTCCGGTCTTCATGTAACACTCAATCCTCTTCTCTTATTATGTCGTTAGAAGTACATTGACCATAGAGGATTCGTTTTGATCTAACCAACAGCCATTTTCTCTCTTCTTTTGAACCTATCTCTTCAGCGTGTTGAAGAAGATCTTAATTTTAGCTGCTCCAGGCTTGAGACTCCGGTCTTCATGTAACACTCAATCCTCTTCTCTTATTATGTTGTTAGAAGTACATTGACCATAGAGGATTCGTTTTGATCTAACCAACAGCCATTTTCTCTCTTCTTTTGAACCTATCTCTTCAGCGTGTTGAAGAAGATCTTAGTTTTAGCTGCTCCAGACTTGAGACTCCGGTCTTCATGTAACACTCAATCCTCTTCTCTTATTATGTTGTTAGAAGTACATTGACCATAGAGGATTCGTTTTGATCTAACCAACAGCCATTTTCTCTCTTCTTTTGAACCTATCTCTTCAGCGTGTTGAAGAAGATCTTAGTTTTAGCTGCTCCAGACTTGAGACTCCGGTCTTCATGTAACACTCAATCCTCTTCTCTTATTATGTTGTTAGAAGTACATTGACCATAGAGGATTCGTTTTGATCTAACCAACAGCCATTTTCTCTCTTCTTTTGAACCTATCTCTTCAGCGTGTTGAAGAAGATCTTAATTTTAGCTGCTCCAGGCTTGAGACTCCGGTCTTCATGTAACACTCAATCCTCTTCTCTTATTATGTTGTTAGAAGTACATTGACCATAGAGGATTCGTTTTGATCTAACCAACAGCCATTTTCTCTCTTCTTTTGAACCTATCTCTTCAGCGTGTTGAAGAAGATCTTAATTTTAGCTGCTCCAGACTTGAGACTCCGGTCTTCATGTAACACTCAATCCTCTTCTCTTATTATGTTGTTAGAAGTACATTGACCATAGAGGATTCGTTTTGATCTAACCAACAGCCATTTTCTCTCTTCTTTTGAACCTATCTCTTCAGCGTGTTGAAGAAGATCTTAGTTTTAGCTGCTCATACTTGAGACTCCGGTCTTCAGGTAACACTCAATCCTCTTCTTTTATTATGTTGTTAGAAGTACATTGACCATAGAGGATTCGTTTTGATCTAACCAACAGCCATTTTCTCTCTTCTTTTGAACCTATCTCTTCAGCGTGTTGAAGAAGATCTTAGTTTTAGCTGCTCCATACTTGAGACTCCGGTCTTCATGTAACACTCAATCCTCTTCTCTTATTATGTTGTTAGAAGTACATTGACCATAGAGGATTCGTTTTGATCTAACCAACAGCCATTTTCTCTCTTCTTTTGAACCTATCTCTTCAGCGTGTTGAAGAAGATCTTAGTTTTAGCTGCTCCATACTTGAGACTTCGGTCTTCATGTAACACTCAATCCTCTTCTCTTATTATGTTGTTAGAAGTACATTGACCATAGAGGATTCGTTTTGATCTAACCAACAGCCATTTTCTCTCTTCTTTTGAACCTATCTCTTCAGCGTGTTGAAGAAGATCTTAATTTTAGCTGCTCCAGGCTTGAGACTCCGGTCTTCATGTAACACTCAATCCTCTTCTCTTATTATGTTGTTAGAAGTACATTGACCATAGAGGATTCGTTTTGATCTAACCAACAGCCATTTTCTCTCTTCTTTTGAACCTATCTCTTCAGCGTGTTGAAGAAGATCTTAATTTTAGCTGCTCCAGACTTGAGACTCCGGTCTTCATGTAACACTCAATCCTCTTCTCTTATTATGTTGTTAGAAGTACATTGACCATAGAGGATTCGTTTTGATCTAACCAACAGCCATTTTCTCTCTTCTTTTGAACCTATCTCTTCAGCGTGTTGAAGAAGATCTTAGTTTTAGCTGCTCATACTTGAGACTCCGGTCTTCAGGTAACACTCAATCCTCTTCTTTTATTATGTTGTTAGAAGTACATTGACCATAGAGGATTCGTTTTGATCTAACCAACAGCCATTTTCTCTCTTCTTTTGAACCTATCTCTTCAGCGTGTTGAAGAAGATCTTAGTTTTAGCTGCTCCATACTTGAGACTCCGGTCTTCATGTAACACTCAATCCTCTTCTCTTATTATGTTGTTAGAAGTACATTGACCATAGAGGATTCGTTTTGATCTAACCAACAGCCATTTTCTCTCTTCTTTTGAACCTATCTCTTCAGCGTGTTGAAGAAGATCTTAGTTTTAGCTGCTCCATACTTGAGACTTCGGTCTTCATGTAACACTCAATCCTCTTCTCTTATTATGTTGTTAGAAGTACATTGACCATAGAGGATTCGTTTTGATCTAACCAACAGCCATTTTCTCTCTTCTTTTGAACCTATCTCTTCAGCGTGTTGAAGAAGATCTTAGTTTTAGCTGCTCCAGACTTGAGACTCCGGTCTTCATGTAACACTCAATCCTCTTCTCTTATTATGTTGTTAGAAGTACATTGACCATAGAGGATTCGTTTTGATCTAACCAACAGCCATTTTCTCTCTTCTTTTGAACCTATCTCTTCAGCGTGTTGAAGAAGATCTTAGTTTTAGCTGCTCCAGACTTGAGACTCCGGTCTTCATGTAACACTCAATCCTCTTCTCTTATTATGTTGTTAGAAGTACATTGACCATAGAGGATTCGTTTTGATCTAACCAACAGCCATTTTCTCTCTTCTTTTGAACCTATCTCTTCAGCGTGTTGAAGAAGATCTTAGTTTTCGCTGCTCCAGACTTGAGACTCCGGTCTTCATGTAACACTCAATCCTCTTCTCTTATTATGTTGTTAGAAGTACATTGACCATAGAGGATTCGTTTTGATCTAACCAACAGCCATTTTCTCTCTTCTTTTGAACCTATCTCTTCAGTGTGTTGAAGAAGATCTTAGTTTTAGCTGCTCCAGACTTGAGACTCCGGTCTTCATGTAACACTCAATCCTCTTCTCTTATTATGTTGTTAGAAGTACATTGACCATAGAGGATTCGTTTTGATCTAACCAACAGCCATTTTCTCTCTTCTTTTGAACCTATCTCTTCAGCGTGTTGAAGAAGATCTTAGTTTTAGCTGCTCCAGACTTGAGACTCCGGTCTTCATGTAACACTCAATCCTCTTCTCTTATTATGTTGTTAGAAGTACATTGACCATAGAGGATTCGTTTTGATCTAACCAACAGCCATTTTCTCTCTTCTTTTGAACCTATCTCTTCAGCGTGTTGAAGAAGATCTTAGTTTCAGCTGCTCCATACTTGAGACTCCGGTCTTCATGTAACACTCAATCCTCTTCTCTTATTATGTTGTTAGAAGTATATTGACCATAGAGGATTCGTTTTGATCTAACCAACAGCCATTTTCTCTCTTCTTTTGAACCTATCTCTTCAGCGTGTTGAAGAAGATCTTAGTTTTAGCTGCTCCAGACTTGAGACTCCGGTCTTCATGTAACACTCAATCCTCTTCTCTTATTATGTCGTTAGAAGTACATTGACCATAGAGGATTCGTTTTGATCTAACCAACAGCCATTTTCTCTCTTCTTTTGAACCTATCTCTTCAGCGTGTTGAAGAAGATCTTAGTTTTAGCTGCTCCAGACTTGAGACTCCGGTCTTCATGTAACACTCAATCCTCTTCTCTTATTATGTTGTTAGAAGTACATTGACCATAGAGGATTCGTTTTGATCTAACCAACAGCCATTTTCTCTCTTCTTTTGAACCTATCTCTTCAGCGTGTTGAAGAAGATCTTAGTTTCAGCTGCTCCATACTTGAGACTCCGGTCTTCATGTAACACTCAATCCTCTTCTCTTATTATGTTGTTAGAAGTATATTGACCATAGACGATTCGTTTTGATCTAACCAACAGCCATTTTCTCTCTTCTTTTGAACCTATCTCTTCAGCGTGTTGAAGAAGATCTTAGTTTTAGCTGCTCCAGACTTGAGACTCCGGTCTTCATGTAACACTCAATCCTCTTCTCTTATTATGTCGTTAGAAGTACATTGACCATAGAGGATTCGTTTTGATCTAACCAACAGCCATTTTCTCTCTTCTTTTGAACCTATCTCTTCAGCGTGTTGAAGAAGATCTTAGTTTTAGCTGCTCCAGACTTGAGACTCCGGTCTTCATGTAACACTCAATCCTCTTCTCTTATTATGTTGTTAGAAGTACATTGACCATAGAGGATTCGTTTGGATCTAACCAACAAGCATTTTCTCTCTTCTTTTGAACCTATCTCTTCAGCGTGTTGAAGAAGATCTTAGTTTTAGCTGCTCCAGACTTGAGACTCCGGTCTTCATGTAACACTCAATCCTCTTCTCTTATTATGTTGTTAGAAGTACATTGACCATAGAGGATTCGTTTTGATCTAACCAACAGCCATTTTCTCTCTTCTTTTGAACCTATCTATTCAGCGTGTTGAAGAAGATCTTAGTTTTAGCTGCTCCAGACTTGAGACTCCGGTCTTCATGTAACACTCAATCCTCTTCTCTTATTATGTTGTTAGAAGTACATTGACCACAGAGGATTCGTTTTGATCTAACCAACAGCCATTTTCTCTCTTCTTTTGAAGCTATCTCTTTAGCGTGTTGAAGAAGATCTTAGTTTTAGCTGCTCCATACTTGAGACTCCGGTCTTCATGTAACACTCAATCCTCTTCTCTTATTATGTTGTTAGAAGTACATTGACCATAGAGGATTCGTTTTGATCTAACCAACAGCCATTTTCCCCCTTCTTTTGAACCTATCTCTTCAGTGTGTTGAAGAAGATCTTAGTTTTAGCTGCTCCAGACTTGAGACTCCGGTCTTCATGTAACACTCAATCCTCTTCTCTTATTATGTTGTTAGAAGTACATTGACCATAGAGGATTCGTTTTGATCTAACCAACAGCCATTTTCTCTCTTCTTTTGAACCTATCTCTTCAGCGTGTTGAAGAAGATCTTAGTTTTAGCTGCTCCAGACTTGAGACTCCGGTCTTCATGTAACACTCAATCCTCTTCTCTTATTATGTTGTTAGAAGTACATTGACCATAGAGGATTCGTTTTGATCTAACCAACAGCCATTTTCCCCCTTCTTTTGAACCTATCTCTTCAGTGTGTTGAAGAAGATCTTAGTTTTAGCTGCTCCAGACTTGAGACTCCGGTCTTCATGTAACACTCAATCCTCTTCTCTTATTATGTTGTTAGAAGTACATTGACCATAGAGGATTCGTTTTGATCTAACCAACAGTCATTTTCTCTCTTCTTTTGAACCTATCTCTTCAGCGTGTTGAAGAAGATCTTAGTTTTAGCTGCTCATACTTGAGACTCCGGTCTTCAGGTAACACTCAATCCTCTTCTCTTATTATGTTGTTAGAAGTACATTGACCATAGAGGATTCGTTTTGATCTAACCAACAGCCATTTTCTCTCTTCTTTTGAACCTATCTCTTCAGCGTGTTGAAGAAGATCTTAGTTTTAGTTGCTCCAGACTTGAGACTCCGGTCTTCATGTAACACTCAATCCTCTTCTCTTATTATGTTGTTAGAAGTACATTGACCATAGAGGATTCGTTTTGATCTAACCAACAGCCATTTTCTCTCTTCTTTTGAACCTATCTCTTCAGCGTGTTGAAGAAGATCTTAGTTTTAGCTGCTCCATACTTGAGACTCCGGTCTTCATGTAACACTCAATCCTCTTCTCTTATTATGTTGTTAGAAGTACATTGACCATAGAGGATTCGTTTTGATCTAACCAACAGCCATTTTCTCTCTTCTTTTGAACCTATCTCTTCAGCGTGTTGAAGAAGATCTTAGTTTTAGCTGCTCCAGACTTGAGACTCCGGTCTTCATGTAACACTCAATCCTCTTCTCTTATTATGTTGTTAGAAGTACATTGACCATAGAGGATTCGTTTTGATCTAACCAACAGCCATTTTCTCTCTTCTTTTGAACCTATCTCTTCAGCGTGTTGAAGAAGATCTTAGTTTTAGCTGCTCCAGACTTGAGACTCCGGTCTTCATGTAACACTCAATCCTCTTCTCTTATTATGTTGTTAGAAGTACATTGGCCATAGAGGATTCGTTTTGATCTAACCAACAGCCATTTTCTCTCTTCTTTTGAACCTATCTCTTCAGCGTGTTGAAGAAGATCTTAGTTTCAGCTGCTCCATACTTGAGACTCCGGTCTTCATGTAACACTAAATCCACTTCTCTTATTATGTTGTTAGAAGTATATTGACCATAGAGGATTCGTTTTGATCTAACCAACAGCCATTTTCTCTCTTCTTTTGAACCTATCTCTTCAGCGTGTTGAAGAAGATCTTAGTTTTAGCTGCTCCAGACTTGAGACTCCGGTCTTCATGTAACACTCAATCCACTTCTCTTATTATGTCGTTAGAAGTACATTGACCATAGAGGATTCGTTTTGATCTAACCAACAGCCATTTTCTCTCTTCTTTTGAACCTATCTCTTCAGCGTGTTGAAGAAGATCTTAGTTTTAGCTGCTCCAGACTTGAGACTCCGGTCTTCATGTAACACTCAATCCTCTTCTCTTATTATGTTGTTAGAAGTACATTGACCATAGAGGATTCGTTTTGATCTAACCAACAGCCATTTTCTCTCTTCTTTTGAACCTATCTCTTCAGCGTGTTGAAGAAGATCTTAGTTTTAGCTGCTCCAGACTTGAGACTCCGGTCGTCATGTAACACTCAATCCTAATCTCTTATTATGTTGTTAGAAGTACATTGACCATAGAGGATTCGTTTTGATCTAACCAACAGCCATTTTCTCTCTTCTTTTGAACCTATCTCTTCAGCGTGTTGAAGAAGATCTTAGTTTTAGCTGCTCCATACTTGAGACTCCGGTCTTCATGTAACACTCAATCCTCTTCTCTTATTATGTTGTTAGAAGTACATTGACCATAGAGGATTCGTTTTGATCTAACCAACAGCCATTTTCTCTCTTCTTTTGAACCTATCTCTTCAGTGTGTTGAAGAAGATCTTAGTTTTAGCTGCTCCAGACTTGAGACTCCGGTCTTCATGTAACACTCAATCCTAATCTCTTATTATGTTGTTAGAAGTACATTGACCATAGAGGATTCGTTTTGATCTAACCAACAGC
Source organism: Acanthosepion esculentum (assembly GCA_964036315.1). Classification (NCBI taxonomy): domain Eukaryota; kingdom Metazoa; phylum Mollusca; class Cephalopoda; order Sepiida; family Sepiidae; genus Acanthosepion; species Acanthosepion esculentum. Next base: position 55,690,765 of record OZ038506.1, read on the forward strand.
CATTTTCTCTCTTCTTTTGAACCTATCTCTTCAGCGTGTTGAAGAAGATCTTAGTTTTAGCTGCTCCATACTTGAGACTCCGGTCTTCATGTAACACTCAATCCTCTTCTCTTATTATGTTGTTAGAAGTACATTGACCATAGAGGATTCGTTTTGATCTAACCAACAGCCATTTTCTCTCTTCTTTTGAACCTATCTCTTCAGCGTGTTGAAGAAGATCTTAGTTTTAGCTGCTCCAGACTTGAGACTCCGGTCTTCATGTAACACTCAATCCTAATCTCTTATTATGTTGTTAGAAGTACATTGACCATAGAGGATTCGTTTTGATCTAACCAACAGCCATTTTCTCTCTTCTTTTGAACCTATCTCTTCAGCGTGTTGAAGAAGATCTTAGTTTCAGCTGCTCCATACTTGAGACTCCGGTCTTCATGTAACACTAAATCCTCTTCTCTTATTATGTTGTTAGAAGTATATTGACCATAGAGGATTCGTTTTGATCTAACCAACAGCCATTTTCTCTCTTCTTTTGAACCTATCTCTTCAGCGTGTTGAAGAAGATCTTAGTTTTAGCTGCTCCAGACTTGAGACTCCGGTCTTCATGTAACACTCAATCCTAATCTCTTATTATGTTGTTAGAAGTACATTGACCATAGAGGATTCGTTTTGATCTAACCAACAGCCATTTTCTCTCTTCTTTTGAACCTATCTCTTCAGCGTGTTGAAGAAGATCTTAGTTTTAGCTGCTCCAGACTTGAGACTCCGGTCTTCATGTAACACTCAATCCTCTTCTCTTATTATGTTGTTAGAAGTACATTGACCATAGAGGATTCGTTTTGATCTAACCAACAGCCATTTTCTCTCTTCTTTTGAACCTATCTCTTCAGCGTGTTGAAGAAGATCTTAGTTTTAGCTGCTCCAGACTTGAGACTCCGGTCTTCATGTAACACTCAATCCTCTTCTCTTATTATGTTGTTAGAAGTACATTGACCATAGAGGATTCGTTTTGATCTAACCAACAGCCATTTTCTCTCTTCTTTTGAACCTATCTCTTCAGCGTGTTGAAGAAGATCTTAGTTTCAGCTGCTCCATACTTGAGACTCCGGTCTTCATGTAACACTCAATCCTCTTCTCTTATTATGTTGTTAGAAGTATATTGACCATAGAGGATTCGTTTTGATCTAACCAACAGCCATTTTCTCTCTTCTTTTGAACCTATCTCTTCAGCGTGTTGAAGAAGATCTTAGTTTTAGCTGCTCCAGACTTGAGACTCCGGTCTTCATGTAACACTCAATCCTCTTCTCTTATTATGTCGTTAGAAGTACATTGACCATAGAGGATTCGTTTTGATCTAACCAACAGCCATTTTCTCTCTTCTTTTGAACCTATCTCTTCAGCGTGTTGAAGAAGATCTTAATTTTAGCTGCTCCAGGCTTGAGACTCCGGTCTTCATGTAACACTCAATCCTCTTCTCTTATTATGTTGTTAGAAGTACATTGACCATAGAGGATTCGTTTTGATCTAACCAACAGCCATTTTCTCTCTTCTTTTGAACCTATCTCTTCAGCGTGTTGAAGAAGATCTTAGTTTTAGCTGCTCCAGACTTGAGACTCCGGTCTTCATGTAACACTCAATCCTCTTCTCTTATTATGTTGTTAGAAGTACATTGACCATAGAGGATTCGTTTTGATCTAACCAACAGCCATTTTCTCTCTTCTTTTGAACCTATCTCTTCAGCGTGTTGAAGAAGATCTTAGTTTTAGCTGCTCCAGACTTGAGACTCCGGTCTTCATGTAACACTCAATCCTCTTCTCTTATTATGTTGTTAGAAGTACATTGACCATAGAGGATTCGTTTTGATCTAACCAACAGCCATTTTCTCTCTTCTTTTGAACCTATCTCTTCAGCGTGTTGAAGAAGATCTTAATTTTAGCTGCTCCAGGCTTGAGACTCCGGTCTTCATGTAACACTCAATCCTCTTCTCTTATTATGTTGTTAGAAGTACATTGACCATAGAGGATTCGTTTTGATCTAACCAACAGCCATTTTCTCTCTTCTTTTGAACCTATCTCTTCAGCGTGTTGAAGAAGATCTTAATTTTAGCTGCTCCAGACTTGAGAATCCGGTCTTCATGTAACACTCAATCCTCTTCTCTTATTATGTTGTTAGAAGTACATTGACCATAGAGGATTCGTTTTGATCTAACCAACAGCCATTTTCTCTCTTCTTTTGAACCTATCTCTTCAGCGTGTTGAAGAAGATCTTAGTTTTAGCTGCTCATACTTGAGACTCCGGTCTTCAGGTAACACTCAATCCTCTTCTTTTATTATGTTGTTAGAAGTACATTGACCATAGAGGATTCGTTTTGATCTAACCAACAGCCATTTTCTCTCTTCTTTTGAACCTATCTCTTCAGCGTGTTGAAGAAGATCTTAGTTTTAGCTGCTCCATACTTGAGACTCCGGTCTTCATGTAACACTCAATCCTCTTCTCTTATTATGTTGTTAGAAGTACATTGACCATAGAGGATTCGTTTTGATCTAACCAACAGCCATTTTCTCTCTTCTTTTGAACCTATCTCTTCAGCGTGTTGAAGAAGATCTTAGTTTTAGCTGCTCCATACTTGAGACTTCGGTCTTCATGTAACACTCAATCCTCTTCTCTTATTATGTTGTTAGAAGTACATTGACCATAGAGGATTCGTTTTGATCTAACCAACAGCCATTTTCTCTCTTCTTTTGAACCTATCTCTTCAGCGTGTTGAAGAAGATCTTAATTTTAGCTGCTCCAGGCTTGAGACTCCGGTCTTCATGTAACACTCAATCCTCTTCTCTTATTATGTTGTTAGAAGTACATTGACCATAGAGGATTCGTTTTGATCTAACCAACAGCCATTTTCTCTCTTCTTTTGAACCTATCTCTTCAGCGTGTTGAAGAAGATCTTAATTTTAGCTGCTCCAGACTTGAGACTCCGGTCTTCATGTAACACTCAATCCTCTTCTCTTATTATGTTGTTAGAAGTACATTGACCATAGAGGATTCGTTTTGATCTAACCAACAGCCATTTTCTCTCTTCTTTTGAACCTATCTCTTCAGCGTGTTGAAGAAGATCTTAGTTTTAGCTGCTCATACTTGAGACTCCGGTCTTCAGGTAACACTCAATCCTCTTCTTTTATTATGTTGTTAGAAGTACATTGACCATAGAGGATTCGTTTTGATCTAACCAACAGCCATTTTCTCTCTTCTTTTGAACCTATCTCTTCAGCGTGTTGAAGAAGATCTTAGTTTTAGCTGCTCCATACTTGAGACTCCGGTCTTCATGTAACACTCAATCCTCTTCTCTTATTATGTTGTTAGAAGTACATTGACCATAGAGGATTCGTTTTGATCTAACCAACAGCCATTTTCTCTCTTCTTTTGAACCTATCTCTTCAGCGTGTTGAAGAAGATCTTAGTTTTAGCTGCTCCATACTTGAGACTTCGGTCTTCATGTAACACTCAATCCTCTTCTCTTATTATGTTGTTAGAAGTACATTGACCATAGAGGATTCGTTTTGATCTAACCAACAGCCATTTTCTCTCTTCTTTTGAACCTATCTCTTCAGCGTGTTGAAGAAGATCTTAGTTTTAGCTGCTCCAGACTTGAGACTCCGGTCTTCATGTAACACTCAATCCTCTTCTCTTATTATGTTGTTAGAAGTACATTGACCATAGAGGATTCGTTTTGATCTAACCAACAGCCATTTTCTCTCTTCTTTTGAACCTATCTCTTCAGCGTGTTGAAGAAGATCTTAGTTTTAGCTGCTCCAGACTTGAGACTCCGGTCTTCATGTAACACTCAATCCTCTTCTCTTATTATGTTGTTAGAAGTACATTGACCATAGAGGATTCGTTTTGATCTAACCAACAGCCATTTTCTCTCTTCTTTTGAACCTATCTCTTCAGCGTGTTGAAGAAGATCTTAGTTTTAGCTGCTCCATACTTGAGACTCCGGTCTTCATGTAACACTCAATCCTCTTCTCTTATTATGTTGTTAGAAGTACATTGACCATAGAGGATTCGTTTTGATCTAACCAACAGCCATTTTCTCTCTTCTTTTGAACCTATTTCTTCAGCGTGTTGAAGAAGATCTTAGTTTTAGCTGCTCCAGACTTGAGACTCCGGTCTTCATGTAACACTCAATCCTCTTCTCTTATTATGTTGTTAGAAGTACATTGACCATAGAGGATTCGATTTGATCTAACCAACAGCCATTTTCTCTCCTCTTTTGAACCTATCTCTTCAGTGTGTTGAAGAAGATCTTAGTTTTAGCTGCTCCAGACTTGAGACTCCGGTCTTCATGTAACACTCAATCCTCTTCTCTTATTATGTTGTTAGAAGTACATTGACCATAGAGGATTCGTTTTGATCTAACCAACAGCCATTTTCTCTCTTCTTTTGAACCTATCTATTCAGCGTGTTGAAGAAGATCTTAGTTTTAGCTGCTCCAGACTTGAGACTCCGGTCTTCATGTAACACTCAATCCTCTTCTCTTATTATGTTGTTAGAAGTACATTGACCATAGAGGATTCGTTTTGATCTAACCAGCAGCCATTTTCTCTCTTCTTTTGAACCTATCTCTTCAGTGTGTTGAAGAAGATCTTAGTTTTCGCTGCTCCAGACTTGAGACTCCGGTCTTCATGTAACACTCAATCCTCTTCTCTTATTATGTTGTTAGAAGTACATTGACCACAGAGGATTCGTTTTGATCTAACCAACAGCCATGTTCTCTCTTCTTTTGAACCTATCTCTTCAGTGTGTTGAAGAAGATCTTAGTTTTAGCTGCTCCAGACTTGAGACTCCGGTCTTCATGTAACACTCAATCCTAATCTCTTATTATGTTGTTAGAAGTACATTGACCATAGAGGATTCGTTTTGATCTAATCAACAGCCATTTTCTCTCTTCTTTTAAACCTATCTCTTCAGTGTGTTGAAGAAGATCTTAGTTTTCGCTGCTCCAGACTTGAGACTCCGGTCTTCATGTAACACTCAATCCTCTTCTCTTATTATGTTGTTAGAAGTACATTGACCATAGAGGATTTGTTTTGATCTAACCAACAGCCATTTCCTCTCTTCTTTTGAACCTATCTCTTCAGTGTGTTGAAGAAGATCTTAGTTTTCGCTGCTCCAGACTTGAGACTCCGGTCTTCATGTAACACTCAATCCTCTTCTCTTATTATGTTGTTAGAAGTACATTGACCATAGAGGATTCGTTTTGATCTAACCAACAGCCATTTTCTCTCTTCTTTTGAACCTATCTCTTCAGTGTGTTGAAGAAGATCTTAGTTTTAGCTGCTCCAGACTTGAGACTCCGGTCTTCATGTAACACTCAATCTTCTTCTCTTATTATGTTGTTAGAAGTACATTGACCATAGAGGATTCGTTTTGATCTAACGAACAGCCATTTTCTCTCTTCTTTTGAACCTATCTCTTCAGCGTGTTGAAGAAGATCTTAGTTTTAGCTGCTCCAGACTTGAGACTCCGGTCTTCATGTAACACTCAATCCTCTTCTCTTATTATGTTGTTAGAAGTACATTGACCATAGAGGATTCGTTTTGATCTAACCAACAGCCATTTTCTCTCTTCTTTTGAACCTATCTCTTCAGTGTGTTGAAGAAGATCTTAGTTTTCGCTGCTCCAGACTTGAGACTCCGGTCTTCATGTAACACTCAATCCTCTTCTCTTATTATCTTGTTAGAAGTACATTGACCATAGAGGATTCGTTTTGATCTAACCAACAGCCATTTTCTCTCTTCTTTTGAACCTATCTCTTCAGTGTGTTGAAGAAGATCTTAGTTTTCGCTGCTCCAGACTTGAGACTCCGGTCTTCATGTAACACTCAATCCTCTTCTCTTATTATGTTGTTAGAAGTACATTGACCATAGAGTATTCGTTTTGATCTAATCAACAGCCATTTTCTCTCTTCTTTTGAACCTATCTCTTCAGTGTGTTGAAGAAGATCTTAGTTTTAGCTGCTCCAGACTTGAGACTCCGGTCTTCATGTAACACTCAATCCTCTTCTCTTATTATGTTGTTAGAAGTACATTGACCATAGAGGATTCGTTTTGATCTAATCAACAGCCATTTTCTCTCTTCTTTTGAACCTATCTCTTCAGCGTGTTGAAGAAGATCTTAGTTTTAGCTGCTCCAGACTTGAGACTCCGGTCTTCATGTAACACTCAATCCTCTTCTCTTATTATGTTGTCAGAAGTACATTGACCATAGAGGATTCGTTTTGATCTAATCAACAGCCATTTTCTCTCTTCTTTTGAACCTATCTCTTCAGTGTGTTGAAGAAGATCTTAGTTTTAGCTGCTCCAGACTTGAGACTCCGGTCTTCATGTAACACTCAATCCTCTTCTCTTATTATGTTGTTAGAAGTACATTGACCATAGAGGATTCGTTTTGATCTAACCAACAGCCATTTTCTCTCTTCTTTTGAACCTATCTCTTCACTGTGTTGAAGAAGATCTTAGTTTTAGCTGCTCCAGACTTGAGACTCCGGTCTTCATGTAACACTCAATCCTCTTCTCTTATTATGTTGTTAGAAGTACATTGACCATAGAGGATTCGTTTTGATCTAACCAACAGCCATTTTCTCTCTTCTTTTGAACCTATCTCTTCAGCGTGTTGAAGAAGATCTTAGTTTTAGCTGCTCCAGACTTGAGACTCCGGTCTTCATGTAACACTCAATCCTCTTCTCTTATTATGTTGTTAGAAGTACATTGACCATAGAGGATTCGTTTTGATCTAACCAACAGCCATTTTCTCTCTTCTTTTGAACCTATCTCTTCAGCGTGTTGAAGAAGATCTTAGTTTCAGCTGCTCCATACTTGAGACTCCGGTCTTCATGTAACACTCAATCCTCTTCTCTTATTATGTTGTTAGAAGTATATTGACCATAGAGGATTCGTTTTGATCTAACCAACAGCCATTTTCTCTCTTCTTTTGAACCTATCTCTTCAGCGTGTTGAAGAAGATCTTAGTTTTAGCTGCTCCAGACTTGAGACTCCGGTCTTCATGTAACACTCAATCCTCTTCTCTTATTATGTTGTTAGAAGTACATTGACCATAGAGGATTCGTTTTGATCTAACCAACAAGCATTTTCTCTCTTCTTTTGAACCTATCTCTTCAGCGTGTTGAAGAAGATCTTAGTTTTAGCTGCTCCATACTTGAGACTCCGGTCTTCATGTAACACTCAATCCTCTTCTCTTATTATGTTGTTAGAAGTACATTGACCATAGAGGATTCGTTTTGATCTAACCAACAGCCATTTTCTCTCTTCTTTTGAACCTATCTATTCAGCGTGTTGAAGAAGATCTTAGTTTTAGCTGCTCCAGACTTGAGACTCCGGTCTTCATGTAACACTCAATCCACTTCTCTTATTATGTTGTTAGAAGTACATTGACCACAGAGGATTCGTTTTGATCTAACCAACAGCCATTTTCTCTCTTCTTTTGAACCTATCTCTTCAGCGTGTTGAAGAAGATCTTAGTTTTAGCTGCTCCATACTTGAGACTCCGGTCTTCATGTAACACTCAATCCTCTTCTCTTATTATGTTGTTAGAAGTACATTGACCATAGAGGATTCGTTTTGATCTAACCAACAGCCATTTTCCCCCTTCTTTTGAACCTATCTCTTCAGTGTGTTGAAGAAGATCTTAGTTTTAGCTGCTCCAGACTTGAGACTCCGGTCTTCATGTAACACTCAATCCTCTTCTCTTATTATGTTGTTAGAAGTACATTGACCATAGAGGATTCGTTTTGATCTAACCAACAGCCATTTTCTCTCTTCTTTTGAACCTATCTCTTCAGCGTGTTGAAGAAGATCTTAGTTTTAGCTGCTCCAGACTTGAGACTCCGGTCTTCATGTAACACTCAATCCTCTTCTCTTATTATGTTGTTAGAAGTACATTGACCATAGAGGATTCGTTTTGATCTAACCAACAGCCATTTTCTCTCTTCTTTTGAACCTATCTCTTTAGTGTGTTGAAGAAGATCTTAGTTTTAGCTGCTCCAGACTTGAGACTCCGGTCTTCATGTAACACTCAATCCTCTTCTCTTATTATGTTGTTAGAAGTACATTGACCATAGAGGATTCCTTTTGATATAACCAACAGCCATTTTCTCTCTTCTTTTGAACCTATCTCTTCAGCGTGTTGAAGAAGATCTTAGTTTTCGCTGCTCCAGACTTGAGACTCCGGTCTTCATGTAACACTCAATCCTCTTCTCTTATTATGTTGTTAGAAGTACATTGACCATAGAGGATTCGTTTTGATCTAACCAACAGCCATTTTCTCTCTTCTTTTGAACCTATCTCTTCAGTGTGTTGAAGAAGATCTTAGTTTTAGCTGCTCCAGACTTGAGACTCCGGTCTTCATGTAACACTCAATCCTCTTCTCTTATTATGTTGTTAGAAGTACATTGACCATAGAGGATTCGTTTTGATCTAACCAACAGCCATTTTCTCTCTTCTTTTGAACCTATCTCTTCAGCGTGTTGAAGAAGATCTTAGTTTTAGCTGCTCCAGACTTGAGACTCCGGTCTTCATGTAACACTCAATCCTCTTCTCTTATTATGTTGTTAGAAGTACATTGACCATAGAGGATTCGTTTTGATCTAACCAACAGCCATTTTCTCTCTTCTTTTGAACCTATCTCTTCAGCGTGTTGAAGAAGATCTTAGTTTTAGCTGCTCCAGACTTGAGACTCCGGTCTTCATGTAACACTCAATCCTCTTCTCTTATTATGTTGTTAGAAGTACATTGACCATAGAGGATTCGTTTTGATCTAACCAACAAGCATTTTCTCTCTTCTTTTGAACCTATCTCTTCAGCGTGTTGAAGAAGATCTTAGTTTTAGCTGCTCCAGACTTGAGACTCCGGTCTTCATGTAACACTCAATCCTCTTCTCTTATTATGTTGTTAGAAGTACATTGACCATAGAGGATTCGTTTTGATCTAACCAACAGCCATTTTCTCTCTTCTTTTGAACCTATCTATTCAGCGTGTTGAAGAAGATCTTAGTTTTAGCTGCTCCAGACTTGAGACTCCGGTCTTCATGTAACACTCAATCCTCTTCTCTTATTATGTTGTTAGAAGTACATTGACCACAGAGGATTCGTTTTGATCTAACCAACAGCCATTTTCTCTCTTCTTTTGAACCTATCTCTTCAGCGTGTTGAAGAAGATCTTAGTTTTAGCTGCTCCATACTTGAGACTCCGGTCTTCATGTAACACTCAATCCTCTTCTCTTATTATGTTGTTAGAAGTACATTGACCATAGAGGATTCGTTTTGATCTAACCAACAGCCATTTTCCCCCTTCTTTTGAACCTATCTCTTCAGTGTGTTGAAGAAGATCTTAGTTTTAGCTGCTCCAGACTTGAGACTCCGGTCTTCATGTAACACTCAATCCTCTTCTCTTATTATGTTGTTAGAAGTACATTGACCATAGAGGATTCGTTTTGATCTAACCAACAGCCATTTTCTCTCTTCTTTTGAACCTATCTCTTCAGCGTGTTGAAGAAGATCTTAGTTTTAGCTGCTCCAGACTTGAGACTCCGGTCTTCATGTAACACTCAATCCTCTTCTCTTATTATGTTGTTAGAAGTACATTGACCATAGAGGATTCGTTTTGATCTAACCAACAGCCATTTTCCCCCTTCTTTTGAACCTATCTCTTCAGTGTGTTGAAGAAGATCTTAGTTTTAGCTGCTCCAGACTTGAGACTCCGGTCTTCATGTAACACTCAATCCTCTTCTCTTATTATGTTGTTAGAAGTACATTGACCATAGAGGATTCGTTTTGATCTAACCAACAGTCATTTTCTCTCTTCTTTTGAACCTATCTCTTCAGCGTGTTGAAGAAGATCTTAGTTTTAGCTGCTCATACTTGAGACTCCGGTCTTCAGGTAACACTCAATCCTCTTCTCTTATTATGTTGTTAGAAGTACATTGACCATAGAGGATTCGTTTTGATCTAACCAACAGCCATTTTCTCTCTTCTTTTGAACCTATCTCTTCAGCGTGTTGAAGAAGATCTTAGTTTTAGTTGCTCCAGACTTGAGACTCCGGTCTTCATGTAACACTCAATCCTCTTCTCTTATTATGTTGTTAGAAGTACATTGACCATAGAGGATTCGTTTTGATCTAACCAACAGCCATTTTCTCTCTTCTTTTGAACCTATCTCTTCAGCGTGTTGAAGAAGATCTTAGTTTTAGCTGCTCCATACTTGAGACTCCGGTCTTCATGTAACACTCAATCCTCTTCTCTTATTATGTTGTTAGAAGTACATTGACCATAGAGGATTCGTTTTGATCTAACCAACAGCCATTTTCTCTCTTCTTTTGAACCTATCTCTTCAGCGTGTTGAAGAAGATCTTAGTTTTAGCTGCTCCAGACTTGAGACTCCGGTCTTCATGTAACACTCAATCCTCTTCTCTTATTATGTTGTTAGAAGTACATTGGCCATAGAGGATTCGTTTTGATCTAACCAACAGCTATTTTCTCTCTTCTTTTGAACCTATCTCTTCAGCGTGTTGAAGAAGATCTTAGTTTCAGCTGCTCCATACTTGAGACTCCGGTCTTCATGTAACACTCAATCCTCTTCTCTTATTATGTTGTTAGAAGTATATTGACCATAGAGGATTCGTTTTGATCTAACCAACAGCCATTTTCTCTCTTCTTTTGAACCTATCTCTTCAGCGTGTTGAAGAAGATCTTAGTTTTAGCTGCTCCAGACTTGAGACTCCGGTCTTCATGTAACACTCAATCCACTTCTCTTATTATGTCGTTAGAAGTACATTGACCATAGAGGATTCGTTTTGATCTAACCAACAGCCATTTTCTCTCTTCTTTTGAACCTATCTCTTCAGCGTGTTGAAGAAGATCTTAGTTTTAGCTGCTCCATACTTGAGACTCCGGTCTTCATGTAACACTCAATCCTCTTCTCTTATTATGTTGTTAGAAGTACATTGACCATAGAGGATTCGTTTTGATCTAACCAACAGCCATTTTCTCTCTTCTTTTGAACCTATCTCTTCAGTGTGTTGAAGAAGATCTTAGTTTTAGCTGCTCCAGACTTGAGACTCCGGTCTTCATGTAACACTCAATCCTAATCTCTTATTATGTTGTTAGAAGTACATTGACCATAGAGGATTCGTTTTGATCTAACCAACAGCCATTTTCTCTCTTCTTTTGAACCTATCTCTTCAGCGTGTTGAAGAAGATCTTAGTTTTAGCTGCTCCATACTTGAGACTCCGGTCTTCATGTAACACTCAATCCTCTTCTCTTATTATGTTGTTAGAAGTACATTGACCATAGAGGATTCGTTTTGATCTAACCAACAGCCATTTTCTCTCTTCTTTTGAACCTATCTCTTCAGCGTGTTGAAGAAGATCTTAGTTTTAGCTGCTCCATACTTGAGACTCCGGTCTTCATGTAACACTCAATCCTCTTCTCTTATTATGTTGTTAGAAGTACATTGACCATAGAGGATTCGTTTTGATCTAACCAACAGCCATTTTCTCTCTTCTTTTGAACCTATCTCTTCAGCGTGTTGAAGAAGATCTTAGTTTTAGCTGCTCCAGACTTGAGACTCCGGTCTTCATGTAACACTCAATCCTCTTCTCTTATTATGTTGTTAGAAGTACATTGACCATAGAGGATTCGTTTTGATCTAACCAACAGCCATTTTCTCTCTTCTTTTGAACCTATCTCTTCAGCGTGTTGAAGAAGATCTTAGTTTTAGCTGCTCCAGACTTGAGACTCCGGTCTTCATGTAACACTCAATCCTCTTCTCTTATTATGTTGTTAGAAGTACATTGACCATAGAGGATTCGTTTTGATCTAACCAACAGCCATTTTCTCTCTTCTTTTGAACCTATCTCTTCAGCGTGTTGAAGAAGATCTTAGTTTTAGCTGCTCCATACTTGAGACTCCGGTCTTCATGTAACACTCAATCCTCTTCTCTTATTATGTTGTTAGAAGTACATTGACCATAGAGGATTCGTTTTGATCTAACCAACAGCCATTTTCTCTCTTCTTTTGAACCTATCTATTCAGCCTGTTGAAGAAGATCTTAGTTTTAGCTGCTCCAGACTTGAGACTCCGGTCTTCATGTAACACTCAATCCTCTTCTCTTATTATGTTGTTAGAAGTACATTGACCATAGAGGATTCGTTTTGATCTAACCAACAGCCATTTTCTCTCTTCTTTTGAACCTATCTCTTCAGCGTGTTGAAGAAGATCTTAGTTTTAGCTGCTCCAGACTTGAGACTCCGGTCTTCATGTAACACTCAATCCTCTTCTTTTATTATGTTGTTAGAAGTACATTGACCATAGAGGATTCGTTTTGATCTAACCAACAGCCATTTTCTCTCTTCTTTTGAACCTATCTCTTCAGCGTGTTGAAGAAGATCTTAGTTTTAGCTGCTCCATACTTGAGACTCCGGTCTTCATGTAACACTCAATCCTCTTCTCTTATTATGTTGTTAGAAGTACATTGACCATAGAGGATTCGTTTTGATCTAACCAACAGCCATTTTCTCTCTTCTTTTGAACCTATCTCTTCAGCGTGTTGAAGAAGATCTTAGTTTTAGCTGCTCCAGACTTGAGACTCCGGTCTTCATGTAACACTCAATCCTCTTCTCTTATTATGTTGTTAGAAGTACATTGACCATAGAGGATTCGTTTTGATCTAACCAACAGCCATTTTCTCTCTTCTTTTGAACCTATCTCTTCAGCGTGTTGAAGAAGATCTTAGTTTTAGCTGCTCCAGACTTGAGACTCCGGTCTTCATGTAACACTCAATCCTCTTCTCTTATTATGTTGTTAGAATTACATTGACCATAGAGGATTCGTTTTGATCTAACCAACAGCCATGTTCTCTCTTCTTTTGAACCTATCTCTTCAGTGTGTTGAAGAAGATCTTAGTTTTAGCTGCTCCAGACTTGAGACTCCGGTCTTCATGTAACACTCAATCCTAATCTCTTATTATGTTGTTAGAAGTACATTGACCATAGAGGATTCGTTTTGATCTAATCAACAGCCATTTTCTCTCTTCTTTTAAACCTATCTCTTCAGTGTGTTGAAGAAGATCTTAGTTTTAGCTGCTCCAGATTTGAGACCCCGGTCTTCATGTAACACTCAATCCTCTTCTCTTATTATGTTGTTAGAAGTACATTGACCATAGAGCATTCGTTTTGATCTAACCAACAGCCATTTTCTCTCTTCTTTTGAACCTATCTCTTCAGTGTGTTGAAGAAGATCTTAGTTTTCGCTGCTCCAGACTTGAGACTCCGGTCTTCATGTAACACTCAATCCTCTTCTCTTATTATGTTGTTAGAAGTACATTGACCATAGAGGATTCGTTTTGATCTAACCAACAGCCATTTTCTCTCTTCTTTTGAACCTATCTCTTCAGCGTGTTGAAGAAGATCTTAGTTTTAGCTGCTCCATACTTGAGACTCCGGTCTTCATGTAACACTCAATCCTCTTCTCTTATTATGTTGTTAGAAGTACATTGACCATAGAGGATTCGTTTTGATCTAACCAACAGCCATTTTCTCTCTTCTTTTGAACCTATCTATTCAGCCTGTTGAAGAAGATCTTAGTTTTAGCTGCTCCAGACTTGAGACTCCGGTCTTCATGTAACACTCAATCCTCTTCTCTTATTATGTTGTTAGAAGTACATTGACCATAGAGGATTCGTTTTGATCTAACCAACAGCCATTTTCTCTCTTCTTTTGAACCTATCTCTTCAGCGTGTTGAAGAAGATCTTAGTTTTAGCTGCTCCAGACTTGAGACTCCGGTCTTCATGTAACACTCAATCCTCTTCTTTTATTATGTTGTTAGAAGTACATTGACCATAGAGGATTCGTTTTGATCTAACCAACAGCCATTTTCTCTCTTCTTTTGAACCTATCTCTTCAGCGTGTTGAAGAAGATCTTAGTTTTAGCTGCTCCATACTTGAGACTCCGGTCTTCATGTAACACTCAATCCTCTTCTCTTATTATGTTGTTAGAAGTACATTGACCATAGAGGATTCGTTTTGATCTAACCAACAGCCATTTTCTCTCTTCTTTTGAACCTATCTCTTCAGCGTGTTGAAGAAGATCTTAGTTTTAGCTGCTCCAGACTTGAGACTCCGGTCTTCATGTAACACTCAATCCTCTTCTCTTATTATGTTGTTAGAAGTACATTGACCATAGAGGATTCGTTTTGATCTAACCAACAGCCATTTTCTCTCTTCTTTTGAACCTATCTCTTCAGCGTGTTGAAGAAGATCTTAGTTTTAGCTGCTCCAGACTTGAGACTCCGGTCTTCATGTAACACTCAATCCTCTTCTCTTATTATGTTGTTAGAATTACATTGACCATAGAGGATTCGTTTTGATCTAACCAACAGCCATGTTCTCTCTTCTTTTGAACCTATCTCTTCAGTGTGTTGAAGAAGATCTTAGTTTTAGCTGCTCCAGACTTGAGACTCCGGTCTTCATGTAACACTCAATCCTAATCTCTTATTATGTTGTTAGAAGTACATTGACCATAGAGGATTCGTTTTGATCTAATCAACAGCCATTTTCTCTCTTCTTTTAAACCTATCTCTTCAGTGTGTTGAAGAAGATCTTAGTTTTAGCTGCTCCAGATTTGAGACCCCGGTCTTCATGTAACACTCAATCCTCTTCTCTTATTATGTTGTTAGAAGTACATTGACCATAGAGCATTCGTTTTGATCTAACCAACAGCCATTTTCTCTCTTCTTTTGAACCTATCTCTTCAGTGTGTTGAAGAAGATCTTAGTTTTCGCTGCTCCAGACTTGAGACTCCGGTCTTCATGTAACACTCAATCCTCTTCTCTTATTATGTTGTTAGAAGTACATTGACCATAGAGGATTTGTTTTGATCTAACCAACAGCCATTTCCTCTCTTCTTTTGAACCTATCTCTTCAGTGTGTTGAAGAAGATCTTAGTTTTCGCTGCTCCAGACTTGAGACTCCGGTCTTCATGTAACACTCAATCCTCTTCTCTTATTATGTTGTTAGAAGTACATTGACCATAGAGGATTCGTTTTGATCTAACCAACAGCCATTTTCTCTCTTCTTTTGAACCTATCTCTTCAGTGTGTTGAAGAAGATCTTAGTTTTAGCTGCTCCAGACTTGAGACTCCGGTCTTCATGTAACACTCAATCTTCTTCTCTTATTATGTTGTTAGAAGTACATTGACCATAGAGGATTCGTTTTGATCTAACGAACAGCCATTTTCTCTCTTCTTTTGAACCTATCTCTTCAGCGTGTTGAAGAAGATCTTAGTTTTAGCTGCTCCAGACTTGAGACTCCGGTCTTCATGTAACACTCAATCCTCTTCTCTTATTATGTTGTTAGAAGTACATTGACCATAGAGTATTCGTTTTGATCTAATCAACAGCCATTTTCTCTCTTCTTTTGAACCTATCTCTTCAGTGTGTTGAAGAAGATCTTAGTTTTAGCTGCTCCAGACTTGAGACTCCGGTCTTCATGTAACACTCAATCCTCTTCTCTTATTATGTTGTTAGAAGTACATTGACCATAGAGGATTCGTTTTGATCTAATCAACAGCCATTTTCTCTCTTCTTTTGAACCTATCTCTTCAGTGTGTTGAAGAAGATCTTAGTTTTAGCTGCTCCAGACTTGAGACTCCGGTCTTCATGTAACACTCAATCCTCTTCTCTTATTATGTTGTTAGAAGTACATTGACCATAGAGGATTCGTTTTGATCTAATCAACAGCCATTTTCTCTCTTCTTTTGAACCTATCTCTTCAGTGTGTTGAAGAAGATCTTAGTTTTAGCTGCTCCAGACTTGAGACTCCGGTCTTCATGTAACACTCAATCCTCTTCTCTTATTATGTTGTTAGAAGTACATTGACCATAGAAGATTCGTTTTGATCTAACCAACAGCCATTTTCTCTCTTCTTTTGAACCTATCTCTTCAGTGTGTTGAAGAAGATCTTAGTTTTAGCTGCTCCAGACTTGAGACTCCGGTCTTCATGTAACACTCAATCCTCTTCTCTTATTATGTTGTTAGAAGTACATTGACCATAGAGGATTCGTTTTGATCTAACCAACAGCCATTTTCTCTCTTCTTTTGAACCTATCTCTTCAGTGTGTTGAAGAAGATCTTAGTTTTCGCTGCTCCAGACTTGAGACTCCGGTCTTCATGTAACACTCAATCCTCTTCTCTTATTATGTTGTTAGAAGTACATTGACCATAGAGGATTCGTTTTGATCTAATCAACAGCCATTTTCTCTCTTCTTTTGAACCTATCTCTTCAGTGTGTTGAAGAAGATCTTAGTTTTCGCTGCTCCAGACTTGAGACTCCGGTCTTCATGTAACACTCAATCCTCTTCTCTTATTATGTTGTTAGAAGTACATTGACCATAGAGGATTCGTTTTGATCTAACCAACAGCCATTTTCCCCCTTCTTTTGAACCTATCTCTTCAGCGTGTTGAAGAAGATCTTAGTTTTAGCTGCTCCAGACTTGAGACTCCGGTCTTCATGTAACACTCAATCCTCTTCTCTTATTATGTTGTTAGAAGTACATTGACCATAGAGGATTCGTTTTGATCTAACCAGCAGCCATTTTCTCTCTTCTTTTGAACCTATCTCTTCAGTGTGTTGAAGAAGATCTTAGTTTTCGCTGCTCCAGACTTGAGACTCCGGTCTTCATGTAACACTCAATCCTCTTCTCTTATTATGTTGTTAGAAGTACATTGACCATAGAGGATTCGTTTTGATCTAACCAACAGCCATTTTCTCTCTTCTTTTGTACCTATCTCTTCAGTGTGTTGAAGAAGATCTTAGTTTTAGCTGCTCCAGACTTGAGACTCCGGTCTTCATGTAACACTCAATCCTCTTCTCTTATTATGTTGTTAGAAGTACATTGACCATAGAGGATTCGTTTTGATCTAATCAACAGCCATTTTCTCTCTTCTTTTGAACCTATCTCTTCAGTGTGTTGAAGAAGATCTTAGTTTTAGCTGCTCCAGATTTGAGACCCCGGTCTTCATGTAACACTCAATCCTCTTCTCTTATTATGTTGTTAAAAATACATTGACCATAGAGGATTTCCATAGAGGACAGCAAAAGAGGACACCGAAGTCCAAATGTGCATTGGTATAGCGAAAGATGTCTTCCAAAAGCTAAGTAGAGTTATTAAGAAGCAGAAAAATCTCGTTAAAAACGAAGTGTACTGTTATGTAATATCGGTACTCCTATATGACAGTGAATGCTGAGCAATCTCCTCACAGATGGAAACGAGACATAAGGCAAAAATGTGGTTCTACAGAAGGATATTGAGGTTACTATAGATTGAACATATGAGTACCGACAAAATTTTATGAATAATGGAAACAAAAAGGACACAAAAATAGCATCAGAAAGAGACAGTGGAAATTTAAAGGGAACATAATGTGGAAAGAGGTCTTGGAAAATTTGATACTCATTGGGTACATTGTAGGGAATATGAACAGAAAAGGCCTCGCATAACCTACCTAACGATCTTGTGCAAATGAATAGCAGAACAGGAACTGGAATAAGTACCAAAAAGACAAATTTTATTAAGAACTACAAGGAACAGGAACCTGTCTATATTTCTGAGATTAGGTATTGTAATTATTTACATTATTTACATTGTTCAGACTGTTGTCCTCATCTTTGTTGCCATATTCACGACGTTTCGGCCGTTGTTCGCTCCGGCTTTCTTCAGGTGACTGGAATTTCGAACTGGCAGTTTAATTCGTCCACCGGGGTAGATTGTTCTAGTTTCACATACCCGAATTATTAACATTACTATATATCATAAGCAAAATAATTGTCGTAACTGTACAAATATTTTTCAACAGTTAATATAAAGAAAAGAAAAATCAGTGTTTGACGATGTTAAACAATATTTCTCTCTACTTCAAGTTATATTCAAGCAATATTTTTCAAGTATAAAAATAGATGAATTTACAAAAAATGATAAGTCTTTGTACAAACCTTTCTTGTCTTCGATTTATTACTGATTGAATACAGTAATTGTGGCACAAGGCCGAAAAAGTGGGGAGATGGGTTAAGTCTGATCGACACTATCTTGTACCTATCTAATCAGATTCACGACCCATTCATTCGTTACAATTTATTCATTTACCACAAGACTCTATCCCCGTCCTGGGTATGACGATAAACTACATCCGCGTCCTGGGTAAGACGATAAACTACGTCCAACAGCAAGGCCTCTGATCAGGAGGTTTTGAGGAGCGTGGAACCGCCTCTTAATTGCTGGTGTTTCCAGGTCCACCCTCACCCGGGGTGGTAGTACCTGTTATGGTCCCAGCTATGGGCAAATAGTTAACCCCCAAACTGGGGTCAAAACACTATAAAAGTGTAAAAATAAATTTTAATACCAGAAATACTTCTTTAAAAAATTATTGCCAGCAATATATTTTTAAAGAAAAAAATATTAGCAAAAATAGATTTATGAAGGAAAAAATATTACCAGCAACAAAAATTGTGTTGGCATTAAATCGCCCATTGAGGCTGATATGCCGTAAAACAAAACAAACCAAACCAAACCAAACCAAGACTCTATCCGTCACCATTGGGTTGCGAATCTGATTAGCTAGGTATAAGATAGTTAGTGTCGACCCGCCTTAAACCATCTCCCCACTTTTTCGGTCTTGTGCCGCAATTACTGTATCAGTAATAAATCTTTAGACAAGAAACTTTTGTACAAAGATTTATAATGTTTTGTAGATTTATATATTCTTATACTTAAAAACATTTTTTAAATACAACTTAAAGAAGACAGACATTCTGTTGAAATATTGTTTAACATTGTTGTTGTGAATATGGATTATCTCCCCTTTGATAATCCACGCTATAAAAGCTGTACATTTCCGCTTGTCAAGTAGACGAGTAGTAAGATTCTTAATTGAATAAAAGATTACTAGACTGAATCTCTTGTTCTGTTTTCATTACAATTTATTCAATTAAGAATCTTACTACTCGTCTACTTGACAAGCGGAAATGTACAGCTTTTATAGCTTGGATTATCAAAGGGGAGATAATCCATATTCACAACAATTGTCAAACACAGTGTTTTTTTCTTTTCTTTATTTTTTCTTAAATCGCGTTCTTCTCTTAACTATTATATATCATATGATTATTAATAGCATTCAGCCGTACCTTTTATCTCAAATGTTATAATGGCGGATACAAATATTAAGATTCTGGCAATTTTGAAGCATTATTTTAAACTGGGCCTCAAAGCTACTTAGAGAATTCGAGGAGTTGAAAGAAATGGAAAAAAATATCTGACCAGGCTATCCCAAAATTGTTTAAGCATTTGAAGAGTGTTGATTTGTCCCGTGAAATAAAGTCCAAAAATGAACGGCCTTCAGTTGTCGATTCTGATAAATTAAAATGCAAAGTTAAAGAGAACGGTCCGCCAACACTTGGAAATTCACAGAAGATCTAGGATCAATGCAACATATCAGATCATTGAAAAAGTTAAAAAAAATAAACATTTAGTAGATTAAAAAAATAAACATACTTTTGATACACTCATTAATATATATTACACTTTTTAAAAATACATTTAAGCGAATGCTGAAGTATATAAATTATTAAAATTAGCTTCAACACCGTTAATAACAAAATAAAATATTTTCATGCATCGAGTTCGTAAATTCCGAGCGTAGACAAAATTAATATTAGATAGATAGATAGATAGATAGATAGATAGATAGATAGATAGATAGATAGATAGCTATGAACAGAGTAAAATAGATATAAAAGAATGCACAGTTGTACCAAACGATGAGAAACAAAATCCTTATTTAATATTACTATATACATACATACATACATACATATATACAGGTTGTCCATAAAGTTCGTGTGCACTTTAAAAAATTATAACTTTATTTGTAATTGCGATAGAAATAATTTGTAAAAAGGATTAGAAAGAAGTAAATCTATATTTTTTAAGGTTTTATTGAAATTTTATTTAAGTGTCCACATGTCCTCCATCATTAGAAATACAAAGGGTAATACGATTTTGCAATTCACGGAAAATATTTGCCAACTGATTTACAGTAAAGCCTAACATCACATTAGTTATTTTAGCCATACTTAAAACTAGGTACATTAAACTTCATAACATTTTTTACAGATTATTTCTATCGCAAATACAAATAAAGTTATACATTTTTAAAGTGCACACGAAGTTTATGGGGTAAAATCCACAGTTCATAACATTTATGTTTTTAAAAAAGTGCTCAATACAAAGGAGAGAAGAATATTATTATTATATTTTTATTATAATAAATTACAATAAAAAAACATTTTACATCGCTACAAAAAACTTCCATGTTTCAGTACTAAGATGATACTTCTTCAGGCGATGGTAGATAAGTAATGATAAAAATGATTTATTAGAGAAATTTAAAAAACAAATCTTTGCCTCTTTTCGTAAGTTAAAGGAAGAGGCATAAGGTCAGTATTAATTAATTAACTAATTAATTCTGACCTTATGCCCCCTTTAACTTACCAAAAGTGGTAAAGATTTGTTTTTTAAATTTCTCTAATAAATCATTTTTATCATTACTTATCTACCATCGCCTGAAGAAGTACCACCTTTGTACGGAAACATGAAAGTTTTTTGTAGCGATGTAAAATGTTTTTATTGTAAAAATATTATTATATATATATATATATATATATATGTGTGTGTGTGTGTGTGTGTGTGTGTGTGTGTGTGTGTGTGTGTGTGTGTTATAATAAAAGTATTATATATATATATATATATATATATATATATATATATATATAAAGAGAGAGAGGGGAGAGAGAGAGAGGAGAGAAAGAAAAAGATAGATAAAATAACGTATAGATTTGTACCAAACTGCCAGGGAGAAAACGTATATTTATTATTAGGATAGATAGATAGATAGATAGATAGATAGATAGATAGATAGATAGATAGATATGTGTGCACGGTTGTGTGTTATTAGCATTAGCTTTTGAATTCGTCATAAATCCCCGCTTGTTTCAATTCGATTGATCCCCTTTGAACACGAGAAAGACAAAGATTACACCGTCTGCTGATTCTGGCATTTAATCTTATAAAATATTAAGCCTCAAACCCTTCAAGCCAATACTATTTCTGTGACACGTTGAACTTTTTGTTTTTACCTAGTAACACAATGTGGCTTCGTATCTTCCATTTGGATAATTTTGTTTTTCCTCTTGCTTTTTTGAATTCTTGTGTGTGTGTGTGTGTGTGTGTGTGTGCGTGCGTGTGTGTTGTGTGTGTGTGTCCATTGCTTTCGTTATACATTTTCTGCAGGAAGAATCCAATGTCGTGAAATCGTACTGTTGTAACCGCTGAAGTCTTCCAGGATGCTTCTCGAAAACGTTTCAATCAACATTGCAAAAATTTTACTAGTCTCTCTTCTTAATCCATCCATCTTTTATTTTTCTCTCCCTTGATCTTTTTCTCTCTCGCACTCTCTCTATGGCACCTCTTTTGTGTATCTCCGTGTGCTTGTGTGTGTGTGTCTGTACATGTGTGTGTGCGCGCGTGTTTTAATGCGTAGATACATATTAAATATTAAACACACACAAAAGATTGAAAGAAGATAACACCGAAAAGCAAAAAAAAAAAAAAAGGCTGATGAATAAATCAATATTTTGGTGTAAAAAATAAATAGTTTTTTATATCGGAATTTTTCCAAACCTTCTGATTCTTTTTCTTTCTTTGCTTATTAATGTCACAAAGATTATAGCGATAAAATTTTCTCTACAAAACAAAACAAAGTCGTTTTTTTTGTCTTCATTTCCCGAACGATCCATTCTTTATAGAAACTGAGAATTTTCTTCTAAACCAGAGTTCCAGCTCGATTTCCAAGATGGTTCACGTTAAAGCATTCCAATCACAATGTGATCCCTTTATAGCCATGTGAGGGAAAAGAGCTCCAGCTGTTTACTAAAGATGACTTCATTTCTTTAAGGCGAGAGTGACCAGTGAGACATGATGAAAAACCTAGTATTTACACTATTTACATTGTTCCGACTGTTGTCCTCATATCACCCGAAGAAGGCCGCAGCTTAGAACGGCCGAAAATCGTGAATATGACAATAAAGGCGACCACAACTGGCCGACCAATGTAAATAGTGGAAATAGATATAACTTATCTCAGAAATATAGAAAGATATGCAAAACCAAGGTTTGAACCCGGTTCGCTGATTTATTCTACCCGCCATGAACAGTTATGACAGCATGACTCCTTTTATGCACGCTTGATTTACATTTTCAAATATCACCTTTCCGCTAATGTTGCGTTTTCCTACCTGAAAGAAAAAAATCTAAGAAGAAACTACAACAGTCTATTTAACCTCGGCTCCATTCTTGCAACGTTATCTGTTCCTTTGTCATAATCGATCTCAGTAGCCAACTGTCTTTCACTGGCGAGTAAAGCTCAACCAGACAATCTTTCTTCAGCCATTGTAGAACAATAGTGCGACTTTCTGAGCTTGGGCCGGCCAAAGGATCGATCTGCAACAGCGTTAATAAATGGCACGGGTCAGAAAAATATGGCACAATGTGGATAGGTTCGGATAAACGGAACATATGTCACTGACCATCACGGGGATAGATTGTTTTCGTTCCGTTGACCAGGTTTAGGGATATCTCATCTTGTTCTTATTTAGTACTGCTCAGTTACTGCTCTCCCTGTCTCAAGTGTATCTAAGTCCGCACTGCCCACGCCAGGAATTGAACCCACAATTATTTATGGCACCAAATTCAGAAACCAACGCTGTAATCCATTAAGCTATTATCAATGAAAGGTTTTTATATCACTCCTGAAGAAGGCCGGTAGGGAACACAACGATCGAAGCGTTGCGATAACAATAAGAAAGATTATGGCAATAGTTTTAGTGTTAATAATGTAAATAATGATAAAATCTCATCAGAAATTCAGACAGACAATTTATTTTGTATTCAAATACAAAACATGAAATATACAATATCAATATGGTATAAAATTGTTATTTTGTAGTTAAAATCAAAACGCAATCATAAAACTATTTTCATAGTAAGCTAATAAATTTATATTTAGTTTAAAATAAGAAATGTCACAAAAATATATGCCACTAATTTACATATTACAACACAAAATGAAAACAA
The DNA here is from genome assembly GCA_964036315.1 of Acanthosepion esculentum. Classification (NCBI taxonomy): domain Eukaryota; kingdom Metazoa; phylum Mollusca; class Cephalopoda; order Sepiida; family Sepiidae; genus Acanthosepion; species Acanthosepion esculentum. Next base: position 55,714,016 of record OZ038506.1, read on the forward strand.
AGCAGTAATATGAAAAATATATGAAAGTTACTAAAACATTCTATTTAATATCGGCTTCATTCTTGCAACGAAATCTGTTCCATTGTCATAATCGATCTCAGTAGCCAAATGTCTTTCAATGCAAGAGAGTAAAACTCAACCACACAATCTATCTTCGGCGATTGTAGAGCAAAGGTGTAACTTTCTGAGCTTGGCCCGACCAAAGGATCGATCCGTAATAGCGTTAAGAATTTTTTGGCCATGAAGCTAAGCATCTCTAAATTCCTAATGCCTCTACCTCCACCGTGATCTTTTACCCACTGACCACCACCTTTTCAAGCATCTTGACAATTTTTAAACCAAAAGACATTCCAATGTAAAGATCAGAAACTGCATTCAAAGATTTTTTTTGAAGTTCAAGCTTTCCAACTCGATGGCAGAAATATATTTCGGCTGATTTAAACACTGCTTAAATAGATTAATGCAAAAAAAAAAGTTGATTCTAAAATCGGACATTATTTTCTGAATAATCTAATATTTCTTTGTACATCTCATTAAATGGAAGTAACTCTTGTATGAGTTTATGGTGATGGGGTGTAGAGTTCTCGTTGTTAATTGTTGCTTGTATCAGAAGGTAGATAAATAGTAGCAGTCCTTCGGGACAGCCGCTAGTTTGGCCTAAAGGTTCAACAAGCGATCAAATTGAGGTCACCATAACATAAACAAAATAACATACGAAAGAGAAGGGTATATCAAAAACACTTTGTATTTAAATGCAACATCAATGAATAGTACAATGTTTCTTGATTTACACGCACAAAGTCCGTTATAAAATGTTCATTCACAGAAGAGAAATCCGATTATTAAAAGAATATAAGTGTCTTTTGTTAATACTTAAGTTCATGACGTGCTGGTCACAGGAGATGAAAGGTGAGGTCAATGGGTTGGTAGGAGCCCTTTGATATCTCCGTTGGTGAAGGAAGGCTGACGGGTTTGACGGGTGAGAAAAGCGTAGCGACATTCACTGACGGTACTTCAAAGCTTTCTGTCTTAGAAGTGAATTTATCGCTCTATTTATGTGTGCCCTTCGGATCAGAGTCAGTCTGCTGAAACAAACTGTTGGGTATGGCGCGGAGCTGTTTAATTGGTGGAAAATTGCTTATCATTCTTTTTATTTCTTTTTAGTTTTCCACCGGAAATTCTGCGTGGAGCCGGGTGCGCAGAGACCAGTATTGGTCATTTGCTGTCTAAACCTCTGAGGGTTAATATCCGGTCCTTCGCTTGCTCCGTGCCACCACAAGTTCAGTTTGACTTCGTATGACGCCTGGGGATATATTCGATAGAATATTATGTACGTGTTCATGCTAAAGGTAAAACGTGTAGTCGATTTTACTAATATGTTCATACTGATGCCCCCATCGATATTCTAACACATTCACCCCAGTCCCTCAACCTCCGACGTCTTACTCTCTGGGTTGAGGTGTCTACACGGTCTTAACCGAACTTAAGGGAGTGGCCGTAGGTCCCTGAGCATCCGTAGATTATTCGACCGGTCCACTGGTTTAATCCTGCTTCCTGCCCACGTTGTGTTTGGTTTGATCCAGAAAGTAGAAGTGATGTTCATCCATTCACGGTCGACTGAAGATGTAGACACGGCTGGAGAGTCTGTGCTAAGAAATTTAGAATGCACAAAAAAATATATATATATAGATATATATATCCGCAGAAAGCTGAACAAACAACTATTCAATGGTTGAATTGTTAATGTCTTTTATATAGCAGAAAAGAATAGTATAGAAAAGAAACGGGTTACAGAAAAGTAATTGACGTAAAAACTCATACACTGGATTCTAGACAGAGAGAGAGTGGGTTGTGATTAACTTGTTGTTAAATCGTCTCAGAACGATATACGACTCTTGCGATGGAGAGATAAAGATTTCTGTGCGCGACTTAAAGTTTATAGTTGCGTTCCGCCTCGGCAGTAGTAACAGTAGTAGTAATCTTCGTAGTAGTAGAAGCATCGGTACTTATAATAACAGTACATGTTAGCGGACGCTTCGTTCCAATCTCTGACGTCACTTCCTCTCCTCCTCTATCTCCAACTCGACTCTCCACTGTCTCTCTCTTCCGTCTGCCTCTTCCGTTTGCAAGGAGATGGAGAGGATAATTCGTCTTGCTCGGGCCAAATTCTCTCTTCTCTCTTCAAGAAATATCTCTATTCTCTCGTATATGAACAATGATCAACAAAAAAAAGAAAATACTTCGTGTAATTTCGTTCAAGGAGAGTGGTGACTTGTTCGACGTTTCCGTTCCCAGTGGTAGTAATAATAGTAGCAGTAGTAGTCTTAGATGTTGGAGGAGTAATTCGTTTCTTCGTTCTTATATCAATAGTACATGTTAGCGGAGTTTTGTTCCGATCACTGACGTCACTTTCGTACTTCTTCGACTCTTCAATTCCACTCTACTCACGTTCAATCTCCGACATCTCTCCACTCAGCTCGACTGCACTCGAAGACGGACGAGCCAAAAACTACCACTTTTTAGCATAACTACGCGTTTATATAGATAAACCTGGCTAGTCATAATCGACCCTAGGCCCTACTACTTCGCACGCGATTATCACGCGATTGGCTACTTTTCAACCAAAATCATGTGAATTCCAAAGTTCCTCATAGCTTACTAAGTTCTATTTATAATTTTAACCGATAAAAATGATTTCGACCATTTATATTGTCTTTCTAAATGACCCAATTCCAAATGGGTACAACTCCTGCCCTAGATCAGATTTCCCATCAGTAAACAAAAATGCTCTGATCTAATTTCGCTACTCAGTTCCACTCCAATTTCAATAAATAAAAAAATATATACGTGTGTGTATGTGCTTCCCCGACTCTTTTCTCTGTCACAATATGAACATTTGAATTTATGTGACACATTAACCACCATCTCTACTCTTACGCTCATGTCTCTAATTTTTCTCCAACCTATTATATTTTATAGTAGTAGACAAGTTTTCCTATCGCCTGGTTCACACTCCTCCTCTATCTTTTTGACAGAATTAGAGATTTCAGATTGTATTTCCGGTTCCTTCTGAATGCCCTTACATTCGGACTAGTTTACTCGGAGTCGTTGTTATATTCGGGCCGTTGTACTCTCCAGCCTTCTGCAAGAGTGGGTCGTACTCGGTAACCTACTCTAGATTTTAAACTGACCCCTTAATTTTTGTACATTCCCAACTAACACGGAATGTTCTCACATCGTTGCAGATACTTTATATTTTCGTTGGGGAATATGTGACGTTGTGATGACGTTACTGTAACGTTGCGCGCACACCCACACACACACATATATATATATATATATATATATATATATATATATATAATATTAGTGGTAAATATAATGATAATATTGACCATGGAATATTAGTGTTTAAGTCTTTTTATTATATATATATATATATATATATATATATATATATATATATATATATATATATATGCCTCATCGGACCGACTATATTTTATTAATTGATATAAATTCAGCCAGACAATGTAATAAAAAACAGACATTTAAAAAAAAATGAAGTAGCGATTTTAACTTGACCTTAAAAAATTGGAGGTGCGGCTTACACTATTAAAGAGAGAGAAGTAGGGGAAGAAAAAAGTTTGTATATAAGGTAGGGGAAGATTTTATGGGTTAAACACACAACCAGTAATAAAAATCACGGAAATGTAATCTATGTTGTTGTTCATTTAAACATCATCTTTTTTATCATCACCTTAATCATAATAATAAAAAAATATATAATATAATAAATAATATATATATGTGTGCGCGCGCGCGCGCGCGCGCGTGTGTGTGTGTGTGTGTGTGTGTGTGTGTGTGTGTGTGTGTGTGTGTGTGTGTTTAGATAGCAAATTCTCTTTTAGGCATGTCTGGCTGAATAAATTACAAACATTATGTCTGTTAATTTTTAACAAAATCCTTTCATACTCAAGAATAACTTTCTGTGTATTGATGTTAAAGGATGAGAAAAATGTGCTATAGCTGTTTAAATTTCTTTTATTTTCATTTCCCAAGTACTTTCGATCTTCTTCCAAGATCATCTTCAGGGGTGCAAATAGTACAAAACTATATGTTGTTCATTAGTACAAGTATTTATACAAAGTTGTGCGCTGTTAGCCATTACCGTAATTTTTCATTATACTTTTAAATGCAAAACGGTTGACAATGTGCTGAGTGTTCATTAGAACGTGAAAAAATTATCCATTATGAATTTTTTTTTTCATGTTATAATGTCATGTTCACGCGCGCATTAAAGTGTGAAAAAACTGTTCTTTTACAGGCATTTCAGAACATTACTGCAATATTCATAGTTGATTCTGTTCAGTGCCGGCTTTAATTTACTAATATAAATCTTTTCTAGTATCTGTAGTCTGAATTTGTTGTTTTCTTGGTGTACAATAGTTGTGTTGTCGATTAATATTTTTTTTTTATATTTTGAATGTGGATAGGAAATATATATATAGGGGGTTACAAACAACTCCAAAGAGCGGTTTACACGCCATATATCCATATATCTAAGCTGTAATTATAATCTATGATTTTGGAAAATTAAAATTACTTGGACAGTTCCCATATTGTCATTTGAAATCAAGAAAATAGGAACTATAAGTAACCTGATCACAGTATATAGAAAAATGTAGTATGGAAAAACTGATACGGCTTAAAGTGTGGAACTACGGAGACCTTCATCACTGTGGAGTAATGGATTGCAGCTCGGATTGACGAATAGAAGAGCAGAGTTCGAATTCTAGTCGAGTTCATTACATTCATTTTCGTATATTTTTCCTTTGAAAAGGTATGACTCCATTTTTTTCTCCCTCTAGCTGTGGATTAATCAGCAAGACTTGTATCGCTAAACCATTATTAGCTAAAAAAAAATCTCACAATCTAAAAATATTTTCTGTCTTTAAATAACCTGCAAAGGGTTGATAATCCGTAGAAAATGAATCAACCAACCCACGTCTTTTCTATTTAGGTGTAACAATGATGGTCTGGGTACCATGACTATTTCCCAGTCTTCAGATAGGTAGAAAGTCTTTAGAGAATTCAGCATCTGGCACAATGAACAGTTGTACTTGTGGAATGAAAAGGAAGCGGGGAGTTGATATATTAAACAAACAATCCAAGTATAAAAAAAAATTAAAAAAAGTAAGCGCTCAGTTCCAGATATTCTGAAGATTCTTTTTCTCAATTTCAACTTCTTTTTGTTCTTCCCAGATTTTTTTCTGGAATTTTTTATTCCCTTTATAACCGGCGAGGGTTAGGGTTCAAATGCCCGACTAAAACGATATGTTCACTTTTGCACAAGTGCCTTTGGAAAAGACGAGAATAATCACTTCTCTACCATCCACGGGTTAAACGGCAGGATAGATCGGACTCTGTAGATTTAGGGGGCAACCAGTCTAAGAGAAGGAAAACTCTGAATTCCTAAACGAAAGTGCTGTGGTTTCACGTTGTATTTAGAGAATGCAATGTGAAACCACAGCACTTTCTCAAGAAGGTATAGCAATTCACAGATAATAAAGAAAAAGTCATCTTTTGGAAAATCATGATCATGTAATCTTGAATGATCAGGGAATTTAAAAAAAAAAAACTTATCAGAAAAATAAATAAATGGACAACACCGGTTATTTCCTTTTTTAAGGATTCTACATGTGAAATTTATTACCATAACACATTTGCTAACAGATAGCGACATCTTTTTATTTATTTTTTTAAGCATTTCACTCCAAGTAATGGTTACAGAGAGTGGGAGCAAGAGTAAAGAGATGTGATTGAGGAAATGACAAAGAGAAAAACTGGGAATTAGATCAAAGCATCGAAAGATATCGATTGACATTGCATTTGAATATTTGAAAGCTATAACTGTCAGGGAAGCAAGTAAGAGGAAGGAAGTTCCTCGGACGGGAAGTGCGAGACATGAAGCTGTTGGAGTAGAAGAGACGCTTACATGTAACCGTATCGACAGTGAAAGGCTGGGACAGAGATAGCAGCCTAATAACACGCTTAAATTCATGCAGTGTGAGAACCAGTCGAAGCAGTTACCGCGAAAGTACTTGCAGAAAAAACAGAGGGAAGCGACTGCACGTCTGTGAGAAAGTGACTGTAGACGAGATGCCAGACCAGGACGAATCACATTGCATATCCGTCTCTGGATTTTATCGAGGACCATGAGACGAATAGCGGGGGCTCCAGACCATATACGGCAGCAGTATTCCATACAAGGACGAATGATTGATTTATAGATTTGAAAGATGGACTCAGGCGAGAAAAACTAGAGATGAAATTTTAATTTTTATTATTTCATTATTCCAAAATTGTAACACATCAGCTATGAATGTCAACAACTGAGCACAAATAGTTATTAATTAAAAATATTAGTAATTAACGTATAATATTATCCATAACTACATGTAGAGAATGTCGTTTTTGATAAAAGTTTAAAAAAATAACCATATTTTTTAAGGCAATTCCCACTTGCACACAGAGAATTGAGAACAGGAGCAAAGAGAAGAATACAGAGAAGGATGGGGAATAAGATCAAGGTATCAGATGTCGATTGACATTACACTTGAATATTTGAAGATTATAGTCACCGGGGAAGCAAGAAAGTGGAAGGGAGTTCCACAGACGGGAAGTGCGGGAGAAGAAGCTGATTGAGTAGAAGAGACGGTTACATGTAACCGTTTTGACAGTGAAAGGGTGAGATCGAGATGCCGGCCTGTTAGCTCGCTTAAATTCATGTAGTCCGAGAACCAACGAAAGTAGCTCGTCGGAACAGTTGCCGTGAAAATACTTGTAGAAGCAACAGAGGGAAGCCACGTCACGTCTGTGGGAAAGCGACTGTAGACTAGATGTCGGATAAGGACTTATCATCTTGCATATTCGTCTCTGGATTTTGTCAAGGACCTCGAGACGTACAGCGGGAGCACCAGACTATATATGACAGCAATATTCCATACAAGGTTGATTTATAAATTTGAAGGATGGACACAGAAGATAACAACTTTCTGGTACGACACAGAGAGCCAACCTTTCTTGCGGTAGATGAAGCTATTGATTCAATGTATTTATTCCACCTCATGTCAGTGGACAGCGTGACACGAAGCCGGCGCAACGTCGCGAGTCAGCTTGCTTGATTCTCTTTGTAAGTCATCATTCAGTAAATACGTAAAAAATGCGTATATTGTCGAAAATTTCTTTTTCCACAATATAGCTATTTGTGCTAAGTTATAATGCTTATTACCTAAAAAATAATAATAATAAATATTTAAAAAAAAAAACATTAAAGTATATTTAATCACATCCCCCTAATAGTTGTCGCGAGCTCTAAAATAAAACTATTCAAGCAAGACAATATGGAGAGATGTTCTGTGCGTTTTTATCGGTACATGTTACCTTGGAAAAATGGAGTTAACAAGAAAGTGATATCCGGAACTTTAGCCAACAGAAATTCTAACCAAGAAACTGTAGAGGACCGAGCGGTGTGAATGTGAAGATGTTAGGATGATATCGCTGGGTTAAGATTTCCCGCTGGCCGGTCCAGCTACATAGGAATGTTGGACTATAATGGAGTCCAAAGAAGTTAAAGAAACAAACAAGACCGATATACATGTATGCAAACAAATATATATTAATAACAAATTACAATGAGATGAAGGGTTACAGAGTGTTGTATGGAGAAGTTATGGTGAGTGAGTTGAGTGTCCGTACGAACGTGTATATTGTTTTTAGCGTGTTCCCAGAATATGGGAAACGCTGTATATGTGAGAGGTCACATATTGGAATAAGTAAAAAAAAAAAAAAGAAAGTTTTTTTACCTCGCCTCACGCGCGAGGTTGCGGCCCGAGGCCTGGGTCGAGACAGCTGGCCGCACGTGTGCGTAAGCCGTAAAAAGAGGAAGAGGCGAAAGGTCAGCCAGTATTTATACTCGTAGGAGAGAGAGACCCCTGTTGAAGGATTAAGGAAATGAGGAGGAGCTAACTGCGACAAAACTATAGACAAGCGTATGTTTCTGTGCAACTTCTTCACAAACATCGACTGAATTTTGGTCATATATCAAAATTCACTGAAGAAGGGTTTTTTTTTATCAAATAAGTAATATTTTTTATAACGTGAATAAAGGCTATTGTAGTGGGAGTGACAAATAGGATTTTACAGATTTACATATGTTGGTTATAGCAGAGGTTCCCAACCACTGGGCCGCGGATCGGTAGCGGATTATTTGCTACTGGGCCGCAAAGAAATAATTAACTAGTTTAAAAATAAAATTATACAATAGATAAATTGAATATTGGGCTTTAAATTAAAAAAAAAGATTTATTTAAATATTTACTATTAATCTACTGAATACTATCTATCATAATTGTAAGTACATTTTACAATTAATCTATATTTTTATTTATTTGTAATAATTTTCAACTAATTCTCTAATTCCAACTAATTTTCAGATTCTCCATTGATTCTACTTTATGGTGAGTTGGTATTGATGTGATAATAGTTTAATAGGGATTGTTTCAGTGAAACTAAGCACGCAAAGGTGTGGTCGGGCTGGAGACCAGACATAAAGGATTATATACTTTTTCTTCTCTAAATTGTTCTTTTTATTATTGCTCTCTTTATCGAAATGCATATAAATTGCACATATGTGCCACTAGCGGTCCACAGAAAAATAATCCGGCAAAAAGCCGGTCCGTGGTATAAAAAGTGGGAGACCACTGGTTATAGCTTAAATAAAGTATAAAGTGTCAGACGACAGGAAGTTCACAACTTATGACGTGTCGTAAAACATTATACAACAGCTATTTTTCTTCTTTTTTTCTTTTTTTCTTTTTTAAAGTTTTTGTATCATGCTATTCCTTGGGAGAGAGATATTACCCAAAAAGATTTTTTAATTATTAAGATAAATAACTTTTTACCTAATATAACATCTTCATAATGAAAAGAAGAAATATGAAAAAAAAATAATAATAATAGCTTATTTAATTTACATTCCTGCTGTTGCCGGATAGAACTTTTATTTTCATCTACTCATTCATTTTGTTGTGAAATCCTCAGTATTTCGTGTTACTACTCAATGTCCATGCGTAGTCCCTTTCCCCCGCCTTAATCGGCGTCATTATATAGCCTCGGTATTCCGGATATGTTAATTAGTTAATTTACATATAACTGCATATTTATTCTTTATTTATTTTTTAATTTTCTAAATCTTAAATTGATTTAGAAAATTAAAAAATAAATAAAGAATAAATATGCAATTATATGTAAATTAACTAATTAACATATCCGGAATACCCCCAAAAGGCGATAAAGCCACTAACGCACAAGAGGAGTACTTGGGAGTGAAAGAGAATAAGGAGGCTTCAGGAGAAGGAACCGGAAACCTAATCCTAAACAGGAAACAAGAGATAAACCTTTATTCTTGTCCAAATGACCGGGGAGGAGGGTGACATTTATTTTATTCTATTTATTTACTTTTATATGTTTATCTATTTTTATTTATTTAGTTAGTGAGTTAGTTTATTTTTATTTATTTATTTATGGTCAGCACGTAAGACATTACTGACAATCTATGTCTTCGGAATTTTTAATTGGATCGGCTTTTCTACTACTTCAAAGACTCATAGGCACACCAATAACTGTTTCAACATTTTTTTTTTATTGTCTACTTATCCCAAGACAAAATCAATCTATAATTGAATCTTTTATGGCAAATCTGGTAACTTAGCTGGAAGATTGGTGGAATAAAGTGATGATTTTTTAAAAAATGTTTATCAATTCCAAACGGCAAGTCAAAGACTGACGAAAATGACAAGGTTCGAATTTTATCGCACAAGGAAACAAAAGGTTGCTGAAAACATTTAAGAATCTACTCAACCGGGACGACCACAACCAATGCCCACGGGCCACGGGTTGCCTGTCCCCAACTCCAACAAGTGTGAATAATCTACAATCTAAATAATCTTCAAGGTATGTTAAAATGGTGTGCGTTAATATTTCAACAATTGACTGTATGTTAAGAATTACACCTCGGCTCCTGGCTACGAGTGATCTCCCTTATTTGATTTCAAAACTTGTGTGACTATAGAAGTATTCGTCTGTTGCTCATTCAAGACGTATGGAGTGTTCATCTCAAGTTGCGAAATGAATTATTGCATTCCAATTGCTATATACAGTTTTCAATTGTACAAAAATTGTATTGATTTTATTGATTGTGGTCGTTTCATCTCACTGTAGGGTTTAGTTATTTAATTATTTTATTTCGAACTTAGCTAAGGTTTGCTACAAGAATCCATGACTTCATATAATTTGTAAGTCTTTTCTATCTCTGGGGAAGTAATCAATTGTAATTTAATATTCATTCTTCACTAGGCTTATCATAATTTCCGTTCTTCAAACTGACACAGTTTTCATTTTTTTCCAATTTTTATTATAAGTTTGGATTCTTGTATAAAGTGTTTTCATCGTCTAATACCACTTAAAGTTCATGGCTAGAACAAACCAGCGTGCGCGGATATTGATATCTTCATAATACAATAATGTTTACCCTATACAAGGCCCAAGAGCCACTTGAGGTAGAATGTTACAAAGTAAGAGGTAAAATCAGTTTATGAGGATATATGGAGAAGATAACAGTTAAGCCTAGGCATGAACAGGTTAAGATTGTAATGATCGGGGAGGCATCTTGGGAGTTGGTTCTACAAAGCAGCGGTCCGTGGGGAGTAGCTACTCGAGTGGAACTTATATCTCACCAGTGGAATGCATGCAGGTGTTTAAGGATAAACGGTAATCGTGACAATGTGTCAAACCTACCATTGTGGATAGTGGTAACTAAATAGCTTCTAACTAATAATTAGCTCGTCCATGTATCCTACACTCGCTCAAGATACTCAAAAAAGTGAACTCTTTTTGTACTAAATACAAGTGCCGTCTGGAATAGAAAACGCCGGTCGGAATTTTTCAATCTATAAAATAAGCGTGCCACTTCAAATAAATTTTCCTCCATTAATTTTTCTATGCTTATATTTTCGCACTATACATAGGTAATTTATTTTTTTTTTTGAAGAATTTAAAAAGCATGCGTTTTCGGTAACATGTTGCACTATACACAGATAATTCTTTTTCTGGTGTGGTTAAAATTTATACCAAAAAATCAGCGTTTTTTTTTTTTTTTTTTTGAAGAGTTTAAAAACCATGCGTTTTCGGTAACCTGTGGCACTATACACAGATAATTTTTTTTTCTGGTGTGGTTAAAATTTATACTAAAAAAATCAGCGGACGGACGCACTATACATAGGTAATTTTTTTTTTTTTTTTTGAAGAGGTTAAAATCCATGCATTTTCGGTAACCTGTTGCACTATACACAGAAAAAAAATTTCTGATGGGATTAAAATTTATGCCAAAAAATAAGGGGTGGCACTATACATAGGTAATTTTTTTTTTTTGAAAAGGTTAAGAACTATGCATTTTCAGTTACCTGTTGCATAATACAAAGTTTTTTTTGTTGTTGTTGTTGTTGTTTGGAGGGGTTAAAATTTATGCCAAAAAATCAAGGGTTGCACTAATCATAAAGTTGGCTTAAACACGAGTATACCCTTAAGTTATTTCTTTTTTCGTATGATGCTTTTCGTACTTTAGGACTTCATCGGGCTAAACTGATGTTTACATTGATGTAACTATACATGCACGTGAAGGAGAGGGAAGCGCTGAAATTAAAAACAAAATTAAATATGTGTTTGGGAATATAGTCTCTAATTTCTTACGTTCTAGTCTATTTAGTTTGTTTTTCTTTATATTTTTATCACTTTTGTTTTTAAAAATATCGCACATTGTGCTGATAGAAGGTCTGCCAAAAATGGTTAAAATGCTGTAAGAAACTGGACGTAAATTTACTGCGGATGCTCTAGCGATTAAAGCACTTTCTATACATTTTCGTCTCACTAAATTGCTTTCTCTTTTAATTAATGTAGTATTTTTAAATCAAAATTATGCTCAGATTCATTGCGGCGTCATAGATTTTCGTAAAATTGTTCTGAAATATTAAAATTCGTATATCGTTTTCCCATACTCTTAAGTTCAGTGTATGCTGGAATAAAAGGGTAGGTTAGAAAGGAATTTGTTTTTGTGACAAAAAAAGGAGAGAGAGGAGGTTCAAATAAACGGACAGGTCGGAAAAATGTGGAAAATAAAAAAAAAGGTGGGAGTCTGTTGCATCTAGTGGGGAGGTTGAAAAAAAAAATCAAAATTCAATGCAGGGTTGTAAGCAAAAAGGTTGATCCCAAAATGCAAATTAGAAATCAGGGATACCAAAATCGAACAAGTACAAAAATTAAAGTATCTGGGAATTATTCTAACAGAAAACGGAATGTGTGATACTCTGAAATCCGCAGACGCATTGGGAGAGTGAAAGATGCCTTCCAAAAGCTAAGCAGAATATAAAGAGAGAGAAAAACATCGTTAAAAACAAAGAAAAGAGTACTGAACTGTGAAGCGATATCTGTCCTCCTATATGGCAGTGAATGCTGGACCATCTCTTCAAAGATGGAGAAAGAGACTTGAGGCAACAGGAATGTCGTTCTACAGAAGGATGCTGAAGATACCATGAACCGAACATGTGAGCAACGACATTTTAAAGAAAATGGAAACAAAAATGAAACTTATACTTAACATCAGGAAGAGACAGTTGAAATTTGTGTGCCACATAATGAGGAAGGAGGGCTTGGAAAATCTGATACTCACAAGACAAATTGAAGGAAAGAGGGACAGAGGAAAACAGTGTATAACATACTTGATGAGCTTGAGTAAAAAGATGGTGGGACAGGGTTTAGGAGAAATAACAAAAAGATAACATTTATTAAGAACTACAAGAAACAGGAAGTTGTGGGGAGCCATGATCGCCTACCTTCTGAGTGGACATGACACATAAAGAAGAAGAGCATGTCTCTCTTATTCAAGACACAAGAGTAAGTTTAATAAACTGTCACAAAATAATCGTGCCGCGGAGAAAACTTATTTGAAAGACAATAATAAGTGTACCACGCAAAATATGCCATATGCCGTGAAGTAAATTTGAAGAAAGAAATTGTGCAAACACTTGTAATTAGTATAAAAGAATACGTCACCTTGATACAATGGAAGGCTTTTACAGTTTTTTTGTTGTTGTTTTTTTTTTTTTTTTACATGAGACAGGGGCAATTAAATGAGAATTAACAGTGACATAAGTGAGCATTAATACCTGTTGTTTATATATTTGCTTTTTGTGAAAATTCTGTACGAGGTCTGATAAAAAAAAGTGTCGGGATTGTTGTGATTGTAACGGAGCTAAAGTACCCAGAGTGGAGCCGCTTGGCACAAACTGACCTTAAATTCTATTGCGCATAAACACTAAGTTATAACGTTCTCGGACACTTACGTTGTCTATAACAGTATTTGGAAGGAAAGTGTGTAGAGTGTGGTCGTCTCACCACGCCACAGAGGTCCCATCAGTGATCATAGCTTGTGCAGTACTCTTTGGCTGAGAACAACATTCCCTAAGTCTAACAATCATCACATTTCCCAGATCTCGACAAAAATCAAATCCCACTTGAAAGGAATGCGAATGGCATACGCAAAAAGGAGATCCAGGAATTTTTCCATCAACGGAAACGACGCTGGATAAAGTGTATGACTTCAGTAGCGGGCTACTTCGAAGGAGATTAAATGCCGAATTGATGTAGTTTTCTTTTTATATATCCAGTCTCGATACTTTTTAGGTTTTAGATCTCTTATTTCTTCTTAAAACGATGTTATGTGAAGCGAAAATTAGTTTGGGTACAAGGTTACAAGAATAGAGCACTCAATGAAGATCGCGCTCACTTCTCAGTTGTAATGGTTAAGGACCTGATATCTATTGAATAATATAGAATATATCAGTCATCAAAGGATGTAATTAATAATAAGTATGTAATGTCTTACGGATGCACGGGAGAAAACCATAGTAGAAAGATTTATTCTCTCATTTGTATTTCCTCCGTTCTGAGCATTATTATATCCGTGATATAAATAACACCTTAGTTCACGGACGAAACGAAATGGCTGAAAGGAATAGGAATGACAAACATGCTTGGTCCTCAGAAAGACTTTTATATCACTAAGCCATACACAAAAGCATACATATATACACGTATGTACCACGTGGAAAGTAATATATCAAATATATCTACACGGCAAAGCAGAGTTTCAGTATAAACAAAAAGTAAGGATCTTACATATAATATGGAGATAGTCCTGTCTGGAGAAGCCATGTTCCGTACTCCAGATTCAAACTGGGTGGATTCAACTATATCCAAAGCGAGGACATATTCCACGAACGGGAAACAGCAAGTCTATGGTTTTCCCAAATTGGGGACTGCGAGCTGGAGTTTCTTTCTATATCTGGGAAAGATATATTCCCAAAGGGAAATGGCACCATGGACTTGTATGCTGCTACGGAGGCAGATTCAGCCTCTGCCCGTGCCATCAGGGGTCCAGGCTAAAGAAAGCAAATTCTCTGTTTAGCTGCTGCAAACAGAACTGAAATTGACTGCCGCTTTCGTCACTGTATCAGTTGACGTCACTAAGTGGCTGCCACGTAACCCACGTGACTTATTTCCACCAAAGAGAGATAAACGCCTTCTGTATCCCGACATGAATAAGTTTATTATTACAATGATTGCATTGTTTACTGAATTAAATATCTTTATTTATTTTCCATGGAACAAAAAATGAGTAACAATGCTTGCAGCTGTAGTTTCAAAAAGATTTCAATAAAAGGGAGAATGGTTGGAGCTTCTTCGTCTGATATGTGTGTGTGTGTGTGTGTGTGTGTGTGTGTGTGTGTGTGTGTGTGTGTGTGTGTGTGTGTGTAGAATAATGGATAGCGGTTCGTATCGAAATCGGAGAGCCGAGTACGATTTCCAGTCGAGATCATTGCATTCATTTAGGTGCTAATACGCTTAAAAAGGTATGAATATGTCTCTTCTTAACCCCAACCAGCTATTTGGTAAAATGGCAGGATAAACGGTGTTCTATAACTTTGGTTGGCAACCAGTCTTGGAGAGGGAACATTCTGAATTCGATCCTCCTACTGCCTTGTAGTTTATGCTTCTTTACTTCTGAAAGGATGGACGAAGTAACCTGAACATCCCCGGTGCAAAGGAACCGGCAAAACATTGCACTATTCTGCCTTGAATGTCACCATGAGACAATTGGAGGGGAGTGATGGCCACATCGGCGAAAAATTGCGCTAACTAAATGATGATGATGATAGGATGCATTCCCATATATATATATATATATATATATATATATATGTATGTATATATATATATATAGTATGAAACAGTCTATCGCCTCTGAATGTTGACTTCAATGTTCACTGTTATATTTATATACGCTCTATCTCTGATATTGAGCATTTTATCCTATAAATATAGCATACCTTAAAACTATATTTCTTCATATATATATATATATATATATATATATATATATATATATATATATATATATATATATATATATTTAGTTGTTAGCTCTATCAGTGATAGTGATCGCTTTCCAATAAGTACCGCGCATATATAATATATAAATAATATATATAAAAATGCATATATATATATATATATATATATATATATATATGCGCATACACATACATATTTGGTATAGTATTTTTGTGCTTCTCGTTCAGTGGCTGCTCCTAATTCGGCGATTGTTGCAGGTTTCATAGCGTAGACTTTAAGTATCCCCATAAAAAAAGTCTAGTGGTGTGATGTCTGGTGAACGCGGAGGTTATTCAACGAAACTCTTTCGTCAAATCCACCTGTTTGGCAAGACCTCATTAAGGTGTGATCTAACATCGTGATGGTAGTGTGGGAGTGCTACATCTTGCTGATAATAAACCTCCGCATCTTCAAAGTCCTTAGTAATGCTTGACATGACAAACTATTGCAGCAAGTTCAAGTAAACGGGGGCAGTCACAGTATTGTCAAAAAAGAATGGTCCAGTTAATCCTCTTGATTATAAACCGTACCACACTGTAACTCCCGGTAAATTAACATGATGTTCCACCTTAACATGCGGATTCTCAAGTCACCAGTATGTGCAACTGTTGCTGTTAATTAGACCATTTAATTTGAATGTGGCCTCCTCACACCATACAATCTTTGTTGGAAAGTGTACATTTTCTGCATGTCAAGCCAAGTTCCAGTCGCAATACTCCACTCTTCGGTTTGGATAATCGTCATTAGTAACATGGACTAATCTTGGAATGTAACTTTTCCATTGACAGCGCTTCAAATTGCGTAGAACAGACGATTTTGAAATACCTACATCACGACAAAAAATTAATTACTGTAAGCAAACAAGTAATGAAGGTGAGAAAAATAATAGATAAAAGAATTGAGTGTTACACACACATTGGCACACTCGCACATATATATATATATATATATATATATATATATATATATATATATATATATATATATATATATATATACTGCTGACAACGCGAATCATAGAAAACGCAGACCTCACCAAACATTTCGTTTTGGCATTTTTCGGCATTCTCGTTCAATGGTTGTTCTCAATCCAAAGACTGTTGCAGGTTTTATATGGTAGACTTTGCATCACCATAAACAAAAAGCCTAGTGTGTGGGGGGTCTGGTGAATATGGAGGGTAGTCTACGAAATCACTTCGTCTTATCCACCTGTTTGACAAGGTCGCATCAAGGTAGTATCTAACACCACTCTTCGGTCTGAATAATCGTCATTAGTAACATGGACTAATCTTGGAATGTAACTTTTCCATTGACAGTGCTTCAAAATACGTTGGACGGACGGTTTTGAAACGACTCGCTTGCCGTACAGATTTTCTTGGATTTTTGTGGTACGTTTCCAGTATTCCTTCTTGCTTTGTGGAGCTTGTCGATGTCCGTGGCCTTCTGAAACGCTTCTCGTGAGCATTCTGAACAGTTACATCGGCTTCAAACTTATCTCTAATTCGAGTGATGGTAAATCGCGCTGATGGATCTGATCTGCTTGCACCCCCCCCCCAAAAAAAAACCTGTCTTTGCACTTGAACCGCGTTTTCACATTTCCAGTAGCATTTTTTAGACTGAATTTCGTTTGTTCAAAGATTAGTTTAACTGCCATTATTATTCCTACTGGGTTTAACCCGTAAAGAAAAAAAATCTATTAAGCTATCAGCTTTTAAAATATGTATGCATTTTCTTGAGACAGCCCTCGCTTGAAAAGGAAGCGGGTCCTGGCATCTTAACTCTACATAACTTAAAAAATTATGTTAGGGGTTTCGGGTCTCGTTTTTGAAACATGAGAACTCTTATGTAGCGAAGGAATCATATTTTTAAAAACTAAAAATATTATAATATATATATATATATATATATATATATATATATATATAAATATGTATCTATCTATCTATATCTATATATCTATCTATCTATATATATATATATATATATATATATATATATATATATATATATATATATATATATATGAAAAAATATTATATAGACATTCACGTATATATATATATATGTATGTGTGTGTCTTATATATGTGTGCGTGTGTTTGTGTGTGTGTGTATTTATGTATTTATAATCTCCGACAGTTTTGTGTTTGTTTATAGAATGATAAACAATGTTTTATGCTGATCTGTCGACTCACAAGTTTCAGAAAAGTCTGCATGCAGACACAATGTCCAATTTATCCTTTGAGCCAAAATGACAAATATAGATGTACAATTTGTTTCATTTTTAGCCTTCAAAAGATAAGAGAATTAGATGCCCGCACCTATCTCTACAGCTACCGTTGAATCTGTTATTTGTAAAAACCTATCCCATCATGGTATTGGGTATCATATTGTCATTAATCTTTGAGCTTTGGTGCCATAGTGTTGAAAGTTTATGACATTTAGGTTAAAAAATGCCGGTTGGAAACAACTAGTGACTGGGCGGAAATACAAAGACTGGGAATAGAAGAAAGAAAGAAGGAAAGGAAGAAAGAAAGAAAGAAAGAAAGAAAGAAAGAAAGAAAGAAAGAAAGAAAGAAAGAAAGGAAGAAAGAAAGAAAGAAAGAAAGAAAGAAAGAAAGAAAGAAAGAAAGAAAAAAGAAAGAAAGAAAGAAAGGAAGAAAGAAAGGAAGAAAGAAAGAAAGGAAGGAAGAAAGAAAGGAAGAAAGAAAGAAAGAAAGAAAGGAAGAAAGAAAGAAAGAAAAAAGAAAGAAAGAAAGGAAGACACGTGAACAAAGAAAAAGAGAATGTAACGAGAACAGAGAAATGAGGTAAAAGAAAGAAAAAAGGAGGAGGAATAAAGAAAGAAAAACGACAAAAAAAGAAAAGAAAGAATGAATCTCGCGGCGAAATAGAAATGAGAACAAAAAAGAAGAAATGGAAGAAAAATGAGAAGAATAAAGAAAGAAGAAACAAAGAAATTGAAGACGAAAGTAACGAGATCAAGAATGAATGTAAAGAAAGAAAGAAAGAAAGACAGAAAGAAAGAAAGAAAGAAAGAAAGAAACGAGAAGAAAGAAAGAAACGAGAAGAAAGAAAGAAAGAACGAATGAAAGAAGGAAACGAGACGAAAGAAAGAAAGAAGGAAAGAAAGAAAGAAAGAAGGAAGGAAATGAGAAGAAAGAAAGAAAGGAAAAGAAAGAAAGAAAAAAGAAAGAAAGAAAGAAGCGGATAAATCAGTTTAATATAAAATTATGAAAAAAATTACTAATAAAGTGAGACGTCGTAAGTTGAATTCAGTGAAAGCTAACACGGAGCATACGAACAATGTTAGGTAAAGGTTTCAGCTACAAAATACGGTCACGTCGATCGGCACTGCATCTTCGTCAGCAATGAATAACCGCCTGCATACCGCGCTCGTAAACTGTGATTGTTACAGACAATGCTATCACCACATAGAACACGCATTACCTCCCAACCAACAGTGCTGAAATTCGCCATTTAGTCTCAGTAAACGTCCTACAAGTGTCGATGAATGGCAGTAGGTACATTTTTCCTGCATTTCCTGTTTAATATTAGTACTTTGTTTCACTAAAATTATATGCAATAAATTCAAGTTAAATATTTGTAAAATATATTTGTTTCATTAATAGTTTTTGGCGATAACTTCCGGCTGCATTGGTATAAATATAATCAGAATTTTTATATCTTAATTATTCCACTAAGACGTTTACAAGACGCAGGTTGTGCAGATCTTATAAATGATATAATAAAGTTTTTATAGGCTCGTGTTCTTTTTTCCCTATTATTTCTCGTTTAATTGTAATCGTGGCTTTTTTTAACCAAAATAATACCTCATAAATATAGACTAGGCTGTACCATTTACTAATAATTTTACTAATTATTTTTCTTGATTTGCCCTGATGAAAATGAAGTGCGTCTTATACACCCGTGCGTCTTATATGCCGTCAAATACGGTAATTAAATGTGTAAGTAAATAAATGTTAAATAGCCTGCGTTTTGTCTTATACACTTATTTTTGGCAGAAGTGTATTAAATGAAAGCCAAACGGTTTATTAAAAATTGTTTCATTTGTGTGTAAAAGTTTTTATTCATTCATAACTGGCAAGGAACGTCAGAAATAACAGTCATGATGGACAGTTGGAGATGCATTTTTACAAATTCTGAAAGAAATATATTACCCTTGTATTTTTTGTCCAATGAAGAGGACAGTTTCCACCCTCGTAAATTCCAAGTTGAAGCTCATTTGATCCACTCCCGAGAGTCGGCGGACAACGGGCAGCAGGGAGTGATATGTCACACACAAAAAAATGGACGAGGCTGGCTGCCTGCGGAAAGGTTTCAGGCTTCCTCGTGCGAAAATCGCCAGCAGAGCAAAAGGCCGGAAGGTTTTGGCATTCTTAAAAGCTACGCCGGCGAAAGATATTTCACAATTACGTAAAACTTCCCAGATACTCTCATGGAAAAGACAAAAGCCAGAGAAACGTGTGGAAGTCAAACAGAAAGAAAAACGAACGACGTTGCAAAAATATCGTTAAACCTCCCAGAGACTCTGGTGGGATAAACATGAAGATTTTTTTTTGTTTATATATTAGGGGATGCACCTTTTTTCTATGAGTAATTTCTTCTTCTTTTTTTCGACAGTTTTCGTATAACTTTCTCAAATTTTTTTTCTATCATGATTTGAAAAAGTTGTATTTTAAATCTTTTTTAGAGCCAGATATTTCTGTAATTTTGTTACGTTATCTTACCTTGTTCTTAATAAGGCGTATGTAAGGAAATTTTTGTGCAAGCCTTTTTGTAGAATTTGTACTTTGTTACATTGCTTTATATCTGTATAATGAAAATGTCTCTGCCTTTTAAATTTCACGTACTCCTGTTTGTTACTGCATGCGCCTGTTAACATTTGGGATAAAAGAATGGACGTTTTATCTTCTCCTGTTCTCCCTTAAGAAAAAAAGGTCACAAAATTATAGGTTATTGGATGGAAGGTTCAGTCTATGCAACCGTACAACCAACATTTACCTCAGATAATGTAGTTCAACATAATAAACTAGGAAGTAATACATTCACAGCAACTCTTAGATAGATAGATAGATAGATAGATAGATAGATAGATAGATAGATAGATAGATAGATAGATAGATAGATAGATATGAACAGACTGGGACCATATATTTTTAATATCTTTTTTTATATGACATTATTTCTTATTACAATAAACGTTATTTTTAGTGGGTATAATATTCAATGCACAATCTTTCTTTAGTGGGAATTCTCAATCTAGGCCGGTTGTTAATAATTTCACTGTTTAAGAAATAAAAAAGGAATAGCAAATCAAATACGTATACCTACTAAAAATAACATTTATAGTAATAAGAAATAAAGTAAGATGAAAACTCCATTTTATATATATATATATATATATATATATATATATATATATATATATATATATATATATACCATAATGAGAAGCCACGTATACTTTCTTAATATGTATATATAGAAAAAACAACTAAAGTTTTACAAGTAGCGTCCGTCGCTCTAAAACCAGTTATTTCTGATGAAAGATCGAGGTCGATCTGAAATATCAAATTTCATATATATAAAAAATATAAATAAATACGTTCATAAAAAAAACATAATATTTTTTAAAATTTTCAACTTTTTAGTTGTTTTACATATATATATATATATATATATATATATATATATATATATATATATGTAGTAATCCGTTGGTATAATCCAAGCGAGCCCTATTAACACAATATAGAATATTAAATATTAAATGTTAAAACTGACTCACAAAGTGCGTTCAATGTTTATTTTCATTAAAAAGAGCAAACATTTTTTCGTACAATTGGAATAAACGTCCAATTCTGGCCCCTCTGACGTTCTCTCTCTCTCTATCTCTCTCTCCCTCTCTCTCTATCTCTCTCTCTCCTTCCCCAACTAACCAGTCTACTTCTACAAACTGATACCAGTTTGAAGTATCCTTCGAATTTTAAATTCGCAGGTGAAAATGGTCATTAACTAATGGTATCTTAATTCCAATTGTACGAGAAAAAAAAATATATGTTTTAAAAATCCGGTTAGTTGAATGAGTTATTTAATGCCGGCAAGATTTTTATTGCTGGTAATATTATTTTTTTTCAAAAATATATTGCTGGTAATTTTTATTTATTTATTTTTTTAATGTATTGCCGGTAATTTTTTGTAATGCCGTAATATATATATATATATATATATATATATATATATATATATATATATATATATATATATATATTTCAAAAGTGTATTGCTGGTAATAATGTATTACTGGTAATATTTTTTTTCAAAAATGTATTGCTGGTATTTTTTTTCCAAAAATGTATTACTGGTAATAATGTATTGCTGGTAATAACTTAAAAAAAATATATATTGCTAGTAATTTAAAAAAAAAATGTATTGCATGTAATATTTTTTTCAAAATATATTGCTTGTCGTAATATATATATATATATATATATATATATATATATATATATATATATATATATATATATATATATATATTCAGAAATGTATTGCTGGTAATTATTTTTCCAAAAATGTATTACTGGTAATAATTTTTTCCAAAAATCTATTGCTGGTAATAATTTTTACAAAAATTCATTGCTAGTATTAAAACCTATTTTTACACTTTTATAATCTTCTGACCCCCGTTTCGGGGTTAACTATTTGCTCATAGCTGGGACCCTAACAGGTGCTACCACTCCGTGTCAGGGTGGTCCTAGGAACACCAGAAATTAAGAGGTGGTTCCTCACTCCTCAAAACCTCCTTATCAGAGGACTTCTGCCGAATATAGTTTATCGTCACACCTAGGACGCAGAAGTAGTTTATCCTCGTGCCTAGGACGCCTCATTGTGGGGGTCTTGCCCCTCTGCAGAGATGTAGTCGGTGTATTCTGGAGCCCCAGACGACAGGGCATCAAGAAGTCATGATAATAAAAAGAAAAATGATGATCATAAACACCTACGTCCTAGGCGGATATGGCATAAAAAATATTCTGCCTGAATTTCTGGTGAGAAAGTTATGATTATTTACATTATTTGCATTCAGACTAATGTCTTCATTTTTGTGTTTATTATCACAACGTTTCGGCAGTTGTGCTCCGCAGCCTTCTTCAGGTGTCTGTCGACCGGGATAACGTTTAGGAAATTTCGAATAAAATATGCGTTTAGTAAGTTTACATGGTTAGACTATTCTCGTTCTGTTGTCTAGAGATATCTCGCCTTATTCTTATTTAGTCATTTATTTAAAATTTGCCGCCGTTTGCACAATCTGCTTAGCAATTATTAATCACAATTTTATCTCTGCGAACTTTGACCTGTGATCCGAGGCTAGTTCATGCACTTCCGGTTAGTTTACAGACTTCCTCTTGTTTCTGCTTTCAGAGTTTCTGCCTGGCATTTCTCGTCTTTTGTTTGGTATGGTTTATTCAAACTAAGGTCTCACCCTCCATAGTACTGTTTCCTGTCTTGAAGATTTCAGTGGAAGAATTTAGCCGGCTATTTTCGTGAATGCAATGTAATTCGGTCAATAGGAACATAGTGACAGGTGGCTTATCGGCCATGACAGGTGTTTCTTTGTCTTAATACGCATGCATCATCGACTAGTTGTTTGCCTGATCATCTGACTGTGAGAACTTTAACCAAGTTTTATTTTAAACCAAACCAGTAAAGGTTGAAAATCGTATCAAGTCTGAAGAATTTAAAGTAAAAAAAAACATAGCATGTCTTCTTTTCCTATCTTTAAAACTCTTCTTCTACAGGACGTGAGTGATCATGGCACTCCACAATTCCTTGTCCTTTGTAGCTTCTGAGTTGCATTCATCAAACTGTATCAGAATCCGTTTGTTCGTCCTGACGATGAATTACATCCAGCAACAAGTCCTCTGATTGAGGAGTATGGAACCAATTGCTGTTGTTCCCAGGTCTACCCTAACCTGGGGGGGGCAGCACCTGTTAGGCTGTAGCTACGGGAAAATAGTTAACCCCCAAACTGGGGTTAAAACACTATTAAAGTATTAAAAGTAGATTTTCATAGTAAAAATACCAGCAATACATTTTTGAAAAAAATGATTACCAGCAATACATTTGACTCTCGACAAAGAACATCTTTGTAAACATACGTCAATGAAACCTGATCTACAAACTGATTTCTTACAAAGAATATATATTCTGTTTTTACGAACCTATCTTAAAAGTCTTTTCGGCAATAAATAACCCATTGAGGTTGATATGCCGTAAAACAAAATAAACCCAACCAAAAATACGTCAATGAAACCTGATCTACAAACTGATTTCTTACAAAGAATATATATTCTGTTTATACGAACCTATCTTAAAAGTCTTTTCGGCAATAAATAACCCATTGAGGTTGATATGCCGTAAAACAAAATAAACCCAACCAAAAATACGTCAATGAAACCTGATCTACAAACTGATTTCTTACAAAGAATATATATTCTGTTTATACGAACCTATCTTAAAAGTCTTTTCGGCAATAAATAACCCATTGAGGTTGATATGCCGTAAAACAAAATAAACCCAACCAAAAATACGTCAATGAAACCTGATCTACAGATTTTTTTACAAAGAATACATATTCTATTCATACAAACCTATCTTAAAAGTTTTGTCGGCATTAAATAACACATTGAGGTTGATATACCTTAAAACAAAATAAACCTAATCAAATCATAATCCTTTTGGAAATTTAATTTGATTAAACAGTTAGCTTATTTGACTTGCATAGATAAATTCTAAGGTAAATGTATCAATAAATGCCAAATGACCGTGTAGTTAAAAAAGAATCATCTAACTAGAAACTGTTTTCATTTGTGTGATTAGTTGCTTATCATGAGTAACACAAATGATACACTTGAAATGTATTTTGCTCATTGAAAGTACATCCATATATATATATATATATATATATATATATGTTACACCGTCCTTTCTAACACAAGGGAATTACACCGGTTCTCACTATATATAGTGCCAGTAATACCTACCCGGGGTGTAAGCAGCGACAGTACTACAACTGCCTAGCTGAGTAGTACCCGTTTCCTACCTTTGTATCTGTGATGTTAAATACACTTGTTCCTTAAACCAACCTCGACTTGATTTTCTTCTTTTTACTGTTGTGCCACGACACAACAATATATATATATATATATATATATATATATATATATATATATATATATATATACAGTGTCATTCAAAGCAGACTGTTTCGCTGTTTCGCAGCTCTTCAGTGTGGCTAGACGTCCGATTGCTTCAAGTCGGGATCAAAACCCGACCGATTTGACATCAGTTAGATAACGTCGCACGGCAGAGAAGAAGGGAAATTTTAACGTTTTTTCTATACGAAATACGCCAGGGCCCTGGAGAACTCAATTCGTACTTGAAGTTTAATGTATAACTAAGTGTATCAAAAATACTTATTCAAACTTTGGTGGTGGATTCCTCACACCAAAACAAGGACAAAAGTCAATATAAACATAGATACGAAAATCCTTCGGTTTTAGTTATTATTAAGTTCAAAGAAAGTTTAAGGTAGATGGCGCTGTGTTGCCAGGTATCCTAGGTTACATTTGTCATTCGTGTACATTTGTGGCTAGTCTGTGTTCATCGTTTAACGTGTACAGTACTGGGTTAACTGAGAAATGTTCCGTTTAACAATGACTGGATATCCATATGGTGAGTAGACGGATATGATTTTTACATACGACCGCGCGAATAGTAATGGACGCGAGGCTGCATGACTATCAGATTGAGTTTCCAGAACGAAGACAGCCGATTCACCCAGCCTTTACTGTTGTTTATCATTGCGTTGCTGAGACAAAATTCGTGGCACCACAAACTATGGATCGAGAAAAACCGAGATCCGCTCGTACGCCTGACTACGAAGAACACAGGCTGTCGGAGACAATCAAGGTATTAGAACCCGTCAAGTAGCACTAGCATGTCGTATATCTCATAGTACCAAAGTGCTCCTATATCCGTATCATTTGCAAAGTATGCAGGGTCTTTCGCCCTCTGATCGCTCACTACGGGAGAACTTTTACCGATGGTTTATTGCACAATTTTGTTTGATTAAAAAGGATCGACGAAGTCTGCTTAATATTTTATTATATATATATATATATATATATATATATATAAATATATATATATATATATATATATATATATATATATTGTATACAAAACAAGTTTAATTAAAAACAAAAAGGTCTGACTGTGTAATTTTTTATTATATTTTACAATTTTTGAATAAGATATTGAGTATTGTGTCCGAAGTTGTCGATAAACTGTTCGAAGTTCATATTTTGTTATTTTTGTCCAAGTACTTTCGACTATCGTAGTCATTATCAAGAACCAATATGGTGTCTGTGTGGTATACGTTTGTCTACAAATACGTTGGTTTACACCCAAGTATTCTTTGGATTGCACTGAGTTTCGACAGGTGACTGGTCAATCTACAAAAGAGTGTGATACATCTGTGCGCGATGTAAGTATATGTTATTGGTCCTTACCTACAACTACAGAATGAACTCTTCCTAACACTATGTATACTACGCCTCTCAAGAGAGAGAGAGAGACGAATCGAGTCGAGCCGATAGTAGTTCACTCCAAACCAGACTGACAGTCATACTAACACCTTCCACATCTTGTATTATTATTCCGTGTAATATATCTTCATTATTTCTACTCTTGTGTTCGTGTTGTTCTTCCTTGGTCCTAACCTGGACCATAATAGTATATAATGTTGTTTATTTTTCCTCATCAGTGCTGGAGAGGCAATCTTCTAAACTGTACGAGAATTCATAGACAACATTATTTTTACATAGGTGTTTTTTGATGTCCGGTGTTATTGGTAAAAATTAAATTAGATGTTTTCAACTTTTTATAGTAGAAGCAATCCATGCAAACATCGACCAGCACATCAGGAACGACAAAAATATAATTATCAACATAAGACAAATACAAGTAGATAACACCAAAATACTATATAGCACCCAATACAAGGAAAGACTGAAAATCCTAGACAGTATTAATATAACAAAATAAACAATCCATATTAAATAAAATATCGTTCATCAGAGGAGACGGTGCCTTGAAGTGAATATAATATAATTAATGTTTCATATATCATATTAGTATTAAAAATGTTTCATATATCATATTAGTATTAAAAATGTTTCATATATCATATTATTATTAAAAATATTTCATATATCATATTAGTATTAAAAATGTTTCATATATCATATTAGTATTAAAAATATTTCATATATCATATTATTATTAAAAATATTTCATATATCATATTAGTATTAAAAATGTTTCATATATCATATTAGTATTAAAAATATTTCATATATCATATTAGTATTAAAAATGTTTCATATATCATATTAGTATTAAAAATATTTCATATATCATATTAGTATTAAAAGTTTCATATATCATATTAGTATGAAAAATATTTCATATATCATATTATTATTAAAAATGTTTCATATATCATATTAGTATTAAAAATGTTTCATATATCATATTAGTATTAAAAAAATAAAATAAATCTAATTCTTTACGTGTGGCCTATATCTACATCTATATTGTCCTTCACGACTGTCATCAGAACTTAATAAATACCTTTTAAAATGAAGTCGTCTAAAACGATTTTTTTGTAATCTTTATTAACCCAGGCAAGGCAGTGCAGACACTAACAAGCAAGGGGTTAGAAGATGGGGTGGAATTAGTAACGAATAGGCAGAGGAAAGAACAACCAGGAGGACAGTAGTCAGCGACTGACATTGCACTTAAGCTTTTGCAGCTTAATATTGACTGAAAAGCATGGGACCGGAAGGGAGTTCCACAGACGAGACCTGCGAGAAAAGAAACCGTTAGCATAGAATTTACGGCTAAATCTAGCCAGCTCAACTGTAAACTGATGTCATCTCGACGCTAGTCTAGTATTGCGCTTAAATACAGTCTAGGTGCCATAGCGAAATGCTCGTCGATCAATTACCATGAAAATATTTATAAAAAAGCCACATAGAGGCAACCTTACGGTGGTGGGCAAGTGACTTAAGCCGAGCCACCAGATCAGGACCAATAATATTGCTGATTCTTCTTTCGATCTTATCAAGGTGCTCCGGGTAAACAGCAGGGGCACAGGACTATATATGTCCGCAATATTCTAAGCATGGGCGAATGGTAGACTTATAGTTATGCAAGATATATTCCGGAGAGAAACATTGTATCATCCGTCACAGTGAAACAACCTTCTTAGCAGCTGACCTAGCAATGGATTCAATATAGTCTTTCAACTTCACGTTGGCTGAGAACGTTAGCCCGAGTCACTTTCCTGGAGGTTAGCATCAGCCATGCCGATGGAAGGTCTTCTTCGTGACACTCCTTGGAATGACATCTTCAAAAATCCCAATTGAAAATTTCGTCACTGAGGTTTCTTCGTGTACGCTTGAATCCCTTCTCGGAAATTCCAGGTGAAACCGCAATCCTCTCCACGGTCCACACCAGCATGCCCGGCCGCCATAGCGCATAGAAACAACTATATCCGGCTATACCAGACTGATAGCTCTAGTCATAACACGGACCTA
Source organism: Acanthosepion esculentum (assembly GCA_964036315.1). Taxonomy (NCBI): domain Eukaryota; kingdom Metazoa; phylum Mollusca; class Cephalopoda; order Sepiida; family Sepiidae; genus Acanthosepion; species Acanthosepion esculentum. The sequence continues at coordinate 55,742,274 of OZ038506.1, forward strand.
TGAGCTACTACCCGTAACAAATGTAAGAGAGTCCTCGAAGGAGCTAAGAGAATGAGACACAGCATAGCCTCTAAAACCTTTGGCACTCATGATTACTGGCTTCTCTGTAATAGGGTACTTAATAACTGCAAGGTCTCTATTCACCTCACTTCAATCGTGTTATCATCCTTTGCTAGTAAAGCTGAATGCTTTGTCCGTAAATTCTCCTTAAAATCTATTCTTGACTCATCCTGAATATCCCTGTTGAACTTCCCAATTAGAACCGAGTCTCTGTTAAGTGATATGCATATAACCCCTTCCATCGTTTCTACTATCATCTCTAACCTAGATCTCCACAAAGCATGTGGATCTGATTGTATCTCTGTAACAGTCATTAAGCTCCCGAACTAGCTCCTGTTCTCTCTAAACTTTATAATAAATGGCTCGCTGCCTCCTGCTTTCCTGCCTGCTGGAAGTCATCGTCTGTTGTTCCAGTTTTTAAGAACTCTGGTGAACCGTCCGACCCATCCAAATAGTGCCCTATTATTTTATTATCTTTTTGGGAAGCTCTTAGAAGCCTTAACCAATGCTGAATTGGTTCATCATCTCTCATCGCAGGGAATTTTCTCAGACAAGAAATACGGCTTTCGTTTTTCCAGGTCAAATGCCGATGTACTAACGATAATTGCGGAAAGAGTCTATGATACACTAAATAAAAACGATGAAGCCCGGGCTGTAGCATTGGACATCTTAAAAGCCTTCCATAGGTTCTGGCATTCAGGACTTCTCAACAAGCAGAAAAGTTACGGTATCTTCGTACACATTTTTGAGCTGATCCAGCCGTTCCTATCAAATCGATCGTCCTGGGTATGACGATAAACTACATCCGCGTCCTGGGTAATACGATAACCTACGTCCAACAGCAAGGCCTCTGATTAGGAAGTTTTCATGAGCGTGGAACCACCTCTTAATTACTGGTGTTCCCAGGTTCACCCTGACCCGGGGTGGTAGCACCTGTTAGGGTCCCAACTATGGGCAAATAGTTAACTCCGAAACTGACGTAAAAAGCATTATAAAAGTGTAAAAATGGGTTTTAATACCAGAAATACTTAGTAAAAGAATTGTTACCAGAAATAAATTTTTGAAGAAAAAAAAACTATTACCAGCAATACGTTTTAAAAAAAAATATTACCAGCGATACATGTTTTAAAATAATATTACCAGCTATACATTTTTGAGGAAAAAATATTATCAGAAATAGATTTTTGACAAAACAAAATATTACCAGGAAAAAAAGTTGTCGGCATTAAATAACCCAATGAGGTTGATATGCCGTAAAACAAAATAAACCAAACCATCAAATCGTGAAATGAAAATTGGCCTGAACGGCCACTCATCTACATCCTTTCTTACTAACGCGGGTGTCCCCCAGGGCTCTCACTTTGGTCTTACGCTGTTTTTAATCTTCGTTAACGACTTTCATGACATGGCATTTAGACTGACGACACTAACATTTACTCCTGCCTCGGTAGTAAGGCTGACAAGGTCAAAATGGCAGCTGGTTTCCAAAACGACCTCAAGATGTCATTAACTGGTGCAAAAAAAAGGCATGTTAATTTTAACGACTCCAAAACTAAACTTCTCTCCATTACCGTTACGCATGACGTCACGATAGAACATTTCAAACTTCCAGCCTCCCAAAGAATACCACGATGTTGAGAAAGGATTTCTAACTACAACGCAGACGCCACATTGGTTCTTGATAATGGCTACGATAGACGAAAGTACATGAGCAAAAATAAGAAAATATGAATATTTTCATTCGTTTTATAGGCATAAAATATCACAGAAAAGTATATATTTTTAGTTGATGCATTTTATATGCTATCCGAAAAAATGTTTGGTATCTATGCTTTTGGAATAAAGAAGTAAATTTTGGTTAGAGCTTAATAAAACTTGTCACATCGTGAACCTTGGACATTTTTTCATAATACATGATGCGACAGAAATACCTCCAACGTAATAGTAAGAGATTAGTGGCAATGGTGTATTCATCTAGCTAACGTATTAACATTATGTGGGAGGTATTTCTGCTGCACCCTGTATTAGCCATTATATATATATATATATATATATATATATAAATATATATATATATATATATATATATATATATATATATATATATATATATATATATATATATTTGTGTATTTAGGCAGCAATCCTTCTTTCAAGCACATTTCAATCAGTGATTCATTTTTTTTTTTTTTTTTCAAAACACGGTCAAGATATTATGTCCATGTTCAAAGTTAATATTATTAAGTGTTGGTTTGCTTACTTTTATAAGTAAGGCTTCCATTATTTTTAGCCTTTTTTTGCAAGTGGATGATGCATGAATGAATCACTTTATAAAACATACACATAACAAACTATTTCTAATTCTAACAGTTGAAATATAATCCTTGATAATGGCTAAATGTATAGCCGAAAGCGCTCGGAAAAGAACATTCGAACAATTTTTATATAATTTATCCTCTGAATAGAAAAACTTTATTAGATCGCACGAGAAATTATATAAAAAACTAAATAAAAGCACCTTGTCAGTCGTTTTTAATGAAATATATATATATATATATATATATATATATATATATATATATATATATATATATATATATAGGGTGTGGCAGAATACTTCCCATATAATGGTAAGATATTAGTGGCAATGGTGTCTTCATCTAGCTAATGTCTTACCATTATGTGGGAGGTATTTCTGGGATGTATATGTGAGAGGTATTTCTGCCAAACCCTCTATGTACTAAGCGTAAGTTAATACTTGCACAAAACCGTATAAAAGAAAAGAAAGATGATTATCTTGCAAGGAAACTGAGCCTGCCTTCCTAGAAATTCAGCATTCAAAACACTGGCTTTTAACTGGAATCAAACATTGTCCTCTGGCATCGACAGGAAACACACAAGAATTTCAGTCACGCGACAGAAGTAAGTTTACCACAGCCTGGCGCAACGCCACATCAGCAGGTCACTCGGTGGAGGGGACGTACTGAACATAAGAACCGGTCTGCGAGTGTGCCAACCATCACGTTACAATACGTCGGTCATTCTAGTTTACTAAAATTTTACCTGCTTAAATGGTTTAAAAAATCTCAACCGATTTGTCATTCAAAACAATCAGTTGCGATGTATGAAGCGATTTCATTATTCTTTTTTACAATAATGCGCACCCTATACAAGGCCTAAGAGCCACTCGAAGTAGAGGGTTACAGAGTAAGAGGTACCGTTTATGGGGATATGTGGGGAAGATAACGGTTAACCCTAGACTTGAACAGGTTAAGACTGTAGTGGTCGGGAAAGCATCTTCTTGGGAGACGATTCCGCAAATCAACGGTTCTTGGGAAGAAGCTGATCGAGTGAAACTTACATCTCAACAATGGAATACCAAGGGAATTAGAGTGGTTAGTTACAATGTGAGTGTCATGGCGGACCTTAAATTTGATGGTTGGAACTGGCGGAACAGAGGAATGTTGTTCGTCTGAACACTTTCCATGGAAATAGCGCGAGATACTTGCGACATGGGAAAGGGGTTGCAGCGTGGAAATAATTCAGCATCCACAGGGAAGCAGTGACGATTTTATTTGTATTCGTAACTGATAAAGATACGAGTACAAATACGTGCTGTTGTCTTTATCATTCAGACGAGTGCTGATCGGTTATGTAATATCAGTTCTCCTAAATGACAGTGAATGTTGAACAATCACCTCGCAGGTGAAGAAGGGACAAAGCAACAGAAATATTTCTTTTCAAATTTATTTCTTTATTAATTAATTTGTAAACAATAAATATCGCAATCTATTTGGTTCACAATTTTTGATAATCTTGTATATAACTCCAGTCGTGTTTTTTTTTTTACATTAACTTTCACGCAAATAACGTTGGTAAAGGTAAAAATCTATCACTTCTCCATCCAACTATAGGCTGAATAGCAGGAGAGACTGGGTCCTTTGAAATGTTATGTAATATCAACCTCCTATATGGCGGTGAATGTTGGACAATCTCCTCACAAATGAAGAAGGGACTTGAAGCAACAGAACTGTGTTTCTACAGAAGGATGCTAAGAATACCATTGACCGAACATGTGAGCTAGAGACAATGGGAACAAAAACGATGCTTCTGTTTAACATCAGGAAAAGACCGTTGAAATTTCTGGGGTACATAATGAGGAAAGGTGGTTTGGAAAATGTCATACTCACATGACAGATTGAAGGTAAAAGACAGAGTAAAGCAATACACAACCTACCTGGTGAGCTTGAGTGAATGGATGAGGAAATAGGATTTGGGAAAGATGGCAAAAAGACAAAAGTTATTAAGAGCTACAAAGTACAGGCAGTTGTGGAGAGCCATGATCGACAACGACCTGTAGATTTTAGATGTTGCTTCAGTGACTAGAAATGAACTGAAAAATCGTAATCAAAAATATGGCAGCTTAAAAAACAGGGAATTTTTTTTCTTTGAACAATTTTTGTAGATTTGCATTCATTAAACTTTCCTTTTTTGTATTTCTTTTTTATCATTTCACCACAAGCAAAGGGTTGCAGAAAGTGAAAGAGAATGAGAAGACTTTAGTGGGGAGGATTGAGGAAAAGACAAAAAAGACAGAAGATGGCGACTGACGTTGCATTTAAATTTTTGAAGATTGTAGCTATCAGGGAAGCAAGAAATCGGAAGTTCCACAGGCGAGAAGTGCGAGAAAAGACTGTTAGAATAGATGTGGAGGTTGCATCTAGCTTGTTCGGCAGTAGAAGCGTGGGGGCTAGTTGTTAATCTCGTAGAACGCTTAAATTCCTGTAGTCGAAGCACCAGGAAAAAAAACTCATCAGAACAGTTGCCATGAAAATATTTGAAGAAAAGACAGAGGGAAGCCACGTCACGTTGGTCAGGATCGATTACATTACAGATATTCTTTGAAATTTGTCAAGAATCTCGAGATATACATTAGGAGACCCAGACCAGTTATGGAAACTGTATTCAATGCACGCTAAGAAATTTGTCAGAATTGAAAAATATCTTTTCATCGTTTTAGAAGGTCCCGTTCATAAAATGAATAAAGTGTCAAATCGACCTCTGAATTTTGAAGAATCATCTGTAATTTTCTTTTATCTACAAATACCAAGTTTAAAATTGTGTTTACGTCATTGATAACTGCGTACTATTACGAATTGGGAAAAAGGACATCATCAGTCCTACGAAGATATCAATGATGTACGCACAGTTTCAAACTTGACATTTGTAAATAAAAACATGACTCCTTAAAAAGTGATCTAAACAAAACCTGTGCTCCATACTTGTGATCTTGTGCCAGACCTTATAAAGCTTAGTAAATAGCTATCATGATAGCTATTTCGAATGTGAACTTGGATTTTTATTGCTTAAAAGAATTGAAAATGATGTAATGGCTAGAGCCTCGGGGCGAGAACTCGGCGAGGCGAGTTCGAATTCCGCTCACAATTTTTATTCACTTTCGCACAGATCCCTTTGGGAAAGGTATCAATCCATCTCTTATTTCCCCCCAGATATAGGCTAAATAGCAGGCCATACTGTACACTCTAGCTGTTAACTATAACTAAAGTCTGATCAGCATAGTTGCAGTATAAACCACAGGTTGACTCTATGTGTTTTGAAGAAACACAAATGGGCCTGAGCAGATGGTCATGCTCGGAAATGAACATTGATGCTGGAGAGAAGAAGCCATATTCATTCGCAGGGTGCCTTGAAGTCAAAACAACTTTAATGATGATTTAAAAACCAAAAAATAAACAAATTAATGACCTTGATGTATGAGGTCATGCTGAAAAGTTTTCGGCACGACTCACTTCCCAAAATCAGTAGTTTGATAAATATCAGCTATTGAAATACTGATTTTGCGGGTAAGTGAATCAGGCCCAGAAGTTTTAATCACTTTAGAAGAAAATAAATATTACCAGCAATACATTTTTTGAAAAAATGTTACCAGCAATAAAAATGTCGGCATTAAATAACCCATTGAGGTTGATATGCCGTAAAACAAAACAAACCAAACCAAAGTTAATATTCTGTTTGTTTTCATATTCTAGCAGAAAGTAAAAGGACGAAGAATCAGAAAAGAAAAGAAAGAAAAAGAAAATTATAATTTTATATACTATTTGGTTTTATGGTAATTTCACAGTATCAAAACCCTGTATTAGTATGACAAAGGAAATAACGCACTAGCACATCAGTCTCTCATCACGCATCAAGCAACGAGAATTAAAGTGTAAACCTCGTTGTACTCGGTCCATTTCGTTAACCAAGCCGATACCATCTGTCTGTTAGCGATTTAATAAGATGCCTAAGGTGTATAATTTAAGAACCAGTATTATCCGGATAAACATACGAGTTTATTCTTTTATATCATGTTTTCGGGTCGAGTAGATACAAATCTCTTTGATTATCAGTAGACGGTTGTTTTTTTGTTTTTGTTTTTGTTTTGTTTTGTTTGTGTGTGTGTGTGTGTGTGTGTGTGTGTGTGTGTGTGTGTGTGTGTGTGTGTGTGTGTGTGTGTGTGATGGGATAGAGAGAATTGAACCGGTTTGATAGCTGAATAAAACCGTCGCAGTTTTAAATTACTTGAATTCTGAATATTTTCACGATTAATCTTCGACTTGTCTTTTCTTCTTATTGTTACTACTTCTTTTTATCACAACCATGAGGACATAACTCTGAATACAAAACCGTGAAGAAGACAGGGAAATCACCCCATTATCTTTCCCAAGAAGTCAGCAATTCACAGGTAATAAACAAGAGGAAGCTGTGGAGATCCAATATTAGCTATCTCCTTAAAGGAAATAGCATTTAATAAATAAAAAAAACTAAATTCCAACAAGAAATTACACCCCTATTTTTTTTTTATTATTAATCATTTGACCTTAAGCAAAGCAATAGTGCCACAATGATGCAAGGGTCTACTGGGAGTGAAAGAGGGTAAGACTTTAGTAGGAACCGGAAACCCAATCCTAAACCGGAAACAAGAGATAAACCTCTTCTCTGTTGCGTGCAGAAGTGGCGAGCAGATAGTGTGATGGCACCGGGCATCCATATTGGGAGGGCATCCAATCAAAGAGTGAAATAAGAATTTAGTTTCTGAAATTTGAAATTGTCTGTACAAGCGTCCTACAGTCCCACAAGCTGTTGTGAATGTGGATCCGTGTTTTGATAAGCGAGATCGGAGTAAGCCTCCACCCTACTTGCGTCTTAGGGCCATACAATCGAGGCGTTGGCTCCGGCCATCACCAAACTTCTGCACATCACTGTCTCTACTCCTGTTCAATAGGCAGGAAAGTCACGGTAATTCAAAGTTTATAAAGAAAAGGAATCTGTGGAGAGCCATGGCTGATTTTGTCCCAAATGGACATTGTATTTTTTTTAAAATTACAACATTCAAAGACAACTATTCCTATAAACTAGTAGCGGAAACAAGTGTGAAGTAGTAGCTTCTCACGAAATATGAAATCGTATCCATTCTAAACGTGCCCTTAACCAATTCAGCGGTAAGAGTCTATCGTTAGGCAGTGTACAAATCTATAGTCACTATTCACATTATTCTGACTATTGTCCTCATCTTTGTTGCCATATTTATCACAACGTTTCGGCCGTTGTACGTTCCGGCCTTCTTCAGGTGGTTGGACTGTCGAACTGAACCCTTTATTTCCTTTATTTATTGGGTCCTGTCACTGGATATAACTAACGCCTTTATGCACTGTGCCATGTGTCCTCAAGGACACATGGCACAGTGGGTAAAGGCGTTAGTTAGATCCAGTGACAAGACCCAAAGAGTGTGAGTTCAATACCTGATTAAGCAGTGGAGAACGTGGAGAGGTGAATTAATAGGAGATAACTGATAACTGACATCCATCAATCATGGCGCGTGGAACTAGAACAAGAGCGAGCGAAATAAAGTGTTCAGTTCGACATTCCAACCACCTGAAGAAGGCCGAAGCGTATAACAGCCGAAACGTTGTGATAAATATGGCAATAACCCGAATAATGTAAATAGTGTACATAATACCTCATCTCAGAAATATAGACAAATCTGTAGTCATATTATCATCTCTCTTTAAATCTTTACACCATGTTGTTTGCTAGTTTTTACGAATAAACAATATGGCGTAAACTGGAGTTGTGATAAAATGAATAAAAGCACAAAAACAAAACAAATAGTGTAAAAAAAGCAGGTTTAAATTCATGGCTTCAGAATCTCATGGTTCTTTGAAATCAGTATTTATATTTGCTTGTTACGAAGTGAGTTTATTTCCTCCAAGAGCATTTAGAACATCAAAAAAATGTCTTTCATTATAGAATCTCCTTGGGCGACTTCCATCAATAGAGGACAATGCTTCGTGACTTCGGTAATAGCGAAACTATGTCAAATGGCTGATGAATTTTGTTTAAGAATTATGACAGGAAAACTGTGTCTCAACTGAAAATCAGCAGCAATTGCGATGACCAAGTTCATGAAAAGAAAATTGTACAACGTCTTCCCAAGAGAAAGGAAAAAAGTTTAATTCAAGCCCGATGTTCATATTTTTCTCTGAAATTTCATGAGTAAATGTTTATCATCGCATCTACAGGCGGGTTGTCACAAAATAAAAAAAAAGGTCAATTTGTGGGTGGTGTAATGAATATCGGCTCGGAATGGGCCAAGTCCGGATTCCAGCCGGGTTCGTTATATTCATTAACGCGCAAATACCCTTTTGGGAAAAATATAAATCCACCTTTTCTCCCCCAAAGCTATGGGTTAAATAGTAGGACTTGTTTGTGGAAAAAAGATTGTTATTCCCAAAAGTTTGTTAATGGAGTATTCTCTCGCATAAAACGAATTATTGTTACAATCCAAAATACGTTTCAACAAAGAGTTGTTAAGCCGTAAAGATCAAACAGATTTCAGATTTTAAAGATCTTATATTTGTTTTATATATGATCCTCTGATAAAATTATTTTTTTTTTAGATCAATTATCCTACGGTGAAAATTTTTGTATTAGATTTTAAATAAGCATTTTTTTTTATGTTCGTTTGTACTTATTTTCTGGAATGAGACATACAGAGATGTTGACAAATGATAAAGCTCAGATCAATAGCATTATCAAAGATTCAAGCCTAAAAGACAAAGTAAATCTTCTGTTTAGTTTCCAGGTTCAGCAAAAAGTAGAGGGATGAGGCTGAAGGTCCCCTATGCCCACCTATAGCGCTGTGGACGCGTACTTTTCATTGAGGAGAGCCATGATCGCCAATATCCTGAATGCGTAGCGCACAAAAGAAGAAGAATGCTTTTAGATAAATTATACCGTTCAGCTCAATAGCATTGTCAAAGATTCAAGCCAAAAAGACAAAATTTATACCCGTCCTGGGTATGACGATAAACTACATCCGCGTCCTGGGTAAGACGATAAACTACGTCCACCAGCAAGGCCTCTGATCAGGAGGTTTTGAGGAGCGTGGAACCACCTAATTGCTGGTGTTCCCAGGTCCACCTTCACCTGGGTGGTAGCACCTGTTAGTTAACATCTAAACTAAGGTTAAAGCACTTTGAAAGTGTAAAAATAGGTTTTAATACCAGAAATAAATTTTTTGAACGAAAAATTATTACCAGCAATACATTATTACCAGCAATACATTTTAGAAGAAAATAAATATTACCAGCAATACATTTTAGAAGAAAATAAATATTTCCAGCAATACATTTTAGAAGAAAATAAATATTACCAGCAATACATTTTAGAAGAAAATAAATATTTCCAGCAATACATTTTAGAAGAAAATAAATATTTCCAGCAATACATTTTAGAAGAAAATAAATATTACCAGCAATACATTTTAGAAGAAAATAAATATTTCCAGCAATACATTTTAGAAGAAAATAAATATTTCCAGCAATACATTTTTGGAAAAAATATTACCAGCAATAAAAATGTCGGCATTAAATAACCCATTGAGGTTGATATGCCGTAAAACAAAACAAACCAAACCAAAGTTAATATTCTGTTTGTTTTCATATTCTAGCAGAAAGTAAAAGGACTGAAGCCCCACCTTCACTGCCACCGTTTTCCCTAAAGTGCCGGAGATGATCTATGTGCTTTAATCAATGGGCCTTCCCTATAAAGTTTTGTTTCCCTAATTTATGAGAATATTTGGTGATACATTATAAATCCCATACAAAATAGTTTGCCAAGAACAAGACGTCTTTTCGATCAGGCTTGAAAGTTCTTCTTGCGTCTTCTTGATATTTAATGCAAGTGGTTTAATACGGTATAACGCCAGACAGCAGGAGGTGAGAAAAGAGTTGGAAGATTGTGCTGAGCCAGTCTACCGAGTGGGGGTGGCTAAATTACCAAGGAAATCAGCATTCGAAATTCTGGCTTTTTGTTTGACCTCGAACACCGGTCTTTCATACCGATTGAGAACGCAAGGAAATCAACCGACGTTAATTATTATTTTTTTTTTTTTTTAGTCATTTCACCTTAAGCAAGGTAATAAAGTCACTCAGACGTAAGGCAGTTACTGAGCATGAAAGAATAATAAAAAGTAAAAAAAAAACATTATTAAGGAGCGAGAACAATAGAAGAAGACGAATCCATAGATAAAGTAATTAACGATTGACAGTGTATTTAAATTTTTAAAGATCAAAATTGGCTGGAAAGCAAGAAGCTGGAAGAGAGTCCCACAAGCGAGAAGTGTGTGTGAATAAACTGTTAACATAACACCTACGGTTACATCTAGCCAATTCAAATATGAAAAAATTAAAGGAAAAGTGGAAATATTAATAATGACAGAAGAAAGAACAACCTTTTGTTATGTTTTGAGAATATTATTTTATAAACGGGAACAGCAAATTACACTTGAAAGGAAAAATAAAGTTTAAAGTAAAAATAAATCAACCTTTTTTTCAGACAGGTCGAACAAACCTGGCCAATCAAAAACATACGTTTATTTACAACCGAATCTTATAATACCAATTGGTCGTAGAGAGTTATACGCTATTGAATCGCCTCGTGAAACCTAGAGACTTTGAAAGTAAGCCGAGGCGTACATTGAATTTATCGATTTATTTGGTGATTTTTCATCGAGAAATTATCCTTTTTTGCATTCTGTTTCCAAGGAAAAGACCAAATCCTGATATTGTTTCAGATATTATGATATCTGTTTTCAAAATAAAATTGTCTTAACGAACCGATGTTAGGAAAATTCTCAGAATATATTTATAATGATATTCATATCGAATGAGTTTCAGCTTATAATATTGGAATATTAAAACATATTGATAATAACTTGTTTTGGGGATGTTAGGATTTTACTATGTAGATTAAATACAGCGAAGTTTTATTTATAAATAAATCCAAAATTAATAAACTATAAAAACAGATATTTTTGTTAATCACTTCAGCCCAAGCAAGACGATAATCCCACTAAGACGCGGGGGACTACTAGGAGAAATTTTCAGAATATATTTATAACTAGCTTAAATGTCGCACTCCTTGCGGACTTTTAACCTAGCCCCTGCGGAGGGCTAATTTGGTCTCCGGCCCAAAACTAAAGGGGCCTCTGGTCCAGCTTAGAAAACAGAAATAATAATTTTGAAGAATTAACTTTGAATTCCTCAATTCACTCTATGGAAATTCAAAACGTCATTTTAACTCTGATTCGAGCAATAAGTCCAATTCAGGCCAAAAGACCGATTGGGGCCTAAATTCCAATTCAGGCCGAAAATTGAGTTCTTCAAATCACAAACTCTGCGAAACTCCAAAACCTCACGTTACGAAACCGCTCACTTTAATTGTTGGCATTTTGAAGGACTTAGATTTATTTTCTCCATTCACAAAGGGTTGAAGATATTTGAAACTGAATTTAAAAGAAAAAAAAATTGATTTCACAAAGTGTTGAAGATATTTGAAACTGAATTTAAAAGAAAAAAAATTAACTTCACAAAATGTTGAAGATATTTGAAACTGAATTTAAAAGAAAAAAAATTAACTTCACAAAGTGTTGAAGATATTTGAAACTGAATTTAAAAGAAAAAAAATTCATTTCACAAAGTTTTTGTGTTACTTTAAACTCAATATAAAATTTTAAAAATGAAAATCTATATTTTTTTTTCAATTATTTTAAAATTTGAATTTTGAACGGTTCCCTCCTCAGATGGACACAAATCTCAATACTGGATGGTCAAGCACCAGATGAAGGGCAGATTTTCAATCCGGGGCTCATACTAATTCTAAAAAGGTATAATATGTCTATGTAGAGAAAGTTTGGCCCGTGTTAGAGGGGTTCCAGACAATGGACGGATAGATAGAATTTGCCGATTATTTAGATGATATGACCTTTATATCATAATGAATGAGTTTCAATATATACTAATAAAAGATATTGGTAATAACTTGAGCTGGGTGCTTTATATCACGTCTCCCTTCGTAGCAGAAACAAGTTTTTGATTTAACGCAAATAAAACCTGGCTTGGGTGTGAGGTGCACTGTAGCCGAGTGCTTTAAAGAACGCTGGATCAGACGGTGGTTTAAAGAGTGGGATATGGATTCAAGTCCTGCTCAAGGGCACATTTTTTTATGAAGTTCTCTCGAATGTGCTGTCCGGTAGACGAAATAAAAACTGTTTAAAAACGGGACGTTCTACTGAAATACGAGTATCTACTAAAAAAAAAAAAAAGAATTGCATTTGAAGTAATAAAAACTTTTCAGTGTATAATTCGAATATGATACAATGAAAATTTCTCATAAAAATTTAGCTGATAATTGTCTGAAGCTACGGACTTACTGATCCACTCTCGTAGTTCTATCAAGCATATGAAGCACTGTTACATATTATGGAGACGTATGTAGATAGTCAGAAAGGAAGAAAAGAGTTTATTATTATTTCCCTGCATTTGCACGTTCTAGTTTGGTGTCTGGTGATCATCGTTAAAGTCTGAGTGAAATCATAGATCCTCAAATCTCCAGCACCCTATTCAGTACCCTCACACAACCCTGCCCACGATATCAATGTTTTGGCGCGGTTTCAAGTACAACTATTATGAACACGACCCATGTCTTCATATTTTGCCTTTTCAGTTCCTTTATTCAGAATTATCAAATCCGATCTTTTGCTTGGATGGAGGAGAAAAGGCTGAATGTCGAAACTCCAAACTATTTTTTTTTTCAGGATAGGACATCATATGTGGTCGAGCTTGTGTCGTTTGCACAGTTTCCATTCTATAACCGTTGCCACCCTACCGTGTCCTTTTTTTGTATTCTTTTAGAACCAGTTTGTCGCGTACAGGGTGTGATGGGTAAATTGTCGCCATTATATGTTTTTAATTTCGCGCATGCGTGTTGTTTGTTTTTTATTTTATCGACTGCATAGTATAATAGGGTCAGTTGGTAACCGACTCTGAGAAGAAGAGCACCATGACGCAATTCATCTCGCCAGAAATTTGGAAACGGCATGCCGTACTGCTTGGCATTCGCGCCGGAAGCTTCAATACGAACATTTCGGTGTTTGGGCATCAATTTGAGGGTAGTGCAGATGATTCGGAAAGAGTTGGATGATATATCAAGTCAGCATCATGGTGTTTGGAGTGATCACTCGTGATGGCGACGTTATGCCTCCATTCATCTTCCCTCAATGCCTCAGACTCAACACGGAGACCTACATCAAGTGCCTTAAGGAGGTAATGTTGCCCTGTGTCAAGAGGATTGCTACTGGAAGACCCTATGTATGGCAAAAGGACTCTGCACCATGACACACAAGCAGTATAACCCAATTATAGCTGTCAGACAATTTCTGCGACTATATCACCCCTTACATCTGGCCACCCAACTCACCAGACTACAACCCCCTTGATTATTATGTGTGGGGTGCAGTTGAGCGAGAGACCAACAAAACTCCTTGTAACACCAAAGATGAACAGAAAACAAGGATTATGGCAGCATTCACCAACTTAAACAAGGAGACCGTCCAGAAGAGTTGTAGAAGATTCCGAGTGTCGCCTGGAGGCCGTGGTTAAAGTTGATGGCGATTTTATTGGATAAATTTACTCTTTAGAATTTCAAGATATTTTTGTGTAATTTTGGTAAATATATATGTTAAAGTGAGATGTCAGTATTGTTTTCATTTTTTTTTTTTTTTTTTTTGCGTAATTTTGACGACAATTTATCCATCGCACACTTTACACTCATTTATCTGTTTCATCTATTCATCTTTTTCATCTATTCGTCTCTTTCATCTCTTTCATCTCTTCATCTCTTTTACATCTTTCATCGCTTTCATTAATTTCTCCACAGCTTGCACTGTTTTTCTACTTGGTTTTGCTTCCTTTTGTTTGTTTGTTTCCTTTTAATCTTTAGTTCGTCCTGATGCACTTGTTCTGAGATATTTTTTTTTTAATTATTTCACCCCAAGCAAGGCCGGAATGCCACTAGTAGGCAGGGGGTTACAGAGAGTGATATAAGAGAAAAGACTGAGTAAAAGGAAGATTGAGGAAAGGACAAAAGATGAACGGGATACAAGAAGATAGAAAATTGCGTTTGACGATTTCCATATAATCTCTTGCTGTTATCTTTGGGACGTAAAGCTTTGTGCATAATGATTAGTTTGCTAATACTTCTTAAGATAATATCCTCATTGCATTGTTATATGTATTTATCCATTTTAATTTTTAACATTTGGACACAAGTTTTGAATCCATGTTGTGTGCACAGATCCCATTGTCAAAATTCCAAAATATTTTGTGACCTTTGTTTTTCGGGACAGTCTCTGAGTTGTACTGATAGCATATATAATCGAGCCCATGTCGTTTGTAAAGTTTCCAGTCTATAACTGTTGCCACCCGGTTGTGTCGCTTTTTTTATATTCTTTTAGAGCCAGTTTGTCGCATACTCTGGTTATGTCTTTTACCGTTTTATGTCTTTCACCACAGAGGTGGTGTCTGCTATATTTTTTCCACTTTGTTTCGTTTTGTCTGATTTTGTTTTTTTAATCTCCGGCTTTTCGCAGTTTCCCTACACGCAAGCCACCAATCTGCCACTGGGTGGAATGCCACTGGGTGGAATGCCACTGGGTGGAATGCCACTGGGTGGAATGCCACTGGGTGGCATACCACTAGTGTTCACCGCTGATAGCCCGCCGTCGGACCGCCGGCGTTGTCCCTCTCGGCAATGTTACCACTGGCAGACCGCTAGAGGCCCACCGGTGGCCTGTCGGTGGCTGCCACCAGAAGACCGCTGGCGTTGCTATCAGCGGCCCGCCAGCGGGCCACTAGCCGCTTGCGTGTAGGGTTGTCCTGATGCACTTTTTCTGAGCCGTGTCCATAATGCTTACCGTTTCTATATTGATGTTGCCTCAGCGTCGCCACATCTATGAATGTTTGGTCTTCGCTTTTAAATTCTAAGTAAAACTTTATCCTTTTTCTTATTTTTATTTTCTTGTTACGGCTTTCACTCCTCCCATATTTGTCGTTTTTTTAGGGGGGGGGGTTCTTTCGCATATTTTCAGGCATTTCTGAAAATAGTATTCTCATTAGATTGTTGTATTTATCCAGTTCCATTTTTGCCATTTAGGCATAGTCTTTGATTCTGATGAGCCGACTGCCACTTTCCTTCCTTCATTTTCTTTTTTCATATAATCTCTCTCTGTTATCTTTGGGACGTAAAGCTTTGCGCATAATTATTAGTTTGCTAGTCTATCGATCCATTGATTTCAGTTCCTTTTTAGTCCAGCCAAAGAATGGTCCTGTGTATCTAACTATCGATACTGTCCAGATGGCCATTCCTTTTATCAGGTTTCTGCTATTTAGTCTGGTTTTAAATATTTGTCACCCCCCACCCTCCTTATGTATTCTTTCATCTCTTACTGCTTTATTGAGTCACATTCCGAAATATTTATGTTGCCCCGTTCTGTTGATGCTCGTATTGTCTTGTCATGTTATATATATCGATTCCACTGGCTGTGTGCATTACTAACGCTAGGTAGTTGCCTATCCTCCCCACCCCGTTCCATTTTGATGATGTTGCTTAATCTCTTTGTTAATCTGCAATATTATTTGTCCTGACCTGGCATCCTGGCTTCAGTCATTTTCTCACCGACGTAATGTAGCTCCACTGTGCCTTTTCTAGAAATAATTTCATAGTAATTGTTCTGATGAAGTTTGCTCTATGGTACCTAGACTTTATGAATTTAAGGGCAGTACTAGATTGGTAACAAAGTTTCATCATTTTAGAGATGAGATGGCTAGATGTAACATTAAGTTCGTTGCTAGCAGTCTCTTTTCTCGATGGTGGAACTCTCTTCCGGGTCCATGCTTTCCAGCCAACTTGCATTCTCAAAAATTTAAATGCAATGCCAAATGTTATCTACTGTCTTCTTGATTCCTCTTCTTTTATTCTTCTCGCTCCTTAATAATGGTTTTCTTTGCTTATTCTTTCACGCTCAGTAACCCCCTTGTGTCTTAGTGACTTTATTGCCTTGCTTTGAGTTAAATGTTTAAAAAATGTTCTAGGTATTAGATTGAATCATAAGTAATTTCCGTGTATGGCGACCAATTGTAATCAGTCTTTCCTTAAATCTATTATAACAAGAAAGATGCCTTGCTAAAGATAGGTAAAGTATTAAGGAACAGAAAAAATTTAGTTAGACACAAAAAAAGAGTACTGAATTGTTATGTAATATCAGTTCTCCTTTATGGCAGTAAATGCTTGGAAATCTCTTCACTGATGAAGAAGAAACTTCAACACAAATGCGGTTATTCAAAAGGCTGAGCATGTGAGCAACGACGAAGTTTTAGAGAAAAATGTAAATACAAAGGACGCTTATACTTAAAATCAAGAAGAGAAGGATGAAATTTCTAGGACACATAATGAGGAAAATGGGCTTGGAAAATATGATACTCACATGATAGATTGAAGGCAAGACGGACAGAAAAAACGCATAACCTACCTAACGAGCTTAAGTAAATGGATGACAGTAAGAGGTTTAGGAGAAATAACAAACAGGCATAAATTATTAAGAGCTACAAAGAAAAGGAAATTGTGGAGAGTCATGATCGCCAACATCCTTAAGGGACAGGATACAAAGAAGAAGAAGAAGAAATTGAATAAACGTAATTTTGTGCGTGTGGTGGCAACATCGGGACATTATTCATTTAGAGTTCGCAAAATTCCTCGAAACACTAAATGCACATTTATACGTCCAGCAGCAGCAACATGTCCATAAAATATGAAAATACTTTGTTGAACGTAAGCCTTCCCTAAGTTTTATTTTTCCTGTTCCAAGGGAGGAATGGGTCCATTACTCTACCATGCTGGACCAATGCGTGTTGGTAGGGATTACAGCACCTGATATTCCCAAGCGGTAACCCATCTGATCAAGTTCAACGTTTCTTAATCGGTGTTTTAACGTGGCAACGTACACAATGGATTAAAGAATAATTGATTTAACCCCCCTAATGAAGGGACTGAAAGTGCATATACGTCATATAATGTTAGGGCAGTTCAAACAAAGGAAGAACGCTATGGGGCATCTAGAAAAATATGTAATGTGTTATTGGCAAGGAGTCCTAACTGACCGGCAAGTAGGAAATTGGTTTACAAAGTTTCGTTTCATTTTGTCATCACAACACAATTTACTTTTGTCATCATATCACAATT
This sequence comes from Acanthosepion esculentum, assembly GCA_964036315.1. Classification (NCBI taxonomy): domain Eukaryota; kingdom Metazoa; phylum Mollusca; class Cephalopoda; order Sepiida; family Sepiidae; genus Acanthosepion; species Acanthosepion esculentum. The sequence continues at coordinate 55,759,974 of OZ038506.1, forward strand.
TACTTTCGCTATCACACCACAATTTACGATAATTAGAAAAGATAAAGTCAACAAGTAGAGTGTTTTGGTTCCACACATAGCGACACGCCTCCTTTCACAATCGAGACATAACCCGTTCCTTGAATATATAATAAGGGGTGATGAAAAATGGGTTTCATACGACAATGTTCGACGTAAATAAAAGCCGGAGAATTGATAAGGATAAATATCTACAAGCAACCCCAAAAGCTGAGCTTCCATGATAAAAAGCTAATATTGTGCGTGTAATAGAATCTTTGGCCTGTTATTCATTTAGAGTTTTTAAAATGCACTGAAATACTAAATGCACATTTAAATATCCAGCAGCTGCAACGTGTTCATAAAGGTTTGCTCGAAAAAGCGCTCTGAGCTCGTTAATAGGAAAACTGTTCTCTTCCGTGACAAAGCAATGCAACATGCAGCAAGAATAACACAGGGCAAATGTTGGAAGTCGGTTGATCTGTTCTGTACCAGTCGGCTATATTCACCTGACCTTGCACCAGCTTATTATTATTTTTTTCGATCGCATCAAAACGCTTTGATTGGGAAAGTTTTCTCGAATTTAAACCAGGTTCAAGAGTTGGGCGAAAACTATTTCACATCAAATCCTGCGGAATTTTATTCAAAAGGCACCGAAGAGATGCCTTATAAGTGGTACCAAGTCAATGCAAACAATGGAGAATAGATAATTGGAAAAAAAATGTAAATGTTTCGAAGAATAAAGTCGACAAACAAAAAACAGAAGTGATCTATAACTGATGGTGGCGTAATAGATAACGGCTCGCAATTATTAATCGGAGAGCTGAGTTCCAATTCCAGTCGGGGTCCTTATATTCACTTACACGCAAATACCTATGAGAAAGATTGAAATTCATATCTCCCCCCATCTTTTAGTTAATTAGTAAAACTTGTATCAACATATCATTATTATATTTTTAAAAATCTCTT
>OZ038506.1:55765939-55790939 GCA_964036315.1 Acanthosepion esculentum
CAAACTGGTCCATACACTGACGTATATGAACTGTTTACAGTATATTAATTCCACACTCTGACTTTTTCTGATGGATTAAATGTAAGTGGCATCACTAGCTCCAATTCAATTACATACCATTCTGTTTTGGAAAAAGGTTTATCGTAAGTCCTACTTCTTGGAACAATTTTTAAAGAACGTTGATTTATTTTCGAGATAATTATTATCCCAACTATAAATATTATTTTAACTATGAATGCCTATGTGATCAGCATAGCACTCACTTACAGGCTTCTGATGGGGGACACAGGAAAGTTGTTTTCTATTAGTAGATTCGCTTGGGATATAGTAGGGAATGTTTAAAACCCCAGTGCCCATCTCTTCATATCTGTGCTTGTATCCACACAAAACATAGTCTAGAAAGAGATTAAAAAGATCGGAGTTCTCATTTCCTTTTCGTCGCATTCCTGATTAGTTCGAAATGATTCAATATTTGACTCTTCATCAGACAAAAAACGACTTTACACAATTCCTCAATCAAAACGACTTTATACAATTCCTCAATCAAAACAGAGTAGTCAGTGGGGTCACTCCTTGGAAGACGATTTCATGAGTTCATGGTAATGGGGTCCCCTATGAGGATTAAGAGGATATTAACAAATGTTTCTGCAAGACAAGCTGGTTAACAATTACGCTATGACAGTTATACATCTTAATATCCTTAGCTTAATGGAACACAAGACAATATGGAAACTAAGCAGGCGAAGATATATGGTGTTTTGTAATCATATTCCAAATGGAAAGAATATCAATGCCTTGGAAATCAGCATTCGAAATCTTAGCTTTTTACCTGAGTTTGAAATCCAACAACTAACACCATTGTGAAAGATGTCCCGACCTCAGCCATTTTGATTTCAGTAACCAGAATATATAATATTCGTCGCATATAAGGTGCACTTTATGCCCCTGGGAGTAGTGTAACGGTTAACAAACTTGTCTCACTAGAATAATTACGGCTGATTAGGGAGTTCGGTCCTCACCCGTGCCCCATACTTTCGGTCTTGTGCCGCGTCTAAGCTACGCTTAAAAAGTCGTTCAGGCATCTCGGCGTGGTGTAATGGTTAGCAAGCTTGTTGCGCTAGAACAATTACGACTGAGTTGTGAGTTCGATCCTCACTAGATGCCCTTATACTTTTGACCTTGTGCCAAATCTAAGATACGCTTAGAAAATCACCATTTCAGGTGCACTTTAAAAACACCTGTTGCGTCTTATATTCCAGTAGTGAAGCCACAGGTAAAAGACTAACACATAAACACCTACAATTACCACAGAATGAAATATATATGATTATAAATGATTTCTCATTACAGGTCAAAACAATTTTAAAATATATTTTTTAAATGGTGGATGGATCATCAATTTCTTTTTCTAAATATTAAATTTAAAAAATTATAGATGCGTGTTATAGGCTAGTTCATATTAAATGAACAGAACATACGGTGATATGAATTCAGGTCGGGCAGCTAAATTCTTGAATTACCTGAATATAAACATTTTGTTAAAACTCCCAGTTCCAGAAAAAAAAAAAAGAAGTTTTGAAGCAAAATGTAACACTGAACTTAGTGAAAAGATTTCTCGATTCAGTAAACCTGATAAAACTTTAGATGTAAATTCTGCTGACATCTGCAAAGATATTTCGATGCGTCCCACACAGTTTTCTAATACGTTATTTTCAAACCCAACGTTAATCAACTCCGAATTGGTTAAGCATCTTACTTCACGCGACCTTCTTTCAGATAAACAATATAGCTTTTATTTCTCTAGGTCAACTGCCGATGTGTTGACCGTTATTAATGAAATTTCCCTATCAGGCTATAGGAACGGCGAAGCTCGGATTGTGTCTTTAAATATATTTTGGTATGTTGGCCTTCGCCACTGGCGCAAGGACTGTGGTGTGCCTAGCCGAGCTTTTGACGTAATCTAATCGTTCTAAGCAAATCGTGTAATGAAAATCGTGTTCAACGACCACGCTTCTAGATCATTTCACATTAATTCGGGGCTCCCCCCGCCAGGGCTCTATCCTTGGGCCTACGTTGTTTCTTATCTTCAAAGCCCTTCCCGATGCCATCACTTCTCAACTAGGTATTTATGCTGATTGCATAACTATTTATTATCTTAATTTCAATTCCGATATGCCCGACAAAATAAAACTGGCAGTTGCTCTCGAAAATTACCTCCAGTCAGTTGTTAAGAAACTGGCGCAAGAAATGCATTGTTTTGCAATAAATATCTGCTAACTTTTTTAAAACTAAACTTAGTCCTGGAGGCATAGATAAGAGCAAAACTTGATAAATTAAATATTAGACACTACTATACCACACAAAACAATAAAATTGATCAAACAAGCGTTGGTTAATCAAGTATTGTCGTTTGGTGACCATGGGTTCAATCCCGGAATCATAAAGTGAAATAATATAGTCTCGTTCAGGAATGAATAAAAAAATAGCATCACAGGAACCAACATAACATATTGATCAACACGCACAAGATATCCAATATCAGCCAAAATAATGGACACGTGAGGATGGTCAATGTGTACTTAGTCGAAACGTTGTCCCTACAATAATATCTATATAACAATCAAAGATAAGAACAATGGTTAAAATAAGTCAAATTATAGGAACAAGTCCACATCTGAATATATATATATATATATATATTATTAATTTCCTTGTTTAATTAAATTCATTTCGTTTTTTGCTTTGAGAAAGTCCACATTGGACGAAACGCGTCAGCAATTAATAGTGTTTTCCTATTGTCATTTATATTTATAAAGATTGTCTTATCTACAGGTTAACTCTGAGAAATTTTCATATATATATATATATATATATATATATATATATATATATATATATATATATATATATACAGTCCCTTTCAAAAGTATTGAATCGGCAAGACCAATTCCTTTGTTTTTGTTGTTCACTGAAGACATTGTTGTCCACTGAAGATCAAAAGATGAATATGAGACGAGAGTTCAGAATTTCAGTTTTTATTGTATTTACATTTAGATGTGTTAAACAGATTAGGAATCACTGACATTTGTATCAGGTCACACCATTTTAGGTGAGCAAAAGTAAAAGAACAGATAGTTTTAAAGTATATAACATTTAATATTTGGTTGCATAACCCTTGCTTGCAATAACTGCATCAAGCCTGCGACCTACTGACATCGCCAAACTATCGCATTCTTTATTTATGATGCTTTTCCAGACTTTTAGCGTAGCCTCTTTCAGGCAGTTTCTTCCTTCAGTCTCCTCTACAGGAGATGAAATACATGCTCTGTTGCATTATGGTCTAGATGATTGACTTGGACAGTCTAAAATTGTCCACTTCTTTCCTCTGTTGAAGTTCTTTTTACTGTATTGGCAGTATGTTTTGGGTTATTGTCCTGCTGCATGATAGACTTCCTCCCGATTAGTTTTGATGCACTTCTCTGTAACTCGGCAGAAGAAATGTTTCTATAGACTTCTGAATTCATTCTGCTGCTACCATCATCAGTTACATCATCAATAAATATGAATGAGCCTCTTCTAGAAGTAGTCATATAAGCCTAAGCCATCATGTTTCACCCGTCCTGGGTATGAAGATAAACTACATCCGCGTCCTGGGTAAGACGATAAACTACGTCTAACAGCAAGGCCTCTGATCAGGAGGTTTTGAGGAGCATGGAACCACCTCTTAATTGCTGGTGTTCCCAGGTCCACCCTGACCCGGGGCGGTAGCACCTGTTAGGGTCCCAGCTATGGGAAAATAGTTAGCCCCGAAACTGAGGTAAACAACATTATGAAAGTGTAAAAATAGGTTTGAATACCAGAAATACTTAGTAAAAAATTATTACCAGAAATAAATTTTTGAAGAAAAAAAAACTATTACTATTATTTGAAAAAAATAATTACCAGCAGTACGTTTTTGAAAATAATATTACCAGCTATACATTTTTGAGGAAAAAAATATTACCAGAAGTAGATTTTTGACAAAACAAAATACTACCAGGAAAAAAAAGTTGTTGGCATTAAATGACCCATTGAGCTTGATATGCCGTAAAATTACAGAGATGAGTGACAAAAATTCTGGAAGAAAGTTTTATGGACTGATGAGACCAAGATTAATCTCTACCAAAGTGATGGAATGGCTAAAGTGTGGATAAGGAAAGGATCTGCTTACGATCCAAAGCATACAAGTTCATCTGTGAAGCATGGTGGAGGCAGTATCTTGGCTTGGACTGGCCTGGCTGCTTCTGGAACAGGCTCATTCATATTTATTGATGATGTAACTCATGATGGTAGCAGCAGAATTAATTCAGAAGTCTACAGAAACATTTCGTCTGCCGAGTTACAGAGAAGTGCATCAAAACTAATCGGGAGGAAGTCTATCATGCAGCAGGACAGTAACCCAAACCATATTGAAACCCAAGACAAAAACCAAGCGTAGTCATTGTCATGAGAACTCCGACAATGTTTTTGTCATCATCCGTTTCCATTGCTTACTTTATCCATATATGTTATAGTTTTGGGGGGTTTTTTTTGGTTTTTTATTGAAACAAATAAAGACAGGTATATACATATATGTATATAATTCATTGTATGATATAGAGCTAGATAAAATCCCTTTGAGCAAAAGGCATATTTGACATTCGTTTCTTTTAGTTTTAACTATTGCGGTTCTTTGTTTTCCGTCGTATGAAAGTATTCATGTATCGCAGATATACTAATGCCTATGATTGGGCAACTGGAAACTGGAAATGTTCTCTGTGTCTAAGAACACAAGTAAGAATCAAACGAAATTTACCATTTTATAATGAAATAAATTTTCAAACCCAGCTCTAACAATGTTTCTGTCATCATCTTAAACCCAAATGTCTTCAGTGAATAAGAAAAACAAAGAAATTGGCGTTGCCGTTCCAATACTTCCGAGGAGGCTATATATATATATATATATATATATATATATATATATATATATATATATATATATATATATATATATCCATCTCCTAGTGTACTTCTATGAGTTGGATAATAAGCAGATCCTTTCTTTCTTCACACTTTGGCATTTCCATCACTTCGGTAGAGATTAATCTTGGTTTCATCAGTCCATGAAACATTCTTCCAGAAATTTTGTCGTTCACCTTTGTACTCCCTTGCAAATTCCAATCTGGCCTTTTCATTCTTACTGCTGATGGGTGGTTTGCATCTTGTGGTATGGCTTCTATATTTCTGCTCTCAAAGTCTTCTTCGAACAGCGGATCGCGAAACCTTCACCCCTGCAGTTTAAAGGTTGTAGGTGATAGCACTGACTGTTGTTTTGATGGTTTTTCCTCTCAGCTCTAACAATGTTTCTGTCATCATCATCAACTGCTGTTGTTTTTTCTTGGCCGACCTGTTCTATGTTGCTCAGTACAACAATAGGTTCTTTCTTTTTCAGGATATTCCACATTTTTGTGTTGGTTATGCCGAATGTTATTCCAGTGGATCTGATTGTTTTTCCTTCGTTTCTCTGCTTCAAATGGCTTGTTTTCTCCCGCAAACAACTCTCTCATTTTCATGTTAGTTTTTCCTTTTTAACTAGATATACAGACTTTACATGTGAAACCCAAGACAAAAACCAAGGGTAGTCATTCAGAGCCATTTAATGTTTAAACAATCAATGTAAAAGGCAACACGTCGGCAAAAAGAAACACCTGTCAGTCACGTGTTCCAATAGTTTTGCTCACTTGAAAAATGGGTGGGTACAAACAAAAGGTAGTATGTCCTAAGTTGTTTAACGCAACTAAATGTAAATACGAGGAAATAAAATTTGAAATACTGAACTATTTCCTCATATTCATCTTTACATCTTAAACCCAAATGTCTTCAGTGAATAAGAAAAACAAAGAAATTGGCGTTGCCGTTCCAATACTTCACAGGGGCTGTATATATATATATATATATATATATATATATATATATATATATATATATACACGCGCACACACAGGGTGTGATGGATAAATTGTCGTCCAAATCATGCAAAAATAGGCATAACATTGACACCTCATTTTAACAGATATATTTTCAAAAATTACACAAAAGTATATCGAAATACGAAAGAGTAAATTTATTCAATAAAATCGCCATTGGCTTCAAGCGCGGCTTCCAAACAACTTCGGAATCTCCTGCAACTCTTCTAGACAATCTTCTTGTTGAAGTTGATGAATGCTGTCATAATCCTTGTCTTCAGTTCTCCTTTTGTGTTATAAGCAATTTTGTTGGTTTCTCGCTCTACTGTGCCCCACACATAGTAATCAGGGGGGTTGCATACTGGGGAGTTAGGTGGCCAGATGTAAGGGGTGATGTGGTCGCAGAAATTGTCTGACAGTCATGACTGGGTCCTCTTGTCTGTGTGGCATGGTGCAGAGAACTATTGTTAGACATAGGATCTTTCAGCAGCCACACTCGTGACCCAGGGCAGCACTACCTCGAGGCACTTGACGTAGGCCTCGGTGTTGAGTCTGAGGACCTCACCAACAAATTCGGGAGTTCTTTTCTTATCAGAACGATCAGAGTAAATTATTCGAGCTGCTGTACCTTCGTAATCACCATTAAGCTCACTCAACTCTTTTCGAATCATCTGCACTGTCCTCAGATTGACATCCAAACACTCTTAAATATTCGTATTGGAGCTTCCGGAACGAATGGCAAACAGTACAGCTTCCAAAATATCTGCTGGGGTGAATTGCGTCATGGTGCTCGTTTTCTCACAGACGGTAAACAACTGACCCTACTATACTGTGAAGTCGACAAAATCAAAAACAAACAACGCGCCTGCACGAAATTAAAAATATAAAATAACGACAATTTACCCATCGCCCCCTGTATATATAAAAATATTTATTAGTTTTTCAGTGTGATGTGAAAAACGCTTTTATGAAACCTTTTTAACATTCATTTCTATATTGCGGACATTTATTTAGTTTTAATGTTTCCAATTGCCAAGCTCAGCTTCGTTTGACATAAGGCGACAATTATGAGTCACTCAGTGAGAATCGAACTCACATTTCAATAGAAAAGACTAGCTTAGTAACTGTTAACTTATTCCTCGGTGCCCATTGTCTATTTTAGTGTTACGGATTTAACAATGTATGGATGCAGAGGGTAATTATCTCTCTTTTTATAGGACGAATTCACGAAGGACACATGACAGCCAGTAACTGACGCCAGTAAGTCGGGTTAACGAATCCCAGTTACTGAGCAGGCCGCGAAGATGCCAGATGTAATCACCCGTGGCGGCGAGGAAAACGAATGGAAACCACATGGTCCCAGCAAGGGGTGAGAAAGACACTACACTTCGAGTAATATTGCACGTAAGAACCTCTTGATATTCACCCGTTTACACTGCTTACTTTATCCATATATGTTATAGTTTTTTTTTGTTTTTTATTGAAACAAATAAAGACAGGTATATACATATATGTATATAATTCATTGTATGATATAGAGCTAGATAAAATCCCTTTGAGCAAAAGGCATATTTGACATTCGTTTCTTTTAGTTTTAACTATTGCGGTTCTTTGTTTTCCGTCGTATGAAAGTATTCATGTATCGCAGATATACTAATGCCTATGATTGGGCAACTGGAAACTGGAAATATTCTCTGTGTCTAAGAACACAATTAAGAATCAAACTAAATTTACCCACAACAGTAACAGGTATTGATTTTACTTTGAGGTTAACTTTTCCTTTATAAAACGTTAAAAAATAAATCATTTTTAGCAATGTTTGACCTTCGTAAACGCGGATAAAAACAAATAAAAATAAACGGTGTCTCAAAAGGACGGTTATTTCCTTGACACCGCTATTACTGTATACACTTTTGACTACCTCGGAAATGTGTATTTTTAAAAAGCACAATAGATAATATCGCATGTTTATTCACATTTCCTTGTTTTATAGTACATTGATATTTTTATGCGTAGTAATAAGAGGGGGCACGGTGGAGTAATGGATAGCGGCTCGTTTTGAGGAATCTGAGAGCCGAGTTCGAATTCCAGTCAAATCCATTACATTACGGGCTAATACCCTTGGGATAAGAGCAAATGGGTAAATGGAATGACAGACTGGGTTCTATAGCCTTGGAAGGCAACTGATCTACCGCAGAAAGAAATGACAAGCTACTGCGGGAAACTTTGCCTCGTCAGTCATGTATCGAAAGATACATGATCGCCTAAGCGTGTATCACGCATGGCATATAAATGACTGATGAATAAAATTCTTGTTTTCATAATTATTTATAAAATAGTAAATTATAAATATTGCATTGTAGTTGGTTAATATATTTTTAATAAATTTTCGAATCAAAATATTTCTTTTCAAAATTTATTTCATTATAAAATGGTAAATAAAAAAAATATATATAAAAGGTAAATAATAAATGTCGTATTGCATTAAATTCACAATTTTTTATAATCCTGCAAATAATTTCAGTTGGCTTCGTTACATTTACTGATACGCAAATACACTTGACAAAGTTAAGAATCCATTACTTCTCCCTCCAGCTATAGGTTAAATAGCAGCAGAGACAGAAAAAATGTAATATCAGGGACTTGAAGCAACAGAAATGTAATTCTACAGAAGGATTTTGAGAATAGCATCGACCGAATATATGAGCAACGATGACGTGTTAGAGAAAATGGAAACAAAAAGGACACTTCTACTACTTAACATCAGGAACAAACAGTTGAATTTCTAGGGTAAATAATGAGGAAAGAGGGTTTGGAAAATTTAATACTCAAAAGTCAGATTGAAGTAAATGGATGGCGGAACAAGATTTAGGAGATATAAGAAAACGACCAAATGTATTCACAGCTACAAAGGACAGGAAAATGTGGAAAGCCAGGATCACCAACGTCCTGAATGGATACGGCACACAAATGAAGAAGACTGCGTGAAAATCTTCAGCCTAGTCTGTCATTCATCGAAAGAGGGATTGCCCAAGCGTGTATCACGTATGGAAATTTTGACTGAAATAAACATTGCTGAGAAAAGTGTATATAGTAATAGTTGTGTCAACGGAATAACCGACCTTTTGACACACCGTTTTTGTTGTTGTTTTTTGTTTTTTTTTATTTTGTTTTTTCTTTTTTTTTATTTTGTTTTTTCTTTTTTTTTTTGCAAGCACGTAGGTTAAACATTGTCATGATCTACACAGCGAACATAAGATCGGAGCGATTTTTTTTTTTTTGTTGAGCATTTTTGTTTCTAAGAAGTGACAAAGAGACCTGCAATTTATTTTCTTAACGCACGATATCATAGCGGAACGGCTTTTGAGATATATATATATATATATATATATATATATATATATATATATATATATATATATATATTCAAGGAAAATGCGATAAAAAACAAGAAAGAGAAAAATGTTGGAAAGCGCAGGAGATAACCTGAATCAACTAACGATGGCACTTCAGAAACTCCTGGGAACTTTCAAAATGTTGACATCGGTCTCTATGCATCTAGTTGATACATTTATCATAACCTGGAGCAGTATGTAAACTTTCTGCTTAAATCAAGACCCCGGTGGTCTTGGTGCGGGCGAGCCATCGACCGTTGTTTACTACTAAGTCGACAAGGGAGGAAGCATAGATAAACCAGGTGGCGGGTGTAGGAATTAGAGAGGTAGACTCAAAATGAAACCATTCAATTTTTGTCTAAATTTCTGGGCTGACGAATTATCATTATTTACATTCAGACTCTTGTCCTCATCTTTGTTATTATCACAACGTTTCGGCCCTGCACTGAGGACTTCAAGTCCTTGCCGGTTCGAATAACCTTCAGAGAATTTCGAACTGAGCCCGTAGATTGTTGTCGTTCTGTTGACCGTGTCTTGTCTAGTTCTTATTTAGTACTGTTCAGTTATTTCCATCGAGTCTATGCCTACACTACCGGGCCCAGGGATTGAACTCGTAATCACTATGTCACCAAATTCATGAACCAACACTTTAATCCTATTGTCCAGTGGTATCTGCAAAAAGCAAATGAATGGACATTAGAACAAAGAGAAAGAGGAATGGAAAAGGAACAATGCACAAGAATTTTTAGAGAGTCATGATCACCCACGTCCTGAAAGGACATGGTATATAAAAGAAAAAAAACACGTTTGTAATGACAAGAGTACGCAGGTGTAGACTTGAAGAAAGCTTTATTTAACTGAGAATACAATATTCGCGTATAGTGTCTTTTTATTGTCCCAGTAAACAGAAATAGCGCCCTCAAAGAGGAGATTAACAAAACAAGGGGAGACCATTCTTGATTATTCATAACAGCGTTCTTATTATTTTTGGCTCAAACGGGATATCCTAGTTCAAGACAGTCACTAACTAAACGAAGCTGAAAAGGGTGTATGATTTAGCTTGTTGCAATAAACTAGCCAATACGTCGAAAATGAATTCGATTGAAAAGACCAGCGTGGAGGAAGTTGCAAAAGAAATCGTCCTTCCTTTGGGACTCTCTTCTCTAGAGTCAGTTAATCACAGTAATAACAGACAGGAACAATAATAACAACTTGTTTCGCTGTCGGCCAAAAAACTTCTCGAGTATGGAATGCAGAGATATTTATAACATACCTCTGCCCTCACCTCTTCCACAGATCCAAATAGAAGGCTACTAAAGCAGAGGAGAATGAGGCGTTCGCGCCTTAGGACTTCACGGTCGACATCGCCGCTCCACTCTCGTAAGGCTATTCTTCATTATTTCCGACAAATAAGGAAATGCCGAATTCTAATTTTGAGGCTATCACGTATAAATACATTTTTTATCCTTTCACCCCAAGTAAGGCAATAAAACCATTAAGAGATAAGGGGTTACTGACTGTGAAACATTTGGGAAAACATAAAACATTATTAAAAAGAAAGAAAAATAAAAGAACAAGAATTAAGAAGACGGAAGATAACGATTGACATTGCATTTAAATTTTTAAAGAGCAAAATTGATTGGAAAGCCGGAAGTGTGTTCCACAAGCAAGAAGTGCGAGAGAAGAAACTGTTAGCATAGAACTTACGACCATATTTAACCAGTTCAACTACAAAATAATGAAACCATGTCACCAATCTAGTACTGTGCTTAAATTCATAAAACATAGGTAACAAAGTGAAAAGCTCCTCAGAACAATTACCATTAAATATTTTTAGAAAAGGCACAGTGAATAAAATTTCACTGCGGCGAAATTTTGGAATTATCGCCCCCTGACGATTTACAAGGCGGCGCGAGATTTGAAAGACTCAATCTCTCTCGGTGATTTTTCATAGCGAAAAGACGTATTATTTTCGCTCTTGCAAAATATGAGTAATCAACTACAGACAGTTAAATTTGCTTTGAACTTTTCACAGTTCATTTCTCATCTTTTCTTTTGTAAAATGTCCTGGCAATATATTTGTTAATATTTCTTTGTTCAAATTCTATGTCTTTGCATTTATACGATTCTACCAAAATTGCTAGCCAGTTAAATGGACCATGAGCTAATAACTTCTAATCAAAAGAATATATACACCCTACAGTTCCTTCCTTCCTTCCTTCCTTCCTTCCTTCAATTCAGGGCTTGGATTATATGCTGAAAACATTAGACTATATGTTCCTTTAATGACGAGAAACAGTTGTTTGCTTTGAAAGATGAAAAGTTCTGTGAGGATAGTATTATGAAGTTGGCAGAAGACATTACAAATAGTAAATATGCTATTCAATAAAGTTGGATATAAGAAAATGTCTAATTTTTCCATTTAATAAACCAGACGAACTATGTGGTCATCTACTATTTCAGTTAATTAATACAAACTTTTCCTATTTAGTATGCTTCTCGCAGTGAGTATTTTTCTTTGCTGTGTATGTTTATTATTCATTATAAACTGACTTTCTGAACTTTCTTCCTGAGAAACTTTTTCTCGCCTTAGCCATTTTGAATTTAAATTTTGACGCGGAACCTTACCTACCTTTTGTGACTACTTGTCACTGCCTCTTTTTCAACTACAACATTTCCAGTACCTTTACTGAAGGTCTCCACTGGAGACAATTTACTTGTTAAACACAAATAAAATGTTGCATTTGTTCCTTTACCTTGGTCGTTCTGCCTGTCTACTTATTTTTACTTTGTACGTTTGTACAGTAAAAAGAACACGTCTTATATGTATGTTTTTTTTTATTTTTACTTTGTGGATTCGGTAGTCGTGTGTAGTGTCTGGCACAAGGCCATTTTTTCGAGGCCAGCTCTGCAACGCTATCGGATCCGCAACATGCTACATCTTTAAAAATACTGTCTCGCATCGATAGGTTGTGAGAGAAATTAAAATTTCATTAACAGGACGCTATTTTAACGTCTAGTTCTCGTTCTGGTCGACCTTCTTAGGTTGCTTCAGTCTTTTATTAATTCTGAAATTTAAAACAAAAGAAAATACCGAGGGTAATGAAAATCAAATTTTGTGAAAGCTATATGTTGGTCTGTCTGATAAATTCTTACGTTTTTTCCAATGTTATTTAAATACAAAAAAAAAACTCGGGTCAGGAACGCCTGTCATCACTAACAAATCGGTTCACGAGGAAATTTTTAGAACAACAAACGTCTCGGGTGACAAACGGTGTCTCGAGCGACGAACACGCAAGCCGGCGACAACGCGGAGCGAGAAAACCTAGGTATTGGCTAGAGAGTGTCAGTTGTGGTGTAGCTTTTACTTCATGCGTATCCGTGCTCAAATTCACCGTGCCTTCTCTTGAATGTTATTGATTTGTATGTTTTATTTTTTATTTTCTCTTAATAAATTATCAAATAAGGCCCCATGGTAGCCAAAAAAAAGGATGATGATAGCAGCAATGTGAAAAGAAAAATAACTCGAATCACGATAGAGGTGAAGAGAGAAATCATGAAAATGGTGCTCGTGTCTCTGATCTTGCTACTCATTTTGATGTGGCAAAATTAAAGATCTGTACTATTCTCAAATATAAAGAGACAGTCAAGCAAACCGATGTTGAAAGAGGGGTGACATTATTTTTTTTAATCGAATTTACCCCAAGCAAGACGGTAAGGCCAGTAAAACACAAGCAGTTACTGGGTGTGAACGAATTAAAAAACAGGAACATTACAAAGTTGCGAGAGCAATAGAAGAGTAATCAGGAAAGCAGTAGATAACGATTGACTTTGCATTTAAATGTTTGAAGATTAAAGTTTACTGGGAAGTATGGAACCGGAAGAGAGTTCCACAAGCAAGAAATACGAGAAAAGAAATAGAATTTACGGTTACATCTAACTAATTCAACTATAAATTGATGAGACCTCATCGCCAATCTAGTATTACTCTTAAATTCATACAGTCTAGGTACCATAGCGAAGAGTAATTATCCTGAAAATATTTATTGAAAAGGTACAGGAAAGCAACTTTACGGTGGTGGGAAAGTGAGTGAAGCCGTGGCGCCAGGTTAGGATCAATAATATTGCTGATTCTTCTTGGATTTTATCAAGAATCTCTAAATATATAGTAGAAGCATCAGACAAGATGTGGCAGCAACATTCAAAGTGTGCGCGAATAGTAGGCTTATAGATATATAAGATAGACTCCAGAGAGCACGACACACATTCTTAGCAGCTGACTTAGCAATGGATTCAATGTAGTCTTTCTACCTCATGTCAGCCGAGAACGTTAGCCTGAGAAAGCGTAACGAATTACTCTCCTGGGGGTCAGCATCAGCCATACCATGCTGATGGAAGGCAGTAAGGGGTCTCTCAAATGATTGTGTTTACCTTTTTGTAGTGAATTTCACCAGTTTTGTGTATGAACTTGTACACAAAGTACTGTTGTAAATAAGTTTAAATAAACAATCATCCGGGGTCCAGGACCGGATTAGCCCATTTTACATTGATTTCTATGGGGAAAATAGATTTGGTTTACGAACATTTCGGGTCACGAACAGCCTTCAGGAATTAATTAAATTCGTCAACCGAAGTTCCACTGCAGTGAAATATTTTCCAGCAGTTTTTATGGGTTTTTTTTTTTGTTGTTTTTTTTTCTTGAAGCTCTATTTGTCTACAATTTTTGCTTACGTTTTTGACATTTGATTGGATTTTACTTCTCGGTCTGCAAGGCATTTCGTTCAACAACGACGTGTAATACAAAACGTGGCACGATGAATTCTTCAAGAGCCGTTGATTTCTACCGTCAAGGCATCGACAAGCTAGTGGAACGTTGGCAAGAAGTCGGGAACAATGAAAGAGAGTCTTTTACTGAGGATTTTATTTTTTTAAATTGATCATGAACAACAGAATTAAAATAAATGAAAACAAAAACGAACGAATTTATCCGACAATCCAATATAAGCACTCTAAGACAATCATTATCTGGAATCACAGCAGAAGATCATAATCAAGATCAAAACTTTTAGAATAGCTCTCGTGTAATGAGAAGAATTTCATGGATGAAAACTTTCATGCCTTCGTGCCTTTTAGGTGGAATGCAGCTTTTTCGTCACTGCCCCCGCCTTTTAAATTAGGTATTTGCTTGTACCGTAAGCTCCCTGGATCGTGGGTTTTCTGTTGGAATTTCCATCTTTTAGGCAAATCCCCGATTCGGCTATAGATGTCTGCAGCCTCTTTCGCGTATGTATTAACATTTACCTACGATATCGTAAAAAAACATGCCTACTATCGATATTTTAATGCCACCTCCTTTCACAAATAGATGATTATATCTCTCTACGGATTCAAATGTAATGTCAATCGACATCTTCCGATGCCTTGATCCTGAACCCCATCCTACTCAATATCCTTTCCTCAAACACCCCCCCTCTTTACTCTTGCTCTGGAATCCCTTGAGTGCTAGTGGCACTTCCGCCTTGTTTGGGTTGAAATACTTTAAAAAATGTCCCTTCAGGAAATAAGAGACCAAGTCTCTACGCGGATTCTTTTTTCTTTTTAATACCATATCCCTTCAGGAAATAGGTGATCATGGCTCTCTACGGATCCATTTTTTAATAGCATGTCCCTTCAGGGAATAAGTGACCATCTCTCTCCATAGATTCCTTTTTTTAATGACGTCCCTTCAGGAAATAAGCAATCATAGCTCTCTACATATTCCTCTTCTTAATGTCGTGTCCCTTGACATAGGTGATCATTTCTATCCATAGATTCCTTTTTTTTAATACCACCTTCTTCCAGAACGCAAGCAATCATGGCTCTCCAACGTTCCGTTTCTCTATTATCTGTTAATTGCTGTGGCTTCTTGGGTAAAAAATTTGAAAAGAATTCGGAGATATCCTTCCACAAGACAGGCTCAAGACTAGAGAGAACAATTTACCTTCCCATAGCTGTAAGGAGGGAAAATATATTCAACACCCTTGCCAAGAGCGTTAGGGATAATCATTGCTAGTATATTCAATCGAAAAATCAGAGAACAAATCATGGCTTTTGATAGCCTCGTCGTTAAATAATATTTAATAAGGTAGTTTTGTAAGTCATTGCGATAGTATCCTTACCGGAACAAACAATTACTTTTATTTCATCTTGTGTCATGCTAAGTTTTTCTGCTTGCTATATTTTGTGGTCTGTAAAACGCAGGATATAATTGGGTATTTTTAGGACTGTTCAATGCAACCTATCGTTAACGTAGGAAGAATAATCACGAAAGCCTTTAATGTTTATCTTGAAATATTATTCACAACATGAGCGTATTAGACGCGGTGTAATAATGCGGTTTTAGATATTGCTATTCAGATCTCGAAAGCCGATTTCTGTTCAGTTTTTGTATCTGAAACGTAAAAGAACTTTATATTGGCTGTATTTCCTGCTACCCAAAGCAATTCTTTACAATTTGCTAAATTTGCGTGGGAAGAACGCTCAGTATCAGAGATAAATTGTTGAAATAAACTGTATTGACATAGAAATAAACACTGCATGGTGATTGTCAATTTAACGCCTCATGCAATTATGATTTCTATGTTCACAGCATATATATATATATATATATATATATATATATATATATATATATATATATATATATATATATATATATATATTTATAAGAAGACATTGATTTCAACACCCAGCAGTGCCAGTCTTTTGTGCTAATACGCAATTCTCAGTCCATGACAGTTGCGTTTAAGCGTGAAACGGAATGTCACCGCTGGGTGTTGATCTTAATGCCCACTGATATTTTTATACACGCTCTGATACTGAGCACTTTAATCCTTAAGTATAACATAAAACTATATTTAAAACTATATTTTTCTCATATATATTGTCTAAAATGTGCTATATTTGTGTGTGGCAGAATGCGCAATATGGGAGATACATTTTTATAAATATTGTGAACATAAAAATCAAGCATAGCAATTGTCAGTTTTCAAACTAGATATGTACACTTGAAGCGTGAAACTGCCAGGCAACAAGCAATGTTGATTTCTATGTCCACAATGTTTATATATATACATATATATATATATATATATATATATATATATATATATATATATATATATATATATATATATATATATATACATATATATATATATATAAACATTGTGGACTTAAAAAATTATGTTAGGGGTCTCGGCTCTCGCTTTTGAAACATAAGAACTCTTATGTAGCGAAGGAATCATATTTTTAAAAACTAAAAATATTATTATAATATATTATATATATACATATTGAAGTCAACATTGAAGTCAACACTCAGAAGTGACAGACTGTTGCATGCTAGACGCAATCGTCAGGCCGCTTGCATGAAACAGCCTGTCGCCTCTGAGTGTTGACTTTAACCTTCACTTTTATGTTTATATTTACCTACGCTCTATCTCTGATATTGACCACTTTATCCCGTAAATATAGCACACCTTAAAACTATATTTCTTCATATATATATATATATATATATATATATATATATATATATATATATATATATATATATATATATATATATATATATATATATATAGATAGATAGATAGATAGATAGATAGATAGATAGAGTGTATGGCACAAATAAATCCGAAAAAGGTAATGGATAATAAAAGCGCTGTTTTTTTTTATATAATAAATTAATATAGTTTCAATGAAACTTTATATACAGTTAGGCACATATATAATACTGGGATCATTTCCCACAGGCTGATAACATAAGGAAATCTACTTCGACTATGGCGATATTAGAACCCGGGTGTCATGATCGGAAAGCGAACATCCTAACCACTCGGCCACGTATACATATACAGCCTATACGAAGGAACTCAAAAATTATCCGCACTTTCGCCATCACATGTTTTAAGCTTGTCACATTGCCTTCGACTCATGCGTGCTTATAGCTGGCACTATTGTAGCAACAATAAGCAGGCATGAGCCGAAGGCAGTGTCACAAACCTAAAGATATGTTATAGCGAAAGTGTGGATAATTTTGACTTACCCTCTTATCAACTAAATTCATAAAGAACGTAATGAAGGCGCACCTCTTTAGTTGACAGTAATCAAATTGTTTTTTTTTGTTGTTTTTTTTATTTTTTGTTTATTTTCATATTTTTTTCCTCACTGTTTAAATTACAGCAAAATGAAAAAACGGCCTGCGTCACGATTGTCAAAACATTCTCCTCTCTTTTCAGCTTCATTTTCTTCCTTTCTTTCTATCTTTACTCCCCATCATCCTACCCTTTCCTCACCTTCATTCATCATTTCTATTTTTATTGCCACTGGATGACTATTGTTGAATTCGTAAAATAATTTCGAGTAAAAACGCGACCATATATATATATATATATATATATATATATATATATATATATATATATATGTATATATATATATTTGAAGTGGACAAAGTCCGAAAATTTATTTAAAGATATTTATGATATGTTTAACATTCTTTTTATATGCTTTTTTTGTTGCTTAAATACTTGTATCTATAAAAAGAACGTTAAACATATCATAAATATCTTTATATATATATATATATATATATATATATATATATATATATCTTTAGTTGGATTGATGTGAGTTTGTGACCCTGGGTTTCACGCTATTTGCGATCGTCAGACAAACTTATATGTTAGCTCTATCACTGATATTGAACGCTTTCCAATAAGTACCGTGCATATATAATATATAAATAATATATATAAAAAATTGCATATATATATATATATATATATATATATATATATATACATACACTTTCCACACACACACACACACACACACACACATCTATATATATATATATATATATATATATATATAAATATAAAAGTGAACATAGAAGTCAACACTTAGAGGCGACAGTCTTTTTCATGCTAGTGCAATCGTCAGGCAACTACCAATATATATATATATATATATATATATATATATATATATATATATATATATATATATATATATATTGTGTGTATTTAGGCAGCATTTTTTCATTAATACATGTTTCATTAAATAATATATTATTATATATTATTTATCTATATTATTTAATGAAACATGTATTAATATATATATATATATATATATATATGTGTGTGTAATAATGCGGTTTATATATATATATATATATATATATGCGGTTTATATATATATATATATATATATATATATATATATATATATATATATATATATATATATATATATATATGCATGTATGCATATATATCTATGTTACATTTCGCCATTTCAACTGTAAAATGATGAAACCTCGCCACCAATCTGGCACTGCGCTTAAATTCATAAAGCCTATGTATCATAGAGGAAAATCCCTCAGAACAATTACCATGAAAGTGCTCATAGAAAAGGCAGAGGGAAATTACATTACAGCGGTAGAAAAGGGACTGAAGCCGAGTTGCCAGATCAGGATCAATAATATTGCAGATCCTTCTTTGGATTTTATCATGACTCTCTAAATATATAGCAGGAGCAACAGACAAGATGTTGCAAATATTCAAGGCATAGATGAATCAAATGCAAGATTTTCAAGGCATAGACGAATCACATACTGCAGATTAACAATAAGACAAATAATCAGAAGTGTCGAATAATGCCATTTGCTTAACAGAAATAGACGTATTTGATATAGCTTAAAAGCGGTCCTATTGGGCAGCATTTAAGCTAGCTCCTTGTGAGGGCTCTTCATTGGGCCTTCATCACAATAGATAGTAGATGCAATAGGCAACAATAAACTACAGAAGAACTCAAAATTGACCGCTGCATTTAAATATTGCATTAATATTTAAGCTTACCTTTTAAAAGTTCAACAATAATTCTCCTGTCGCCACTTAATTTAAAGATAATTTGATGTATATAGGTCCTTACTTTCCGTACATACAATTACTTTTATTTCATGGGTGACTTTCGCTGGATTTTGCAATTCATTTCGATTAGTCGTCAATTTATTATCAAGTTATAAAAACTGTTATCGTACCAAAACATTCTTCGCAAAAAATCACGTAAAAAAATGACGAAAACAATCGCAGTAATGAAAAATTGGTAATCTAAAATTTCAGGATTGCCGTTCTGGAATGTTTTTAATTTGCTCACGGAGTCGGCCTGATTCCAAAATGGTATGATATGTTGGGTTATGGCGTCTAGAAGTAAAATTGAAAAAATGTGACACAATGACACACTGACATTCGCATTTATTATATAGACGAAGAAAATATTAAGGTCGGTGATAGGATTCAAATTTTTTGGTTTTCTCTTCTGCGTCATTTTTTTTTTTTTGTCTATCAAATAACTGGTTCGGTTTTCTTTTTTTACGTTACTAAATTTTCTGTCGACCAACAAAACAAGTAAAGAAACTTGTGTCATTTTAGTAAACTTTTCGATTGAACCGTCGAGAATACTTTGGATTCCCTCACCACCTATAATAAACACTGTATTTCTGGTAATATTTTTTTTTATTAATTAAATATATTAAACATTTGTTCCTAAACATGGAAAAAATAAACAAATAAAATCCTTAAATAAATTTTATAAATGAAAACTGATGCTCAGATATGGGAGAATAATATATATATCATTTTTTAAATATCAGAACAGTGTTAGGAAAGTCATGACAAAGGGAAACATTTTTGTGACGCGTTTCGTCCTTTAAGTCTTCGTGGGACTAAAGGAATTTTTATCTAATTATATATGCGTATGAAGGGGAGGGGATTACAAAAAGTTGGTTATAATTAGATATAGGTAGGAAACGCTGAAAATGTTGGAAAGCTCAATTTTTTTTAATTCAATTCATATATATATATATATATATATATATATATATATATATATATATATATATATTCGAAAATTATAAGATAAACATGTTATAAAACCATACAAAAATAGCCATTTTGTTTCAACACTTCTGGTATCTTATCAAGAGATGGTGTTATTTGCTCTACTCTGTATTGAGAACTCTCTTAAGAGTAGTATTTTTGGTTATTGGAATTTATTCCGTATACACTAATCTTACACCTGTATATATATATATATATATATATATATATATATAATAGAATATCTGCCAAGGATTGTGAGATGTTGTACGAACCTGAACTGAAACTTACTGTGGATGACCTAGCGATTAAAACACTTTCTGTGCACTATAATTGCTGTCACTTTTTAATTAAAGACTCATTATGGTACGCAACTAATATGTTCAGTTAAATATTATTATTTTTTCTACTAAATATCCATTACTAAATTAGAGGTGCGTTTTATATGGAAGGAAACCAAGCAGAGTTACAGTGAAGAATGTAAGAATTCCAAATGTGATGCTACAGAATCATTCTAGATATCTCCTCCGTAGAATTGATGCAGCGCGGAACACCACGAATCAAGAAACAGCTCCACTGGAAGACCTCATAACCACCGCCAAGAAGAGACATTTAAAATGGTATGGTCACGTCATCTGATCCTGCAATCTTTCCATTATTCTCCTATAAGCTGCCGTATTAGGAAAAAAAAAAGCAAGAAGCAAACAGAGGGGGAAATAGGCAGACAACGTCACCGGGTGAACTGGAAGAGACTTTTCTATTTAGCGCAGATCTGACATTTAATTGATTAATCAAGACATACTTACAAGTCTATTTTTAATTCTCACCTTATGTTCCCTCCCACACACACTTTACCTTTCAGAAAGGAGGTAGCACTTTGCTTTTGAAATTTTCATAAAAATCATTTAATCACATGTTACCATCGCCTGAAAAAGTACAATCAAAGTATTGAAACATGAAAGCTTCTGTGTAGCAATTTATATTTAAAAAAATAATAATCATATATAATAATTTATAGATATATGATAATTCATATATATATATATATATATATATATATATATATATATAATTTATACATATATACAGTGTAACCTCGACTTATCAACACCTCCACTTACGAAAAACTCGCCATATGAACAAAAGTTTGTTTGAAAATTCGTTTCCACTTCCAAATTAATTTCGACATTCGAAATTAAGAATGGGCTTCCCGCCACTGCATTTCAAACTAGATATTTGATACAAATGTACCGTAAATACTTTTTAATCTTGTCCAAATATACTTGTCTGAAATATATATATATATATATTTATATTTTATTTATTATATCATTATATATTTTATATATAATAATATAATAATTTAATGTGTTACTGTAAATATTACTTTACATGTACAATAAATTTAAAATTTTAGTGGGTAATTTTTTGATAATTTTTATAGTCCATGATGTCACCCAAGAAGCTGGTTGCTATTAAAAAGAGGAAAAAATATCCGTTCAAATGAAAGAGATCATTCAGAAGTACGAAGAAGGTAACCTTGTTTCTGACCTTGCCAATCTATACGGACGTCCAGCGTCAACAATTTGCACTATCCTAAAGAACAAGTTAGAAATAAATTAAAAGAAAGGTTGATGTAGCCAAGGAAGTTAGCCTAATTACCAAACATCATCCAAAAGTCCTAGAAGATGTTGAGAAGCTGTTGTTGGCGTTGATGAGTGAGAGGCAGCTACGAGGTGATTCGGTGTCTGACGATATTGCATGTGCAAAGGCAAGGGCACTGTATGTGTATCTTATCAGAAAAATACCAGGCACGTCTTCTGAAGATGAAAATGCATTTAAAGCAAGCCGAAGATGGTTTGAACAAATTTAAACCGGCATCCACGGTGTAGTGAGACATGGAGAGGCTGCGTGCTCTGATAAAGCTGCCTTGCTTCAGAGGTGTTTTGACGTGACCGAAAATACAAATTTGACTATAAGAGAATTTTGGAAGGATCACTTTAAATTGCTTAAATCTCATTGATATAGAGGGGAGGAGTCACAGTGATATCTTTATTTACATTATCTGTGTATAATCTTTTTTAAAAAGTACTTTAATTTTGCATAAAATACGATTTTTATTGATTTTTATATCAATATTTTTGGAGCCTTGGAACGAATTAATTTAACTTCTATTATTTTAAATGGGGAAAATTGTTTCGACATACGAAATTTTCAGTTACGAATCCAATCCAGGAACGGATGAAATTCGTAGGTTGAGGTTCCACTGTATAATAATAATAATAATAATAATAATAATAATAATAATAATATATATATATATATATATATATATATATATGATAAATTTTATGTATATATAATATAATAAGTTTTATATATATATGATATTATATATATATATATATAGAGAGAGAGAGAGAGAGAGAGACAGAGAGGGGGGAGAGACAGAGATAGAAAGAGAAAAGATGTGTGTGTGTGTGTGTGTGTGTGTGTGTGTGTGTGTTAGGGTCCAAATTAATTTCTTTGCACTTTTGTTCTTTTCATGACAGTTAACTCCCCTATCCCGTACCCACACACACTGTGCTTGCGTAATAGTACACACTTTCGTTAATATTCAGCACCCGGTTCAATCTCCTAAACTACCCAGAACTTCTGTTCCCCTTCTCCCTGCCGTCTCACTCAGTCCTCGTCTTTCTTCTCGTCTTCTTCTCACTGCGATTTGGACCAACAGTATCACATTAAGCCGGCAAGTTCCCACATCTTTGAATAAAAGCGAAATTGCTAAGGCGGTCTTTTCTCACGCTGGGGGGTCACTTAGCCAGTTGACCTGGGCAGACCGGGAAGTACACAAACCTTGTCTTTAGCACTTTTTACTGCTGTTAGCTGTTTTGTGATAGTTTCACTTCTCTTTATTCTTTTTTTCATGTTTACATAATATAAAGTATTATGCTTATACCCGCCCCCGCTTCTCACTACTCACTCTATATATCCTTAATACCCGCCCCCGCTTCTCACTACTCACTCTATATATCCTTAATTCTCTTTCTTTTGCATCACGGCCACGAGTCGCTAAAAAATATTTTCTTTCTTTCTTTCTTTCTTTCTTTCTTTCTTTCTTTCTTTCTTTCTTTCTTTCTTTCTTTCTTTCTTTATTCATTTATTTATTTATTTATTTTTCTCTTTCTTCTCCTACCCTCTCTTTTCTTCTCTTTTTTGCCCTACTCTAGAATTTGATTCTCTCTCTTTCGTTTTTTTTTCTAAGGAGATGGGGCGGACGAGAGGTACTCTAGAAATTTATATTCTTCTCTCTCTTTTTCTGCTTCATTCTTTCGTTTCTTTTGTTGGTTCGGCTCTAGCATTTTCTTCTTTCTTTTTCCTTCCTTTCTTTTTTCTTTCTTTCTTTCTTTCGTTGGTATCTATCATTATTTTTTCTTTCTTTTCCTTTATCTTTTTATCCTTTCTTCTTCTACGCTAGCATTTATTCTTTTTCTTTCTTTCCATTTCTCTTTCTTTGTTTCGTTTCTTTTAGTTTTATACTAACATTTTTCTTCCCATTTCATTTCCCCCTCTCTCTTTTTTCCTTTCTTTCCTTTTGTTCTACTCTAAAATATTTTTCTCTCTTTTTCTTGTACTCAAGAATTTTCTTTCTTTCATTAATTCTTTCTTTATCTTCAGCTTTTTCATTTCAGTCGTAATCTGTCTGGAATTTTATTAAATCACTTCTTGTTTCTTTCATTCTCCCCGCTCTATGTTCCATATGCGACAGAGTAACGAACACGTCCCTTTCTCTCTCTCTCTCTCTCTCTCTCTCTCTCTCTCTCACTCTCTCTCTCTCTCACACACACACACACACACACACACACACACACACACATATATATAAATGATTAATTATAAAAAAAACAGATAAATGAAATATGCATATATATATTTGATATTTAATAATAATTTTTAAATAATTTAAATAATTCTATTACATTTATTTGTTTTAAAAGATGTGTAGTCTATTAGTAATTAAAATTAAGAATAATATTTTAAAATTGTAGTTCAATACGACATATTCATATACAAACAACCCTTTTAGAAAAAGTCTTTATGTATACAATTACAAATTTAACGGCGAAACAAAAGTGCCGAGAAACTTTTTGTCGTTGAAAAAGACCAGACGACATGCGTTGAACGGATGCCATCATTCGTTGGAAACGGCAATCCTACCCTACCTTAACCTCTTTTCGAAAACTCATATTTTGATACAATAGTTGTCAGTGAAAAAATGAATATCCTACCGGCCCTTGTTAAAATGATTGGATTTACCCATATCCTTAGAAAATAATATTATGAATGTATATACTTATAAAACTCAGTAAATTTCAAAATAAGTTATTCCAAAATTCGCTTGAAAATGAAACAGAACTAAGGACTTTAATTTAATTCTGTAATTGAATTTGAAGTTTTTAACTTCTGTTAGAGCTATATCAGAGTTAAGAGCAACTGCCATTCTCTGGTCATCTAGAGTTTTTAGAGCTGCACACATATACCGAGGGTACATCCGATCATCATGATTGATGATAGTTCAGGGTCCGATAAGCAATGATGGAATGTAATTAGTTTTGGTTTTCAAGGCATTGAATGTAACCAGCCAGTTTTTCCCCCACTGAGATGTTAGAGCTAGATCAGAGGAGAGATCAGC
>OZ038506.1:55795939-55825939 GCA_964036315.1 Acanthosepion esculentum
ATCACGCGAATGGTAATGGACGCGGGGCTGCAGGGGTGTATCAGACTACGTTTCCAGGCAGAAACCAGCCGAGTCATCCAAGTTTTGTTGCTGTTTATCGTTGCGTTGCCGAGACAGGATTCGTGGCACCACAAACTATCGACCGAGGAAGACCTAGAACAGCTCGTGCGCCTGATCACGAAGAACACATTCTACATGGCCTTTTGAAAAAAATATGCTTGTATGGACAATATATATATATATATATATATATATATATATATATATATATATATATATATATATATATATATATGAGCCTTCCCTCATGTATGCGCTGAAAAATACATATAGATTATTTACAATATTTATATTGTTCGGACTCTTTCTTACACAGACACATACGTGCTCACAAATACATATCCACCTGAATTTGTTCATATCTATATACAGATATGTTTTTATATATCGAGTTATCACAATTGAATCTATCTATCTATCTATCTATCTATCTATCTATCTATCTATCTATCTATCTATCCCATACTAGGATGGATAGATAGATAGATATATGTCTATCCATCACAGCATGAGTAATATCTATCTATTTCTATTCATATCTACGTATATGCAGATCTATCTCTGTTTATCTACTTACTTATCGCGATTGAATTTATCTTTCTCAGCCTGTTCCTATCTATCTATCTATCTATCTATCTGTCTGTCTGTCTGTCTATCTATCTATCTATCTGTCTGTCTGTCTGTCTATCTATCTATCTATCTATCTATCTATCTATCTATCTATCTATCTCAGGTTGTTCATATCTATCTATCTATTTATAAACACACACGCAAACATATATATATACATACATACATACATACATATATATATATATATATATATATATATATATATATATATATATATATATATATATATCCCTGTAGACTAATATCTATCAATTTCTATTCAGATCTACGCATATTCAGATCTATATTTGTTTATCTACTTATTACAATTGAATTTATCTTTCTCAGTCTCTTCATATATATATATATATTTTGAACGATAAAAATTATTAAAAAAATTAATTAAAATCTTCAGACATACTGGGTATTATTATTATTATTTCATTTAGATTTCTCGACTAGTTTCGGCCAACGGGAGAAAAAAATATATATATGTATATATATATATGCCTGTTTGCTCATATATATTTCTGTTCATGGGCACCTCGAGGCAGTGTAATAGTTAGCAAGCTTGTCTCGCTAGGTTAGCTACGGCTGTGTAGTGAGTTCGATCTTCACTAGGTGCCCCATACTTTCGGCCTTGTGCCACATCTAAGCTACGCTTGGAAAATCACTATATATTTCTGTTCGTATTTACTCTGTTTACTTACTATGTACATATGTATCGTTTGTATATATTTATATCTACATCTTTCTATCTCAGCTTCTCTCTAACCATCTTTATTCATATATATCCATGTATCTATGTATCTACCTATTTCAGTTCATTATCTATCTATCTATCTCATTCTGTTCATATCTATCTCTATTTATATCTGTACATTATCTATCTATAAATATATGTATGTATCCACTTATTTCTATCTATCTCAATCAATTTAAATCCATCTCTATTTCCTTTTATTATCTCAGTTAGCTATCTATCTATCTATCTATCTATCTATCTTAGTCTGTTCATATCCATCTCTATTTATATCTGTACATTATCTATCTATAAATATATGTATATATCCACTTATTTATATCTATTTCAATCAATTCAAATCCATCTCTATTTCCTTTTATTATCTCAGTTAGCTATCTATCTATCTATCTATCTATCTATCTATCTTAGTCTGTTCATATCCATCTCTATTTATATCTGTACATTATCTATCTATAAATATATGTATGTATCCACTTATTTCTATCTATTTCAATCAATTCAAATCCATCTCTATTTCTTTTTATTATCTCAGTTAGCTATCTATCTATCTATCTATCTCAGTCTGTTCATATCCATCTCTATTTATATCTGTACATTATCTATCTATAAATATAAATATATATGTGTGCGTGTGTGTATGTATGTATGTATGTATGCATTTATTTCTATCTATCTCAATCAATTCAAATCCATCTCTGTTCATATCTATTTCCTTTCATTCTCTCCCCCTCTCTCTCTTCCTCTCTCTCTCTCTCTCTCTCTCTCTCTCTCTCTCTCTCTCTCTCTCTCTCTCTCTCTCTCTCAGTTCGTTAGCTATCTAGCTGTCAGTCCGTCTCAGTTTGATTACATTTATCTCTGTACATGTTTATGTAATATCTATCCATACCAGACTTTCCCTATTGATCTGTATCCATGACTATTTAGTTATCGCAATATCTTTATCACTTTCTAGACTTCCACACTATGCCCTTATCTGTTTCTTTCAGATGCACATAGACATATACACAAACATTTACATACACACATACACATAAAAACACAACGTTTCAATTCTTTTATTCTCTCTTCCCTTCCCTTATCTTTCCCCCAGACAAGACTTATACATATTCATGAGCCCACTGTGACGACCATGGTGGCAAGCCGTTCATAACATGCATGTGTTCGTTTTGGGGGACATGCATATTCATGAAATACCTGTGACGTATCTGAGACTAGTAAGCGATAAACGTGCACCTTGGGTGTAAGCTGCACCTTACACTCTAAGGTTCTTTATGCATTTATTCATTATTCGTATAAGATGTCACTAACAACAGAAAAAAATGAAAGGAAAAAGGCAAGCAGATTAAAGGTAAGATATAAAACCTTAGAGAAGAAGAAGAAGAAGAAGAAGAAGAAGAAGAAGAAGAAGAAGAAGAAGAAGAAGAAGAAGAAGAAGAAGAAGAAGAAGAAGAAGAAGAATGAATGAATATTCATCAGC
Organism: Acanthosepion esculentum; assembly: GCA_964036315.1. NCBI lineage: Eukaryota > Metazoa > Mollusca > Cephalopoda > Sepiida > Sepiidae > Acanthosepion > Acanthosepion esculentum. The sequence continues at coordinate 55,798,855 of OZ038506.1, forward strand.
TCAGGTGGGAGTGTATGTCGCAAAACAAGATGTCTTTGAAAAATTATAAAAATTAACATCAACCTTAACTTTAATAAAGTTCGGATAGCTGACCATGTAGATTTTTTCTATCAAAACTAACACTGGGGTGTACCAAGAGGTCAAACATAGAGGTCAATTCATGAAGTCTGATGTCGGGTGTTTTGCCAGAAACACTATTCGTCGTGAAAAAAGAGCCTTTTCATAAAGTGGTTATATCATTATTTGCTCTCTTAGAAGCTTCATCGCGCCAATTTTTCTGTTGCCGTTACAGTGTAAACATGGCCGCTCCGCTAGTTGTATCATTATTTACTCTATTTAAATTGTTCGGACTGTTGTCCTTATCTTTATTGTCATATTCACGACGTCTCGGCCGTTGTACACATGGCCCAATGGATAAAAACGTTGGCTGAAGTAATCCAGTGACTTGACCCAAAGAGTTGTGAGTTCAATACCTGGCTACAGTAATAGTGAACAAAAATAACACTTACCAATGTTTTTTATGCTAGTACAATCTTCAGAAGCATGTATGTAACATAAAAATGGTACATACCCTCACAGAAGAATTTGGACTAACTTACACTTGGTATGTATTGGTTTTGCTACAGTAAGGAAAAGTTGTCCACAAGGTCATTTATGAGTAACAATCTACATTTATAATTGGAATTTGATGATTTTGATCAAGTACACGTGACCCAGTATATGTAGATAGCTGGTTGATGTAATCCAGTGTCATGACCCAAAGAGTTGTTATTTGAATATCTGACCACAACAGAAGTGAACAAAAACTTGGAGAGTCGAGTTACTAAAGGGAAATAACTGAAACTGAGATATCCAGAAAAAGGCATGGCACGTGGAACTAGAACAATCTGCCCCCATGGACTAAATATCTGATCTGGTTCCTGGCTCGGAGCTAGACTTATTTATCAGAGGCTAATTTAGACGCATGTCATGGAGACATTTTATATACAATGAGAGCTCGTCTCCGCTACTACACCCGACAACAGTGGGATTCCCTATCCATTACCCCAGTATGACAACCTTTGGAACTAAATAAAAGGCTCGGTTCGAAATTCAAACGTATATCATCTGAAGAAGGCCGGAGCGTAGAACGGCCGAAACGTCGTGAAGCTATATAATACTAAAAATCTGTGAGTGCGTGCGTTCTTGCCTGTTTGTGTGGTGCGTCTGTCCGGCGCATAATGATTTACGAGTTGTTTTAAACAGTAAGTATTTTTATTTTAACTTTCTTCAAACAGACAATTTTTTAATTAAAATATTTATAAGTTAAAGACAGACACAAAGAGATCCTGCTTTGCTGTTTCGTCCAGTTGTTGTTTATATTTCAGCTTTCTTTAAACAAACAATATTTTAAATATTTTTTTAAAAAAATGTTTTTTGGCATATTTAAAAAGTATTTTCAAGAAAATATGATTTAAAAAATTTTTTTGGCATAATAAAAAACTATTTTTAAGTTAATCTGATTTAAAGTTCATGTTTATCCCGGAAGTTCTATTCTTATTAAATGCTGTAAACAATCCGTAAAACGTTAAACATAAATTTGTAAGGCAGGCCAATGATGACATAAACGGATTGAAATATTTACCTGAATCATAATAAAAATTAATTTTCATTTCAGTGAAACGTTGAAATCAACTTTAACGTTTTATAACCTGAACCGTCAGTGACGCAACAAGTTACAGGTAGTCTAATATGGCACTCAAGATGAAGACAACCGTCCGAACCGTGCAAATAGTTACAAAAGAAATATAGACAGGTGTTGGTTGCACCGTTTTCTTTTATTAGATTGCGTTTAACAGGATTTTCTGTTACATCAGTATCATCCGTATTAATTTGCCTATCTTGTAGGTTCTTCATCAAACGAAAGAGCATGACCTATTCAAGTTTTAAAAGCGGGAATCTTCTTCTTGTTAAAAAGAAATAAAAATCACTCGATGTCGAGGGTTAAGTTAAGGAGTAGTGTGTACGGATAGGAGGGGAAGATAACGTTTAACTCTAGACCTTGAAAAGGTTAAGATTGTAATGATCGGAGAAACATCCTCTTTGTAGTCTGTTCCACAAAGCAGTGTTCCACCGAAATAAGCTGTTCGAGTGGAACTTCTCACCTGTGGAATACGGAGGGAATGTGGGTGGTTTGCTACAACGTAAGTGGCATGGCGAGTCCTAGCCGTGAAGGTTAAACTTGGCAGAACTAAGGAATGTAGTTCATCCGAGCTTTTCCATGTAAGTAGCAATAGTGCAATGAGATGCTTGCCACACCCTGCCCGTGAGAGAGAGAGAGAGAGAGAGAGAGAGAGAGAGAGTTTAGAAGGTAGGATATAATTCGTTACCGAAAAGGACTCGGACTCTATGAAGACTGGAAAGTAAGGACTGGGCAGCTCCCGCCCAAATATGACAACAGTATTCCATTTTCGGCATGATCTGGTTCTTGTAAAGGTAGAAGATAGCACGAGGAATCAGGTACTTACTCGAGCGGTACAGAGAGCCAACCATTTTACCTGCATCATTAGCGATGGATCGTATTTCGAGTTTGAGGCCCAGTATTCTCTCAAGGCACGGGGCCTGTTCGAAGGGAGATCTGTTCATCGTGACTGACGAGTCCATGCATTCCGTAACTAGGAGCAGATAACAAGGCTGGTGGAGCCGATCCTTCTTCTTAACTCTTTTTTTTTCAATCTGGCTATAGTTGTTTTATTCTGCCGGTAGTAGTGAACGCAAAGCATGCGCGACGGCTTTTATGTTTCCATCATCATATTTATATAGAATTACTGTTCCTATACCATAGTCACTAGGATCTGAAGACAATACGATTTCTGCTTTTGGATCGTAGTGTGCTATTGATGAGTCTGGCGTTAGTATTTCTGAGAACTTTTCCTTGTTTTAGTTTTACAGTGTGACTTTTTATGTCCTATTTTTCCACACTTGTAACACTTTAAATTCTTAAAGGCACGGTCATTTCCGAGATGTAATCTTCCACATCTGAAACACGGATTAATTTTTCTTTTTCCACATTTTCTTTAGCTTGTATGTATGTACATTTTTTTCTTCAATTGTTTCCGTATCGCGTCTCAGATTTAGGATTCTCTGACATTTCTCCGATATTTCTTGTAGTGTTAGTTTTGATTCTGTTCAAGTTTCATTAGAATTTTAGCACGTATTTCTGCGTTATTTTTCGCCATTAATTGAACGAAAATTAACCCTTTAAACATATCCAGAATCTTTCACAACCCTTGTTAATGATTCCAGCATATGTGAAAACATCTCCGTCTTCTTTTTTCGTCAGATTCATAAACTTCCAACGAGTATTGAATAACGAACTTCTCTCACGCTAAAAATTTTAATCAAAATATTTACTGTTTCTTCAAAGTAATTTTCTCCTGTTTTCTTAGAAAACCCACTAGATTTCTACTTTCAGCAGAAGAGAAGACGTGGCTACATGGCCTTTTCCTTGCTCACATGCTGAAAGAGACATGCGTCAGCGAATTTAAAGGAATTATTTCCAACAACAACAACTCAGACGGTCAGTGAATTTTCGATGAAGCTCAAAGGTTTTTATCTAAACTCCAGCTTTTTAACTCACCTGACGACTATTTCTACTCTTTTGAGTTAATGTATATATGTTTGTAAATGTATTTAACGGCACGCCCATGGTTTCTTTATTTTAATTTTATTATAGTTTGGAACTCTGACGTTCGGTTTTTAATATTAAAAAAAAAATTGGACGAATGTCCCACAGTTCCTAAAAGTGGAAATTACTTATAACTTAAGCTTATTTTTTAAAACATTATCATAGCATCTCATAATGCTTAAAATCAAATTCTTAAATTGTTTTTTTAACTTTTCAAGTCCGTTTCTATTATGCAAAACAATTTTTCCTAATAATTTGTGTTAAACAATGTATGCTTGTAAAATCTTCAGGATATACTGATGCTAATATGGTTAATATAATGGATTAGTTTCAGCTTATACTATCTTTATTTATATTTAAACATTGTTTTGGATTTGCTATGTTTGATTACATCAACTTAGAATTTTATTTTTAAATAAATCTAAAAGTTATTGTGGTGGAAGATAACCATAGTTGTCTCCTCCTTGAAATACACGACTATAAAAGAAATGGTTGCACCTTACATACGGGCATTAGCCAAATTGCACTGAATAAAACTTCACTTCCAGCTTCAAGTTCGTGTATTTTTCTTAGCAATTCATTCAATGAAATTGTGGGCAAGTATCTGAAACTCGAACGTTTATACCTCGATATGTCTGGCTCAGATATTACTGAATGCAGGCACTACTGGAAAAACTTTATTTTACAGCTTCCCCGCAGCCCAAGAGACTGTCTCGTGAACAAAAATATCAGGGACAATAAAAAGCTTACTCTATTATTTCACAATGTTTCCACGCAGGGATTTCTTCTTGGGAGGACGACGAGACTGCATGTTAGCATTTTATTAAAAATGTTCGTTTGGGAAAAAGCAAAAAAAAACAAAAAAAAACAAATCCATTTTTGCTTGTCACTAGGCGACAACAACCGAGCGAATATTTAAACCGGTGCCCAAAGCCCTGAAGCTGGGACTTGCGACTTCAAGACATTGACAGCGGAACAAGCCCAGCACGAATTTTTTAAAGGACGCATTTATTAACGGGATACTATCTCACCAAATAAAACAAAGGCTAATTGAAAATAAAACTATAGACCTGAGAACAGCTTATGGCCAAGCTATCTTATTAGACATGGCCCAAAGACAATCTGCATCTTAGATGCAACTTGAAACTGTCGAAGCTGCAAACATATCTACTCCTATTCTGGTACTCCCCCAGGTTTGTAATTTTTCCTCTGCCTTTCGTACCTCTCTTCACGTCCGCACCTTCATCTCTTTTAATAATGGACAACAATTTTTCTATTGTATTAATATCTGGAGAGGTTCAAGTTCATCCCATTAATCTAGCGTCTTATTTTGTTGAAAAGGGTGCTAATTTAGCTTTGCAGAATGGGAAGAAGCATTGACTTGCATAAATATACTCTTTAGTTTAAAGCGTCTTGGTTGTGATTTGTACCCCTCAAAAATATCTTGTCCAAGAAGTTACAATAATTCTCTGCATTTATCTTGAGAGCACAGTAAAGTTTTAAATTATCTGTAATTTTATTGCCTACAATTTTATTTTATTTTTATTCGGTCGAGCTATCTCGGATATTCATGATTCTATCACGCCATCCATCACGGTCCTACATCAAGTTCGGAAAGTTATTCGTGTGGTATCCTGTGTTATTACATAGTTGGTCAATGGAGGAGGTAGCTGGGCGACCAATCCGTTTTTCGCCATGGTTAAGTTCCAGATCAGTAGACCACTCGCAAGATCTTGTTTCGCTTGTCATCAGTGTTCGGCAAAGTGCATTCTGCGTTCGCCTAAGATCGTAGAAATATGAGGGATGGGTCCATAGAGCTGTAATTTAGTTGGATGTCGTCTCCAAGAGAAGTCAAGTATAGCTCTCAGTATCCGAGTGTAGGTTCCATCAATCTTAGACACAAGGGTTTTAGTTAATGTCCAAGCAGTCGCACGATACAATAAAACCGACACCACAATGATGTCAAAGAAGCCCCGTTTGGGGTTATTTACTAAATCAGATTTGTAGATTACATCCATTTTATTCAGGCTTTCGTTATACGAATTTCGCCATCATTTTTAGTAGAATTTATTTCGCTTCCTAGGTATGTAAAAGATTCAACAGATTTTACTGATTCACCTGAGACAGTTTTTACCGAGCTTTGCTGGCGGAATCTCATGAAGTCAATTTCAGAGGCATTGGCATAAAGTCCAACATTGTTAGCAGAATTTTCTAGATGATGTAGGGGAGATGAGCTCATAACATTAGTTCATCTCCGCCACTGTTCTCACTTGTGTTGATTGGCTATTTCCAGGAAGAACCGAAATCCTAGCACAACCAACAGGTCTATCCAATGTAGCTCTACATTCATCACTAAAATTACCAGTGAGAAATCAATTTTCATGTACTTCTTTTGGCCAATCTACATGTTTATAACTGTGATTTTTCCTTAGAGATTGTTACGTTCATGTCTTCAGTTAATGTTCTTAACATTCTGCATCTTTTCTCTCTATTGACATTTGCAACAATTACGATTTTCTTGATAGTCAATCCGCTTTTCTTGCTTATTGGCATTTTCATTTCTCTCAAAACTCGATATTTCTGACATCCTCCAAGACACTTTTTTCTTGTTCTTATCTTGCCAATGTTTGCAGTTTCTTTATTGATTGTTCTCTGATCTCTGTTCAACATTTTTTTTTACAATTTCCAATGTTCTATTCCCATCAATCAATAATGTTACAATATCTTGCTTTTCTTTCTAGTTTATGCTTCCCTTAAAACCCACATGAATATATATATATATATATATATATATATATATATATATATATATATATATATATATATATATATTCATGTGGGTTTTAAAAATTCGCTTGACGAAGAAATGGAACTAATGTCTTTGGTTTAATAACAAAATTAAATTCAGGGGCTTTAGCTTCCATTTCTGAAACATGGTATCACTGTGTAGCGAAAAAAACATATTTTAAATCAATTAATTTATAATATATATATATATATATATATATATATATATATATATATATATATATGAGAGAGAGAGAGAGAGAGAGAGAGAGAGAGAATACATAAAAGTAAATGTTTGTCACTAATTGATGTTATCTTCAGCATTCCGACTCCAGAATTTCGTAGAAAGAGCCCGCGAGAATCACTCCATCCACTCGTCAGAGGGTATCAGCAACTGACTGCTTATTATAATTGTCGATTTTTTATATGCACTTTCGTGTAAGTTTGTTTTTCATAGTGTATGCGTTTGTGTGTGCGTCCACGCGCGTGTGCCCATGCGTCCGTCTGAGCGTATGTGCATACGTGTATAATGTCGTGATTATTTGTTCCTTTCTTCGTTTTTTTTGTTTGTTTTTTTCAGTTTACACTCTCTCCTTAATCTTTTCTCTCTTTTCCCTCTTTTCTTTCACGTTTTGACTTCCTGTTTTCTAAACATATACTATCGTTATTAGTTCTTTAGCATTCTAGCGTTTTCTTGAGTTAGGAAAATTGTATTTAATTTTTTACATAAATAATTTTTTTAATGCTTAAGTAATAAAGCATATATTTATATATTCATTCACTCGGCCATTATTTCGTTTTCTCATCTGATTTGCCGGTTTCTTAAGTACTAATAGGGTATTAATTGTAGGAGATTACGTTTATAATTACATTTTTGTTATTATTGTTTGAATTTGTATGTACATGCTTATATTCATACGTTTACGCACTCGCACACACACAAACACACATACACACACACACACTATAATGTTAGGATATTAATTATGCGTAGTTGTGTGTGTATATATATATGGAGAGAGAGAGTACATAATATACACTCCTGAGCACACACGCACGCACATACAAACGCATACACGCACACAAACAATGCGGAAAAAGCTTACACCCATGATAAGTGCATAAAAAAGAAAAATCGAAAAATATAAGCAGTCAATTGATGATACCCTTTGAAGAGTGGAATGACGGGTCCGTCTACGAGCCTCTGATGCCTACGTTTGTAGTGCAACTTAAAGTTTCATGGTTTCCCAAGTCGTCAGGCATGAGTGGTAATTGAACCGCTTAATACAGTTGTTTTTTTAAATACTGGGAACGCTAAATTATACGCAATCCAAAGGTCAAAGTTAATATAAACTTAATATATTATCGGGGTGTAAATTAAAAATATAGAGTATAGGTAGGGAGATATTGGGAAAACAAAGCAAAAAAAGAATGATGGTAGCTTAAAATTTATATGGTACATGTTTTTCTGTTGGAAAATATCTAATATCGAGCTATTTAGTTTATATTCACACTTATATCTATATATCTATCTATTTGTCTATACACACACACACACACACACACACACACACACACACACATATATATATATATATATATAATTTTTTTGCTGGGAACGAAAGTTGACCATTAATGACATCTATACTCATGTTACAAATGTGACGAAGTAAACGAAGGTGGGGTAGAAAGTTCTTTCACGTGTATCATTTACGAGATCTAATAAATGATGATGAAGCTGAGATGCGAACTTCTTTAGCATGTAACAAATTCTGGAGACATAGTCATGAATCATAGAGGTAAGATGCAACCTTCTCTTACATGTATCGACTTTTCTAGACGTAGTAAATGACCATGGAGTTGCGATCAGATATTCTAACAAATTATCTTGACGTAATGAATTATCATGGAACTGGAATAGCAAATTCTTCACAAGTATCACCATCGAACTGTCACTTCTTCTGCTCCATACAGCACATCTGGTTATCAGTTCCAACAAATACAAGAGACTGAAAAATTCCTCAGTGAATTTATCAGATCAAAATTGAAATAGTTCTTCTTTATAGAACATTTAATTTAGCTATGTGGTAGCATAAAATTATGGAAGGCCAGGCAAAATATTTTGTTGACTGAATAATTCTACTTTGAATTTATATTGGGGCGTGTTTCAACAATACTGTTTGCTATTCTGGTAACCATTACACAGCCCAATAATAAATCATCCAGTCATTTTATTTCTACTTTGTCTCTCGCTCTTCATCTGTTTATCTATTTCTCTCCCTCTCTCTCTCCCTCTCTCTCTCTGTCTCTCTCTCTCTATATATATATATATGTGTGTGTGTGTGTGTGTTGTATAATAAAGACAAAACAAGGACGCTATGAACACAGTACTGAATGTAAAAAGTAAAATGTAAAAATATACAAAACAGAGGCATTATGCTTGTTGCTTACCGGCTTATCAAATTCTATGGGACATTTTGTGCTGAATTCTAAATATTTTGTTCGCAATTTTATTTTGGTTTGGCGGGGAGATAATAATGGTTTTAATGATAGAAGTCTTACTAATTAACCCATAGCTGACAAAAAAGACAACGTTAATTTCTTTTTTAAAAATAAATGCAACTGCCGAAAAAATATGATCTCTCCCTTAAACGGTCAATGTTTAACTGATAATATTGTATACCGGGCTAGCATACATTCCGGTAATGAAATTTTATTTCGGTTCCACTGAAAATCCTTGGAAATTTCGTTTCTACCATCATCGAATTACTCTAGGCAATATACAATACAAAAACAGCACTGATCTCGCTAAATATTTCTGGCAATTAAAGAATGGTGCTAATGCAACTATTATCATCTGGGATATTATAGCAAGAGCCAAATGTTACAATGGGAAAGGAAAAAGGTGTAATTTATGTATTGTTGAAAAATTAGTTATATTAAAACACTTAAATAACCCTAGCTTATTAAACAAGAGAAATGAATTGATGGTTACATGTAGGCATAAAAATAAATATCCGCTTAAATACGTTGATCCAGATTAATTTTTAATGTCATTTTGTTTTCTTTTTTTTAAAAAAAAAAAACAAGTAATCTTCCTTTATGCTTAATATAAAAAATTAATATTCACAAGTCTAAAATATTTTTTTACATTTTACATACATATACACATCCTGTTTATTTTAAATGCCAAATATATTTAAAAAAATAAAAAATATGTAATCCCAGTATAATATATAACATTGCGATTACCAGATATTTGTATTAACATTTAAATTACGTAACGGTCAGTCTATATTCAGCACCTGAAGATTGCCTTGTGCGTGAAACTCCGAGTCCTGCTATCGGCAAGGGATATATATATATATATATATATATATATATATATATATATATATGATAGAAATTGTGAAATTGTGATGTGAGGGAGCGGCGCTATATTGAGTCTGATTTACTATCTCTTCGTCACCGAGGCCTGTTGGAACAGTTGGTATGGTGTTTGCTTGACAACCTGCTTGGTTGTGATGAAATGTTACAAGTTTAGTTTAGGATGTATTGAATGATATCAGCTGTGATCGATAGAATAGTGGTGAGACCAGCTGCCATGCACTGTTCATCAAGATATTTTGAGGTGCTCCTATACACTGTGGTGTCATCTGCATATATATTTGCTTAAGATCTGAGAGACTTGTGTACAATGTGTCTCTTCCATTGTATGAGAGTTGGAGTAAGGATAAGCATTGTTATAATGTTCGAGTTAGCATTGAGCTGAGTTGGAATGACCAAAAAAGGTTGATTTATTTCAAAGGTGGAGATTTTGGAAAACACGTGCGAACGCCATGCGTTGGAAAGCGGAAAGAGAGTTCAGTCGTCTCTGGACGGGGGAAACGAACGTCTCCCAGCGTGGACGTCTTTTTCCACAAGTTACTACATCTTGGAGCGATAGGGGGAAAGAAGGCGAGGAAGGGAAATGTTTGTCTTTTTATAGACTTAAATAGCGTTGCTTAATGGGCGTTTGACGAAACCAAGTAGGCTAATAAAATTTCCAGTACCTTTATTATTATCATCATGGGAAAATATTTTTCATTTTCTTCTTTTTTTATTATTCATTATTATTATTATTTTATTTATTATTTTTATTTCATTTTCCCATTACGGTCTTAAATTCAATGTCTCAATTATGATTGCTTTCTGCATTTTACCCGTGCTCTTTGTTATATCTTTTACCTCGGTGTTTGTTTGTTAACAGATAAATACTACAAATTATATTAAAGATGGCAATTCCGTTCTATGAATAAAATATTGGGTTGACTGGAAAGTTCAGCCCTATTTCTAAGGGAAATTAAAACACAAAACAACATTATGTCATTAAATATTTATTTAGCTAAATATGAACCATTTTCTTGAACAAACTTTCTCCATTTTTCCTTCAACTTAAAGATTCCATCTTCCCATAATTTTGGTGGTTTCTCGGAAAATAACTCATTAAAGTGTTTTTTATGTCATCCAAAGAATTAAAATTTTTACTATTGAGATTATTTTGCAACGACCTGAATAAATGAAAATCTGAAGAAGAAATGTCTGGTGAATATGGTGGGTGAGGTAACACATCCCAGCCAAGCTGCAACAATTTTTGCCGGTTTATCAAATAAACGTGAGGTCTGGCACTATCCTGATGTAAAACAACACCTTTCCTGTTCGCCAATTTTGGAGATTTTCTTGAATTTCTGCCTTTAATTCGTCCAGCTGCGAGCAATACATTTCAGAAGCAATTGATTGATCAGAGGCCTTGGTGCCGGATGTAGTTTATCGTCATGCTCAGGATTAGGAAAACTTCGTAGAGGATGTTGAATTTTCTGTTCAAGATCATCTTTATCCCATATATGAATACCTATGTCGTTAGCATAACTCACCGTCCCCACCCACGGGCATCATTAGCACATTGGCCTCGAGAGGATCATTGTCTTCTATTCGTGGATTCATTTGGGATGTATGGTATGGAACGCTTAAATGATCGGTACCCATCTCTTCACATCTGTGTTTGTAAATGCCCAGGAATGGACTGAGAAATAAGGGCTTATAGAAATAAAATAAATATGTAAATTTATATATTTTACAGCTGTAAAAACAGTGGCTGCAACGAAGCTTTCATCGAAACATGGCATGTTTCGGAGGTTTAAATATAATTATATTGATAACCTAGTGAGTGTACGTATGCGTGTGTGGGGGGGAGCTTCTTGAAAGAAATAAGTATTTTAATATTTATTCGAGTCCCTCAAAATTTTGGAAAAAGAAAAAAATAGGAGGCTTCAAAGACTAATGGCTTGAAGAAATTAACGCACATTTCTCAATGATAATTAACAGCCATTGTAAATTAATTATGCAACATTGAAATTCTAAATAGTTGAATTATTTAGTGTGGAAAATTTTTTTTTACTGGTTAATAATTTATATATCAGATATACATATATATAAGTTAACTTCATTTTTATATATATATATATATATATATATATATATATATATATATATATATATATATATATATATATATATATATCAAACAGACTGTCGCCTCTAAGTCTTGACTTTAATGTTCACTTTTATATTTACGCACGCTCTATCTCTGATATTGAGCACTTTATCCCATAAGTATAGCACACCTTAAGAGTATATTTCTTCATATATATATATATATATATATATATATATATATATATATACTTATTTAAAAATATGGTTCCATCGCTACACAGAAATTACCATGTTTCAAAAACAAAAGCTAAAAACTTCAAATTCAATTATAGAATTAAATTAAAGTCCCTAGTTCTGTTTCATTTTCAAGCGAATTTTGGAATAACTTATTTTACTTTTATTACTGAGTTTTATAAGCACATACATTCATAATATTATTTTCTAGGGATATGGGGAAATCCAATCATTTTAACAAGGAGCAGTAGGGTATTCTTTTTCACTGACAACTATTGTGTCAAAATATGAGTTACTTTCGAAAAGAGGTTAAGTCAAGGTAGGGTAGGATTGCCTTTTCCAACGAATGATGGCATCCGTTCAATGCATGTCGTCTGGTCTTTTTTCAACGACAAAAAGTTTCTCGGCACTTTTGTTTCGCCGTTAAATTCTCTGTATTCGACCCTTCAAAAAGTGTGGTTGGTTCTGCACAAAGCCTTTACCAATATACGACGGGAGAGTCCACCATATATATATATATATATATATATATATATATATATATATATATATATATATATATATGTTTTGTCTACTTATTTTCAATAGGATCCTCTCATATTCAAGGACAAGTTTTATAGTATCCTTATTAATTGATACATATTCATTTATTCCGCGACATTACCACAATGTCAGCATCAAGTTGTTGTTGTTCATCATTTTCCTAAGACAAAATTGTTGTGTTCATCTAAAAGTAAAATTTTTACCTATGAAGTGAAAATGATAAATTATTATAAATTATTCAATGAAACATGTCTTAATGAAAACATGCTGCCAAAATATACGCAATATGAGATAAGGATATATATTTTTATAAATCAAGAACAGTATTAGGGAAATATGTATGACAAAGTGGGAAAAGTTTTCTTGTGACGCGTTTCGTCCTTTGGGACTTCATCGAGTCAAAATTGTTATGTTGTCCGCTGAAGTCCTAAAGGGCGAAACGCGTCACAAGAAAACTTTTCACAATTTTTCATATATATATATATATATATATATATATATATATATAGAGAGAGAGAGAGAGAGAGAGAGAGAGAGAGAGAGAGAGAGAGAGAAAATTATCATGTTCATACATATTCATTTATTCCAAGTAATTTCGCCATTTTTTTTAAATATATGTACATTCCAAACCTAGTTACCTCCCCTGACGTGTACATCATAAAATTTAAATCTTACAGTACATAACTTTGACGTTTTTTACAATTTGAAACACAATTTTTTCTTAGAAAAAAACACCCTGATGATGACATTGTGCTAATGTCGAAAGTACTCGGAATAAATGAATATGTATGGACATTTAATTTTAAATAATTTTCTCTCTTCCATTAATAAGGATACGAAAAAGCTTTTCCGTGAATGTAAGAGGATACTATTGAAAACAAATAGACAAAACTTGTCGAAATTATTCAATGAGACAAGTCTTAGTATATATAATATATATTATATACATATAATTTGTGTGTGTGTGTGTATGTGTGTGTGTATAAAATATGTGTGTGTGTGTGTGTGTGTGTGTGTGTGTGTGTGTGTGTGTGTGTGTAAATGAAGTTAACTTATATACATTTGTATATCTGATATATAAATTATTACCCAGGAAAAAAAAATAATTTTTCACACTAATTTTCCACCGCCACCTTTTCCATAAATATTTTCATGGTAATTGTTCCAATGGCACCTAGACTTCATGAATGTAAGCGCAGTACTAGATTGGCGCCTAGGTCTCATCCTTTTAAAGTTAAAAAGGCCAGATGTAACAGTAAGTATTATGCTAACAGTTTCTTCCCTTGCATTTCTACCTTATAGAAATCTCTTCCTGCTTTTTGCTTTTCAGTCAAGTTTGAATTTCAAAAAAATTAAATGCAATATCAATCATTATCTTCTGAATTGCCGTTCTTTTCTTATTCTCTCTCCTTAATAATTGTTTTTTTTTCTCATCACTCAGTCCCCACCTCTTGAGACTTAGTGGCTTTATTGCCCTGGGTGAAAAATACGATACTGGTTTCTTTGCACACATCTAATATATCATACATTTACTGTTGTTTTCACAGCAAGAGTTTTCATCAGATGATGATTAAGGAGTTCAAGTATGGTTTCAGGAACATTATTATGACTAACCCTGTATATCCCAGTAATATCTCACAATATTATCAGGTATCATTGTTTTCTGTTCAGTTTAGGAATACCAAATCCATACTAATGCAGCCTCTGTTTGATCTTTATGCGTGATATATTCTTTCCTTTCTTCTGCAGGCATACCAAATATAGCAATATATATATATATATATATATATATATATATATATATATATATATATATATATATATATATATATATATAAAATTTTGTATATTTTGAAAAGAATATCCTTAGGATATAATAACATTCATATTCAGCCAGAAGCCAAAAATACAGAATCTTAGTATTTGCAGAATTAATGTCAATATATATGTATGTTTGATGCAGAAATTCCAAAATCTTTTCCCTAATGTTAGGGAAATTTTAGAAGTGTCTTTAAAGCTTTATTAACACTTTATTGCTTGTACTATAAAACTGTTCACCTTCTTTGGATGTGCAGATAGTGGCTACAAAAGAGAAATTGGAAAGCAGAGTTCAAGTATTGGAAAAGATATGAATCCATTCTTTCTACTCCAGGTATGGGTTAAATAGCAGAGCAGATTGGGCTATACAGTCTTAGTTGCCAACCGGTCTCTCAAAACAGATTGGTGTGCTAATGAGCAGATGGAGATAAATAGGGATTGCGACTCCGTTAAAACAACCATCCTCCAGAAGGCTGGGTGGGGTATTGATGGGAATATGTGGGCCAACAGATAAAAGTTGACTGAAATTCTTATATCATGTAAATTAGACAACTTTCTACATGCGGAAATAGCATCTACTTTTTTTTTTAATACATTTTCTACAAATCTCAGGGACACGAATTCTTTTAATCGAATTTACCCCCATTGTTGGAACCCCGGGAAGGTTACTGAATAGAATAATCACACGAAGGTTGGTAATGAACGATAATACTTAGGACAAGAAGAACAGATATAAAATTCTCCAGCGGCGCATAGAAGAAGTAGCCAACTGCTAGAAGTGAGTCAAGTGAATTCCACAATGAATATCCAACTGTAGACCAACATACAGTATTTACTACTGTATTTATGTGAATGGGGACATACCCATTATCGTCCGTAGATATGCTGCAACAACCATGCAAGGCAGTAAAGCCACTAAGACACAAGGGATTCCCGGGGGTGAAAGAATGAGAAAACAGAAACATAATGAAGGATCGAGAACAATAGAAGAGTAATCAGGAAGACAGTAGATAAGGATTGACATTGCATTTAAATTTTTGAAGATACAAACTGGCTGGAAATTTTGGCGTGAAAGAGAGTTCTACAAGCTAGAAAGGCGAGAAAAGAAACTGTTAGCATAGAACTTACGGTTACATCTAGCCAATTCAACTGTATATTGGTGAGACCACGTCGCCAGTATAATATTGCGCTTAAATTCACAAAGTCTAAGTACCATAGAGAAGAGCTGAATAATTACCATGAAAGTATTTCTAGAGAAGGCAGAGGAAAGCAACTTTACGGCGATCGGAAAGTGACTGAAGCCGAGATGCCCGGTCAGGATCAATAATATTGCTGACTCTTCTTTGAATTTTATCAAGGATCTCTAGATATATACCAGCAGCACAAAGTGGCAGCAATATTCTAAGCGTGGACGAATGGTAGACTTATAGATATGTAAGATAAATTCTGGAGAGAAAAATTGTCTAGCATGAAACAGTGAATTAACTTTCTTAGCAGCTGACCTAGCAACGGATTTAATGTACTCTTTTCACTTCATGTCAGCCGAGAATGTTAACCTGAAAAGACGCTACGTGTCACTCTGGGGTTAGCATCACCCATGTTGATGGAAGCCAGAAAAGGGTCTCTCAGAGAGCAGTTTTGTTTTAGAGGCGATAAAACTAACAAGCCAATCTTTGTCCCAGTTAACAACAGGCTGCAGAACATATTGAGATCAGCCATTAATTTTACCCTATCGAAGTGAACAGACTTAGTATCGAGACAGGAGTTGAGTCATCGGCATAGATACCAAGTTGATAGCTGATGTCATCCTGAAGGTAGTTAATGAAAATTAAAAGCAAAGTAGGGCCAAAGATAGAGAAGCAGTGGCATATATGCGATTCTTGGAATATATTCAGTTCTTTGGCCATGTTCTTTATAGTGATATTCCTGTGATACCTTGAGGAAATGTCTTTAAAAGTAACCCTACTAAAACCAATTATGTGGTTGATGTAAATAAATGACACATTCACACTATGGCCCCATCAGGAAGATGTGCAAGTTCTGCTCGGCAATATGAACTTGATAAGACCTTCAATAAAATCTACAATCTGAAAAGTGAAGAATATGAAGCTTACCCCACATTGCCTGCCAGGATGCCTTCTAGGTGGCATTCTATTCAAGACTATAAAAAGAAGGGTCATAACCCCCCCTCTCTCTCTCTCTCTTTGTCTATCCCCCTTTCCCCGTCTCTCTTTATCTATCTGTCTATATTGCTCCAGAAAGGTAGGAGACATGTCCAATCTTCCACTCCAGGGAGACTTAGCCACATTGCAAGCCAACTTCTTAATTTCACATAACCGCATTACACACATACGCGCGCACGCGCGCACACACACACACACACACACACACACACACACACACACACACACACACACACACACAATGCTGTTAATCCCATAGATGTCTTTCTTTCTTTTCATGAGCTCTAATAATATAGTACTAAATTGGCGGTTAGGTCTCATCCTTTTACAGTTGAAATGGTTAGAAGTAATCGTATGTTCTGTGACAAGAGTTTCTTGTCTCGTACTTCTCGCTTATGGAAATTCTCTTCCGGCTTCTTGCTTCCCAGTCAAGTTTGATCTACAAAAATTTAAATACAATGTCAATCGTTATATTCTGTCTTCTTAATTCTTATTCTTTTATTGTTCTCTCACCTTAATAGTATTTTCCTCATATTCTAACAAACTAACGCCCTTGCGTCTTAGTAGCTTTATTGCCTTGCTTGGGGTGAAATGATTTTTTTAAAAATAATCTCTATGCATATGAATATAATTTTCTTTCTCTTCTTTTGTGAAATATGCTGTTCGTTATATCACAATCACGATCATGCTCATGAGCCTCGTAACCCTTTTAGTGTTGTAGGGGCATCATATGTACTGTAGCCGTAGCAGCAGTGGTGTGTCTTGGTCAAGGTGGCCTCATGGAACCTAACTTTCTCCAGGATGGTTTGAATTCAGAGTTTTCATTCGCCTAGGTTGGTTGCTAAGACTATAGGGTCCAGTCTATCCTGTTATTTACCCATAGCTGGGGGGAAGTGAGGGATCCATACATTTCTCAATGATACCTGTGCGTAAGTGAATGTAACGAACTTGATTGAAACTCAAACTCGGCTCTTCAATTTCTCATTCCCAGCTACTATCAATTACACCACCAAGCATCCACATTATTTCTATAAATATAATTAAAAACTCACACACATGTTGAATTAATTTGTTTTGAAAGTTTTATCCTCATCAACAAATCATAATTACAAGATAAAGTAGTTTTTTTAGATGTGCTTATAATAATAATCATAATAATAATCTAGCCAACTTTAATCTGCATAAATTTAAATGCAATGTCAATCGTTATCTACTGTCCTCCTGATTACACTTTTCTCTTCCCGCTCATCAGTAATGTCACTGTTCCTAATTCGTCCACACACTATAACCACTTGTGTCTTAGTAGCTTTACTGCCTTATATAGGATGATACCAATTAAAAAAATAATAATAGTATAGGTCCAAGATATCTGTATATCATGAGACAACGTTCACTATTACCTGAACTTGAATTCCCGCCATCCATATTGCATGAAGAAAGAGATTATCCACTAAGCAAAACTGATAAGTAGTGACCCAGACACATACCTACTGAAAATGGCTAATATTTAAAATACTCTACAGAATAACAAGTATCCTGCAAACAAAAGTGCAGCTTCCACCATATATAAGTAACATTAATCAGCATTAAAACGCTTTACTTTTCTCTTCTTGTTTAACATAGAAAAAATCATTTTAGTTACTGGCAATGAAAAATGGATTTATGATGAAAATCCATAATGAAAAAAAAAAGGACAACTTTCAACCTCCCAACCTAAAATCAAATCTAGTAAGAGAAAACTTCTCTGCCTTTGGTGAGATTTAAAATGAATTATTACAAATTAATGAAACCTGGCAAAAAAAAACTGACTACACAATTCTACAATAAGCAATTGATTCATTTGAATCAAGTATTGGAGGAAAAGCGTTTTTCTGAACAAGGAATCTGAGCGATGGATTTTACCGCATGACAACATCTATCTTCCTGTTGTAAATGGAAACAAAACTAAGCAAATAATCAAGACACAGGAAAATGTCATTAGAAACAACAAAAAATTGTTTAACTGCTATAGAATATCTCATCTCCCGTATAGCAATGAATGCTGATCGATCCCTCTTCCTAGATGAAGAAGAGACTTGAAACAATAGACAAAACATGTAAGTAATGAAAAAGTATTAAAAAGAAAGAAATTATATGGATTAGAAAACTTATACTTAGCACCAGAAAAAGACACTTGAAATTTCTAGAACCTATGATGAGGAATGAGGGCTTGGAGAATTTGATACTCTCAAGTCATTCTGAAGGCAATAGAAGCAGAGACAAGCAATTAACCTACTAGTGTGATTTTGTGAGTTTGGTTGGCCATTATTACTGATTAGTGCGATGAAAAGGGACGGTAAAGAATCAAAAGTTACTTTGAAGAAAAATAGATAAGAATTTGTGGGAGGCCATGATCACTTATATAAATTAAAATGACATGGCACATAAAAGGAGGAGAAATGTAGATGGCCTGGGAAGTTCTTCCGCGTGTAGACTGCTACTACGAAAGTTGGTTCAATGTGGGTGCCTGACAATCTATCGCACCAGAATCCATCATTCACATTTCTAAATTTAGCATTCGTCCGTGCATTGAATATTGCTGCCATTATTTTGTTTGGCGTTCCTGCTACATATAGCGAGATTCTCGAGGAAATCCAAACAAGGGTCTGTAACGCTTCACACGAAAACTATTTTCCTCTATGTCATACATTTTCTCCCAATATTGTTATTGATATATCAAAATTTATATATCGTTGTCCCATATATATATATATATGTTATAAAGTTTAATGTAGCTAGTTTTAAGTATAGCTAAAATAACTAATGTGATTTCAGCATTACTGTAAATAATTTGGCAAATGTTTTCCGTAAACTGCAAAATCGTATTACCATTTGTATTGCTAATGATGGAGGACATGCGGAAACTTAAATAAAATTTCAATAAAACCTTAAAAATTGTAGATTTACTTCTTTCTAATCATTTTTACAAATTATTTCTATCGGGAATACAAATAAAGTTATAAATTTTTTAAAGTGCACACGAACTTTATGGACACCCAGTATATATATATATATATATATATATATATATATATATATATATATATATATATATATATATATATATATATATATATTGCACGACTCTTCGGCAGAATTGAGTCACTGTCAGTCACTGTGTGTTTATCTAAAATCTAAAAATAAACACGCTAAAATGCACCTTCATCCCGTACCGTGCGTTGACGGCTTAGTGGGAGAAGTTTCCGACTGACGCAAATTCAGTCGGGTTTCGATCCTAGCCAGAGGCAACCGGACGTATAGCCACACTGATGAGCTGCGAAACAGTCTGTCTGTGGATGACAAACAAAAAAAAAATATATATATATATTCTTTTAAGTATATATATATATTTTAAAGTATATATATATATATATTTCTTAAAGTATATATATATATATTTCTTTAAGTTTTAAATTTTTATTTTTCTTGTTTTCTTATTATGAATATATTTCTAAACATTGTTTCTCCGATTACAACCTCTGTCAAAAGTCACGAAATTGGCACAGTGAGAGGATGTTCGCTTGAATCTTTTATTTAGCAGCGAATGAACTTAGGAGACACGGTGGAGTAATGGTTAGCCGACTTTGAATTCCAGTCGAGTTCATTGCATTCAAAGTGCTAACACACTTGGGAAATATATGAATCCATCTCTTCTCCAAGCTAGGGGTAAATAGCAGGACAGCTTGGGTTCTATAGCCTTGATTAGTATCCAGTCTAAGAGAAGTCTTCTAATCTAGAAACGCCATCGATGCCATGGCTGAAATATATATGGTGCTCCTACGACACTAAAAGTTACAGGATTTGTGATCATGATTTTCGCAGGGTTACAAAATGTTATTGGAGCAACAAAAGCAGGCATATTAAAAGGTCATTCATAACAAAAATGAGGGTCAACAAAAATCTATGTTGTCGTAAATTGGTGATGTCGAAATACAATAATTAAAAACAGCTAAACCAGTTCATCGGTCCTTTTTATCAGAGAAAAAATCGAGGACAAAAAACGCACACAGCGACAAAAAAAAATGAACAAACACAGACTAATGATATAAAGACAAAAAAATATAATATTAAAGGCTAATTGCCTTTAAGGCCACCAACCACTTATTCTGGTTAGAGAGAGGAAGTTGGGAGGACTTAATGTATACTGATTCCAATACATTCAAGGGATAATCGGAATTAGCCTTACTCATCGCAGACATGTCAGTGCTATAAGACCAACAGAATTATGTATAGGTTTATATATATATATATATATATATATACATATATATATATATATATATATATATATATATATATATAAAGTAATTGGAAAAAAACTTAAAAATCAATAATTTTTTACGATGAATATAAGCATATTCATCTCATCAGACCGACTACATTTTATGAAACATATACATGGTATACAAAGATAATATATATATATATATATATATATATATATATATATATATATATATAATAAAAATACAAGATAAAACAATAAAATAAATTGATCTAGAAAAGTTTTCTTTGTGGGCTTACATTATGAAGAGAGAGAAAACAGAAAAAAAGAGTTTATACATATATATATATATATATGTGTGTGTGTGTGTGTGTGTGTGTGTGTGTGTGTGTGTGTGTGTGTGTGCACGCGCGCGTGCGTGTGTGTGTAATAGTATGTAAAAGTAGTATAAGTATATTTAAATAATTTTTCTGTGTATATACATTTATAATTTTACTAGAGCAATAAGAATAGACATATTAAAAGGACATTCATTACAAAAAAGAAGTAATTCATAGCAAGAAATAGGTCAACATATATATATATATATATATATATATATATATATATATATATATATATATATATATATATATATTACCGTAAATTGGTAATACCGAAATATAACAATTAAAAACAACCAAACTGGTTTATTGGTCTTCCCTAATCAAAAAAAAAAAATTGAAGACACAAGAATGTGCACAGAAACTAAAAAACATACTACCTCAGACTAATGTTATATGCAATAAATAAATAACATTAAAGGCTAATTACCTTTAAGCCTACCAACCACTCCTATTTACAGAGAGGTGGTTGGGGGGTCTTAATGTATACTGATTCAAAAAAAAACCTCGTTATGATGTGATTCTTCTTTATGAATGGCCTTTTAATATGTCTGCTTTTAATGTTCTAATATATATATATATATATATATATATATATATATATATATATATATATATATATTGGTATAATTAGATGAATGAGAATGAATAAAGACATCTCGTATATAGGCACTGGTGCTCAGAGAACTTAAAATGATTGCTTGGTTACTTATTTTAGTATATCATTTTACTAAACAGTAGTAAGGGCCTTATTTAAACAAAGTAGCTGTAAATAATCAAGAGTGATTTTTATAGCCTATCGGTCGCTTATATTATTGCTACTTAAGACTGTTTTTACATTTACATAAGTAGTGAATTAACTTTCTAAGTAACGTAGTTAATTGAAATAAGTGCTGTGTTATTTGTTGTGTTATATATATATAAAACACTCATGCATGAATACATATATGTATACAATCATGCATTAACAGATAAAGGGGCACCCCGAGGCGGTGTAGTGGTTAGCAAGATTGTCTCGCTAGAACAATTACGACTGAATTGTGAGTGCGATTCTCACAGGTTGCCCCCTACTTTCAGCCTGGTGCCGCATCTAAGCCACGCTTGGAAAATTACTACATTAACAGATGAAGTTAAAGATTACATATTAAGATGTTGTATATAATAATACGATTGCACATGCTATGATGCTTTTCCCCAATGTGAACAGCAGATGTACAAATATGGACAGACATACTCTCATATTTATTCCTTATATGCAGACAGTTGGTGGCCAAATGATGTGGAAAATTGTATAAATATATTGCATAAATACCGCACACCACACACAGAAACCAATAAGCATCGGGATTTTTCAGTACGCCCACGTCGCTACTGAATGTGACACAAAGTCGACGTTTTAAAGTGCATCTAACAGCAATACAGTTAAAAAAATTGCTCAAGCTCCCGCGGCATTTCCTTTTTTGTGAACGCCTCGTGTACTGGGTAATGACCCCTGCCCAATCCCGAAGCAGAGGAAATGCCTGGAAGGGGGGGGGGGTGATGATCCGAGGCTTGAACTGATATTATTTTGAAACTACCCAGCCCAAACCAGAAATACACATAACATTGGAGGAGAAAGAAACAGACAGACATATGTTGGAATCAATTAGCTGGTAATATAAAGTTATAGAACTTACACGGTGTCGTGTCTAGGTTAGGCTGGACTTGCAAATTAACTTGATGTCATTATTTCAATGTTTTTATTTTGCTTTGTTTTGTTTTTGTTTTTGTTTTCTTTTTCATGTCAAAATCTTGTCTGAACACTAAATGCACACTTGTATGTTCGGCTTCTGCAACTTGATGCATTGCGTTCAAGAACAGTAAAGATATTCTCCATGAGAAGACAAGTGTATTTTTCAGCCCGCCCACATCGCTAACGAACGTGACACAAGGTCAAGGTTTAAAGCGCACTTAACGGCAATACAGTTGAAAAATTGCTCAAGCACTCTCGGCACTTCCTCTTTTGTGGACACCTCATGTACTGGCTACCCCAGCCCCACCCCGAAGGAGAAGTACTGCCTGGTGGTGATGATGCTCCGGGGCTTGAGCTAATATTATTGTGAAACTACCCAGCCCAAACCAGAAAGAAGAAAGAGGAGAAAGAAACAGACAGACATATGTTGAAACCAATTACTTGTTAGCATGATATAGAACTTACATGGTGTCATGTCTTGGTTAGGGTGAACTGCAAATTAATTTGATGTCATTATTTTAATGTTTTGCTTTCTTTTTTTCATGTCAAAATCTTGTCTAAACACTAAATGCACACTTGTATATCCAGCATCTTCAACTTGACACCCTGCGTTCAGGAACAGTAAAGATATTCTCCATGAGAAGACAAGTGTATTTTTCAGCGCGCCCACGGTCAAGGTTTAAAGTGAGTTTAACGATAATAGTGTGGAAAAATAGCTCAAACCTCCTCGGCACTTCTCCTTTTATGGACACCTCAGGCGCTGAGTGATAACACCAACCTTATTCCGAAGGAGAGGTAGTGTCTGGGGAGATGATGCCCGGGGCTTGAACTGATATTATTTTGAAACTACCAAGTCCAAACCAGAAATCCACATACATCGGAGGAGAAAGAAACAGACAGACATATGTTGAAATCAATTACTTGGTAATATAAAGTTAGAGAACTTACATGGTGACGTGTCTAGGTTAGGCTGGACTTGCAAATTAACTTGATGTCATTATTTTAATGTTTTGTTTTTCTCATGTCAAAATCTATCTACAATATCTATTAATAAACTTATCCTCTTCTTGAAAGCATTTGAAAAAAAAAGTGAATTCAGCAACATAAAATTTGTTCGATTTTATTTTGTAATTGTGTAGCAATAATCTAACCGTATAAAATACGAAAGGTCTCAAACAAATACTGAATGACGGAAAACAACAACAATCAAAATGAAGATTTAAAAAATCGTAAAAAATATATAAGTTTATTTTTGTTAAAGAAAATAGAACGAGAAAAATAAGGTTACTGTGCACTAGGCAAAAAATATTTCTGCATGCTCGTGTAGACGGTGTTGAAAAGTGTTGCTCTGAGAAGGACAGTTTTGTAGCTGTTGAGAATTACACTCCTGAAAAAGATACTTTGTAGTCTTTGAAAAGTGTTGTCTTGAAAAGGAAGTATTTGTAGTTGTAGAAAAATCTTGTTCTGAAAAAGTCACTTTTGTAGAAGTTGAGAATTGTTGTCCTGAAAAGGACAGTTTTGTAGCTGAAAAGTGTTGTCCTGAAAAGGTCAAATTTGCAGTGGTTGGGAATTGTTGACCTGAAAAGAACAGTTTTGTTACCGTTGGGAATTGTTGTCCTAAAAAGAACAGTTTTGCAGCCGTTGGGAATTGTTAACCCTGAAAAGAATTGTTTTAAAGCAGTTGGGAACTGTTGTCCTGAAAAGAACTGTTTTGTTACCGTTGGGAATTGTTTACCTCAAGAGAACAGTCTTATTACCGTTGGGAATTGTTGTCCTGAAAAGAACAGTTTTGCAGCCGTTGGGAATTGTTGCCCCGAAAAGAATTATTTTAAAGACGTTGGAAATTGTTGTCCTGAAAAGAAAAATTTTGTTACCGTTGGGAAGTGTCCTGAAATTTTCAAATTATTTGCCAGCATGCCCTGCTTGCATTATATTATTGCATTGCAGAACATATACACATGGGCGTGCTGAAATGTCCCCAGCCCAGTTATGAACAGATAAAAAAATTCAATTGTTTAGTTATTTGGTAAGATTTGGGTAACTGGGCTGAGAACTTTTCAGCACTCCCTTGTCTAAGGGGAGATTTGAAGATTTACATTATCTATTCCAAAGTCATTGATTTTGCACCATTTTTTTCAAGAAAGCTGAATAGCACATGAAAACTGAATGTAGTACAGACTGTGCCGCTACTTTTTGAGAGCAGTACTCTTTGTGAACCAATGTAGGAACAGCAGGCAAATGAACTACTTCAAAGAAGAGAACAGATGTTAAGGTAAAAAAAAATCTGCTTTATGGTAAAATTACCTAAATTTCTGAGTAGCGCTTCATAGCGTTATGGGTCCTAGTTTCCATGTGATACTGCAGTCTGTTGTTCGCCTGTTTGTTAAGTTTTCATTGGTAGCATTTGTACAGATTCGTACAGATATAATGACCAAAAGAGATGAGACAATTTGAAATACCCCGAAAATAAAAAAGATGGGGATAATATTAGGGTGCATCAAAATAATTTAACTTTCTCATCAAAACAAACTTCTCGAGAACTTCTGTATATTTTGGGAACCTTATATAATACTCATTAATATTAATATTCTTTTAGTAACTTCCCGTAAATTCTGCCCCTTATAGGGACATTTTAGAGTTGAATAAAGAAAGGTATATTAGGCTATATCATGAGTAATTTTTATCATCAATTACGATCTTGTATAGAATCTCTAAACTACCTGTTATTTTTGTTTTATAACTTTTGTTGTAAGAGTTGATCTGCGATGGCCCTAATATGTACTGGGCTCATCGCAGTTGATACCAAAATAGACTTTGCATTCAGTGTTGTACGAGAGCTTCTGAGAAGCCAGGTGCATCAGTAGGTTGACCTAGCCACCAGATGCAGAATTTGCACCTTAACTAGATGGGAGTGCCTACCATGGACATGAAGAACACCGACAAGAAGGTGGTGAACATGATGTGCACACATGGGATAAGCAATGACAGGAAGATATAAGAACCCACCTGAGAAGGAAAAGACAGAAGAGAGTCTCATAGTCACAGGAAGAATTTTCCACCTTCAAATAAAACTCCAAAGCCACCCACCCGCTTGCTGATATTAATTGATGAAATCTATAGTTGAATAAATAATAATTTTTGAAAGTACGGTCGGCTATACACGACATTATGAGAAAATAAGAGCGACGACTATAGTAAATTTAAAGTTAACATTCCTAAATTTAGATTACGGAGAATATTTCCAACATTTTTAAGATTACTGAGCACTTAAAAACTATATAAAAGTGTCGCTCACGTCATTTTCTTAAATTATGCTTTACACATAAAATCTCCGTAGAACAACAATAAAGCTGTCATCACCTTTTCGTCACTTGGCAATACTCGTCAAACACATAAACATGGCGAGTGTCGGTTAAAAACACAGCTACTGCTTGTTTTAAAAATGCATTTCCGTGTTATTTCAAACTTAAAGTAAATAATATTTGTTTTTTAAAAGTATATCTTATTTTTTGGAAGATTTTTTAATAAAGAGAATAAAACCGTGATGAAAGACGACTAATCAGCTAATCAGCTGTTATAGCAAAACAATCGATTCCACTCAATTTCTGTTTGAAATACAGTGTAACCCGGATATAAGAGACCCGGATATAAGATAAACCCGGATATAAGAGAGATTTTATCTGGTCCCAAATTAGAGCCTATGTTAATGTATATATAATAGACCAAACCCGGATATAAGAGAAAACCGGATATAAGAGACGTCTTCTCCGGTCACGACAACTCTCTTATATCCGGGTTACACTGTACATCAAAGTATTTTGCTTACTGGAAATAGTGACTTTAATCCTTTATCTTTCAATTAAAGCTAAAAATGTAAGTTTCAAGAAAGCTTTTATCATTTTTTTAAATTCATTTTAAACCTTAGGTATCGACAATTATTGGAGGCACCTAAAAGAGATTTCGTCTCGTATTCTTATTAGTCTGTACAATGATAAGGTT
>OZ038506.1:55830939-55860939 GCA_964036315.1 Acanthosepion esculentum
TGCTTAAATACTTGTATCTATAAAAAGAACGTTAAACATATCATAAAATGTCTTTAATATATATGTGTGTGTGCGTGTGTGTGAAAGTGTGCGTGTGAAATGGGATATAAAAATCCCGACAAAGTTTTAAAGAAATCTGACAAATGGAAAACCGTATCATTGAAACTAGATTTGATTATCAGAAGAAACAAATTCTGCTTGTTAGTACCATGAATTACAGGAAGAAAATGAACTTTATGTGTAATTTTCATTTTTTTTTTTATCGTTAATTTTGGTCAGTGCTTGTGTTAGTCAAACGGCATATTTTAAACTGTTTTTAAGATAGAGGCTGGTAGATTCATGCTACTCTGAATTCCCTTGGTAACTTAAGAATGCTGAATATATATGGCTATACACTTCATTTTTTTTATATATGAAGATTGCCTTCAAGTGTGAAACGGACTGTTGCCACTTGTGTGGACCTCAATGTCTACTTGTATATTTACATAAACTCTATCTTTTATATTGAACACTTTTACCGATGAATACGGCATACCTTAAATCTATATCTTCATCATATATATATATATATATATCTGTGTGTGTGTCTGTATACACATGCATATACAACAATCTCAATTTCCTATCCATTTGGCCAGAGTCCAAACTAAGCTAAGCTTATTTAATATCTACACACACATACGCGCACAAATACTTGTGCACATACAGGCAAAAGAATAAATACAACTTCTACACCATACCTACATACCTACACAAATGTACATGTCATGTCTGAAAAATGCTGCATTAGAATTTTTTAAAAAATAAACTTGTCTTCATGAAGAAAAGAAAATATCACAAGCATTTATAAATAACTCTTGCATAAAGTCGCCATATATGTATGTACGTACATTTATACAAGTGTAGTATTGGGGTATGATTCATTGTGTTTGTGAGATTTTATGTGCATATCAGCATGTAAGAATAAATATGTACGCTTGAGCAACTGCAAATTTTGAAGTGCTTACATACATGATTCGACAAATCTGCAAAGATAAATATATTTACTTACTTAGAAGTATAAATGTGAATAAAGACAAAAGGAATACCTTTCTCTACCAATCTGCTTCTTCTAGGTAGACTATTATTAAGGTAAATGTAAGGATTTTATTTTGCAACATATATTTATAAACTGAAGTAAAAAAAAAAATATCGTGAGGTTTTCAAAATTTTTAACTTTTTCATTATCCGAAGAAGTAAAAAAAAAAAATTGAAAATTATCTGAATACTGATTATATTTTTAAATTTTATAATTCAAGATTTTTCTCGTCTGAGTTCACCCTTCATATCTACAAATCTACCATTTGTCCTTTCATTGAATACTGTTGCCATATATGGTCTGGAGACCCCGCTGTTCATCTCGAGGTTCTCGACAAAATCCCGAGACGGATATGCAATGTGATAGGTCCTGACATGGCATCTCGACTCCAGTCACTTTCTCACAGACATGATGTGGCTTCTCTGTGTCTTTTCTACAAATATTTTCATGGCAACTGCTGTGACGTGCTATTTTCACTGGTGTCCCAACAGAATGAATTTAAACGTGTCAATAGGTTGATATCTATGTCCCACCCTTTTACTGACGAAAAAGTTAAATGTAACTGCCTCTTCTCCAACAGCTTCTTCTCTCGCACTTACCAACAGTGGAACTCCCTTCTTCTTACTTGCTTCCCCGATAACTATAATCTTCAAAAATTTAAATGCAATGTCAATCGACATTATATTCTTTGATCTTGATCCACGTCCTTCTTTTTATCCTTTCCTCAAACACCTCTCTTTACACTTTCACTCTCTGTAACCCCTTGCATGTTAGAGGCACTCCCATCTTGCTTGGGATGATATGCTTAAAATACATATATATATATATATATATATATATATATATATATATATATATATATATATATATATATATATATAGCATAATGAGAAGCCACGTATACTTTCTTAATATGTATATAATATAGAAAAAACAATTGAAAAGTTGCAAATTTCAAAAAATTGAATTTTTTTTTGTGAAAGTATTTATTTATATTTATTTTATATATATATATATTTGATATTTCAGATCAGCCCCGAACTTTCATCAGAAATGACTGTTTTCAGAAGTTTGTTTACATTAAGTAGTGTCCGCCGCGAGACGCGGACGTCACGTGATATGGAATGCAACTGTGTTTGAATATTTCTAACGTAAATCTAACTGTAGTAATATTTTAGATGTTGTTTAAAAATTTTTTTAACTATATCTGAAAAGAATATTTTTGTTTCACTATTGAGATATTTATAAAGATTTAAAATACCCAAGTCTTTATGTAACCCTATTATATATATATATATATATATATATATATATATATATATATATATATATATATATATATATATATATATAGGCATAGAAATTGAGGGTGGTTTGAGATAATCCTAATTAAGTAATTCATTGAGTCTAGAAGAAACCTCAACAGAATGCAGAAAGCACTGGACGGCCGTTTCGTCCTATATTTGGGACTCATCAGCAAAGAATTACTTAATTATGACTATCTCAAATCCTCCTTAATTTCTATATTTGTAAATCCTTGCTCGAACCGGCTTCTACTGCTCTGGATGGAGCGGCTTGGGGATAGTAGTCGTGGCTCTTGGAGACACAGTCCTATGGGTAAGGGAAACTCGAATGAGTTCCACCACGGAATATGTGAACGAGCGGCGCCATATTGAGTCTAATTCGTTACGTCTCCGTCACCAATGCCCATTGGTACAGATGGTATGACGTTTGCCTCATATCCTAACTATCTGGGTTTCAATTCTCGGTAGCAGATAGGGTTATAACATTTTGTAAAAAGGTTTTCCTGTATCATAATTTGATGACCTTCTGTTAAAAGGTAATGAAGAAGGATTTAATTTAGTTTATTTTTTTAAAAATGTCACCGTCAACACGGAATTTCTAAAATCTAACAAAATTAGGTTAGTACTATGACTTACTGGAGCCTTCCCGAACTTACTCGACCCTTCTAGAAACTTATGGGACTTTCTAGAACATGTTTTTGTTTATCTGTAAGTTTGTATGTTATGCTATAGCTATAAACTGTTAAATGCGTAAAAAATGGATAATTACTATCCATTTACATCATTAGCAAATTGAAAAGTGAAGTTTCTGAAATATTTAGATTTTTTTACTCTTATTGCGAGAAAATCGAATTTTCGGCTTGGTGTCACCTTTTTCAAAAACTAAATCAATGCATTTTTCATTAATTTTGAAAAAAGTTAATCGATATATGACACAGGATCATAGGGTTACAAAGAAGTCATAACCCTAATACACACACACATATATATATATATATATATATATATATATATATACATATATATATATACATATATATATATACATATATATATATACATATATATATATACATATATATATATACATATATATATAATGATAAATAAAAAAAATTAAAATCCATATCGGTTATAATTTATTTCATGAACACTTTTATATTCATCTCTTCAGACCGACAGTTTTTTAGAAAAAAAGAAAGAATTCTAAAAATTCTAAAAAATTTTTAAAATTCTACAATTTTCTAAAAAACTTTCGGTCTGAAGAGATAAATATAAGAATATTCATGAAATAAATTATAACCGATATGGATTTTTTGAAATGTTTTCTTAATTTATCATTATATATTGCTCTGTAACTTACACTGAGCACTCTTTACAAATTGGTATTATATATATATATATATCCATCATTCCCTGGCAGATCAGAAAAAAACAGCATGTCATGATTTAACAAAAAGACAATGACATCAATATTAAACATTAACAGAAGCACACACACATACACACACACACACACACACACACACATACACTTCCAGTCTTTCCCACAGTCATTACGACATTCTATACACACGTTTATACACACACATACGCGCGTGCACGCGTACACACGAACATACGCATAAAAAAAATTAACATGAATAAATAGCGAATAAATTATTTTTTAACTTAGTATAAAACTAACAAAAATGAGAAAATCGGCTGTCAATTGCTGAAACCTCCTGACGTGTGGACTGAATGATTACAAAAAGAAGTCGCCTACGAAACTCTGGAGTCGGGGTGCTAAGTAATAAATTTTACATTTTGTATTCATCACACACACGCACACACACACACATACATACGCCCTCTCTCTCTTTCTCTCTCTCCCACTCTCTGTCTCTTATATAAACATGCTTTTACTCTCTACCACAGGTACATATACACCCACTTGCTCTCTCTCTCTCTCTCATACACATGCACACACACGCTTACCGTCTCTTTATCTCACACGCATACACTCACTTCCTCATACATACTCACTCTCAAACTCACATGCACACTCTCTTATACATGTGCCCACTCTCACATAAACATATATATAACCTCCACTTTGCTCTTACTCTCTTACAAACACACTCTCACTCTTTCTCTCTCCCCCTCTCTCTCAAACTCACTGACGATATCTTACACACGCATTTCTATTCACATCAGTAAGCGTAGAAACTTTGACAGTTCTGAATGCATTTTAATTACAAGACAAATTCCTATATATACATGCGTGTATATGTATATGAGTATATACATGTGCTTGTATGGCTATTTGTGTGCATTTGTGTGTATATTGTTTGTGAATATGCATATATTAAAGCATGTTTGTTTCATTGTGTATGTGATGTACATATGTATCTATGAATATATTTATCTTTTGTTTGTAGCAGCATATAAAATATATAGGAAAGTATACAGCTGCTTAATTGCACATATATGTGTGTGAGAATACATGACTTTATATATATGTGTGTGTGTGTGTGTGTGTGTGTGTGTGTGTGTGCTTGTATGTTGCTTTAATATGCGTATATATTTATACATATATGGGAAAGAGAGAGCAATATATAAATGAAGGGGGGAAGAGATATCTTGAGAACAATAGGATAATTATAGACAAAGAGACTGCGGAATAAATACTTCCAATATAAGAATGAATATTTTATCTATTTATCTGATACTTTCTCTTACCTCACATACACATTTAGATAATCTCGCAGTGTAGAAGAAAATGATCTAGTCCAGAAAACCATTGCTACCGTAGTGTGTTCGATCCTCGCAGGATAATTCATATATATATATATATATATATATATATATATATATATATATATATATATATATATATACCTTATGCCAATTTCTATGCAATTTAAAAAAATCATTGATAGATTGTTTTGGATTTTGTCAACTGAACAATATAGTAGGGGCAGTTGGGCACCGTCTGTGATAAAAAAGAGCACCATGACGCAATTCACTCCGCCAGAAATTTGGAAATGACATGCTGTACTGCTTGGCATTCACGCATGAAGCTCCAATACGAACAATTCAGAATGTTTGTTTGACAATCTGAGAACAGTGCACATGATTCGGAAACAGTTGGATGAATCTAATGGTTATTACGAAGGTACGGCAGCTCGGAAAACTCACTCTGACCATTCTGATAAGAAAAGAACTCCCGAATTTGTTTGTGAGGGCCTCAGACTCAACATGGAGACCTACATCAAGTGTCTTGAAGAGGTAGTACTTCCCTTGGTCAAGAGGGTATCTGCTGGAAGACCCTATGTCTACGGCAACAGAACTCAGCACCATGCCAGATAGGCAAGAAAACCCAGTCATGGCTCTCAGACAATTTCTGCGACTACATCACGTCTTACATTTGACCACCTAAATCACCAGTCTGCAACCCCCTAGATTATTATGTGTGGGGAGCAGTTGAGCAGTAGATTAACAAAACTTGTAACACCAAAGATCAGCTGAATGCAAAGATTATGGCAGCATTCACCAACTTAACAAGGAGACCGTCCAGAAGAGAAGTCGTCTGGAGGTTATGGTTGAAGACAATGGCGATTTTATTTAATAAATTTACTCTTTAGTATTCCAAGATATTTTTGTGTAATTATGGTAAACATATTTGTTAAAATGAGATGTCAGTGTTATTTTCCTTTATGCGTAATTTAGGCGACAATTTATCCAAAGTACTCCGTAGATAGATAGATATGAACAGAGAAGATAGAAATATTAAAGATAGATAGATAGATAGATAGAAACATTAAAAATAGATAGATAGATAGATAGAAACATTAAAAATAGATAGATAGATAGATAGATAGATAGATAGATAGATAGATAGATAGATAATTATAACCTCATCTTTGTTCACTATTTACATTATTCGAACTATTTATCACAACGTTTCGGTCGTTGTACGCTCCGGCCTTCAAGTGATTGGAATGTCGAACTGAACCCTTTATTCCGCTCGCTGGGGTAGTCAGTTCTAGTTCCACGTGCCATGTCTAATGGATGTCAGTTATCAGTTATCTCCTGTTAATTCCCCTCTCCAAGTTCTCCACCGCCTTAACCAGGTATTGAACTCACACTCTTTGGGTTCTGTCACTGGATCTAACTAACGCCTTTATCCACTGTGCCATGTGTCCTTGAAGAAGGCCGGAGCGTACAACTGCCGAAACGTTGTGATAAATATGGCAACGAAGATGAGGACAATAGTCCGAATAATGTAAATAGTGTACATAATACCTCATCTCAGAAATATAGACAGATACTCATCTTTGTTGTTACAATTGTTCATTTCATTGTTCACTCCAGGCTTCTTAAAGAATCATCTGATCCAGGAAATTTTTAAATGAAACCTTTATTTAAATCTAAAGGCAACATTGTTCTCATTCTTCTGTCTATGTCTAAGGATGTCTCATCTTGATTATTCCACAGCGCTTTCTACACAGTGTTCGTCTTGTTTCCATTGATTTTGAGAACATCTGCTCTACCTGGCCCAGGGATTGAACTCACAGTTACAATGCCATCAAATTCACTAACCAATGCTTATTTCTCTTTGCTGTTGCCCTAGTATACGCATTGAAAGCACTCTACCCCTTTAGATTAAATAAAGGATTTAAAATGCACAGACGGTTAACCCTGATCAATAAATACCTAAGGTGTGCCCGGGGGGCTGAAATATTGGAAAACTGCAGATAATGTAAATAATGATAAATCCATATGCCAGAAATTCAGACTGAAGATATCATATTTGATGGCATATAAATGAATTCACTTTTTCTCAAATATTAGAATTTTATAAATTTGTAATAAATGCGCAAAAAGAAATTTGTTTCAAACTGGGCCGAACAGAGAATCGATAAAATTCCATCAACATTCAATATACCCTCTAATAAATTCTTTCTTAATATTCCTTGTTAAAATGCTGTGGGCCATATCATATGTCATCAAATATAGTAGATGGATAATTAAGTATGTATGTATGTATGTATATATATATATACATATATATATATATATATATATATATATACACATATATATATAATCAAACCAACTAAATATATATATATA
Source organism: Acanthosepion esculentum (assembly GCA_964036315.1). NCBI lineage: Eukaryota > Metazoa > Mollusca > Cephalopoda > Sepiida > Sepiidae > Acanthosepion > Acanthosepion esculentum. The sequence goes on from OZ038506.1 coordinate 55,838,440, forward strand.
TATAAATATATGCGTGTATGTATATAAATATATATATATATGCAATTTTTTATATATATTATTTACATATTATGTATGCGCGGTACTTATTGGAAAGCGCTCAATATCAGTGATAGAGCTAACATATTTAGTTGGATTGGTGTGGGTTTGTTACCCTGGGTTTCACGCTATTTGCGACCGTCTGACGATCGCAAATAGCGTGAAACCCAGGGTCATGAACTCATATCAATCCAACCTGATTATATATATATATAAGAGAGAGAGAGATCAGATTGTTGTATGTGGGTAAAGTGTTACACACAATACATACTTTTGTATATAATAATAATAATAATAATGTACTCTCCCGTCGTTTTTCGATGCATAAGGGTCCAGCACCTTAGTTCTTAGAATCGAACAGCCAGGCTACTCGCATATAATTTGATTATAGTGTTGAAGGTTTGTGCAGAATGTCCCTCAGAAAATTCAGTTTCACACCTTATGCAATTATCACACGGTTTGAAGATTGATTAAGGCATGAGAATGAGCGCCACCATGCAGCTTCAATGGCCATGTTTGTACTATTTGTACAAATGCTCTATCTTTGATATTAAGCACTTCCTCATAATATAACACATCTTAAACAGTATAATTACAGACAGAGATAGATTGATAGATAGATAGATAGATAGAGAGAACGAGAAGTAGAATATACTTGGTCAGCTAGATAAGTACTCATTTTTTATGTCTAGTTATGTATACAAACTTATAGAACCTGTAAATTGATATATATATATATATATATATATATATATATATATATATATATATATATATATAAATTGTAAGGAGGATTTGATAATTATAATTAAGTAATTCATTGAGTCTGAAAGAAACCTCAACAGAATGCAGAAAGCACTGGACGGCCGTTTCGTCCTATATTTGGCACTCATCAGCAGTGCGGATCCACTACCGGGAATTGAAACCCTGACAGTTGAGTTATCAAGCAAACGTCATACCAAATGTTCCAACGGTGACGAAGAGGTAGCAAGTCAGACTCAATATAGCGCCGCTCGCTCACATATTCCGTGGTGGAACTCAACTGAAATTCTCTGTAACCATAGGACTGTGCCCCCTGGAGCCACGACTACTATCACCAAGCCGCTCAAACTGAAGCATTAGAAGCCGGATCAAGCAATGATATAGACATGATAGAAATTGTTAGGAGGATTTGATAATTATAATTAAGTAATTCATTGAGTCTGAAAGAAACCTCAACAGAAAATAAATAATATAAAAATATAAATCTACAATATCTCAAGTATACTTGATATTATGAATTGTACAAACATGAATCAGCGAATAATTTTTGTAAGTTTTATTCTTATTATTAACCTACCAATATATATAGATACGTACCTTCAAAGAAAAGCGATACCTAAGGTTTAAAATTTAAAATGAATTTCTAAAAATTACAAATCTTTCTTCAAGCTTTTATTTTAGATTTAATTTCAAGCTAATAGATTGAATTTAATATTTCCAATGAGTAAAAATCTTTGCGGCATTTCAAACTGAATTTAAATTGATTGGAATATTTTTTTATTATCAGAGAAACGCTAAAATCCTCCATATTGACAACTATGTCAGGACAACGTAATTCCTGCATTCTTTTTTTGTTGTTGTTGCTGCTGTTGTTGTTTTTTAATCATTTCATCCCAAGCAAGGCAATAAAGTCACTAAGATGCAAGGAGTTACTGACTGTGAGAGAATATGAGAAAACGAAAACATTAAGGAGAGAGAACCATAAAAGAATAGGAAATCCTTAATATTTCTGTCGCACTCAGTAACTCTTTTGCATCTTAGTGTCTTTATTGCCTAGCTCGGGGTGAAATGATTAAAAAATAATCTTGAGAAATGATTTAGGCAATCCAAAGCTTCTTCTCTTCGTCACCTCTCTACATGTATACTGACATTCCTAAAGAATTTCTATTTCAAAGAACTTACAAATTAATTACAAACTTCTTAAATTTGACCTGGATTAGAGGTGTTCTTGTATAAAAGGAGATATTTAATAAGCAAAAAGATCAATAGATTTTTTTACAGTAATGTTCACTCTGTACAAGGTCCGGAGGCCACTCGAAATAGAGGGTTACTTTAGGAAGCAGTCTGTACAGATAGAAGGGGGAGATAATGGTTAACCTAAGACTTGAACAGGTTAAGATTGTAGTGATCGAGGAAACATCCACTTGAGAGTATGTTTCACAGAGCAGTTGTTCAAGTGGAACTTACTTCTCACCTATGAAATACGGAGGGAATGTGGATGATTTGCTCCAATGTAAGTGGCATGCTGGGTTCTTGCCGTGAGGGTTGGGCCTGGGGTAAACAATGAATGCCAGGGTATTGTAATCCAATAAACAAAATTCTGTAAATAAAAAAAGAAACCAATTAGAAAAATTTTTCCGTGAAACTCTGAAATTCTCCCTAGCGGGGAAATTCAAACCTGGTTGAGAACCCCAGGTCTAGATACTTGAAAAGCAAAAACAAAAAATCGGTAGGAGAGAAAAAGGATCAAAAGGTAGAATGCAAGAATCTCATCTTTAAGATATTCAGCTACAAATGATGTTAATTCTATAACGTCCACATCTCGACTTCAGTCACTTTCTCAACGACGTGACATGGCGCCTTTCTGTTTTTTCTACAAATATTTTCATGACAACTGATTTGACGAGATTTTCCCCCTGCTGCCCGACTATAGGAATTTAAGCGTGCTACTAGATTGGCATCTAGACCCCATCTGTTTGCTGTTGAAATAGCTAAATGCAACAGCCACTTCTACTCCAACAGATTCTTTTCTCGCACGTTCCACTGGTGCAAATCCATTTCGCTTACTTGCTTCCCTGATAACTACAATCTTCAAAAATTTAAATGCAACATCAATCGCTATATTCTGTATTCTTGAATCCTGTTCATCTTTTGCCCTTTCCCCAGTCCTCCCTATACCCAGTCTTTTCTCTCACTTTCACTACCTGTAACCATTTCCGTACTAGTGGCATTCATGCCTTGAAATGATTAAAAAAATGTTTGGGTATTTTATCTGTTTAGTGCCAAATAGTATTAATTCCATAATATCCCCTTCTTGAAATTCATACCTTGCCTTCATTTTGTCCTCTGTACACTACTATGACTCATACCTGATTTCCAACAATGTTATTATTTAGTCTCTGTGAAATCCGCATTATTCTGTTCTTGGATTTCACGCAACAGCATAAAAAAATTTGGACTGAATGTGTTAACTAATTCAATATCAATAATATAATCTTTGTCATACGAGAACAGGCATTTTCATGGAGCAAAATGACAGCTTCCCTCTTCAGTAAAAAGAACACTGCTCTCTCTCTCTCTCTCTCTCTCTCTTTTTATGCACACACGCACACAGATATATATATATATACGACAGCTCAAAAGTTTGTAGCAACCCCCAGAATTAGCCTGGGATGAATTTGACACAAGAGTGAAAAAAATGAAAAAAAAGCTCTTGGAGTCATTGAAAAAGAATGGAATCGTTTATCAAATTTATACTTTGAGAAACTTTTGCAACGAGGCTTCAGGAGAATATTTTGACGAGAGCAAAATTTAATCATAAAATGCTTTTTTTCTTTTTGTCATAATATAATAGCTAATAAAAAAATCATGTCTCACTTTTTTTTAACCATGTATAATAATTTTCTACTTTTGGGACAAATTTCAAAACATTCCCAGGGGTGACCTCAAACTTTTGAACTGTAGTGTTTATCCAAACAAAGTTGATTAAAAAGAACCGACAAGGTCTGTCTAATTTTTCTCTTCTATTTTTTTGCAATTTTCAAATAAAGTATTATATATTAGGATCCAAATTGTGGATAGGACAAACTGTCTGAAGTTCATATTGTATTATTGCTTTGTTCAAGTACTTTCGACTGTCTCAGTCATTTTCAAGAACCCGTTTCAGGATTGCAGAATGTTATTAATTTAGTCACGATCGGCCTGAATCCAAAATGGTATGATATGTTGAGTTAAGTGGAAAAAATATGACACACTGACATTCGCATTTATTTAGATAGAAGATGAGATATTTAAAATTTAGAGAGTTGTGTCCCTTTAATTGAAAAAGTGTGACACAGATTTTCGTATCTATTATATAGAATATATATATATATATATATATATTTTTTCATATTGAACAATGAAAGATTTATTTATCAAATATTCAAAGGGATGTAGATTTTATAACCGATTTCATAAAGCTTCCCAAATGTTCAATATGTGTACCACCTGTGACACAACACACGTCAAGTCCGGTAGTCGAGCCAAACACGCTATAGCATACCTGCTGTAACATTCTCCAGCGCCTTAGTGATTCTCCACTTAAGTTCCTCTGAGCTTGTTAGAAGAGAGGGGATATAGTCCTGTTTTTTCACATTTTCATAATTGGTATTATTGAGAGTTGACTTTTTTTTTTATTATTAATGCTTCCATTATTTTTTTTACAATTTTTGCCCGTGGATGAGTCTATTATCTCCGTATTTTCCACAAGTATGTCGCGAACAGTGGCTGCTAGGCCTCCGTGTGTATTTAAATAGGTACTAATGGAGCTATGAACCAAGAGATACAAAGTGATTCTTCTTGATAGGCATGTAGTGTTATGTCCGATATGTTCATGAATTAGTTACAATCCGGAATGCAGTTTCTTAAGGGGCATGTCAATTCCTAAATAATATTGGTCCGCTGTAGTTTGGATCTTGTAGATCGGTTGTTATTGTTGATCGATTTAAAGTTTTATAATAGATAATCATCTTAATATTATTCAATAGTCAACTATATATATATAGTTAAATTCACAGATCAACTCTGTGGACAAGACATATTGGTATAAAATGACAATTGGAAAAATATTAGATCTTGCCGACGCGTTTCGTCTTCCGACTTTTTCAAAGCAAAAATGAAATCGAAATATAACAACTATAACAGAGATATTTCGATTTCATTTTTGCATTGAAAAAGTCGGAAGACGAAACGCGTCGGCAAGATCTAAGATTTTTCCAATTGTCATTTTATACATATATATATATATGTGTGTGTGTGTGTGTGTGTGTTTGGCATTTGTTTACATTTGTAAAAACAATACGCTAGATTTAGTTGTGTAACTCTACCGAGTGAAGATAGCTCTGGCTGACACCAAATTAGTTGTGTTTCAATCCTGGCTTGAGGCATTCGGATGTCTAGTCGCACTGAGGAGCTGTGATACAGCGAAACAGTACTGTCTGTGAATGACATATATATATATATATATATATATATATATATATGCATTGGTTTTCTGACCATTTTGAAAGAAACTATAGTGCATTAAATCACACCTGTTCAATTAAATGCTTATCATTTTTCCTGGGATGAAAGTACGTGTTTGTTTCATGTTTCAGCCTTTCACCTGCATGTAGCCATTTTACAGATCATCTCCACTTATTACACAATATCCATTTTTGTTCCATGAGAGCATGCAAGACAGATAAACTTCTAACTGTTGAATATGATTAATGCAGGCTACTGTGTATCTGGATTTTGTGTCCTTTATTCAAACAGAAGCCATTTTTCAAGCATTTTTCCTTAACCATACCACTTGCTATCCAATGATTTGAAACAGTTTCCTGTGTTTCCTGACTGAAGCTTTTAGATCATTTTCCATCATTGGTGCTTTTGATTGACTTTCTAATCAAAAGTCGCCACTTGAAAATTTGACAACGTTTAACTTTCGTACACGCAAAAAAAAAAAAAAAAAAAAAGAAAAAATTAGGTTTGTCAAAATGACGGTCGTTCCTTTGACGCCGATACATTTTTTTGACTCCCTCGGCAATGTTTATTTACAAGACGATAAATGAACCAAATACAAAGTGATACTTATTTAACTTTTATGGAGAAATAAATTTGAAAAGAAATATTTTATCCAAAAAATGTACAAGAAATTACAAAACTATCAAAATATGTACCAACTAGAAAGCAATATTTACTGTTTACTGGTTTTATAAATAACTATGAAAACAGGTTTTTGTTTTTAATTTTATAAAAAAAATATCAATGAGCTATAAAAAAGAAAATTTGATTAAACATATTATCTATTTGGAGTTTTGAAACAATAAACATTGTCGAGGGAGTCAAAAGCGCATACATTAAAAGCAGTGTCAAGGAAATAACTGTCCTTTTGACACATTGCTCGCTCTGTTTCCACTCAGTTTAAGTCTTTACTACCTTGCCCAGGAATTAGCTCAATTCCTGGGCAAGGTAGTAAAGACTTAAACTGAGTGGAAACAGAGCGAGCAATTTACTATCAAATCAAATTCACTAATTTACTATCAAATCAAATTCACAAATCATTACTTTAATCCATAACGAAAATATGTGCTCTCCGGCATATTTAAAAAAAAAAAAAAAAAATAAGATTCCTCGAATATCCAAGCCAGAAAACAAATAAATAACCCCAGATTTGAGCCGCCCGGATATATCTACTATGTCTCAAGAGAGAAGATATTCCGCAAACAAGAAACGGCGATTCTTGGGTTTTCTCAAATTGAGGACAACGAGCTGGAGAAAGTTTCTTCTGTATCTGGGGAAGATATAATCCAAAGGAAAACAAAGTCATGTGCTTCTAAGCAGGACCATGTGCAGGAGGAGGCATATTTAGACTCAGCCCAGGTCCATTCGCCCGGATTTAAAAAAAAGCAACAGCTCGGTTGAACTGTAAAACGGACTGAATGATTGACCGTTTTCATCACTGTAGTGAAGCCATTAAACGGGCTTTACGTGTCCCATGTGACTTCATCACCACCAAAGGGAGATTATTAATTTTTTTTGTATCCCTACAAATATATAAAAAATCCATTACTTCTTCAGAATATATTTGTGTGTATCTTTATGATTCTATAACACTATATTTATTTGAATTTTCACTTCTCTTAGTCTCCATACACACACAAATATATATATATATATATATATATATATATATATATATATAATGTGGTGCAGGTTCAATTTATATTACGCAAATCATTCATACAAAAAGCAGATAATGAAGTTAATGATATAAATGGCAAGAATCACTCGCGCAAACAATTTTTAATAATAATAAAATACATTAACCTCAAATAATGAATGGTATGACCCTTGTTTATAAATTCCGGTATGAATGACTCGCGTAATATATATATATATATATATATATATATATATGTATGTATGTATGTATGTGCGTGTGTGAGAGAGAGAGAAATGGATGCAGATGTTATAAATTTATAAAATATTCTTACATAAATCAAGACGTGTGTGTGTGTGTATATATATATAAAGTTATGAATAAAGACAAAAAGGAGAACAAAATCAAAAACAATATCATTTACTTACTTTTGAATTTTGTTTATTATGTCACTTAGCATCCGCCATAATTTACCTAGACTTTTCAATTAGCCTGCTGAATATTTATGAGCGTTTCTTAAATTTAAAAATTTTGAAAAAATAACAGTTTTACTTTTGTTTATAATTACACGTTGCCTAAACACAGATTTCTCTCTGACGTAAACAATTTTATTTGTAAAGAAAGGAATGGATTTTTTATTTATTCATTTGACAGATTTTTTATTACTTAAACCGAAATATTATTTAAGGCACGATTCAACTTTGCTTGGTCATTGCCGCACTCTGTAGACAAATTGTCGAAGCACGTCAGATCTAATGACGATTTCCCCTCGAGAAATGCAGGTTCGAATCCTGCAGGAGAGAGCATATTTTTCTCTAATAAGATTTCTCGAATATGCAGTTTAATAAATAATAAAATAATCAATTACAAGTATCCATGAAAAAAAATAACGTTTAAGCAATAAAAATCTGATGTTTTAATAAATAAAAATGCATTCATTTCTTTACAAATTGTTTTGTTTATGGTAGACTGGCCAGGCTTGACATTGATTAAGCTCTTTGATTGGGAACTACAGAGAGTTTCAACGTCGTCTTGGTCCTTATAAAAGAAAAATTGTAAAGACACTAGGAAAAATGAATAAAAAAAACTTTCAAAATATTCCTCGTCTAGAAGGATCACAATATATATATATATATATTCTTCAAAGTAGACCAAGGCTAACGAGCCCAGTCTGTCCTACTATTTAACCAATAACTGGAAGAGGGAGATTTATTCATAGCATTCCCAAAGGTATTTGCACATAAGTGAAAGTAATGAGTTCGACTGGAATTAGAACTCGACACTCTTTCCAAGTCGCTATTATTTATATATATATATATATATATATATATATATATATATATATCCATACACAAAATTAGTAGTGTTTCAATCCTGGCTTGAGGCAGTCGGAAGTCTAGTCGCACTGAGGAGCTGTGATACAGCGAAACAGTACTGTCTGTGAATGACATAATATATATATATATATATATATATATATTTGAATTGGACAAAGTCCGACAATTTATTTAAAGACATTTTTCTATGAAAATTTCTCTGACATTCAGGCCGGTAAATGTTATTTAATACTGTTTATTATAAAACAGAGCATTTGCTTAAATACTTGTATCTATAAAAAGAACGTTAAACATATCATAAATGTCTTTATATATATATATATATATATATATATATATATATATGTGTGTGTGTGTGTGTGTGTGTGTATGAATTGAGTGTATTTGAGCACCAATTTTTTCGTTTATGCGAATCTCATGAAAAAGCACTGAAAGTTCCATATTGATTTCTTTATGTATCTCGTCTAATAGTTTTTTTTAATTTTCTGTTTTCAAATAATTTCAGCTAACAGCACGAGGCGTTTTTAAAGATGTCTGTTATTTCTGTAATCAAAATAGTACTTTCACTAGTTTTTCATTATATATATATATATATATATATATATATACATATATATTTGTCATTCACAGACAGTGTTTCGCTGTTTCAGAGCTCATCAGTGTGGATAGACGTCCGGTTGCCTCTAGCTAGGATCGAAACCCGACTGAATTTGCGTCAGTCGGAACTTCTACCAGTAAGCCGTCGACGCACGGCAAGGATGAAGGTGAATTTTTAGCGTGTTTATTTTTAGATTTAGATAAACACACAGTGACTGACAGTGACTCAATTCTGCCGAAGAGTCGTGCAATATTAGCTTAAATAGTAACTGTTTACAAACTCACACCTCAAACCAAAGAGCTCAACCGAAATTAATTTTTCAGGACCCATATATATATATATATATATATGATTTGTGTATTTAGGCAGTAATCCTTCTTTTATGCATATTTTATTGAATATGACACACAAGGTGCTTTGATTTAGTTTTTTTATACAATTTCTTATATGATCTAATAATTTTTTTCTTTTCGGATGATAAATTATGTAAAAAGAATCCGATTGTTCTTTTTATCCGATCGCTTTCGGGTATACATTTAGCCATTTAAAAATTCATGGAGACCTACCGGACTCTTTTCGTAACATACTTGTTGACAACACAAATATAATATCATCATCTACATGCAAAAAGGCTAAAAATAACGGAAGACTTATTAAAAACAAAAAAAAAACAACAACACTCAATAGTATCAACTATGAACATGGACAAAATTTTTCTTGTTAACAGTTAATATATTTCAACCTTGAAAATGACGAAATGTATAGTCGAAAGTGCTCGGATAAAAAGAACAATCGAACAGTTTTTATATAATTTATCATCTGAAAACAAAAAATTATTAGATCACATGAGAAATTGTATAAAAACGAAATCAAAGCACCTTGGCTTTCGTATTCAATGAAATGTGCATATATATATGTGTGTGTGTGTGTGTGTGTGTGTGCGCGCGATTAAAAATTTCAGATTGCGTATATCTGTAAAAAGAAAATATGAAAAAAAAAAAAAAAAGCAAAGTCCTGGGTGACTTTATTAAGACAAATGTAAGGATTTTATTTACAAGAGTAGTTATATAGAAGAGCAAAAATGTTTTCAAAATTTTTACACTAAACTGATGAGTATTCATGAGCACCACTATATCAAAGATTCTGAAAAACCAATAACATTTTTGCTCTTGTATATAAATACTTGTCACAAAATAAAATCCTTACATTTCCCTCAGAGGACGAAATGCGTTAGCTAAAATAAGTTTTCCTTTTGTCTTTTTTCATATATATATATATATATATATTATATATAGGGGGGACCCGGGGACAATGGTAGAAGGCGTGCGAAGCCGTTTCTTCTAAACCAAGGCCACACCGTTCACAGTCTGGCAAATCCGCCAAGCCCCATATGAAGGCCTTGTCATTAAGAGAAAGCCAATTCCGAGCCAATCGCCATGTATGCTAAAACTCAGGGTTACTGAGATAATCCGCCGCTGGCGCCCAAGACCAATAAGAGCGAAACTCCTCCTCCGACAAGTCGAGCTCCTCATGCAGAGAAGCCTTCGCGACCCCCTCCACTAGAAGACCTTCCTAGGCCGTCAACGGTCACTGGACCGAGGAACAGCCAACAAGGCCGACCGACACTCGCGAAGGAAAACCGATTAATCCCGGGGTTTACAACGGCTCTAAAACCCGTGAGATGGGGAGATTGATAGTAAGGCGGGGGAACGCGTCCCTCACAATCCCCTCCATAATCGGATCTCCACCTGGAAACGCGCGGCGTAGAAAAGCCAACCTCGTGGCACGCCTGTGGCTTACCAAGTGTGGCATTCCCAGCCCCCCATGACACGGACGTTGTGCACAGACTCGTCTGTCGACCCGATTCCCGCGTCCTCTCTATAAAATGGGGGATACCGAGCGCTCGAGCGCCTTCCGATGGCCTTTACAGAGAGGAAGTACAGACAATCGATAAAGGACAAGAAGGAAAATGTATGTAGCACACACCTCCGCCCTGCCCTTCAGGGACAACCTCCATCGATGCCAAGTCTGACCGGCAGCATCGACCTTTGCTTGTACTTCAGACCAATTTTTCTCCAGCTGGATCGGGTCCAAACCACACTCCAAGAATGCGGACAGGACCGTCCGTCCAACCAAAGGGACCCGGAAGATCGACCCCCTTCCAGGCACCTAACCGAAAGCCGGACGATTTGTCGCGGTTAATCTTGGCACCTGTCACATTTTCGTACCGATCAAGCGCCTTCAGCACTGCCTCAATGTCGCTGCTGGACGACACGAAAGCAGATACGTCATTGGCGTACGCGGAAACCCTTGCGCGAGCTCCTCCTGAAACGGCGATTCCGCGTAGGGACGGACTGCACGCCCTGTCCCTCAGCCGTCGAAGGAGAGGCTCCAACGCCAAAGCATAAAGTAGGGGTGACAGTGGACAACCCTGACGGACAGATCTAGACATCGCAAAAGCGCCCGACAGCTTCCCGTTCACCTGTACCACAGCACTGGGGGAGCGATACAGGAGGCTAATCCAGCGGCAGAAGTCGGGTGCGAATCCGGCGGCCTGCAGGACAGCAGAAAGGTAGCGATGGTTAATCCTATCAAATGCCTTGGACTGATCCAAATTGATCAGCGCGGCCTCATCGTCGTCTTTTACACCCTCTATGATCGTGCGGATCAGATGCAGGTTTCTCTGAATTGTTCGGCTCCTCATAGAACAAGTCTGCTCCGAACGCAACAGAGACACGGAAACTGACTACAAACGCTCCTGCAGGATCTTGGCCAAAATCTTGAACTCTGTGTTACGCAGAGTTATGGGCCTGTAGTCATTTAGTTTCCCCCAACACCCTTGTCCTTTTTCAACAGCGTGATCACACACCTGGAAAACCGGTCGAGAAGGGACCCCTGTCGAAACCAGTTGTTGAACACCACAGTCAAATTCAGGACAAAGATGTGCGACAGCCTCAAGTACAATTCATAGGGCAAACCATCCAGACCGGGCGACTTGCCTCTGCCGACCATCTTCAATGCCGCGTAGACCTCGCCCTCCGTGATCGCTCCCTCGCAGCTAGCCGCTTCAGTCGGCGAAAGCCGAGAAAATTCAGCCAAATAGCTGGGAAACTCGTCCATACGAAGACCAGACTCCTTGGTAAAGCGGCTCTTGAAATGCCGCCGAAACACCTCGCACATGTCGCCAGTGGCCCGAAGAGTATGCCCTTCCAGGGTTTCGACTTCACGAATGTAACGATCGCCAACTCGACGGACCTGTTCCTTGCGCAATTCTGCGCCCATGTTCGCAGCTTCGGAAGACATCTTGCTTAATCTATGTCTAATTACCTGGCCCATGTAGCGCTCGCTATTCGAACGCTCGAGGGCCTCCCTAACTAAGGCTATCTCTAGGCGATCCCCCACCAGCCACCGCCCGAGAAAGACTAGCTCTAAGCGTCTTCGCCTTATCAGCTCTATCTAGGGCGAGCCGTTTGCTGAAGTCAGTGGTGAAAGACCTAATCCTACATTTAAGTCCATCCCACCACTTATTCCCGATAACCGCTCCCACTAGCTCCCGCTGCACTAAGCTAGTTAGCTGCTCCTGGAAGTCCCGCCTGTCCAGTAAAGACAGATTGAACTTCCAGTAACCAGCCATTCTAGGCCTATGATCTAACGCCACCCGGGCACAAACGAGTTTGTGATCCGAATAGCCTAACCAGTGGAACGTGGGAGAATCTAACAGATCTATGTCGGCTCTAACATTCTGTCAAGGTAGCTAACTACCTTGTCACAAGGCCGGCTAAGAGCCCACGATCACATTTTTCCCCCGGGGTGATCGACCCGGTATCTATCAACGAGACCAAAATCGTTGATCAGATCAACCAAGCTACGATCGCCCCCTTCTCCCGCTAGCACCCCGCCCCCGGTCTAACTTGGGGTCCAGGATGGCAACCCAGTCCCCCATTAGTACTAAGGCGATGAATCCACCAGGAAAGGCTCCAACCGGCGCATAAACCGCAACGACTCGAAACGAACCACTTCTCACGGCAATATCGGCCACGATCAACCGGCCCTCGGCATCCGTATGCACAAGGTCCACCTTCGCATCAAGAGTACGCTTCACCAGCAAAGTAACTCCTCTGGCATGCCGGTCCCCATATGCTGAATAAACGACAAAGTCGTTCTCCAGCACACACGCATCGACGCTGCAAGACAAAGTAGGTCTCTTCGATCGCGGCGACATCCACGCCGAAAGACAAGAGATCACGGAGCAGGCGGGCTGCCTTACCCCGATCCCTCAAGCCCTTCACATTCAGTGATGCTAACCTGACTGACATCTTTTAAGTCTGAAACGATAGAAAAGGAAAATACAATTCACCTATTCACATACAGGGTGGAAATCTGCGTGTACGAGGACACCGACGGATTGTCCAAGACTCCCTACACCCATTTCTGATGTCATCCGTCCTTCCAGGACAATTCCATAGATGTTTGTGGGGTACGTTAGTTTTAGACACCTATATAGTGAGGGATAGATCAAAACGGGGACTCTCCCAGCACAATATGTGGAGACCATATCTCCGCCATTCAAATATTCGGAAATGCCTCCTTAGCTTCGTCTAAGGAATCCCAGACTTTTAGATATGCCCCAGTATCTCTTATACAGGTTATTACACCTGAGGCATTGGGGAAGTTACGAGGATCTTCAACGCTTTTACCGTCCACATCGTTCATTTTGAATAATAATTCTAGCCTTGCCTTTTTCTGGCTAGACAGCCCCCTCCTAAAATCGTCCCTGTCTACCCTGCAGATCGCTTCCGGACCCTCGAACAGTTTTTCTTTTTTTCTTTACTCCCGAGATGGGTGGGGAGGGGAAGAGGTGGACGTGTGAGGGGGTGTTGATAGTGAACTGAGAGAAGAATTAGAGGGAGCGGGAGATGGAGAACGGGAAGGGGAGGAAGGGAGGCTCCTTGCTTTGGTTACAACTTCTGGTTCTTTTTGGGGGGGGGAAGCAGGGACGGATAGGGACCTGGTTTTGTCCATGACCCTATCCGCCCTACTACGCCCGGAGTGCTTTTGAATTGGCGTCTCCTCTTCCTCTTCTCTACCTCTTTTATGTGACGACGCCCGAGGTGGAGGCATTTTCTCCACCTCCATTTCTGTCTCGTTACGTTGCTGCTTTTCCTGCTGCTGTGGTTTGTTTAGCTTTTTGAGTCGTCGCTCTTGCTGTTCAGTTGGTTTCTTTTGTTGTTGTTGCTTCGGATGCTGCTGCTTGGATGGTTCTTTTTCCTTAACTTTTTACTGGCTTTGAGGTTGTGGACTGCCAGGTTTTTCAGGCTGGGTTTGCTTTTCTGGAGCCTTCTCTTTAGGGACAGGCGATTTTTTCCCTTTCTTTGCCACATCCGTCCACTCACTTTCAGTCTGTTTTGTAGACACATCGGTCTTCTCTGCTACTACTGGGTTAGGTTGTGGAACTACTTTTTTTACTCGGACACACCTTGGAGATGTGTCCTAAAGTTCCATACGTCCAACAATACGGACACCTGCCCTCTACAATTATTGGCATCAATTTATCCTGGCATTTAAGAATATTTGGAATGTCCTGGAAACTTTGCTTTGTCAAAGTTATATATAAGACGAAGTCGCCGGTGGCGATTCCTGCTTTGCTCATAATAGCAGATACTTCCTCCACAGGTCCATATTGGGCGAAGAAGGCGCCCAGCCTATCCTCACTAATGTCGACGGGGACTCCATGCACTGTAATTTTCGTCCTTCTAGTCCCCATATACTCTGTTTGCAAACGGACCGTCTTTGTGGTCAGCGTACTTCCTGCCAACTTTTTCTCTTCTGTTGCCAGAAGAATATCCCGTAGTGCATTGGACCTTCTTGCTAAGATTTTTGGTCCTATCTGCAAACTTTTCAGGGCCTTTTCCATTGTTTCCTTGCTGACGCCAATAAGCTTCCGCGTTCCAACATCGGTAGTTAGCAGGGAGATGGTTCGGGTTTTAACAGCATCGATTGCCTCTGGTATCGTTCACAACTCGTTGCCGTTAATATACTTATTATATTTAATCCACAGACCGTTGTAATAGTCTGCGTCTTTTTTAGTCCTCTTTTCAGACCAGGCCCGTTTTATTTGGCGATGCTAAATTTGGCTCTTGCCTTGTTTGTGCCTCCGAACCGTCAGCCATGACGTCGAGGCCAACATTAATAAACGTTTGCCGCTTCTTTTTTTTTTTAAATAAATGGATAAAGTCTTGCGACTTAGAAGTCGCGATAAGGTAATAACTCAAAAAAATTCAAATTTGAGAAAACAAAATAAATGTCAAACGAAATGTACAAAATAAATTTAAAATTTCAAACTTGGCAAAAACAAATTAAACGTCGAAAAAGAAAGAAATGTACTAAATAAATTTAAAAGTTTACACAAACGAAAAAATCAAAAACTGAAAGTCAAAAATTTCAAAACGTTCACAAAATAACAGAAAGAAAAAACGAAAATAAAAGGCTTAACTTAATGAAAATCAAAAGTTCTTCCAAATTCTTGCTCGGCAAAACTTTCGCTTAACAAACGCAAAAGCTTAGAACAACCTGTGAAGCAGTCAACCCTAAAATTAGCCGCACACCCTCTGTTATTTAAGAAGTGCTCACATATGGCGGAACCATAGGTATTTGGGACACGTCCATTCAACGACAAGGTGTGATTCCTGATCTTAGTCGGAAATTATTTATTTTGTACAAATTACAAAATTGTGGCACACGGCCGAAGGGGGGAGTGGGGAGAAGGCTGGTCATTCACTAGCTATCTTATTCCTAGTTAACCACAATCATGACCCATTCATTCATTACAATTACACATTCACCACAAGAACTCATCCACCCCCTTTCAAATCTGCACACACCACAATACCACATATACACAAGGGTCCTACAAAACACCCCATGCATTAAAAATTTGTAATGTTCGTATATATATATATATATATATATATATATATATATATATATATATATATATATGTAAATTTCATGACACATGAAATGCTGGGGAAGGGATATGAACCCATAAAAGAAACTCAAACTGTCAACCAAAGACAAATAAAAACAAAACAATGTTAGTAGGAACCGTCCACCCCTCAAAATAATAAGAGCGGCCGCTATATTCTATCAATAGATAGAATCAAGAAGCAAACTCACTAATGGAATGGGGGAGGGGAAAAAACGGAATGGGAAATCCAAAGGCTGACTCAGCCGAGATGAAAAACAAGGGGACAAAAAAAAATGGGGAGGTTGGGAATCTCGACATGAATCACAAAATAAGAAAAGGCCGGGAACAGACCGGGAACAAGACTTATTCACATTAACTAGGAACACAAAATAGTGTCTAACATAACCGGGGGGGGGGGGGTCTACAGGAAACCGTCCCGTTGTGCTAAGGGGACTTAAAAAAGAAAATCAAGGCTAGCCCCGTCCACAAAAACCAGGCTCGCCTCAGTCACCCACCTTTCATTGAAATCTGTCGAAATCAAACCCTTTCGATCAGATCTGATCTTAGTGGGAATATGTTGTTTAATTCTCATGTCCAGGTGTTGAGTAGTTCTCCCTATATAGTCAGAACCACAACGACAATTGTATTTGTAAACAATAGAATTAATTTGATGGGGAGGGAGAACATTCTTACACCCAGAACGAAACATGGGCCAGCTTTGAAAAACTATACGAACCTCAGCCGAGAAAAAAACAACGACGAAAATTAGATGAAATCTGCCTAATTATACTTTCACACATAGATCCAATCCAGGGCAATCTAAGACAAACAGGCCACTTTTTAACAGTACGAAGTTTGACCTTTCTGAAATCTTCAATCTTGTTGCGGATGACCGAATGAACAGTATCAGGGGTATACCTTAAACCACATAGGGTTTCCTTAACAAAATTGGTTTCATCATCCAAGAAAGACTCTGAACAAATCATTAATGTCCTATGAACTAGGGTTCTAATTATATTTATCTTACGTTTTCCGGGATAAAAGGAATCCCAACGCTTATATAACCCCGCAAATGTTGGTTTCCTATAAACCTAGGTGAGAAAAATTGTCGGTGTCCGATGTACTAAGACATCCAAGAAGGCAAGCTGAAAATTGGATTCCTTCTCGACCGTAAACCTCAGCGCTGGATGGATACTATTCAGATAAGAGAGAAACTGATCAGCCTCAACTACATTATTAAATAAACAAAAAGTATCGTCAACATATCGACAATTACATCAAGGATGGAAGATTGAATCCGTCTTCATTAAGGATGGGATTCAACAACTTTCAATCAGAAGCCTAGGTTTAAAGCAGGAATACGAGAGATTTTGGTGCTCCTGTGGGAATTTAGTTAACTTTTTTGATTGGGTAAGGTTCTTTAGGTTTTTGGGTTCGGTCCATCAACGTTAGTGTATTAAATTATCAACTAAGTACGATGCTAAGTTGAAAATGTTGGCACATAAGAGATAATTCTCGGGAGAAAAAAAAAGAAGAAAAAGAAACTGTTTTCAGGTCCGGAATCGATCTGTAAGGTGGACAGAGGGGATTTCAAGAGGAGCCTGCCTAGCCAGAAAAAGGCAAAACTAGAATTATTATTCAAAATGAACGATGTGGACGGTAAAAGCGTTGAAGATCCTCGTAACTTCCCCACTGCCCCAGGTGTAATAACCTGTATAAGAGATACTGGGGCATATCTAAAAGTATGGGATCACTTAGACGAAGCTAAGGGGGCATTTCCGAATATTCGAATGGCGGAGATAGGGTCTCTGTATCTGAAAAAGCTCAGACAATATTGTGCTGGGAGGGTCCCTATGTTGATCTATCCCTCACTATATAGGTGTCTAAAACTAACGTACCCCACGAACGTCGGCGGAATTGTCCTGGAAGGACGGATGACGTCAGAAATGGGTGTAGGGAGCCTGGGACAATCCGTCGGGGTCCTCATACACGCAGATTTCCGCCCTGTATGTGAATAGGTGAATTGTATTTTCTTTTTCTATCGTTTCAGACTTAAAAGATGTCAATCAAGTTAGCAACTCTGAATGTGAAGGGCTTGAGGGATCGGAGTAAGGCAGCCCGCCTGCTCCGTGATCTCTTGTCTTTCGACGTGGATGTCGCCGCGATCGAAGAGACGCACTTTGTTTGCAGCGTCGATGCGTGTGTGCTGGAGAACGACTTTGTCGTTTATTCAGCATACGGGGACCAATATGCCAGAGGAGTTTCTTTGCTAGTGAAGCGGACTCTTGATGCGAAGTTGGACCTGGTGAATACCGATACCGAGGGCCGGTTGATCGTGGTCGATATTGCAGTGAAAAGTGGTTCGTTTCGGGTCATAGCGGATTATGCGCCCAACGACCAGGATGAGCGGGTCTCGTTTTTTCGGCAGTTGGTGCCATTTCCTGGTGGATTCAACGCACTTAGTGCTAATGGGGGACTGGAATGCCATCCTGGACCCCTAGTTAAACAGGGGGCGGGGTAGGATTAGGTCTTTCACCACGGATTTCAGCAATCGGCTCGCCCTAGATAGAACTGGTAAGGTGAAGACGCTTAAGGCTAGTCTTTCCCGGGCGGTGGCTGGGGGGATCTCGTAGAGATAGCCTTAGCTAGGGAGGCCGTGTAGCGTTCGAATAGCGAGCGCTACATGGGCCAGGTAATTAGACATAGGTTAAGCATGATGTCTTCCGAAGCTTTGAACATGGACGCAGATTTGCGCAAGGAAGAGATCTGTCGAGGTTCGGATCGTTACATTCGTGAAGTCGAAACCCTGGAGGGGCATACTCTTCGTGCCACTGACGACATGTGTGAGACGTTTCGGCGGCATTTCGAAAGACGCTTTACCAAGGAGCCTGGTCTTCGTATGGACGAGTTTCCCAGCTATTTGGCTGAATTTCCTCGGCTTTCGCCGACTGAAGCGGCTAGCTGCGAGGGAGAGATCACGGAGGGCGAGGTCTACGCGGCATTGAAGAAGGTCGGCAGAGGCAAGTCGCCCGGTCTGGATGGTTTGCCCTAGAATTGTACTTGAAGCTGTCACACATCTATGTCCTGGGGTGTGATCACGCTGTTGAAAAAGGACAAGGGTGTTGGGGGAAAACTAGATTATTACAGGCCCATAACTCTACTAAACACAGAGTTAATGATTTTGGCCAAGATCCTGCAGGAGCGTTTTCAGTCAGTTGCCGAGTCTCTGTTGGGACCGGAGCAGACTTGTTCTGTGAGGGGCCGAACAATTCAGAGCAACCTGCATCTGATCCGCACGATCATAGAGGGTGTAAAAGACGTCGATGAGGCCGCGCTGATCAATTTAGGTCAGTCCAAGGCATTTGATAAGGTTGACCATCGCTACCTTGCGGCTGTCCTGCATCCGACTTCTGTCCGCATTCTTGGAGTGTGGTTTGGACCCGACCTCCAGCTGGAGAAAAATTGGTCTGAAGTACGAGCAAAGGTCGACGTAGCCGGTCAGACTTGTCGTCGACGGAGGTTGTCCGTGAAGAGCAGAGCAGAGGCGTGTGCCACTTACGTTTCTCCGGTTGTCCTTTATCGATTGTCCGTACTTCCTCTCTGTGACGACCATCGGAAGCCGCTCGAGCGCTCGCTATCCTCCATTTTATGGAGGGGACGCGGGAATCGGGTCGACAGACGCGTCTGTGCACAGCGTCCATGTCATGGGGGGGGGCTCACTTGGTGAGCCACAAACTCGCCTCGAGATTCGCTTTCCTACGCCGCGCATTGACAGGAGATTCGATTATGGCGGGGATTGTTAGAGATGCGTTCCCTTGACTTACTATCAGTCCCCCCCATCTCACGGATCGAGTGCCGTCGTAGACCCCAGGATGAATCGCATTTCCTTCACGAGTGTCGGTACGCTTTAACGATCATTCCTCGGTCCAGTGTTCTTTCAGGCCTAAGAGGGTCTTCTATCGTTTTCTCGTGGAGAGGGTCGCGAAGAATTCTCTGCGTGAGCAGCTCGACGTGTCGGAGGATGAGTTTCTCTCTTACTGATCTTGGGCCCCAGCGGAGGATTACCTCAGTAACCCCAAGTTTTCGCTTACCTGGCGATTGGTTGGGAATCGGCTACCTCTCAATAACAAGGCCTTCATATGGGGCTTGGTGGATTTGCCAGACTGTGAACGGTGTGACCTTGGTTTAGAAGAAACAACTTCGCACGCATTGTCCCCGGATCCGCCCCTTATGGGACCATGTCGGCGAGTTGATGGCTCGTCTCGCTCCCGAAGAGCTCGTGCCCATTGATCGCGAAGACGCGTGTGACAATGTGTCGCCCCCGTATTCCGGGGTGAAACGAATGGTGTTTCTCACGCTACTGGCCACGGCTCGAATGGTGATATGGACAGCGCGACAGGAGGAAGTCTTGCGAGGCAACCGTCTTTCTCATCAGAATCTGATCGGATTTTTTGAGCATCAGCTCAAGATGAAGACTTGAACTGATAGAAAACGCTTGCATTCGACAGTCTTCAACGAAAGGTGGGTGATTGAGGCGAGCTTGTTTCGTTTGAACGGGCCTAGCCTTGATTTTCTCTTTTAGGCCAACCTACGTCACATCGGGGTGGTTTCCTGTGGAGCCCTCCTCTTGGTTAGGTTAGACAAGCTTTGTGTACTTAGTTAATGTGAGTAAATGTTGTTCCTGGCCTGTTCCCTGCAGCCTCTTTGCTTATGATCCAGGTCGAGATTCCCAACCTCCCCAGTTTGTTTTGGCCCCCTTTTGATCTCAACTGGGTCAGCTTTTTATTTCCCATGTCCGTCTATATTTTCTCCTTTCCCACTCCCTTAGCGAGGGAGCTTCTTGATTTTGTCCAATGGGCAGAATACAGCGGCCTCTCATTTTTTTAGGGTTGGGCGGGCCCTACTAGCATCAGTTATGTTTGGTTCACTTTTGAGTCTATGTTTAGTTTGTTTTGGGGTTCATTCCCTCCCCTCTCATATTTCATCATAGATTTTAAGTTTTTATGGCATGGGGCGCGTTTGGTGGTCCCCTTTGAGAGGATGCGGTATTATGGAGTATGAAGGATTGATTGATGATGGACGAGTTTTTGTGGTGAATGGACAAATTGTAACGAGTAGAATGGGTCATGAGTCAGATTAGCTATGTATAAGAAAGTTAGTGAAGTCCATCCTCAGTCTCAACCCCTCCCCTTTTGCGGCCTTGTGCCACAATTGTATTTTTTATACAATAAATACCGTTGACTGGTTCACTGTTTTGTCCCGGTCACACACTTTATTCCACCTCAAGGTGCTGGAGGCACTTTATATTGAGTCCCGCCAGCCTTCCCTGTGTAAACAGCGTGAATGTTTGTTGGGGCTCGCTGTTATTTGTCTCTAGCTCCTTGTGCTCATATATTTTTCTTCCCCTTTTCCTTCTCATTGCACATATTTCTAGTGTTTTAAATTAAATTGAATCTCCCGTGGAGGCCTGAAGAGCGGGAGCGAAACCGGTTGCTTCGCTTTTAATATGTCTAGTAATATTAAGCTTCACACTGTTTATATATATATATATATATATATATATATATATATTCGGCGGTGGGGGGAAAAGCCTGATTGGGGGTCCTGGGAAGTGCTATGTGACTCTCACTACCCTATCAATATTTGCTTTTTTCTATCAACATTTATATATTACAAATTAAACTAAGCACAATTGACTATTAATGGATGCAAGTTTTTTGTGGGGTCTTTTTTTTTTCGTCCAAATCTGTGAATTTGTTTTACTTATACTAAGTCTTGAAAAAAAATACTATGTAAATTTCACTATTTTTAATCCATAATGTTCAATGTGTTAAAATTATTCAAATATTTAACTAGAAAAATCTCAAGTTGACGTTAAAAATTGCCGCAGATCATTGTTGATTTATTTAAGATGGAATGATCATTTGTTGATTCATTTAGGATGTCTCTACTGGACCAGTTGCAATGAAGAACACAAACTCTAGAAGAAAAAAATAAACAGCCCACATTAAATAAAATATCATTCACAACAGGAGAAGGTATCTTGAAGTACATAATATAAAATAAGTAAATCCCATTTTTTTGTTTTGCCTCGTTCCCAATAACAGTTACAAAAGACGTCACTTCAGACCATTTCAAATGTCCAGCGTCCCAATGAATGCGAAGATGCAGACAAAGGGAGTAAGACAGACACCAAATCGATTCTTGATAATGACTGGAAATTACTTGAAGAAAAAATGATCTTCGGACAGTTTAGCTACAACTTCGAAAATAATACTCAACATCTTATCCAGAAGTTGGAAAAGTATAACGTTGGTAAAGTAGTTTAGATTTGTGTATGTATATATATATATATATATATATATATATATATATATATATATATATATATATAATTCAGGCTCTACTTATGTATTGCACACTGTTTTTTAAAAATAAAAACAAAAATACTAAAGAAATTCGGATTATTAACCTAACGTGTTCTTTCCTATTTTTCTATATATTTGCACACACACACACACACACACACACACACACACACACACACACACATACACACACACACACACACATATATATATATATATATATGTGTGTATATATATATATATAT
>OZ038506.1:55865939-55913439 GCA_964036315.1 Acanthosepion esculentum
TAAGATTTTCCTGTAACTTTTACTTTCTTTCCACAGCTTAACACTCAGTTCTTTTGCGAATTTGTCAATTCTTTACCTCTTGCCATGATAAAAAACTTATAAATATTTATTTATTATGTATCTGTTTAGCGTTAATTATATGAAAAGTATGTTTATTCATTAGTTGTAAATACAATAAATTAAAATTTGTTGTGTACGAATATTTGTTTTCCCCACTATATATATTGATGTAATATTTAGTGGCTTGGAATGAGAAACCAAAGAGCCAAGTTCAAATTCTACTCAATTTCGTTACATTCACTTAAGTGGCTTGGAGAATGTATGAATACACTCCTTCATCTCTCCTAGCTATGTATTAAATAGAAGGGCAAATTGGACTCTTTAGCCTTGGTTGGTAACCACTCTAGGAGAAGGTCAACTCTGAATTCAAGAACTGAGTAGTTTTTTTTGGGAGACCCTGTGGCACAATATCTACATCAGTTCTCAGTATTTGGTTCTTCCAAAACTTTTAGATTGTTCTGCTCAAGCCTCCCTCACTCTAATCTTATGTGCGAGTAGTCTGACTGTCCAGTTCTTGGAACTGAACAGTCAGACTACTGAGTAGTCATCTGACTACTCATGCCTTTCCCAAGGTCTTGTGTGAAAAAATAGATGCAGCCAACCATACCAGACTCTGAACTCAGCTTACCAATTCCACATTTCCTTTCAATAATCTTTATGCTACTACACATGAACTTACTAGTGTGACAGAGAGAGTCGGGGAAACACACACACACGTATATTTTTTTTATTGAAATTGGAGTGAATCTGAGTAGCGAAATTAGATCAGAGCAATTTTGTTTACAGGTGGAAAATCTGATCTAGCCCATTTGGAATTGGGTCATTAGAAAGACAATGAAAATGGTCGAAATAATTTTTATCGGTTAAAATTTGAAATAGAGCTTACTAAGCTATGAGGGACTTTGAAATTCACATGATTTTGGGTTGAAAGGAGCACTCGTGATAATCGCGTGCGGGTCAATGGTCGATTATGACCAACAAGATTTATCTGTACAAACGCGTAGTTATGCAAACAGAAGAGGCAGACAGAAGAGGCAGACGGGAGAGGCGAAAGGTTGCTTTTGGCTCGTCTGTCGTCGAGTGCAGTCGAGCTGGGTGGAGAGATGTCGGAGATTGAAAGTGAGCAGAGTTGAATTGAAGGCTCGAAGAAGTACGAAGAAGCGAATTACTCCTCCAACATCTAAGACTGCTATTGCTAATATTATTACTACCACTGGAAACGGAAACGTCGAACAAGCTACAGTAATCAAAGAGTTGCGTTTGGCTCGTCTGTCGTCGAGTGCAGTCGAGCTGGGTGGAGAGATATCGGAGATTGAAAGTGAGCAGAGTTGAATTGAAGGCTCGAAGAAGTACGAAAGTGACGTCAGGATTGGAACAACCCCCCCCCCCTAACATGTACTGTTGAGATAAGTACCGCTTCTCCGGCTACCACGAAGATTACTACTACTGTTATTACTGCCGAGGAGGAACGCAACTATAAACTTTAAGCCGCGCACAGAAATCTTTATCTCTCCATCGCAAGAGTCGTATATCGTTCTGAGACGATTTAACAACAAGCTAATCACAACCCACTCTCTCCCAGTCAAGAATCCAGTGTATGAGGTTTTACGTCAAATACTTTTCTTTTCTATAACCCGTTTCTTTTCTATACTATTCTTTTCTGCTATACAAAAGACATTAACAATTCAGCCATTGAATAGTTGTTTGTCCGGCTTTCTGCAGACATTTTTTATTTTTTTGGTGCATTCTAAAATTCTTAGCACAGACTCTCCAGCCGTGTCTACATCTTCAGTCGACCGTGAATGGATGAACATCACTTCTGCTTTCTGGATCAAACCAAACACAACGTGAGCAGGAAGCAGGATTAAACCAGTGGATCGGTCGAATGATCTACGGATGTTCAGAGGACCTACGGCCACTCCCCTAAGTTTGGTTAAGACCGAGTAGACACCTCAACCCAGAGAGTAAGACGTCGGAGGTTGAGGGGCTGGGGCGAAAGTGTTAGAATAGAGGGAACAAATGTCTTGAATGTATTTGTTTAATAAATCCTACCAATGATTTCAGAGGTTATATAAACAGCTTATAAAATGCATGAGGGGATGCGGAAAAGTGTTTGACTCAACCAAGATCTTTTTTTTCAAAACAAAAAGAGCAAAAACTGTTGTTTAACCATTATTCAGATTTTGGGAGGGGGATTGGGTTTTACAACTTTTTATTGTAGGGTGTAGAGAGGGTATTTTCAGTGGTCCCATATCACTAGTGAATATAATACAAGATCGAGGTTTAAACTGGATTTAACAGCAGTACCATGGATAAATTGTCCAAGCCCCCTTAGCACTTTCTCTTTTGGGGACGCCTCAGGCGCTGGACAATAAATCCAGAGCCCTCCCTAAAGAGAAGTACTGCCTGGTGGGAAGGCTCCTTGAAGTTTAAAAGTATTTGAACCTCCTCAAGCCAAAAGGCCAAGAAGCAATAAAATGGTTTTCTAAGCGTAACTTAGTGAGGTTTGAACTTACTATTCATTCATAATTGATCTAGCGAGAAAAGCTTGTTAACCATTGCACCACGTCGAAGTTCCCTTTTAGGGTGCAGACAGCGGTGAGTCTTCAATGAAAAATTCTATTTAATACAGGAAGGTATTTATTTCCATTGTTTACTTCCTGTTTTTTAGTACATTACATGCACACAAACAACATATGAAAAGGTACGCATTTATTATATGCACATATTAGTATACAGGCAAGTACACATTTAAACAGAGCACAATGATCTTAGTCATGAAAGAGATAGCTTCTGTGTTATGCTGGAGTAGCTTGTACACCAAAGAAATGTCAGATTCTGGCTGTGAAATGATGTATTAGTTTCAGCTGATAATAGCGGTTTGACTAGTAGGTCACACCTGTCACTGTTATACAATATATTGCTTCATACATACACACACGTAGATATATATATATATATATATATATATATATATATATATATATATATATATATATATGTCATATTCAGAAAGTGTCTATTATTTTCCTTACATGGTCACATTTTTAATTGCAGTGGGTTAGTTTTTGTATGCGTATTTTTGAGGTTACAAATTCAAAGGTGACAATTTCTCCTACTCTGGTCTAAATGACTTGTCAACACATGATTTGAATAAATGTCTCTGCAACAGAAGTTTTTGACACAAAGAAAACATAAAACCCATGCTGCCAATCAAAAGAAATAATTTTTGCTGCTCATGTTAAGATCTTTTTCTTCTATATGATGTGTCCCTTCAGGATGTGGACGATTATGACTCTCCATAACTTCCTCACTTTTGTAGCTCTTAATAAATTTTGTCTTTTTGCTATCTCCCTTAAACCCTGTTCGGCCAAATATTTACACAAGTTCATTAGGTAGGTGTCCTATTTGTTTCCATTTTGCCTAAAACTTCATCATTGTTCATATGTTCAGTCCATGGTATTCTCCCCATCCTTCTGTAGAACCACATTTCTGTTGCTTCAAGTCTCTTCTTCATCTGAGGAGATTTCTCAGCATTTACTGTCATATAGGAGGAACGATATTACGTAAATGTTCAATACTCTTTTCTTTCTTTCTAATTAAATTTTCCTGTTTCTTAATACTTTGCTTCGCTTTTGGAAGGCATTTTTCACTATTCCAATGTGCCTTCAGATTTCAATGTCACACTTTAGAACACTTCATAAATATTTAAATTTAACATGTTAACACTATTTACACTGTTCGGACTGTTGTCCTCATCTTTGTTGCCACATTCACGACGTTTCGGTCGTTGTACGCTCCTGCGATCTTCAGGTTTATTGGAATTTCGAATTGAACCCTTTATTTCATCCATCGAGATAGATTGTTCTAGTTCAACGTGCCATGCCTCTTCCGGATGTCTCAGCTTTAACTCAACTCTCCAAGTTTTGTTCAGGTATTGAACTCGCAACTCAAGTCACTGGATTCAACCAACGCTTTTATCCACTGGGCCATAACTACAATACCTTTTCATGTTAAGATAGCAAAACTTAACCTATTCTTTATTGTACTTTTTATTATTTTTATATTTATCCATACCCACTTAAACGCTACCATAAGTAGCTTCCTCTAGATATGAAGTCAGTTCCTATTTATAAAATGTGCATTAAAATTATTTGAAAATGCTCACTGTAGATAAACTTAATTATTCTTATTAATTATTAATATTAAAAAAATATATAATTATTAACTTTATCTTTAATATTATGGCTGTTTAGTCAATTTCAGTTTTTGAATTAACTGTTGCTTGGCTATCTTTTATTACCTCGATTCCTAGACCTGCATTTTTGGTGGGTGGGTGAATGAATAGGAAAATGCGACATACAAGTCTGGTGTTATCCCTGGGTACAGGTTGCCATGGAATGATTCTGTCGTGGGAACAAATATGACTTTTCAAGTCAATATATAATTTGGTATTAAATGCACGCACAGAACACATTGGACGATTTATATTCAACTTTTCACCAGAAACGAAGAAAATATGGAAAAAGAAACAAAAAAAAACTAGAACAAAGAACTTTTTTGGTCTTTAAAGAAACTTACATAAATGTGAATCGCTTCACAATTCAAATATATATACATAAAATATACGTACATATACATAGATATATATGCATAGATATATATACACACATATTCTAAACATCAGGCAGCAATCTCTGATTTTAACATTTACTTTCTTTTTAATTATTTCACACCAATCAAGGCAATAAAGCCACTAAGATGAAAGGGGTTACTGAGTGTGAGAGAATATAAAAAAAAGAAAACATTATTATGAAGAGAGAACAATAAAAGAACAGGAATTAATTTAAATTATACATTTAAATTTTTGAAGATCAAAGTTGATTGGAAAGCAAGAAAATAGAATTCTACAAGCGAGAAGTGCAAGAGAAGAAACTCTAAGCATAGAACTTACATTTTTATCCAACTTGTCAATTTCAACCGTAGTTGATAAAACCTTGCTGCCAATCTAGTAGTATACTTAAATTCATAAAGTCTACGTACGAAAGAGGAAAGATCATCAGAATAATTACTATGAAAATATTTTCAGAAAAATCACAGGGAAGCTACTTTATAGCAATGAGAAAGCGACTGAAGCTGAGATGCTAGGTAAGGACCAATAACATTGTAGATTTTTCTTTGAATTTTTTCAAGAATATGTAAATACATAGCAGAAGCACCAGACCAGATATGACAGGTATATTCAATGCATGGACAAATGGTAGACTTATAAATGTGTAAGATAGATTCTGGTAGAAAAAATTGTCTACTACGACACAGTGAACTAACCTTCCTAGCAGCAGACCTATTAATTGATTCAATATAATTGTTCTAATTTATGTCAGTGGAAATGTTAACCCAAGAATGTGCAATGTCACTCTCTTGAAGTTAACATCAGCCATCCTGATGGAAAGCAAAAAAGATTATCTCAAGCGATTATGAGAGTAGTTTTGTTTTTGAGGCGTTATAATTAATAATCTAATTATTCCCAGTTAACAATAGATTGTCGTCATTTTTAGAACAGCTGCCAATTTTCCAGTATCAAACCTATCAGACTTACTCAAGACAAAAGTAAATAGTTGTGTCATCAGCATAGATACCGGGTTAAAAATATCAATCCAAATTGCGTCTCGAAGAAAGTCACGAAATGACTCCCAAACAGTACGCTGGTAACAGAAACAAGTGCTGTGAATAAGAGGTTCCTGTCTAATAGAAATATCAACAGATACTACAGTGTGAATTGCCAAGAAGACTGTTGTGATGCTCAACAATAGCCAGGAGAGGAGGTAAGAACAAATCAAGTAAAGGAGCTTGTTGATAAGAATTATCAGGAAAGCAAGAAGGAAAATGCACAATTTGACTGAGTGACCGACTAAATGAAAAATGAAAGTCTGAATCTCAGCAACATCAGTAACATTAGAATGCTTAAACCACTTGACATTATGAGCATTAAAATAACCAAAGCCAAAAATGTTAAGAGATAAGTGCCATTTCTATACTGTCAAGTCTTTTGTTCAACATGTTACAGTCCTGAGAACACACTGCAATAAAGAAAATCGAAAGTGAATGAAAGACTCATCTGAGTACTCAAGAGACAATTTCCTAGCCATTGGAAGACCAATACTATACATATGTAATAGAATAATATGTAACAGAATAATTCTATATATTAATATCTAAAATAGAACCGATATCTAATAATGATTAAGCCTTTTGGTGAGTTCATCCTTGTATTAAATTAGTCGCTTTATCGTATATGGAACTTGCCGAAAGTAGATGTTTCGACTGGTATTCAAATAAAGAAAGTTCATAAACAGACACTATAACTATTCGTGTAGTTGCCAGCTATAGAACTATAGTTATAATTGCTATGATTATGAAATAGTGGCAAATATGACTTTACAATTTAAAAGAAAATCTAACAGTTGAGCAATGTTGGAACTACTTTACTTTATGCCAAAAAGAAGACGTTACGTTATGTGAATCATTTGCTGATGGAGAAACATATTAACTGATCTGTTAATCTAGAGTTGGCACATTTAAGGTACTTTTGGGCCGTCTGTTTTTTGACAAATTTATTTTCAGTAGAATTTTTGATTGCAAACCTGAAAGACATTTTAGCTTTTCAGTAGTTTTCGAGTTTTTCATCTTATAAGAATTGGATAGTCGACTGATATCTATCTAATTCCTTTTGTCTTTTCTTCACTTTATTATTTGTTAATAGATATTTTTAACAACAAAGAAGCACAAGAAAAAAAAACTTGCAAAAGATCAAGTTCCGTTACCTCAGGTGTTACCGGTAAGTATAATTTTTGATCTTGCAAATGCAATTTCCTTGACGTAAAAAACTGAAGAAAAAAACCAGTTGGTAGATAATATCAAAATATTGTCCTTCAGAAAATTAAAAAAGAACGTTCAGTAAAAATAATATTGCTAAAAATAATCCTTATGAATTACAAGAAGTTTATATTTTGTGACTTCACTCGTCTTGAAAAAAAAAAAGATTTATTGCATTTAATTTTTCCGATCAAAATTGTAGCAACTTCCCTCGTCATGAAAAAAGTAGATTTTTTTTCCTTGTGTAGATTTTTTTTACATATTAAATGATTAATCTTAATAAATATACGTTTCTCCAAAGAAAAAAATTGTAGTGCGTGAAAGGAATAACAGAAGGCTTCACTCGTACGTGAGTTTGATTGAAGTCGCGTGTTACAATGGCTCTCTAAAACTAAACGATTTAGAAGAAAAATTAAATGATTGTAATCTCAGGGAGTTTTTATTTAATATGCAGAAGAAAAATATTTTAAAATGGTTACGTAAGATTGAAGAGATCAGTCTAAAAACTGACACCATTTGTGATGATAAACTGTCAGTAACAGACGA
This sequence comes from Acanthosepion esculentum, assembly GCA_964036315.1. Classification (NCBI taxonomy): domain Eukaryota; kingdom Metazoa; phylum Mollusca; class Cephalopoda; order Sepiida; family Sepiidae; genus Acanthosepion; species Acanthosepion esculentum. The sequence goes on from OZ038506.1 coordinate 55,873,422, forward strand.
CAACAATTGTCGTCTGCAAGATATGAAAAATGAACAAAGATATCTAACATGCAATCAAAACTTATTACAGTGACTTCAAGTTTCGAAAAGATTAATGACTGTAGTAATAATAATAATGAGTATCTAAATAAAAATGATTTATTTACATTTTTTTCTGAAATTTATTGTCGTCTTATAAAGTGTTCCATGCTTAATGGAAAGAATGACGGTAAGTTAGAGTTACATTTTTTTCTTCAACCTTAAATGCTGTAGGTGATTTTAAGTGTTTTGCGTGAAATTACGTAGGCGATCATATCTCTCTGCAAGTTTCTTTTCTTTTTATTTGCGAATTGCCATGATTAATGGAGTAGTTAACCGTTAATTTCGCCACGGTTTCGATTTCAGAGTTTTCCTACTCTTAAACAGGTTGCCACCCATGTAACCGTAAGTTCTATGCTAACAGTTTCTTCTATCACATTTCTCACGTGAGGAACTCACTTCCGGCTTTTTCCTTCCCAGTCAACTTTGATCTTCAAAATGGAATCGCAGTGTAAATCGTTATCTTCTGTTTTCTTCATTTCTATTCTTTTATTGTTCTCTCTCTTAATAGGATTTTCTCCTGTTATTCTCTAATACTCAGTAACCCCTTGCGTCACTTTGGCTTTATCGCCTTCCTTGGGGTGAAATGATTATATATATATATATATATATATATATATATATATATATATATATATATATATATATATATATGTTTCATTAAATAATATAGATAGGTGTTGTCTATATATTTTATGTAAGTTCTTTTCATATCGTCTGATAAGCTTAATAACATTATCATTAAACAATGAAAGAAAATCACAATATTGATACATATTTTTTAATCCAATCTAAGCTTTCGGCTTACATAAGCCATTATCGAAGATGACAATGTGTGTGTGTGTGTGTGTGTGTGTGTGTGTGTGTGTGTGTGTGTGTGTGTGTGTGTGTGTGTGTGTGTGTGTGTGGACTCTCCTATCGTGAACGATAAATGAGCGTTAACATTGGATGGTGCCTTTGCCTTTCGTTTTACAATTATGCATGCTAGCAGGGTCTATTGTGGAGAAAATCAGGTAATGGAAAGACATATTTCATTTGTGCATTCTTAAGTGTGATACTAAACCAGCCTTGCTGCGGGCGCTAAATCCACACTGACAGATGAAATTTGTTAAAGCAGGATTTTGATGAAATTTATTAAAGCAGGAGTGGCGTAAGACATGATTCATTAAGTTAAAGGTTTTTGAAGACAGTAGACTGAAGCACCGTTATCAGCTTCATCAAGCTCTGAAGCAGAGACGCCATCAAAGTCCCGCTTTAACAAATTTCATCAAAATCTTGCTTTAACAAAAACCTGGGAAGCCCAAGCATCAAACCGAATTTTGATGAAATTTGTTAAAGCAGGACTTTGATGGCGTCTCTGCTTCAGAGCTTGATGAAGCTGATAACGGTGCTTCAGTCTACTGTCTTCAAAAACCTTTAACTTAATGAAACATGTCTTACGCCACTCCTTTCGGTTTGATGCTTGGCCTTCCCAGGTTTTCAGATCAAAGTTGAGACGTTTCAAGTTGTCTTTCAATTTGTCTTTGTAGCCTAAGAGTGGACGTCCAACAGAACGCTTGGAGTTTGGTAGTTGTCCATACAGCACCTTTTTTGGAAGCCTATGCCCATCCATTCTTACAACCTATATATATATATATACTCTCTCTTTCTTTCATACACACACACACACACACACACGCACACATACAGACACCCCCAAAACGCATATCAATTATGAACACGCCTACAATGTACTCTTTTCGAGAATTAAAACATTTCTATTGCTGTATAAAAATCTAGATATTTAGATAAGCAATAAATATCCTTGAAAATAGTTAATACATTAGCCGAGATCGCTCAGAGCCAAAGACCATTTGAACAGTTCTTCATACTCTCCCACCAAAAAAAAGAATTATCTTGCAAGAAAATTTAATAAAAAGCTTAATCGCGTACCTTGTCAGTCAACTTTACTGAAACCTGTAAAAAAGAAAGATTGTTGCCCAAATACACAATATGTGTGTGCGTGTGTTTGTGTAAATTATTTTCAGATAGGGTGTAACCGTAAAGAAACAAAATTAATAAAAAAAGACAAGAGGACGAAAAACTATACTTAGCCGACAGGATTCATTCTCTGAGGGACTTTATCAAGGCAAATGTAGAGTTGGTTGTTTTTTTTTTAGTTTTTTAGATAGCGATTGATATTGCATTTATATTTTTGCAGATGAAAGTTGAGTGGAAAGCATGGAGCCAGAAGGGAGTTCCACAAGCGAGAAAAGACACTGTTTTCATAGAACTTACATCTAGCCAGCTCAACTGTAAATTGATGAGATCTCGATGCCAGTCTAGTAATGCACTTAAATTCATAAAGTCTAAGTTCTGTAGCCAAGTACTCATCCGAACAATTACCATGAAAGTATTTATAAAAAAGACACAGATTGGCAACTTTACGACAATGTGTAAGTAACTGAAGCCGAACCGCCAGATCAGGACCAATGATATTACTGATTCTTCTTTGGATTTTATCAAGGAGTTCAAGGTAAATAGCAGGGGCACCGGACCATTTTATTTTCTTATCGTAGTCACTCGCCAACGGTCGATCTTCTAATTGTCTTAATGATTTCTAACTGAAGATGTTTATCTTTATTTCTTTCTAGAAAGTTTTCATCGAATATTTCAGAAGCAAATGTAGGATTTATTTGGTTTATATAGAAAAGCAAGGATGTCATTGGTTTATCAAGGCTTTTAAATTTGAGAACGTTCATGAATATTCATTAGCTGATTGAAAGGTCAGTCAAAACATATGGAAGACACAAAGTGTCATAATTCAAAGTCTGGCAAAAAGTAAGCGAGTAATATTCAAGAAACACTTTTGCACATCTTCAAAAACATGAGGTAAAGGATTTAACCGTTTCCTTTGGATTTTTCGACATATTCAAGATATAATCCTTATTTACCCTGCAATATTTTTCAACCAAACACAATCGTTCGTGAAGATTGTAGAGGACCGGCGGGTGAATGTGAGAATAAAATCTCTGGACTAAGACTTCCTGCTGGCCAGTCCCGCTACATAGTAATGTTGGACTATAATGGAGTCCAAAGAAGATAAATAAACAAACAAGACCGATATATATGTACAAAACAAATATATATTAATAACGAATAGGTTAAAACACAAGTTACAATACATCATTTAAAATATGAATAAAACGTTAGTGTCTGTATGGAAAGTTATTATGTTGTGTGTTGAATTGAAATGTCCGTGCGGGTGAATTTTGTTTTAGCGTGTTCCCAGAATATGGGAAACGCTGGTTGTGTATAAGAGTTCACATATTGGAAATTTTAAGAGAAAGTTGTTGTACCTCGCCCCACGTGCGAGGTTTGCGGCCCGCGGCCTAAATCGACATAGTTGGTCGCCCGTGCGCGTCAGCAGGAAAAGAGGAAGAGAGAAGGATCAACCAGTATTTATACACGTGGGAGAGAGACCCCTGTTGAAAGGTTAGGAAACTAGGAGGAGATAACCCGATAAGATCTAGTTTCTGAGCCACCTGAAACAGATAAAAACCAGGCGAAAGTAACCTTTTCTCTAGTGAAGATCCAAAGATAGGAAAGTGCAGCATCAACCTAAATAAATCCCCCCCACTTCAAGTAACTTTACTCCCCAAATCCTTTTACATTTATCTGTATCGTAAAAAGTGGGAACTTATAATTTCCTATCAACACTCTTTTACTCATGAACTTATATACATGCACATACATATAACAAAGGAACTTTACATTCACACTTTAAACATGTTTACTCTCGGTGTAAAGAAAGCACGGTGGAATAATTCTTCTCTCCAGTCCCCCAGCTATGGGTAAATAGCAGAACAGACTGGGTTCTACAGCCTTGACAACTGGCCTAGAAAGAAAACCGACCTAGAGAGGTGTTGTGTCGGAAACCTACCACCCCTCTTGAAGATGAACTTGTCTGCGTCTAAAGACTTTAAATAGCGGCACGTCGAGAGACAGGGGGCGAGGGAAAGTTCTTGGCTGAGCTAGTTATAGACTACTCAGGCGTGTTCTGTACCTTTTACCAACCAATAAAACCCTTTTTATTGTTACGTGTTATTTGTCGTTTGTCTCTACAAACCCCAAACCAACATCATAACAAGAGGGTTGGGCTCCGTCAGGCTATCTTGCTACAAGAAAGACCACTTCTGCTGCAGCTGCGGTCTAGGTCTCGTGATCGTGACTCTTGGCGTGCGAACAACATCTCCCATCCAATGGCACACTGAATTTTAATGACATTATAAAATGTTTTGCGTTTTGTTGAAAGGTCAAATTTCGCTGACTGTTGCAATAACTTGCTTGTCATTTTTCTGTTTGTTAGAGGTGAGGGATTTGGGAGTGTTTCTCGCATTAGAAACGGCCTAATAACCTTTCATTTACTACAAAATCAACATAGTATTATTTCGATTCACTAACGGAAATATTGGATGACAACTTTCTAGAACGAAATATAGATGAACATCTTCAGTTAGACCAACCGTTGGCGAGTGACTAGAATAAGAAAATAAAATGGGCCGGTGCAATATCATTGGTCCTGATCTGGCGGTTCGGCTTCAGTTACTTACACACTGTCGTAAAGTTGCCAATCTGTGTCTTTTTTATAAATACTTTCATGGTAATTGTTCGGATGAGTACTTGGCTACAGAACTTAGACTTTATGAATTTAAGTGCATTACTAGACTGGCATCGAGATCTCCTCAATTTACAGTTGAGCTGAGTAGATGTAGTTGTAAGTTCTATGAAAACAGTGTCTTTTCTCGCTTGTGGAACTCCCTTCCGGCTCCATGCTTTCCAGTCAATTTTCATCTGCAAAAATGTAAATGCAATGTCAATCGCTATCTACTTGCCCTCCTGATTCCTCTTTTCGATTCCTGCTCATTATTAATGCTTCTATTCGTACTTCTTCCACACTCTGTAACTCTTTGTGTCATAGTGGCTTTATTGCCTTGCATGGGATGACGTGGTTAAAAAAAATGAAACCGTTTGGAAAAATTTTTAACATACGGAGATAATTGTTATTATGTTAAATTTCCTTGACATGGGGACAAAATTAAATTGGCCCTTCCAATCATAATATAGCTTTTTTGTGTTATAGATGATGAAAGGCATGAAAACTAAATGTTAATGGAGGAATAAAGGTATTGAAACAGCAAGAGCGTGAACGTATTATCCAACCTTTCGAAGTAACATCTCATTGGCCAATAGTAAAACAATAAAAAGAAAAGAACAAACAATAAAAATCACCATTTGTCTTTAACTACTTTCTAAAAATTTGTGGGCTACAAACTCATACTTACAATTCGCCAATTTGGCACTTCGACGTGGTCTGATGGTTGGCAAGCTTGTTTCGCTATATCAATTACGACTGAATAGTGAGTTCGATCCTCACAGGGTGCCCCATACTTTCGAACTTGTGCCACATCTAAGCTACGCTTAGAAAACCACCATGCAATTGGCCAGTGTCAATAGACATCAAAAACAATTACTGACCAATCAGAGAGCTCTAAAAAATAGAAAGTACTTATACGCTCGTGCCTGCCTTCTAAGCGACAAAGAAAATCGGTTTCACTTGAGCCGGTCTGATTACAGCGGACGTAGTAGACATGTCGCTCGTTTATTCAGACAGAATAATGAACTAATCAAATTGTTCTATTTAGTTTTCGAAACCCCTAAATAGCCGTTCCGCAATCAAATAGAAATGCGAGTCAGCAACTGGAAAAGTCAGTAGATTTGTTCACCTCAAAAACCCCACTTGGTACCACAGTGACTTCAAAGAAACTTTTGTCGCCACAGATATTGACATCATAGAGATTTTACTTTCTTCCTTTTTCTCTTTCTGAAGTATATACATAAAGAACCCCCTCCCTCCTCTCTCTCTCTCTCTCTCTCTCTCTCTCTCTCTCTCTCTTATCACCATATACTTTTTCTTTCATACGGATACATAGTTACAGTTCTATTGAAAACATTGCAAGGTCAGCTACTAAGAAAGTTGGTTCACTGTGTTGTGTGAGATTCTTTCTTACATATATATGAGGCTACCATTCGTCTATGCTTAGAATATTGCTGCCACATATGGTCCGGTGCCCCTGCTATTTTCCTTGAGCTCCTTGATAAAATCTAAAGAAAAATCAGCAATATTTTTTATCCTGATCTGGCAGCTCGGCTTCAGTCACTTTCCCACTACCGTAAGGTTGCCTCTCTCTGTCTTTTCTATAAATACTTTCATGGCAACTGTTCGGATGAGCTCTTCGCTATGGTACTTAGACTTTTTGAATTTGTGCACAGTACTAGACTGGCGTCGAAATCTCATCAATTTACACTTGAGCTGCTGGCTAGATGTAACTGTAAATTCTGTGCTGACAATTTCTTCTCTCACATTTTTCCTCTTCCTGCTCATTATTAATGTTTCTGTTCCTAATTCTTCCACACCCTGTAACCCATTACGACTTGATGTGGCTTGACTGCATTGCGATTTAAAAAAAAATATTTTTGATATAATGCCAAACTTAAAGCTGTGAACACGAAAGAACATTTCTCCATAAATTCTTCATACAGTTTTGAAAATACCGATTAATGTACATTTTATTGTATTGTTGACATATAAAAGTTTACCGTTGTTATTTCCATATCGAGTTTAATTTTACTCGTTCATTCTTCATATTATTTTTTAAAAAACAAAAAAACTTTGTCCCAAATTCTTTTACTGAACTCAGGATCAGTAGAACGCCTGTCGTCACCCTAAATATTAATACATTAGAATCCCTGACAACCGGACTAAGAAGGCCTTCCGGATATGAGGAATTGATTACAAAGTCTGGATATGAGGGGTTATATTTAGATTAAAATAAAAGAATTGAAATCAGGTTTAACATTTATTTTCAGTGTTTTATAGTAAACAAAATAAGCTAATGATGAGTGAAATATAACGGAATTGATTTTAAGGAAAAAGAAATATATTATGTAATGTTAATGAAAATTCATTAAATTAAGTATGCCACGTATGCAGAACAAATAATGTAACGAGGATTTTTAAATCGCTGTTGCATGTTGATTCTTTCTCTTCTAATGTCATTCTCAACTTTTTCCGCATTTCGTCTTCCTTTTGTTCTTGAAATTTTTTAATCGAAAGACACTTTTTAACTGCGTTATTGCAATTGTCACAGCTGAATGCTGGCTTTCTTTCCCTAAAACTGATAACATTTTCAATAGCTTTTTCAATTTTAGTCCAGCTTTCATCACAATTCATTTTTATTTCCTTGTTCATTGTGACAGTGTGAAAGCTGGAGAATAGTTTTTTTGGAAGATTTTGACTACAATGTTGACTTTCCTATGTTGAACTCGACCATTAGTTACAATGAACTTTCACCAGCGTCTAGTCTGTTTAAAATTTCCACTTTTTGCGATAACTGCAAAGTTGTTCTTTTCCTCTTATTCCCATCATCTTTTGTACCAATATAAGCCATTAGGGTGAAATAAGCACAAGCAGTTATCCAAAGTAAATTTCCTGAAAAACAGACATTTCAAATCAGTTACATATCACCCAAATAGTTCAAATATACACATCAAAATCATGTCCGGATATCAGGGATTCCATATATGAGGGATTCCGGATATGAGGGATTCCGGATATGAGGGATTCCGGATACGAGGGATTCCATATATGAGGGATTCCGGATATAAGGGATTCTACTGTATTTGGTCCCTTACAAACTAAGGGAAATTATTCTCTTTACGTAGCAATATACCTGTGTCAATTTTAGGAGTGACATGATTGATTTCATTTTATCCTTTAGATCAGGCATGTCCAAAGTCCGGCCCGGGGGGCAATTACGGCCCGCGGTCAAATTTCATATGGCCCATATCCTCTGCAATAGAATGTATCACTTACGGCCCGCCAGTATTGTCAATCAGAATATGTAAAGCACACACCTAAGAAATGCAATTTCATGTTCTACCAAAGATAGCAACAAAACTGTGTGCCCGCCCTATGGCGGTGCGACCCTGACTGTGACCTTTTCCAGCCAATTTCTAAAATCACTGCCTTTGAACCAGACCTGACTTACATACTGCAGTCCAGACCTCAGTATCACCCTTCCTTCACGTTAGTACAGGCAAGTTATTTGTTTTGGCCTTCTGACATAAATAAATTCTAAAATCTTAGTGAATTAAATTTGTTTTGTGTTGGTCAAAATCAGTTATAAATATATTTGGACTTGTGTCACTTTGTTTTCTACTTCTTAATAAGATGAATGTTGGTGTTATGTTCCTATTCATATGTTTGTTACCTTAAAAGTTGATAGACAAAATTAATTACCAATAATATGTAATGTTTAAGACTGACATGAGATATATTATAGCTTCCTGGATGTTCTTTTTCTCTCAGACATATTTTACTTCATCTTATATGTGCTTTAGATATGACAGGCTGAGTGATTTTGGTAAGACCTGTTTAAATTTATTTGTCATGTATGTGAAGAAATGGAAATATGACATTTGGAATAAAATTTTCATGAGATAGTTCATTTAATTTTAATGCCAAGAAGAATAGTTGGCCCTCACGCATATTCACCTTGTCAAATCTGGCTCTCTTACTAAGCATGTATTCATAAAACTGTTCTGTAGTTCTTGAAAACAGTAAGAGGTTTTGCTTTAATGTGTGAAAGAAAGAAATAAGGTTGTTTCAGATTTAAACTATTATATTTGACTTTAATGCTAATTCTTTCATCTCGAATTTTGTGATTTAACATTATGCAGGGTGCCCAGTAAAAAAAAGTGGTCAATTCAGAAAGACGTGAAGCAAACATAAAAAAACTGGTAACGACTGATGTGACTGAAACATTTAGGAAGAATTTCAGCACATTTCGTTAGTCTCTACGTCGAATGTTCTTTGACAAGCACGATTATAACACCTCCTGCCGCCGTCTACACCCCGTAGTGTAACCACTTTTAGTGGTCCTGTCCTCAGGGTCTTATGACGACGTTTTTAACCACGTGGATAGCTCTGCACTGATCAGTGTTGACGCTGGTCCAAGCTGGTTGTTGGCTGCTGGCCGCTTTGATCCACATCAATTCTGACCACGTTGTGTTCTTGATCTCAGAGCAGTGGAAGATCGAATGTCGTAGTAATCGCAGCGCCGGTTCAAGTCATGGCGGGTGCCATATTAAGGAATAAATATCTTCACAATGAAAAAATAAAACGAAAGATGCATGGGGTTAATCTTTAATTAGATTATATAGTCTTGGTACAACAAAAATTAACCCTTTGCGCACCAATCTCAATAGAGCCCCTGTGCCTGATCGAGTAATTTGGGTTCGAAGTTCTTCAGAATCATGAAATATGGTGGCAGCTGACGTGGATTCCAGAGGCACTGGATACAGGGGTTCCCAGCCTAAGTCCTCGAACTACCAAAGCCATCTACTGACATGCACTTCGGCCCAAAACTGACGTACGGTCGAAGGGTTCTTGGGATTCGTTGATTTTTTAATTTTCACATTAATTTTAATAAGACTTCTTTGTTCCCTATTTCTGCTTTCCTCAATCAACTTTTTAAATTTGTAGAATCATCCACTTTTTCGGGAATAGTCACAGGGATTGCTCATTCCGTAACTCCAACCTACTTTACTTTACATCTCGCACCACCACTCCACAAAGGCGGCGCTAAATCCTCCCTCTTTCTCCTCCCCTCTCGGTATTCTACCTCAGCCCATCTCTCAGACCAGCCCAACTAATCTAATTTTCAAATCGTGTGGGCGAAAGGAATCATATTTTAATCATTAATTTTAATTCTCCTGCTTCTTCAAGGCAGAGATAAAATTATCTCTCCATTCTCGAAAACACGGAAAACACAATCCAGATCATAACTTCGACCCTCAAAACAGGTTCGCTTTTTGTTTTCACTTCCCAATTCGTTTTCGTCAACGAAAATATATTTTTGGTCCTAAATTCTCAAGAAAGGGATAAAATTGTTCTCCGTCCGCGAGCTGATCGTCGTCTCAGCGAAAACACGAAGCAGATCACCTGCTTGTCACAAGATCGATTTTCATAACTTCGACCCTCACAGCGAGTTCGTTCCTTGTTTTCATTTCCCAATTCATTTTCGTCAAAGAAAATATATTTGTTTGTCCAATTCTCAAAGAAGAGATAAAATTGTTCTCCAAAACTGTCTTTGTCTGCATGTCAGACTGTCGACAGATAAGAAAAATAAACTTTAGGAGAGAAGAAATCCAGACGGTTCCATTTTCACCAAGGAAAATGCCTCCACACACAAACACACACACTCCTCCCATATATATATATATATATATATATATATATATATATATATATATATATATATTCCAGCCTTAAAATCAGTGAGTTGTTTAGCCATACAAGAACGGCAGAATGAAAGTCGGAAGTTGTCTGCAAATAACCCTTAAATAACGCGTCACAATATCGAGCAGCAATTAATCAATCATAAAAGAACCAATCGGAGTCACTATGCGAGAGACGAATGATTATTCAAGGTCATGAATATTCCAGAAATTTATTCAAGGTTATTCAAGGTCAATTATTCCTGAAAGTTAAAACGGTGATAATAAATTTGCCGCTTTTTTACTGAGCACCCTATGTTTTGACTCTTCCTAATGATGACTGTAACGAAATATTCAGAAACAATTTTTAAGCAGATAATTTAATAAACTTTAGCAATTCTACTGATAAATTATCAACTCTGTATAATAAGGCTAACTTTCATATGCAAAGAAATTTTTGTTTATCTTAGTTCGTGGAACACAAATTTTATCAAACGATAAAGGGTAAGAATTTTCTAGAACACAGTTGTAAATTGAAAAATGTTTCGGATATAACGTGGGATTACTATACCTTTGTCTGACAATGGAATTCTCTTACCACCGCTAGGTTCTTTTCAGGACTATAAAAGGAAGGAACATAAACCTTCTCTCTTTTTTGCCACGAGATAGAGTATTGACAACAGGATTTGCAAAGTGGGGGAGATTTCATTTCCTCGAATTGGCAGATTGCTTGATTTCATCCAACCACGGAGCCCACACACACTACCGCTAACCCCATATACCATTTCTTCCTTTTATTAGACATCTCTATAAAAGTAAATATAATTGTCACTTCTTTTGAGAGCTATGCTGTTCTTTATATAAATATATATAAAATTCTTCACGTGTTGAACCATTTATTTTGAAAGTTCTCGCCCACATCCGCACCAAACGTTAACAGCATACATTACAAATTTTAACAGTGTTCACTATATATACATTCAATCTTTTATGAAATTTGATATTAAAACGAGGGTAGGTGTATTATATCAGACTGAAAAGATATTTGATTCCGTGTTTTTATACCTGATATTGTAAGAATTAAAATGTCTTTTATTACGAGAACTTCTACATAAGGTAAAAAAGGAAAGCAAGAAGAAAGGACTAAACAGAAATTGCAATAAGATGGAATGCATGGCTGTTAGCAAAAGGAACAGCCCAACATACAAATTACAATTTGGAGATGTCAAAAATACAACAATTTAAATATCTGGAAAGTGTTTTAACAGAGGACGGAAAGTCAGACGCTGAATTCCAAAGGTGTATTGAGATAGCGAAAGAAGTTTTCCTAAAACTAAGCAAAGTATTAAGAAACAGGAAAATTTCATTAGAAACAAAAAAAAAGTGGGGTACTGAACTCAGTAGCGTGAAGAAAGTGGACAGAGAATGGGACTGCCCCGGGAATCCATATCGATAGGGCATCCAATCAAAGAATGAAATAAAATATTAATTTTTGAAATTGTCTCTGTTGATTTCGTTGTACAAGCACCCTACATTCACACAAGTTGGTTTGTGTTATGGGATCTTACCTATAACGACACAATGAACTCTTCCTGACACTATAAAGACTGTGCCTCTCAAGAGAGACGTAGGAACGAGTCGAGACGGAATCGAGTCGAGCCAATAGTAGTTCACTCCAAACCCGACTGACAGTCATACTAACACCTTCAACATCTTGTATTATTATTCTGTTTAATATATCTTTGTTATTTCTACCCCTGCTTTCGTGTTGTTCTTCCTTGTTCCTAACCTTGGACCATAACAGTGGCGACGAGGATATTGGACCATAACAGTATGAATGTGGATCTATGTTTTGATAAGCATGATCGGAGTAGCATCTCCCCCTACTTGAGTCTTAGGGGTATACAATCAGGGAATTGGCCCCGAACATCATCAATTTTCTGCACGTCACTGACTGAACTGTTACGCAATGTCAGTCTTCCTATATCGTAGTGAAAGCTGAACAATCTCCTCACAGATGAAGAAGAGACTTGAAACAACAAAAATATAGTTCTACAGAAGGACGCTTAGAATACCATGCAGTAAACGTGTGAGCAGCGACGAAGTTTTAGAGAAAATAGAAACAAATAGGACACTTAACATCAGAAAGAGATTAGTGAAATTTTTATGGCACATAATGAGGAAAGAGGGCTTGGAAAATTTGACACTCACAGGACAGATTGAAAGTAACAGGGACAGAGGAAAACAACGCATTACCTACTTAGTGAGTATGAGTAAATGGATGGCGAAGCAAAGTTTGGGAGAGAAAACAAAAAGAGAAAATTTATTAAGAGCTACAAAGGAGAGGAAATTGTGGAGAGTCATGATCGTCTACGGCCTGAATGGACACGGCACATAGAATAAAAAGAAGAAGAAGCAGCTAAATTGAGATGATATCATAGCTAATATATTACAGGGAATTTGGTCTGTTTTGGTAAATGATCTGACCAAACTTGACTCTTTGCGATTCTCTAGAAATGTAATCACTAAGATGATTTTTCAGATTTGTATTTATTTTTTGAATTTCCTAAAAAGGGTTTATTCTTTTGCTGGATAGAGTGTTCATCACCTTCTTATTCTATGTGTCATGTCTCTCCAGGACGTGGGCGATTATGACTCTCCACGATTTACAATCAGTTGGAGTTCTTAGAAAGGTTTGTCTTCTCACCATGCATTACAGTCCTTGTTTTGACATCCACTTACACAATCTCGTTCTTTAGGTTACTCGCTACTTTTATCTGTCCCTCTTTCCTTCAATATGTCCTGTGAGTGCCAAATTCTCCAAGCCCTCTTTCCTCAATATGTACCCTAGAAAATCCAACTGTCTCTTTCTGAGTAAAAGCTTAAGTGTCCTTTTTGCTTCAATTTACCTTAAAACTTCGTCGTTACTAACATGTTCAGTCCATGGTATCCTCAGCATCCTTCTGTAGAACCACATTTCTATTGACTCCAACTCTTCTTCATCTGTGAGGAGATTGTCTAGCATTACTCTTTTATTTGTTTCTAATGAAATTTTTCAGTTTTTTAATATTTTGCATAGCTTTTGGAAATCATCTTTCCTCCAGAAAGGTCTCATGTTTTCCGTCCTCTGTTAAAAGGCTTTCTAGGTATCTAAATTTCGTACGTGCTTGAATTTGGATCTCCAATTTGTTCTGCGCATCTTGGTCTGTTTTTGCTGACAACCATTGATTCTGTCTTCTTACAATTAATGTTTAGTTATTTCTTCTCACTTTCCTTTACTATCTTGAGAGAACTGAGGGGTCTTACAGTTCCCTTTCTGTGTCTGCTAACAACACTGTACTATTTGCATGCCTTATATGGTTAAGACTGTGTACAACAATAACAAATCCTGATAGTATTTCTAGTTTTCTCGGGATCACCTTGTTGTAAAGGTCGAATAAGTCTGGTAACAAGACATATTCTTGTTTTACGCTATTTTTTATCCGTATACAGGCTGTTTGCTACCAGTGTAAGTTTTTGGTTATTCTAATATCTGGAATATCTAATATTCCAAATAAATCAAGGTGACGTAGCAGTTCAAAAAATTCTATATATCAAACGCCTTTTCATAATTTATAAAACATAGGTATACATCCTTCTAAATTTGTTTTGCTCTTTTATTTATCATTCCGAGCAGGAACATCTCATTCCTTGTTCCAGTGGCTTTAACATGCTGTTCGTGGCCGCATGATTAGTACGTACGCTTTCTATGAGGCCCGGGTTCGAATCCCACCCTAGTGTCTTCTTCATATTATCGGCGGGGTAGGCGATCTCAGAGTGTGGCACATTTGGAAAAAAAAACCATATCACGGGTTGATCCAAGCCTTGTGAATGAAATTCGGAATTATTTGATATTTGTGCTAGCACGAAGTCACAAGTCATCGTGACCGAGGGTTTGAACGTATTGGCTTGTTCAGACTGTTAATCTCGCCAGATAATGCACACTCTCGCAGAAACTGTAACTAAGGTCAGCTCAGCAGATTTGCAGTGTAAACCACAGGTGGGGGTCTATGGGTGTTGAACAAACGAAAATGTGTCTGATCAGGCGTCTGCAACAGGGATTGTCTAACCGTCCTAGTAGGTTTACTCAGATACGAATAGGGAACAGCCATTATACTGCTCTTGTCCTATTTCTGTTCTAATTCTGCGGCGTGTCCTATTCATTAGAATAAAGATAGTAAATTTCATTATGTCGTTTATTAGGCTGGTTGTCCGATGGAGCGCGCATTCATTTACACCTGGATTTATAGGGAGCACTATTAAAATATGAAATTATCTATATAAGAGAAGAGACAGCAAACAATGCCAAGATATGGTACAGAATATCTACATTAATCAAAGAATTTAGAAACAAGTGTAGGCAGGCAAAAGAAGAATGACTCAATGAAAAGTGAAAGACTAAGTATTACAGATAAGGCTGATATGTATAAAAGTATATTGGAAAAACCATTATCTCTCCGCAAAAAATGTTAATATAGGGTGCGGCAGAAATACCTCCACATAATGGTAAGACATTAGCTAGATGAAGACACCACTGCCGCTAAATGTCTCACCATTATGTCAGAGGTATTTCTGGGATGTATATGTGGGATGGAACGATAGAGAAATGGGTTGCGGCTCGGATTGAGGAATACCCTTGTATGTATGTATGTATGTATGTATGTTGCGGCATTCACCCTGGATCGGTTAAGCCGGCTCCTTCCATACTCAGATACGAATAGGGAACAGCCATTCCTTCCAAGGAATTCACCGCGTCCAGAACGAAGGCCGACCAAGCACGGCGATCCGTCGCCAATGCTGAAACGAGCGACAGCCATTCCCGATTCCAACGGCGGTGAATTCTTGAAACGGAGTAACAAGGGAGTTTTGAACTTCACACGCGGTCCCCACACCTCGCGTGCTATCCCAGTGGAGGGAGGAATATGCTCTTACTTGCCGCAGAATTTCCACAGACGCAGAGGCAGGAGTAACCAAGAGGCTGTCGGTGCAGACGCCGAATTGAATTCAGAGTTGACCTTCTCCTAGACCAGTTGCCATCCAAGGCTATAGAACGCAGTCTGTCCTGCTATTTACCCATAGTTGGAGGGAGAAGAAGAGGATTCACACCTTTCCCAAGTAAGTGAATGTAACGGATTCGACTGGAATTCGAACTCGGTTCTACGATTCCTCAATCCGAGCCGTTATCCATTACTCCACCGTGCCTCCTGAGGAATACCCTTGGGAAAGGTATGAATCGAAATCTCCTCCCTCCAGATATGAGTAAATAGTAGGACAGACTGGTTTTTATAGCCTTAGGTAGTAACCGGTTTAGGAAAAGGAAAAACTCTGAATTTAAAACGGTATGTATCCCTTACGACGAACATATTATGCAGCTAAGAAAAGGATTGTTCGCTGATCCCGACTACACGGTCGACTCCTATTTCTCCCACACCTTGTACAATATTCACTCGCAAAAATAAAGAATTATTCTTACAATCTGAAAATATATTTCTGTTTTAACTAACTTAGAAAAGGTTGATAAACCGTGAAAAACAAACCAGTTAACCAATGAAAACCAACACTTTACTTACTCTTGAATTATTAACTACGTTTTCAGCAATTAAATGTACACATCTTTGTTGGACACTAAACATTATCATGTCGTCATATGGTTAAGTCGTGTTACCCGGTGACATTAAAACCAAAAATCTCTTTGTTAAAAATAGAATTATCAATATCCAATAAATGCTCAAGATTTTTAATAAAAAGGTCTTCCATACTTATAACCTTTAAACATGTTCTACGTTTAAAAAATCCCGCTAAGTTGATCGGATATAGGTTAACTTTGAAAATATTCTTATTAATTTTACATTTTTGGATATCCGTCCCTCAGTAGAAAGGAAGAAGTTCAACTCAGACAGCTTCTTCCCACAAACTGTTGCATTACGAAAGAGACTTCCGAGGGCATGCTCACCCGATCGCTACAATCTTAACCTCTTCACGTCTAGGATCAGCCGTTTAAAATACTACATATCCGCATAATTTTCATTTCTTGTTCTCTCCTTGTAAGGCTTTAGAACAACCCCATTTAGCAACCCTCTACTTTGAGTGGCTCTTGAGCCTTGTACTAAAGATAAATCCCGAAGTGTGACCTATAAATGATATTAATTGCTTCAGTTCTAAAAACACGACCATTGAATAACCTGTTTTATTCAACTACGCTGTAATTAATAATACGGTTACACCTGTTCTACTTTACAATAAATATTTTAGCTTAAATAAGTTGATTGGCATAATCGCTGATATATTTAAATTAACAAATAAACTAAAACGTGTGAACGTAGATCTTAAAGTGCAAAACTTGATCTATTTAAGTTAACGCAAAAACAAAGCTTCAGAGAAATTGCTTCGCAATGCTCGAGGCAAAAGGATACAAAATGTAGTTAAAGATCTAAATTTATTCTTAGATGAAAATGAAATATTCAGACAAGGTAGAATAAATAAATAAAAAAAAACTAACGTATTAATAGGAAATAATAAATTCTATTTTGTTAGCTAAAGATCATGGTTTAACATGGTTATCATAAAAGATGTAAACATCTTATTATCTACGTTTTGACTTTGGAATGCTTAAAAATAGGCCTAAAATGCGATTTACAAATTGGCGATATAAACATCAAACAGGTTTAGAACGTTAAATATTAGAGAAGTTTTTTAACAGAAGATGGAAAATGCAATACCGAGATCCGAACACGCATTGGATTATATAGAAACTATCTCACATGTTGGCAATTGTGGCATGTGGTGGCTTCCTTACTTTGCTCGATTCAGCAGCAGCAGCAACGGAAGTAATCAGCAGGGTACAACCGGAAATCCCAGAACGCATAAAAACACTTACCAAGCCCTATTCGCCCTCTTTCATTTTTTTCTATTTCAGCTGCCTCTACCGTCAGGCCAGCTCTCTTTCCAACTTTTCGATTTCAGCGGCCTCTACCTTCAAGTTCCGCACTTTCCCATTTTTCCTTTACAGCGGCCTCTGCCTTCAAGCCTAGCTCGAAGGGCTACGCAACCTTTGCAGCAGAAGACACGTGGCCCTGTCCTGGCAGCTTGACTTCATATTTCTCTTTCCTCCCGTTATAACAGGCGGAGAAATCTCCCTTTGAGAGACCTACCAATGGAAAAATTATACACAACCCTTGCTGCAAAAGACTCGTACCAGTCCTATCAGTTTCTCACTCAGATTTATCATTCCTCCCGTGGAAACTAGCGGAGAAATCTCTCTCTACAAAGCAGCTACGCTAGAACTTTGTTAAATATCAAACCTCACTTTTTTCCCCGGAAAATTACTACTATTTTGCACTGTCTTTCAACCAGAAATAAAAGCTGTTGAACAGTTATTTCGAGCCTTTGGTTTTACTGCCGAGCACAAACAAACACACGCAACCAGGAAAATGTCCGAACAATTAGCGAAAGAAGCATTACAAAAGATAAAGCAAGGTGCTGAGAAACGATGAAATTTCGTTAGAAACAAAGAAAAGAATGTTGAAATGCTATGTATTATCCATCCTCTTATATGATAGTGAATGCCAGACCATCTCCCCATTCATGGGGAGAAAACTGGAGACAGCACAAATGTCTTTCTACAGAAAGTTGCTGAAAATTTTATGGACGGAGGGAGTAATCAACATGCAAGTCTTAAAGAAAATGGCAACAGAAAGAACATTTTGAACTTTCTTGGACACATAATGAGGAAAGAGGGTTTGGAATACATAATCCTCATTGAGCATATTAAGAACAACAAAGATAGGGAAAGGCAGTGGGCCACTTAGCTGACGAGCTTGTGTGAATGAGTAACGGAATGGTGGGTAGGAGCCTTAGCAAGAAGAGAAAAACTGTTAAGGGCTACAAGGGATAGACATTTTGATGAGAATCATGGTTTAGCGATACAAATCTTACTAATTAACCTAAAGATGGAGAGAAGCGGTGGATTCAACGAATATAACGAAACCAACGGAAATTGGAACTCGATTTTTTTTATTAACAATTATCCGTTTCACTACCCGCATATCTAAACTTACAGCACCTGGTATTCCCAAGCGGTCACCTATCTATGTGCCGACAAGGCTCGACGTTGCTTAACTTCGGTCGTCATATGGAGCCCGTGTCTCAACGTCATGTAGTCGTAATCCTAAACATATACAGACAATGCTGCTTAGGTGGGAAGTACATTGGAGTGTATATGTTGGACGTGACTGAATTGACTCTTTTGAGTTGATCACCATCACTACAGGCATAAATACCAGTCCTCTTACATTAGGATGTCTTTCTCCAAATTACTTTCTTTGTCCCCGTGTTAATAGTGTAGAGGACCGTGCGGGGTGTGAAGATGTAAAGAGATGAGGAGATATCTCTGGGTTAAGATTCCCTGCTGGCCGGTCCAGCTACATAGGAATGTTCGACTTTAATGGAGTCCAAAGAAGATAAAGAAACAAACAAGACCGATATACATGTATGCAACAAATATATATTAATAACAAATTACAATGACATGAAGACATGAAAGGTTACAGAGTGTTTTGTATGGAGAAGTTATGTGTGTGTATGTGTGTTGAGTGTCCGTACGTACGCGTATTGTCCTTAGCGTTTCCCCAGAATATGGGAAACGCTGTATCTGTGAGATGTCACATATTGGCCTAAGTGGAAAAAGAACGATTTTACCTCGTCTCCGTGCGAGGTAGCGGCCCAAGGCCTGGGTCGAAAAAGAGAGATAGAGAGAAGGGTCAGCCAGTATTTATAGTCAGGGGAGAGAGACCCCTGTTGAAGGATTAAGGAAACTGAGGAGGAGCTAACTGCGACAATAGGGGATTTGCGATAAAGATGGAATATAAGGAAATTTGGAAAGCTGATTCATCTCCCATTATCTGTTGTTGTCAATTCAATCGATGCTCGTGATGCTGTGTTAAATAAGTTTCGTGAGTCCAGTATATATACGAAAAGGGCCGGTGCGTACTATCTCAGGACCCCCGTCAGGGGAGGAACATTATTGAGGGCCCCAGGCAGTGCTTTCTTACTCTCGCTATTTTATCGACATTTGCTTTTTTTCTGCCTATTTATATATGCTACAAATTAAACTAAGCACATTTGACTGTTAAAGGATTTGTTTGCGTATTTTGACATCATTCTGGAATCTTTTCGTTTTGTCCAAATTCCTGAATTTGTCTTGCTCGTGCGAAGTCTCGTAAAAACACTATATAAGATTGACTATTTTTCTATCCATAATGTTGAATGTGTTAACTTAACTTTTTAACAAGAAAATTCTCAAACTGATGTTAAAAATTGCTGCAAAACATTGTTGATGTATTTAATAAGGAATGATCTATTATAACATGTCTCTGATTTGTACTTAAATACACTGTATTTATTTTCAATTTTTCTACTTGAATTGTTCACCTATATTGCATATGATTAATTATAGTACATAATTAGGTTACAATAAAATCTGTATTTTATTTTTATATGAATACTACCTTATGAAAATTGAAATGTAGTGGAGCCCCTTATCATCAATTTGGGGGTGAGGTGCATGGATCTCTTGCGAGGTTTGATAGACCTTCAACTCTGTTGCGCATGCACACTAAGGTATAACGTTCTCGCTCGCTTCCGTTGTTTACTGCAGTGTTTGGAAGCTAAATGTGCAGATTGTCGTCGTTTCACCAAACCATAAGTGACCATGGTGTGACAACCACCATGTTCCCCAGATCTCACCCGTTGCAACATTTTCCTTTTCAAAAATCAAATCCAACTTAAAAGGAACAAGATTTCAAGACATCAAGGAAATCCAAGAGTATGCGATGAGGCAGCTGGTCGCTGTCCCAAGAAGGGAGTTCCGGGAATGCTTCCATCAGTGGAAACGATGCTGTATAAAGTGTGTGTCTTCAGAATGAGACGACTTCGGAGATTAAATGCCGAATTTATTTTGTAGTTATCTTTTTATAAATATTTTCTCGATTGCAATTAACTTCCACAAAGTCAAAGACATAGACGGACACACTTGAAGAAGAGAAGCAAAGACATTATTAAATTCAACGGGTTTAATGCACAGAAAATGGTGTGTGCACAATAGGTAAAAAGAAAGCTTGCAAATATAATTTATATTTACGGACTTAACTGTTAGAAGAGTGCTAAAGGAACAAGTGGGATTCGCGGCTTCTGTAATGCATTAACACCGGAAGAGACGGTGCCAATAAACGTTTGGTCACTACGGCTGTCAGTTGAAAAAGAGGACATTTTTAGGTTGCGATGGATAAATTGTCGTCTAAATTACGCAAAAATGAAAGTAACACCGACATCTCATTTTAACAGACATATTTACCAAAATTACACAAAAATATCTTGAAAGACTAAAGAGTAAATTTATTCAATAAAATTGCCATTGGCTTCAATCACAGCCTGCAGACTACTTCGGATTCTCCGGCAATTGTCTCCTTGTTTAAGATGGTGAATGAAGCCATAATCCTTGCCTTCGGATCATCTTTGTTGCCACAAGGAGTTTTGTTGGTCCCTCGCTCAGCCGAGCCCCACACCTAATAATCAAGAAGGTTGTAGTCTGGGAGTTTAGGTGGCAAGATGTAGCGGGTGATGTGGTCCCATAAATTATCTGACAGTCATGACTGGGTTTTCCTGCTTGTGTGGTATGGTGCAGAGTCCGTTTTCCAGATATAGGGTCTTCCAGCAGTCACCTTCTTGACTCAGGGCAGCACTACTTCTTTAAGGCACATGTAGGCCTCTGAGTTGAGCCTGAGGGCATGAGAGAAGATGAATGAATGCATAACGTCGCATAACGTGGAGGCATAACGTAGTGATCACTCCAAATACCTTTGTAATCACCATTAGACTCATCCAACTCTTTCCGAATCCTCTGCACTGTCCTGAGATTGACACCAAAGTTAATAACACGGATGGACAGACAAGAGAAACAACGACATTATTAAATTCAACAGGTTTAATGCACATAAAATGGTGTGTGCACAATAGGTAAAAAGAAAGCTTGCAAATATAATTTATATTTGTGGACTTAACTGTTAGAAGAGTGTCCAAGGAGCAAGTGGAATTTGCGGCTTCTGTATTCCATTAACGGCCGAAAGACAGCTCTAATAAACGTGTGGTTACTACGGCTGTTAGCTGCAAAAGAGGAAGGTAATTCTTCAAATCTAAGTTCTACTATCAGTCCAAGTATTGACTGTGAGGGGGGTCTATTTCAAATTTGAAAACAGTCGATAAGAAATGAAAGAAAAGAAAAGAAAAGAGAGATAACCATCCCACCTGAGTGAAAATAATGCGTATTAATTTTAATATGGAAATTCTTACTTCGCACTACAACTCGACTTAAAAATTAAAGGTCACCTCATCCTGCTCAAAAATACTTTGGAGACTGGCCTCACAGTGTGACCAAACATTTCTAAAAGGTTCATTACATTGAAGGACAATTGGAGATATACTGACAACTTAATATCTATTACTTATTCTTGCTTGATAAGTTCCTTTCTTTATATCAATCGTTATTTTGAATCCATTATATATTTTGTGGCAGGGGCACCTCGAGGTAGTGTAATGTTTAGCAAGCTTGTCTCGCTAGAACAATTACTGAGTAGTGAGTTCGATCCTCACCGGGTACCCCATACTTTCGGCCTTATTCCACATCTAGAGAATCACTATATATATATTGGCAGTGTTCGTAGCTGATGTTATTGAGTGTTGGCTTTTTCTTTGTTTATTCGTGCCTCCGTCATCATTCTTAGTCTTTTTTTAGAATGTGGATGAGCCTATTATCCTTGTATTTTCTATAAGTAGTTTGCGGATGGGATTTGGTAGGTTTCCGTGTGTGTTTAAATGGATCCTAATTGAGCTATGCTCAGAGAGGTGTAACATGAGTCTTCACATTAAGGCTCATGTTACATCTCTCTGAACATAGCTCAATTAGGATCCAATAAAAGAAAAAGCCAACACTCAATAACATCAACTACGAACACGGCCACAATGTGCTGACCGGGTTTGGAAAATAAAACATTCCTATAACTCTAGGTACATACATTCAGTTAAAGATAAAAAATAAACATCATCATCGATAATGGCTAATAGAATAGACAAAAGTACTCGAATATACAGTTTTTACACACTTTATGTCCAGAAAAGAAAACACTTATACGAACAAAAGGAAAATTAAATAAAAAGCCTAATCGCAGTACCTTGTCGGTCATCTTTAATGAAACTAGTATATATATATATATATATATATATATATATATATATATATATATATATATAGTATGTCGTGTTACATTAGAACATGCACACTCCCACTACAAAACTGTACAACTTGTTTCAACGTTAATTTTTTAATGTTTCATCAGGTGGGAGATCATGGTGTTACTAAAATATTTTATTCTGAAATGCAATTAACGAAGTATATCTTCCACTTCCGTCATTGGAAAGTTTCCTATAAAAGGTAAAAAGAATTCCACAGAGCAGAGGTTTGCAGGGAGAACTTGTTTGAGGGGACCTTACTTCTCTATGATGAGATACAGAAGGAATGTGGGTGGTTTGCTTCTATGTAAGTGGCACGGCAGGTCCTAGCCATGAAAGCTAGACTTGGTGCCAGCAAGGAATGTAGTTTGTTCAACACTTTACATCGAAGGGCAGTGAGAAACTCGCCACATCCTGTCTGTGAGAGAGGCTGGAGAGTGGAAAATAGTTCTCTAAGATTGTCGTGATCAGGGAAACATCCTCTTGGGAGTCTGTTCCACAGAGTAGAGGTTCACGAGAAGAAGCTGCTTGAATGTAACTTACTTCTCGCTGATGGAATATGGAGGAAACGAGGCTGATTTGCTACTATGTAAGTGGCATGGCAGATTCTAGCCATGAAAGCTAGACCTAGTGGAACCAAGGAATGTAGTTCATTCAACACTTTACATAGATGAAGCAGTAGAGCAGTGAGAGACTCACCACATTTCGCTTGTAGGAGAAAGGTTGGATGGTGGAAAATAATTCTTCACCAACAAGGACTCATAAATGCTTTTGCCCTCATAATCATTACTACTTTCTACCTTCTCTTATGTTCATATCATGGACCTTGTTCAGTAACTATGAGTGACTCTTAAACCTTGTATTCCTTAAAAAAAATTATAGGAAAATAGTGCTTTATTGCTTGAAATTTGGTTTATCCTATGACAACAAATATTTGAGAAGGAATTAGTTTGACTGTAAATAATGATAACTTCTCATTCCAGTAATTCAAATAGAAATGAAACTTTATTGTTTCAAAGTAATTTTTCAAACTTTTTCATATCTGTATGCATATTATTCTATATTTATTCACAAAGATAACAAGATGTCTATTAATTTTGTCAGAGACCTAAAAAAAGAAACAAAACTGAAAGTATCTATGAAATATATGTTCAAGTTTGGAATTACCAACTACTGAACACTGAGAAAGCCTCAAACCAATAACATAGAGAAAACCAAAATCTAATCAGAACAAAGAAAAAAAATCTTGTCACAAGATGAATTATTCTTCAAAAAACAAGGCTATATATTGGAGAAAGTAATTAAATATCTGAGTGTAAACATAAGAATGTCTATCTTTTATGTATTTGGGCATATGTGGACTAGAATTTATAACTGCCGTTATGATCAGATGCTTGTATATATGTAAATATATAACATAGTTACACATATAAAATGTGAAAATGTTATATCAGAATCAAAGATCAAAATTTGAGGATTATGTTGTACCAAAGATTAATATTCTGAAACTTTTATTTTGGTCAGTACCAACATTTATTTTCCATAGTTATTAGACTGCATAAGATGTTTGGTCACTATAAACTTTTTTTTCTATATGTATTAGACTGCATAAGATGTCTGATCAGTAAAAAGAGTTGTTTTTTTCCACTGGTATTAGACAGCATAAGCTGTTTGGTCAGTACCAACAATTTTCTTCCATAGGTAGTAGACTGCATAAGAAGTTTAGTCAATATAAACAGTTTTTTCCATTAGTATTAGACTGCATAAGAAGTGTTGTCAATTGAAACAGTTTTTTTTTTCATTGGTATGAGACTGTATGTTTGATCAGTATGAACAGTTTCTTTTTCTATGTGTATTAGACTTCATAAAAAGTTTGGTCAGAATAAACAGTTTTTTTCCATAGGTTTTTGACTTCATATTGTAAGTGATGTTATAAGAAACTATGATAGTCAAGTTCACTATAGCACTAACTAAAACAAATAACAGGTCAAAATGAGTTGAATGATGCTATCAATGACATTGGCTTCTTTTCCATCTCCAATACAACTGCTTTTCCTGTTCCCATTGAGTTTGAGTATCCATACTACCCTGACCAGGGATTGAACTTACAATTACTAAACTAACCAATGCTTTAATCATCTAGGCCATGACTCCTCAGAAAGGGTTCAGTTCAAACTTCGTTGAAGTTAATTCAGATCAATGGATGAATGTTAGGGAGCACAACAGATGAAACATTGTGATAATAACATCAAAGATGAGAATATTATTCTGACTGTAAATAATCAAGTTTTACCCAATATCTTTTATTTCTGATGTCGCTCTCTCTCTCTCTTTAAGAGCTACGTCTTTTCAGGACAGACAATTATAGCTCTCCACAAATTTTGATTTCTTTAAGATCAATAAACTGCACATTCCACGATTATCTTGGAAAGTAATTTTGCATTGCTTTCTTGATGGTTTTGAATTTATGGAGTAATAGATAGTGGTTCGGATTGAGGAAGTGGAGAGCCAAGTTCGAATTCCAGTCAAATCCACTACATTCACTTATGTGCTAATAACCTTGGAAAAGGTATGAATCCTCTTCTCCCACCAGCTATGGGTAAATAGGAGGACAGACCAGGTTCAATAGCCTTGGATGGCAACTGGTCTACTGCAGAAAGAAATGGCAACCTACTATGCAAAAGAAAATCTGCCTCGTCAGTCATGTATCGAAAGATACATGATAACCTGAGTGTGTATCACGCATGGCACATAACTGACTGACTTTGCCAAAACTGGTTATGCCAAGTCTACAAAGTTAAGTTTATCCTGCTATTTCATCTAGACCTGGTGGGATGATACTTTTCTGAAGTGATTTAGTGCAGAGTGAGCTCAAAATGTCTCTGCTGGAATTTGAACTTGTGTTCTTGATTCTATTTTCCATGATCTTAACCATTAACTCACTTGCACTTTTTCATATACGTATATAGTTTTCAGCCATTGCTTTTAAGAAGACTTCAAAAGCATGTTGAAATAACAGAACAATATATGGGAATAGTAATATACTTCAGAATACAAATGATTCCACCATTTACACAAAGGTGATTGCAGTAAAACTATTTCATCTACGTGGTGGCATTCGAAAACTAACAGAAAGAAAATCTTGTTTGATATTTCTCAACACAAAAATCATTGATATCTTTTTGTATACAATTTATTTCATTTATGATTAATGCGAAGAACTAGCTATGTTTTCAAAGCATATTCATATTACTTTCATTTATGGGGGTAGAATAATGTGTTACATCATTCAGTTATGTTAGCACACATGACATGACAGATACGTTAACTTGTATCTGTACAAGTTCCAGTGCTACAGAACTAAGGAAGGAGATATTATTAATCCAACAACAACAAAAGTAAAAACATGAAAAATATGTTTTGTAAGATAGTTTTACTTTATAAAACATTCTGTTGCTTTTTTTTTTTTGCTCACAAAACCAGCTGTTAATCTAGAATCTACAAAGATATTTCAGGATTCTTTCAATATACACAGTTTTATGAATATCTTTATCAGAAAGTTTTATTTTCCCGAGCACAAAGCAGCTCCTACATGTCTAGATATTGTCTTTGGTTAATTTGGATTGTAACATGCCTGCTCAAGATTTATTTTGGGTATAAAATAAGGATCAAATTCATAATTACAAGTCAAGATATTGTCTTTCATTGATTTGGATTATAACATGCCTAGCACAAGGTTTAAATTTGGGTATGAAATAAGGATGAAAATCATAATTACAAGTCTAAATATTGACTTTGGTTAATTTGGATTATAACATGCCTGGACCAAGGTTTAATTTGGGGTATGAAATAAGGATCAAAATCATAATTATAAGTGTAGATATTGCCGTTCATTGATTTGGATTACAACATGCCTAGCTCAAGGTTTAACTTTGGTATGAAATAAGGATCAAAATCATAATTACAAGCCTAGATATTGTCATTCATTGATTTGGATTATAACATGCCTAGCTCAAGGTTTAACTTTGGTATGAAATAAGGATCAAAATCATAATGACAAGTCTAGATATTGTCGTTCATTGATTTGGATTACAACATGCCTAGCTCAAGGTTTAACTTTGGTATGAAATAAGGATCAAAATCATAATGACAAGTCTAGATATTGTCATTCATTGATTTGGATTACAACATGCCTAGCTCAAAGTTTAACTTTGGTATGAAATAAGGATCAAAATCATAATTACAAGTCTAGATATTGTCGTTCATTGATTTGGATTACAACATGCCTAGCTCAAGGTTTAACTTTGGTATGAAATAAGGATCAAAATCATAATTATAAGTGTAGATATTGACGTTCACTAATTTGGATTACAACATGCCTAGCTCAAGGTTTAACTTTGGTATGAAATAAGGATCAAAATCATAATTACAAGTCTAGATATTGTCATTCATTGATTTGGATTACAACATGCCTAGCTCAAGGTTTAACTTTGGTATGAAATAAGGATCAAAATCATAATTACAAGTCTAGATATTGTCGTTCATTGATTTGGATTACAACATGCCTAGCTCAAGGTTTAACTTTGGTATGAAATAAGGATCAAAATCATAATTATAAGTGTAGATATTGACGTTCACTAATTTGGATTACAACATGCCTAGCTCAAGGTTTAACTTTGGTATGAAATAAGGATCAAAATCATAATTACAAGTCTAGATATTGTCATTCATTGATTTGGATTACAACATGCCTAGCTCAAGGTTTAACTTTGGTATGAAATAAGGATCAAAATCATAATTACAAGTCTAGATATTGTCGTTCATTGATTTGGATTACAACATGCCTAGCTCAAGGTTTAACTTTGGTATGAAATAAGGATCAAAATCATAATGACAAGTCTAGGTATTAACTTTGGTTAATTTGGATTATAACATGCCTGGACCAAGGTTTAATTATGGGTTTGAAATAACGATCAAAATCATAATGACAAGTCTAGATATTGTCTTTCATTGATTTGGATTATAACATGACTGGCTCAAGGTTACTTTTGGGTTTGAAATAATGATGAAATTATAAATAATTTTCTGAAATGATAAGCTAAAGTATTATCCTTACTGTTAATTTTAATTAAATTTTCTTTCATTTTTCATATGTAGGTGGTGTGATGGATGTGGCTCAAAATAAAAAATCAGAGAGCTGAGATTGAATTCCTGTCAGATTTGTAACTTACATGCAGCTACTCTTCATCTTCTCTCCCTAGTTATGGGTTAAACAGTAAGACTTTTATCTGAAAAAATCCTCGTTATTCTCAAAAAATTGTTAATGGGATATTCACTCATAAAAAGAATTATTCTTACAATCTATAATATGTTTCCATTTTAAATAAACCACAAAGGGTTGATAAGCTGTAAAAAAGCAAATCAATCAAATAACCAATATTTTTATTTTATTCTGTTGCTTGTTTCTACCTAATAATAGTAGTAGATGTAATAGTCTTAATTTGTTTCAGTTTCTAAGCTAATATTTTTTAACAATATTTTCTTTCCTCTAATTGTGTTGCTTGTTGATACCATCTTTTAAAATGTTTCTTCAGGACATAGATGATTATGACTCTCTACAGATTCCTTTTCTTTATTATCTGTGAATTGCCTGGCACTATTGGGGAAGATAAAAGAGTGGTTTCCATTTACTTTCTTCATGGTCTGGAATGGTTGCCACTTAGAACCAGAAGCCCTGTCTGTCCTGATATTTAACCACAGCTGGGAGTGAAATGAGATGGATTCATGCCTTTTACCAAGAGCATTACTGTGAAAGTGAATGCGATTGACTTATCCAGAATTTGGAAGTTTTACAGTAAATTTATAGCAATAATTCATTATATATATATATATATATATATATATATATATATATATATATATATATATATATATATATATATATATATATATATTTATTATGCAGTGTTATATTAGAACATGTACATACCCACTACAAAACTGTACATCTTGTTTCAATGGTAAAAAAATATTTCCTAACATTTCATCATGTGGGAACAGTCATACACAGACACTGTTTCGCTGTATCACAGCTCATCAGTGTGGCTAGACATTCGATTGCTTCAAGCTAGGATTGAAACCCAACTGATTTGTCATCAGTCTACCCCCAAGTTATCAGCACATGGCAGAGCAGAAGGGAAATTTTAATGTTTTTACTATGAGAAAGACATCAGTAGCTAGGACAGCTTGATTCGAGTACAAGAGCTTTGCATTATATATATATATATATATATATATATATATATATATATATATATATATATATATATATATATATATTTATGTATATTAGTGAATATACAGTATATGCAAAATTAATAAAAACAATGAAAAGGAGAAATAACCACAACATTCTACCCATATGCACATAAAAAATATTATAAAAATGTTTTAAAAAATTATAAAAAAATTTTTTAAATTAGAAAAATGTTAAAAAAATTTTTTTAAATTAGAAAAATGTTAAAAAAAAATGTTAAAAATAATAAAAATGTTAAAAATAAAATAAAAAAGGAAATAAGGAGACAACTTATAGGAAATATTCAATGACAATGGTGACAAGGCCATTATGTTTTTTTAGGGGGCGGGTTACTGCAGTAAAAATACATGCTTGGTTAATTTTATTCTCTCTTCAGTCTGTTGTTTTGGCTAACTCATTTGTATTAGTAAACAAAAACAAATATACACACATGTACCCAAGGTATACCCTGCTATTTAACCCTTAGCTGGGTAAACAGGAGACAGATTTATACCTTTCCCGAGGACATTAATGTGAAAGTGATTACAACAGATTAGCCCAGAATTTGAACTTGATTTAACTTTCCATGCCAATAAAAGTTATACTACCTGCATATCTCTGTTTATACCTAGTAGTAGTAGATATAATAGTCTTAATTTGCCTGAATTTCAGTGCTGAAATATTGTCATTATTACTAACTTTTTACATGATACCTTACATCTTACATTTTTATCTTTATTGTTCAGGCCTTTTTTAATTTATCCTATAATCATTAAGTACATAGCATGGATCAGAATAAAGAAAAAGCTTCAAACAAAATTTCAGTGGGCAGCAAAATGGTATTGGTAAACCAAGCTCAAATGACGGGCTCATCTGTTCACTTTCACACAAACACTCTTTTTTTTTCTTTTTTTTTTTTTAAGCGTATCACCCCAAGCAAGGCTGGAGGCCACTATCACGCAAGGGGTTAAAGAAGGGTTGGAGGAAGAGCAGATAGGAGTGGTAAAGGAGAGGATGTGGTGAAAGAGAAAGACAGTGGGTCGATCAAGGCAAGGAGGTTACAGAAGATTTGTAGCGAGAGCAGATAGGAATGAAAGGTGAAAGGATGTGGAGAAGGGAAGTGGATAGATCAAGGCAACTGGAGATGTCGATTGACGCTACATTTAAACCGTTGGAGATTGTATTTGTCAGGGAAACAGTAATAGGGAAGGGAGTTCCATATGTGAGATGTGCGAGACATGAAGCTATTGGAGTAGAAGAGACGTCTACATCTAACAGTTTCCACGGTGTAGGGGTGGGAGCGGGATGCCAGCCTCATGGGGCGTTCTTCTTCTTTTTTCCAATGCTCCCCAGTAAAATTGCAGTGTAATTTGGGTTTTCTAGCTTTGAATGGAAATCTGTATAAGAGAAGGAATCTCAGAAGTCCAAACAGTAATGAAGTCTAAAGGAGTCAGGACAATTCACAGTTAATAAAGAACCAAAATCTGTGGAGAGATGTGATCACTTATGTCCTAATAAAGAAACAGAAACTGTGGAGAACCATGATCACTTATGTCCTGAAGGGACATGGCACTAAAAAAATTGCTCATATTTAGGAGCCTGTCATATGGGAACAGAGCTTCCTTACTTAGACGATGATCATGAGCTATACACATTGTTCAAAGGAGAACTATAGCTATATGTCTGTAGATTGCTATATATCTCTTTATCTCATTTAGTCCTAAGTATGATGATAAACTACATCTGGCAGCAAAACCTCTGATTGGGAGATTGGAGGTTTCGAGGAGTGGAACCACCTTTTAATTGCTGTTGTTCCCAGGTCCACCCTGACTCCATGATTTTTAATTCACCACTCCTGTAGCCTGGTATTGAACTCACAACACTTTGGGTCTAGTCACTGGATCTAACCAACGTCTTTATCCAGTGGGCCATGTGTCCTTGGAGAGCTGAGTTAAGGAGAAATAACTGAAATATCCAGAAGAGGCATGGCACATAGAACTAGAATGATCTACCCTGGTGGATGAAATAAAGTGTTCAGTTTGAAATTCTAATCACCTGAAGGAGGCTGGAGTGTACAATGGCCAAAATGTGAATATGACAATGAAGATGAGGATAACAGTCCAAATAATGTAAATAATGTAAATAAGCATAAAATTGTGTTCAAAATATCTACATTTCAGCATTAAATAACCCATAGATGTTGATATGCCGATAAACAAAAAAAAACAACCAATCAACCTTATCTCATTTTATTTTGATGCCATATTGCTTGTTTACATTAATAATATTAAGCATATTCCTCAATTCCTGTTCATGCTACTTACTTAAGGGTCATAGAATACTAAAACTGACCGCAGAGTGTTTACTTGGAACTAATGACAGTCACAATGTCAATGCATGCATTCACTTACTACTAATGACATTCTTACTGTTGCTGCTTGTGTTCACTTAGACCTAATGACGTTCATCACGAGGATGTTCACCAGGATGCTACTTGTGTTCACTTAATGACGTTCTCCCAAATACTGCTTGTATCCACTTAGACCTAATGGTTTTCACTACAATGCTACTTGTGTTCATTTAATGACGTTCTCACCAAATACTGCTTGTATCTACTTAGACCTAATGATGTTCACCACAATGCTACTTGTGTTCATTTAATGACGTTCTCAGCAAATACTGCTTGTGTCCACTTAGACCTAATGATGTTCACCACAATGCTACTTGTGTTCACTTAATGACGTTCTCACCAAATACTGCTTGTGTCCACTTAGACCTAATGATGTTCACCACAATGCTACTTGTGTTCACTTAATGACGTTCTCACCAAATACTGCTTGTGTCCACTTAGACCTAATGATGTTCACCACAATGCTACTTGTGTTCACTTAATGACGTTCTCCCAAATACTGCTTGTATCCACTTAGACCTAATGGTTTTCACTGCAATGCTACTTGTGTTCATTTAATGACGTTCTCACCAAATACTGCTTGTATCTACTTAGACCTAATGATGTTCACCACAATGCTACTTGTGTTCATTTAATGACGTTCTCACCAAATACTGCTTGTGTCCACTTAGACCTAATGATGTTCACCACAATGCTACTTGTGTTCACTTAATGACGTTCTCACAAAATACTGCTTGTGTCCACTTAGACCTAATGATGTTCACCACAATGCTACTTGTGTTCACTTAATGACGTTCTCCCAAATACTGCTTGTGTCTACTTAGACCTAATGGTTTTCACTACAATGCTACTTGTGTTCATTTAATGACGTTCTCACCAAATACTGCTTGTATCTACTTAGACCTAATGATGTTCACCACAATGCTACTTGTGTTCATTTAATGACGTTCTCACCAAATACTGCTTGTATCTACTTAGACCTAATGATGTTCACCACAATGCTACTTGTGTTCATTTAATGACGTTCTCACCAAATACTGCTTGTATCTACTTAGACCTAATGATGTTCACCACAATGCTACTTGTGTTCATTTAATGACGTTCTCACAAAATACTGCTTGTGTCCACTTAGACCTAATGATGTTCACCACAATGCTACTTGTGTTCACTTAATGACGTTCTCCCAAATACTGCTTGTGTCTACTTAGACCTAATGGTTTTCACTACAATGCTACTTGTGTTCATTTAATGACGTTCTCACCAAATACTGCTTGTATCTATTTAGACCTAATGATGTTAACCACAATGCTACTTGTGTTCATTTAATGACGTTCTCACCAAATACTGCTTGTATCTACTTAGACCTAATGATGTTCACCACAATGCTACTTGTGTTCATTTAATGACGTTCTCACCAAATACTGCTTTATATCTACTTAGACCTAATGATGTTCACCACAATGCTACTTGTGTTCATTTAATGACGTTCTCTCCAAATACTGCTTGTATCTACTTAGACCTAATGATGTTCACCACAATGCTACTTGTGTTCATTTAATGACGTTCTCACCAAATACTGCTTGTATCCGCTTAGACCTAATGGTTTTCACTACAATGCTACTTGTGTTCATTTAATGACGTTCTCACCAAATACTGCTTGTATCTACTTAGACCTAATGATGTTCACCACAATGCTACTTGTATTCATTTAATGACGTTCTCACCAAATACTGCTTGTGTCCACTTAGACCTAATGATGTTCACCACAATGCTAATTGTGTTCACTTAATGACGTTCTCAGAAAATATTGCTTGTGTCCACTTAGACCTAATGATGTGTACCACAATGCTACTTGTGTTCACTTAATGACGTTCTCACCAAATACTGCTTGTGTCTACTTAGACCTAATGGTTTTCACTACAATGCTACTTGCGTTCATTTAATGACGTTCTCACCAAATACTGCTTGTATCTACTTAGACCTAATGATGTTCACCACAATGCTACTTGTGTTCATTTAATGACGGTCTCACCAAATAATGCTTGTGTCCACTTAGACCTAATGATGTTCACCACAATGCTAATTGTGTTCACTTAATGACGTTCTCACCAAATACAGCTTGTGTCCACTTAGACCTAATGATGTTCACCACAATGCTACTTGTGTTCACTTAATGACGTTCTCACCAAATAATGCTTGTGTCCACTTAGACCTAATGATGTTCACCACAATGCTACTTGTGTTCACTTAATGACGTTCTCACCAAATACTGCTTGTATCCGCTTAGACCTAATGGTTTTCACTACAATGCTACTTGTGTTCATTTAATGACGTTCTCACCAAATACTGCTTGTATCCGCTTAGACCTAATGGTTTTCACTACAATGCTACTTGTGTTCATTTAATGACGTTCTCACCAAATACTGCTTGTATCTACTTAGACCTAATGATGTTCACCACAATGCTACTTGTGTTCACTTAATGACGTTCTCACCAAATACTGCTTGTGTCCACTTAGACCTAATGATGTTCACCACAATGCTACTTGTATTCACTTAATGACGTTCTCAGAAAATATTGCTTGTGTCCACTTAGACCTAATGATGTTCACCACAATGCTACTTGTGTTCATTTAATGACGTTCTCACCAAATAATGCTTGTGTCCACTTAGACCTAATGATGTTCACCACAATGCTTCTTGTGTTCACTTAATGACGTTCACACCAAATACTGCTTGTATCCACTTAGACCTAATGATGTTCACCACAATGCTAATTGTGTTCACTTAATGACGTCCTCCCAAATACTGGTTGTATCCACTTAGTCCTAATGATGTTCACCACAATGCTACTTGTGTTCACTTAATGACGTTCTCACCAAATACTGCTTGTGTCCACTTAGACCTAATGATGTTCACCACAATGCTACTTGTGTTCACTTAATGACGTTCTCACCAAATATTGCTTGTGTCCACTTAGACCTAATGATATTCCCTCTGATGCTTGTGTTTACTTCAAGCTAATGACCTATGAAGTTTGAATTTGCGTCCCTCTTCCACTCTGTCACATTGCTGTATATTGTGACAGAATGCCTTGTTTGTTACGGACATGTCACTACTGTTGATAAGTAGAAATTGTGAGTAAGCATGTAATCAAACAACTCTCACTTCATTCCTTTACCACTCAGGAACTAGTAACATGAAAAGCTGTTACACCCATTGTCAACCTTGACAGTGGTTATTCATATCGTATATAAATATAAAGAGAGTATTTGAAAAATATTGCTGATAAGTATTTAAAGAGCGATCAAAAACAGTTTGATTATGTTTATATATTATATAACTGTAACCTAATAATTGAGGTGTGATGATCAGACAAACAGCACCTCCACATTGTAATTAGAGATATAAACACGCCTGATGACTGTAGCTGTGGTAAAAAAAGAACAATTAAACCAAGAAAAGATCAAGTAATAAAATAGATCCTTGGTTTATGTGCTGTAAAGGTGGCTATAAAAAATAGTTTAAGAGAAATATACACAGTCTTTAGACAATTTTAAAAAGTCATTATGAAAAACTTATATGTGGTGGCAGCTAAATTGTTGTTGCATTTTAATGTGTTATTATTAAACTTCGGTATCTTTAGCTTTATTAATGTTATACTTTTATGTTTCAGAAGCATCAGACTTTGTGGACACAGTGTATTTTATAAATTTCATTTGAAAACAGTACTGGCTTCTCAGTCAATGAATGCCAAATGTTTCCTTAGAAGAAAACAGTTAATATTACCATTACCATACCATCTCCTTCTTGCTGAAAAGAGCATGTATCAAATCATTTAGCAAGAAAGAAGTCTTGGCAAAAATAGAGACAAAAGATTGGGAGCTGAGCACATGAAAGAAAGAAAGAAAGAAAGGAAGAAAAAAGAGAGAAGGAAAAAGAAAGGGATAAATAAAGACAAAAAGAAAGGAAGAAAGAGAGAAAGAAAAAGAAAGAAAGAGAGAAATAAAAACAAAAAGAAAGAGAGAGAGAGAGAGAGAGAGAGAGAGGAAGATAATAGTTTAATTATAGAAATATAAAAGCCCTTTCTAGGATATGATCAAAGTGTATAATCTGTTCTTTTCATGTAACTATACAGTGCCTGTAAACTATTAACCTTGGGTTCAAGGCATTAAAATAAGAAAAGAAAAACTAAATGTCTTGATTGAATAAAGTATTAATCTAAAAGAAGGTAATCAATATTTAATAATCAAAAAAGAAATGTTTTTCAGTGTTTATTCACATCATCATCAGAACATTCATTCTCATCACGTTGATACATCAGTTACTGTATGATCACCAAAGTTAAGCAATGTCAAGCACCCTAAGCTTAGGTGTGTAGGTAGTGTAATGGATAATGGGTCAGAATTGTTAATTGGAGAACTGAGTTCAATTCCCATTGGGTTCAGTATATTCATTTATGCACAAATACCATTGGGAAAGGTATGAATCTCCCTCCATCTATGGGTTAGTTAGTAAGACTTTTATCACTAGATCATTATTAACTCTAACAAAATTCTTACAATCTAAAATATTTTCTGGTTTTAAATAACCCACAAAAGGTTGATAAGCTGTAGAAAATGAATCCATCAATCAAATACTGATTAGCTACACAAGCATGACTTTTAGATTTATTTATATTCTCTGGAAAATAAATGTGTAGAAACTACTGTGGCCACAAAGTGAGGGATCATTTTATATATTTATTGTGGTATTGAATTGATCCCCTACTTTATATCCACATTATAATTTCTGGTTTATCAAATTGATTAGATAAAAATCCACCTCTTACCCACAGCTATGGGTTAATTAGTAAAACTTGGAACACTAAATCATTATCTCAAAAAAAAGAAAATCTTACAATCGAAAAATATTTTCTGGCTTTAAATAACCTGCAGAGGGTTGGTAAGCCATAGAAAATGAATGAATGAATCAATTTCTGTTTGATAATAGTCCATACACTAACAGGAGGAGTAGTGGTATGCCTTGATTTATTTAACAAATGAACTAGTCATGGTATGAATGATATTTTTAGAACTTTTTAGTGCTACATATATACATAATTAAAAACAATAAAATTAAATTTATATATTTCATTAAAATTAGAAATAAACTTAAATGTTTCATTCTTGTTTTTTCTTCTGCGATTTTCCTTTGACATTATTTTTCAGGGTCTTTCATAATGCCAAAATTGTTTTAAAGTTTTTTCACTGTTAATCAAGAAGCATAAACCAAAAATAAGAAAAAAATAGCTTTCAATTAGTTTTGAATTTTCATTTCTTTTTCTTGCCAATAAATTGATCCTGACAATCCTTCATACTAAAATACTAGATAATGTCTAACACACTGACAACACCAAGTTCTTGATAATGACTGAATCATTTGGAAAAATATTTTAACAAAAACAGGACAAAACTGTAAAAGAAAATCAGGTCAGTCCAATTAAAGACTCCGAGTTGGTTGTATGAGGTACTGTAAGCACCAGGGGTTGTGTCCCTTTCCACAATTGGCTGTTGAGAGAAGACATTCTACTTAGAGTAGGTGGCACAGACTATTTGCATATGAACAATACTGGGCAGCTATTAGACAATAGTCAGCGTGGGTCTGGGACTGGGTGAGCTATATAACACCAGTGTTTTTCTCAAGAGAGGCACTCTCGACATGCAGACATGTGAAAACCAGATAAGATGAACTTCTACTTGATTCTGATTGTGTTTATGTAGAAGTAATGATGTTCTATCAGATGTAAAAAAATATGAATTCATATCCCTTTCACATGATCTGCTCCACTGTTAGATATTGTGACAAAAATACACAGTTTTATTCACAATTTTAATCCCAATGTACAAAATCAGTTGAATTTATCAAAATTTGTTTGTGTGCATATATATATATATATATATATATATATATATGCACACAAACAAATTTTGATAATATATATATATATATATATATATATATATATATATATATATATATATATATATATATTATCATCCACAGACAGACTGTTTCACTGCATCACAGCTCATCAGTTTGATTAGACATCCGATTGTCTCAAGCCAAGATCGAAACCCAACTGATTTATCATAAGTCGAAGATTTCACCCCTGAGCTATCAGCACCCGGTTGAGAGGAAGGCTAATTTTCATGTACTTACTCTTTGAATAAACACGCCAATGACCGAGAGGGAAGAGCTTTACAGTATTAGCAATGGTAGTCATTGTTTACAAATTCACACTTTCTCCCAAGAGTGCTCAACCAAAATTGAATTTTCCGGAAGCATAGTGAATATACATAATATCCAACATCGGTAGCACGACTCAGAGTTTCATGGAGTTTTGCAATCTTCAGGTGCTGAGTATATTCTGACTGTTATAGTGTTCATGTTCAGAATAATGGTCAGAATATACTCAACACCTGAAGATTGCAAAACTGCACGAAACTCAGAATCATGCTATTGACGTTGGATACTATGTATATTCACTAATATATACTGATAGCTCTGTCACATCACATTGAGCACTTCATTTATAACACCTGAGGAAGAAATATATTTATACATACATGCAAATATATGTGCATATATTTATATTTTTTTATCATACCCATACCTATATATATATATATATATATATATATATATATATATATACATATGTATATATATATATATATATAATGTCAATGGCAGAGTCGAATTAGACCAAGAAACAGTAGTACTAAAAAGTACTCAATACATGTATAAAAAAAATAAAAATTTAACATATAGAGCTTGTAAGTCTCTCCTAATTTTTTATATATATTCAAACAAGTTTGGTTAAATAGTTTAAACATATTATGTCTGTTTATTTTTGTTTTAATCCTTTCAAAACCATGAAGCAATTTCTTGGTAGGCATAGAAAATTGATTAAGAAAAATACCAAAATTTTCTTTCAAATAATTTTAATTTTTTCAAGTAATTTCAGTCTCATCTGAGACCACCTTTAGAGGGTTAAATTGTCATTGTACGCCTATACGTATTTCTGTAGATTCAAAACATTTTTACTGTTCATATTACTGCATTTTTTTATCATTCTATGCCAAGTTTTTTCTCCATGAAAGCAAGACAACTTTTGTATTTCCTTATTTATTACTTTTATTTTTATATGCTGCCTAAACACACACACACACACACACACACACACACACACACACACACACACACACACACTCACACATATATATGAGAGGCATGGTGGAATATTGGATAGCAACTCAGATTGAGGAATCAGAGAGCCGAGTTTGAATTCCAGTCGAATCCATTACATTCACTTATGTGCTAATGCCCTTAGGAAAGGTATTAATCCTCCTCTTCTCACTCCAACTATGGGTAAATAGCAGGACAGACTGGGTTCTATAGCCTTAGATGGCAATTGGTCTAGGAGCAGGACAACTCTGAATTCAAAACCTGCAGAGGGTTGTTTGGGGACCTTGTCATACGTAATGCACCAGGCCTCTGTATTCAGCCCTTCAAAAAGTTTGGTTGGTTCTGCACAAAGCCTTCACCACTATAATCAAATCTTATGTGCTGGTGTCTGGCTGTCGGTTCCTTGGAACTGAGCTTGAGCCTCATATGTCGAATACAGTGGAAGAGTCCACCATATATATATATATATATATATATATATATATATATATATATATATGTATATATAAATAAAAAGGAAAGAACAGTAAGATATAAATTTATTTATTTAATATATTTAATTATATTTAATATAATTTTATTTATTTATTTATAAATTTATATATTTAAATATACAAATAGAAAAAATACCATAAGAATTTTTGCCGTTAGAAAAAAACCCAGATGACATGAATTTAGCGGATGTCAGAATTTGTTAAAAGATACATCCCTACCCATCCCTAAACATAACCCCCGCTTTCAAATGTAACTATTAACTGATACAACGAAAATTAAAAATTGAACCCTCTACCACCCCTTGTCTAGATGAATGGATTTATCGGTAACCTTGGAAACCCTCAAACTATGAATCTTTCCTGTGCCGTTAACAACCGTAAATTTTAAAAAGTAAGTTACTCCAAAATTCGCTTGATGAGGAAATGGAACTAATGTCTTTGGTTTAATAACAAAATTAAATTCAGGGGCTTTAGCTTCCATTTCTGAAACATGGCTATCACTGTGTAGCGGTAAAACCATATTTTAAATCTATTAATTTATAATATATATATATATATATATATATATATATATATATATATATATACAAGTTTCATTAAAATGACTGACAAGCTACTGTGGTTAATTTTTCTTGTGTTGTTATAATTTTCTTATTTTCTGGACATGAATTATGTATAAATTGTCCAAATGTTCTCTATGTCCAAGCACTTCCAGCTTTACTTTTAGCTGTTATCAGCAATGATTCTGTTTTTCCTTCTAGCTGAATGTACGGATCCATGCATTCAGTTAAAATCCATAAATTCAATTAAAAGTAAAAATAAGATTATCCTTGATAATGGATAAAAGTATAGTCGAAAGCACTCAGACATT
>OZ038506.1:55915939-55935939 GCA_964036315.1 Acanthosepion esculentum
CGAATCGATATCTGCTAGTGCACCCGCTAAAATTAACAGTAATAAGAAATAATGTTAGATTAAAGCATTCATTTAAAAATTATAAAATAATATATAGCACTGAAATGATTCACAGCAGCATTAACCAGAAGTTGTGGCCAAGGTGTTTTCAGGACTATCTCTGGTAAACTGTTACAGTCCCTTTTTATATGAAAATTTCAGATTTTTCATGGAGAAGTATTTAAATTACTTATGCACAAAATACTATTGCCCAATAATCATACTTTCAGCTATAATGTGAAAATTAATGATAAGGTGAAAACCTTGGTAGTAATGTACTTCAACCTGAGAAGGAAATTTCTTCAGAAAAATAATGTTTTTTATTGACAGAATATGCTAAAAGAGGACAACTGTCAGAAATTTTTTGCATGTTTTTTGTTTCTCTGTCTACAGCTTCTGTCATACAAAAAATATATAAAATTAACATGTAAATCTTGTCCTGATTTGAACTTGGTTTCATGATCATTCTGCTATGGTTATGAATTTAAGCATAGTACTAGATTGGCAACAAGGTCTCATCACAGTTTACAGTTGAAATGGTAAGATGTAACCGTAAGTTATATTCTAATGGTTTCTTCTATCACATTTCTCACTTGTAGAATTCTCTTTTGGCTTCTTGTTTCCCAGTCAACTTTGATCTACAAAAATGCAACGTCAATTGTTATCTTCTG
Organism: Acanthosepion esculentum; assembly: GCA_964036315.1. Taxonomy (NCBI): domain Eukaryota; kingdom Metazoa; phylum Mollusca; class Cephalopoda; order Sepiida; family Sepiidae; genus Acanthosepion; species Acanthosepion esculentum. The sequence continues at coordinate 55,916,650 of OZ038506.1, forward strand.
TCTTCTTAATTACTGTTCTTTTATTATTCTCTCTGCTTAAAAGTGTTTTCTCTCATGCTCTCTAACACTCAGTAATCTCTTGCATCTTAGTGGATTTATTGCCTTACTTGGGATGAAATGATTTTAAAAAATGCTAATTGTAATCTCCAGACAAATAAGACTGTAGTCATGCGGTGAGTGAATGGAAGAAGAGAAGATGAGTTATCTCTAGGTTAAGGCTTCCGCTGGCCGGTCCAGCTACATAAGAATGTTGGACTTTAATGGAGTCCAAAGAAACAAACAAGACCGATATACATGTATGCGAACAAATATATATTAATAACAAATAGATTAATACACGAATTACAGATACGTTGAAGACATGAATAAAATGTTACAGTCTGTATGGAAAGTTGTGTGTGTGTTGAGTTGAATGTCCGTACGGGGTGAATTTTGTTTTAGCGTGTTCCCAGAATATGGGAAACGCTGGTTGTGTATAAGAGTTCACATATTGGAAATTTTAAGAGAAGGTTTTATATACCTCGCCTCACGTGCGAGGTTGCGGCCCACGGCCGAAGTTGAGATAGTTGCTCGCACGTGCTTGTAAGCAGCGAAAAGAGGAAGAGGCGAAAGGTCAGCCAGTATTTATACTCCCGGGAGAGAGAGACCCCTGGTGAAGGGTTAAGGAAATGAGGAGGAGCTAACTGCAACAAGACCCTAGGATATTAATCATCTTAAGATTGCAGTTTGTCTAAAATGTGGAATTACAGTTTTAGTTTAGTATCATTAGATGCATTCCTGGTTGTTGTTCTTTTTGATTAACAACTTCAAGCCATTGTTCATTACACAACCCATGTATTGAAGCTTACAGCACCTGATATTCCCAAATACCCTCACCTCTAGGTACTGGCCAGGCTCGACATTGCTTAACTTCACTGATTGTACATGATTGTACGTCATGTGACTGTATTAATGCAATCTTAGATCACTTCTATTTTTTACATTTTTTTACAACAGTGTATTTTTTAACACCTATTGGTTTGATTAATATTATACATAGAATATATATATATATATATATATATATATATATATATATATATATATATAATAACATATATACATAACAGATATATAAGAACAAACAAGAATAAAGACAAACAAAATCAAAATCATTAAACACATCTGTAAATCACTACTATTCAACAATGAAGACACATGGATAAAAAAAGAATGGATCTTTGACACTACAATGGGAAACTTTGATGGTGCAGAGACCTGTGAATGCATAGGTATCTATTTACTACATGAACTAAGTAAAACAATAGATAGAAATGATACAGGACTCTACAGGCATGACAGTCTCATAATCTTAAGAAACTATAGCAAACAAAACCCAGACAAAACTAAAAAAAGCAATGATAAAGATTTTTAAAAATATGGGATTCAATGTAGACATAAAAACTAACTTAAACAAGACCTACCAGATTCGTAACATACTTGTTGACAACACAAATATAATAGCATCATCTACATGCAAAAAATAGCTAAAAATAATGGAAGCCTTCTTAATAAAAACAAAAAAAACATCACTCAGTAATATCAACTATGAACATGGACACAATATCATGACCGTGTTTTGAAAATGAAAACATTATATAAATACATACATACAACAAACTATTTCTTGTTAACAGTTAATATATTTCAACCTTGAAAATGGCTAAATGTATAGCCAAAAGCGATCAGAAAAAAGGAACAATCAGACAGTTTTTATATAATTTATCATCCAAAAATAAAAAATTATTAGATCACATGAGAAATTGTAAAAAAATCTAAACCAAAGCACCTTGTCTGTTGTATTCAATAAAATGTGCATGAAAGAAGGATTGCTGCCTAAATACACAAATTTCATATATAGATAGATAGTAGATATAGATATATATTAAGGCATGAATAATGGTAATAAATACATCTGTAGGTATATCTGTCAGTCAGCAGCCTCACGATGCAGAAGCTTAAATTTTACGTAGTATTTATTTCATGCAACGCGAGAAATATTTCTTTTTCACTCTTATGTTCTTCTTTGTCAATCTTGTATGATCACTTAAGTTAAGTAATGTTGAGCCTGGTTAGTATCTAGAGGGGTAACCCATGTGAATATCAGGTGGTGTAATCGATAATGGCTTGTAATTGGAAATCAGAGTTCCAATACCAATTAGGTTCACTATATTCCCTTATGCACGATTACCCTTGGAAAAGGTATGAATCTACCTGTTCTCTCCCCAGATATGGGTTAATTAGTAAAAATTGTATCAGTAATTCAAAAATACGCTTTTAAGTAGGCGACCGAGGGGGTCGTCAGTGATGTTTTGACTTGGTTCATCAGGGAGTTTCGGGTCTTTCAACATCATACTCCCCATCACCAAATCGACCCAATCAGAGGAGATCTAACCCTGATTCCTCCTCACTTTTAAAACGCTAACAGCTACTCTGGCCTTTTTAAAGAATTCTACGAAGAAAGACCACGTATTCCGCACATCCGATTGGCTGTTTGTACAACCAATCAGCTGCGCGAACTATTTTTAAATGGCCCGCAGTGGGGACTAACTTTTTTTTTTTTCATTATTATCTCCCAAAATACTTACAATCTAAAATATTTTTTGGCTTTAAATAACCTGCAAAAGGTTGCTAAGCCATAAAATAGAAATCAAAACCAATTCTTGTCAATGCACTTAGTGAATATTATTTACACTGTTTATATTCAGACTATTGTCCTTCTGTTTATTGTTGTTATCACGTGTCAGCTGTTGTACCCTGCAGCCTTCATTAGGTGTATATATCGATCCAGGTAACCTACAGGGAATTCCAAACTGAACCCTTTATTTAATCTACGCGGTTAGACTGTTCTTGTTCCACTGCCCATGTCTAGGGATATCTTGTCTAGTTCTTATTTTTAGTACTGCTCAATTATTGCCCTCTTGTTCCCACTGAGTCCAAGTACACACTGCCCAGCCCAGTGAATATTAATCCTATAGATCAGATATATACTGCATTAAAACTTCCAGATCAAAATTCTCCTAATAATTACATGTCAATGTGTGGTCATACTGATGCCCCATCATAGATGTAAATGAAATGAAATAGAGAGACAGAAAAAGAAGGAATTATCATTGATTGTTCTATAAATTGGAGAGTCACAACAGCCTTAGAACATTGTCAATGTTGTACCTTTCCAACTGAGATCACATTAATTATCCAATGTTCTTCTGACCTTGTTATCCGAGCAGTTAAAATAGTTCATCTCATTAAAGAAAATGCTGATTTTCTTTATGTGTTGTGTTCCCCTCAGGATGTAGTTGATCATGGCTCTCCACAACCTCCTGTCCATTGTAGCTCTTAATAAACTTTGTGTTTCTGTTATTTCTTCTACTAGAATTTTTTACAACGTGCTCATGCATGTTGAAATCCTCACAGTATTTAGTATTGTTGAAATTATCGCCAACATTTGTTCTGCGATTTACAAACTCTACGTTTCATTCATTTTCACAAACCAATCGATGAAATTTGAATAAGCTGACTTGATTGAAAAATACTTTGACAAAAACTCTACATCACAGTTTAATAATTTCATTTAATTTTATAGGATTTCATTGTAAACAATATTTTTTTTTTAATTATTTTTTTCTTTTTTAACAGTGAAGAATAAATTCTTAGGATTTCTTATTCTTGAGCATGCAACATACAACTGGCCATGCATAAATATTTCTTTCATGAGTCAAATTCCAACTTTTTGAAGCATTTGGTCTTGTGATTTGTTTATAGGGCAAACTGAAAACTATATAATTGTTTATATAAAAACTTAAAGAAAAGATATGCAAAAAATCAATATTACATTTTTATTAATTAAGTATTTGTTATTTTAATCACTGAATTGTTTTTATAACAGCGGGAGTATTTTGCATGTTAAATAATAAAATTTTTAATTTTTCCAAGAAATTTAATGAAAATTTATTGTACTAAGCTATGCAACCTAGTAAAATCAACTGTACTTTGTACCCACTTTGCACTTCTCCACAAAATTTGTTTCTGATTGGTCAATGTATAGCTATTTTAGAAGGTGTGACAGATGGATGGACTAACAGAAGTAACAGAATTTTATATATAAGGTAAGATAGAAGCCTTGTTCCACCATCCATTTACTCAAGCTCATTAAATATGTTATGTGTTGTTTTCCTCTGTACCTCTAACTGTCCTGTGAGTATCAGATTCTCCAAGCCCTCCTTCCCCATTATATGTCCCGGAAACATGAACAGTCTCTTCCTGATGTTAAGTATTAGTTTCCTTTTAGTTTCCATTATCTCCAAAATGAAAAGGAACTTGAACAATGTGAAAATCTACAAAAGTAATTGTTGTGGTAGGATCCACCTAATCTGCATAGCGGAGTACCGACGATATAAATATGGTCGGTACCGGAAGACAGGGAGGAAATCACGAGATCCAACTAGATACTCTGCCCGACTGCGACTTAGTCAACACATTCTCCAGGAACGGTCTTCCCAGAAATATACAGAAATACTATATGTAAATATTGTGTACACTTTCTTGTTATAATACATTCTTGTTCTAAGTACATTTTGTGTTGCATTATTATTCCATGCATTAGTCAAGATTCAACAATGAGTCAAGACTCAACAGTAATAGAGGAGGCTCGATAATATTTTTCTTATTGAATAGGATGTCAAATATTCATCATCATTTTAATTTCTTTGCTAAAATTGAGAACAGAAAAAAGAAAATATATTTAAGAGTTTCCAAAATGTAATAGAGAATCAACCTAACCTGGTTATATTGTAAGGTCTTGCTGGGGTGCCCTGGATTAGTGGTCATGATTTTTAAGAACTAAATCCATGACGAACATCAACATTATATTCTAATCAGGGTTTTTGAAGTAGAAGTTGTATGAAATTATTTATCACACACACACACACACAAACATATCTAAAGAAGTAATAGATTTTTATTTATTAATATGACTTATTTTTATCACTTTAAATGTGAGCTTAACTAGGTACCCATATCTGAGTAAACACCTTGTTTATTTTTTAAACGGGATTTTATTTTCATCTACCTGCCTGAAAATTTTAAGAAATCTTATTAAAGAAAAATTTGCCCTCTGTTTAAAAATAAAAACTGTTTAATAAATAAATGAAGCATCTACTCAAATATGGATATCCACTAAAAATAATCTTTAAAGTGATATATATATATATATATATATATATATATATATAGTTTAAAAATTAGGAGATCAGTTCATTCCATTACCTTGGTTTCAAGGTAGCAGAATCAACTGATCTCATTTTTAAAGTTAAAAGCGCTACATATTTTTTTTTTTTGGCACATGTATTTAGTACTTTTTAATACTACTGTTTCCTGGTCTAATTCAACTCTGACTATTAACCTTTTATGTATGATGAGCCCAAAATGCGATTTACAGGTCAGGGACACTAAAATCCAGCTGATGCACAAATTTAAATATCTAGGAAGTGTTCCGACAGAGGATCGTAAGTGCAACACTGAGCCCCGAAGACATATTGGGAAAAGCTAGGCAGAGTATTACAAGAGAGAAGGATTTCCTTGGTAACAAAGAAAAAAGTACTGAACTGCTACATGATATCTGTCCTCCTTTATGGCAGCAAATGTTGGACGGTCTCCTCAAAGATAAAGAAGAGACTTAAGGCAACAGAGGTATGGTTCTACAGAAGGATGCTAAGGATACCATGGACCGAACATGTGAGCAATGATGAGGTTTTGGAGAGAATGAAAACAAGGAGGAAACTTATACTTAACACCAGAAAGAGGCAGCTGATATTTCTGGGACATGCCATGAGAAAGGAGGGCTTGGAGAATCTGATACTCACAGGATGGATAGAGGGAAAAAGAGACAAGGGAAAGCAATGCATGACATACCTGGTGGGCTTAAGCAGGTGGATGATGGAACAGGGTTTGGGAAAAGTAGCAAAAAGACAAAACATGTTGAGAGCTATAAGGGATAGGGGAAGTGGAGAGCCATGATTGCCTATGTCCTGAAGGGAAAAGGCATATAAAAGCAGAAGATATACATATATATACAAAACACAATATGTAAAATATATTTATATTTTGCTCTTTTCACATGACTTGAAGTTTCACCTGCAAGCTGTAGGTGGTTGCACAATCATCAGGAGGTTTTTACCTGTATACATTTTTTTATATTATACATTGAGCACTGTTTGCTATTAATATCTTTATTATTACTTGTTAATGATATATATACATATATAATGACTGGCTACTTGTTTCCAAGTATACCTGTTCACCAGGGCAGCTGGTAAATCCATATTGAAGATCCATACTTAACCAACAATGTCAACCTGGGGTTTATACTGCAACTATGCTGAACAGACCTTAGTTACAGTTTCTGGGAGTGAGAACATGATCTTGTGTGATCAACTGTTTTGAAAAATGCCAGCACAATCAAAACCTTGGTCACGATGACATGTAACTTCATGCCAGCACACCAATCAATCAATTCTGATTGATTCTGTCTACCCAGTTTGACTAACAAGGCTTGGGTTAACCTGTGGTGTGCTTTTCAGGCACTTTCCAAAGGTGATGCATGCTGGGATTACCTCGCAGTCTGATAATATCAAGAAGTCGCCTTCTTGACAAATCAACCTTTCTACAACTTTTGTCTCCCTTGACTCCCTAAATTCCAGCCTGTTACAAAAGCTGAGCATTGGTTAAAGCTGGTTGTTTTGACTATAACTGACTTTAGTTTACATTCCCCTCAAAAAAACAAATTCTTAAAGCATTTTCCTTTACTTCTAGTTCTCAAATATAGTTACTTTTTCTTTATCGTGCAATCATTTCTGAGAAGCTCTTTTGTTATCTCCAAAGTATATATTCCTTCATGTAGTAACTTTGTTACTTTGTGTTTTTCAACATTTGTTTAATCCTTTCCATTACCCATGTTCCAATTGCGAATTTGTAAGCAGTCACTACTACTTCTGTTAATGCAAGACTCTCCAAAATTGGAATTAAGTTCTCTTGGTATCTGGCATGTTTATGAAAAAGTAAATACATAAAAATTCACCTTTCTCTCTGTTGGGTGTTGATAGCCTAGGGGGTAGAATCTTCGACTGATGCCAAATCGGTCGTGTTTCAGTCCTAGCTCGAAACAATCACATGTCTAGCCACACTGAGGAGCTGTGATACAGCAGAACAGCAAAACAGCGTGTCTTTGGATGACTATATATATATATATATATATATATATATATATATATATAAAAATAAGACAATTTCACCAATGATAAGTGCATATAAAAAAGAAAATAGAGAAGTATAAGCAGTCAATTGCTGATAACCCCTGACGAGTGAACGGAGTGATTCCCAGAGCGTTCATCTACAGAACTGTGGATTCGGAATGCTGGAGGTAATATCAATCAGGTAAGTGACAAACCTTTCACTTGTGTTAATTCTACAATATATATATATATATATATATATATATATATATATATACACATGACACAAATAATAAAAAATCACAAAAGGAAAACTATGAACGAACCACCTGAACAAATTAAACCCACATCTAACTTCAGAATAAAGAACAAATGTCTGTTAAATGGTAATTGCTTACAAAACAATGTAATATACCAAGCCATAGTAAAATCATCAGATAACAAAGAAAAAATATACATAGGAGTAACTGAAGGATCCTGGAAACAAAGAAACTATGCATACAAAACATCTTTCACAAATAGTAAATACATGAACAGCACAATCCTTTCCAAGTAAATATGAGAAATTAAAAACAAAAAGCAAATCACACCAAAAATATCATGGAAAATAAGAAAAAGAACATCAACCAGTAGCAATCAATCCAAAAACTGCAAACTCTGCTTGGAGGAAAAAATAGCTATAATTACCTTTCCAGAGGAAAACAAACTACTAAATAAACAATCAGAACTCATCTCAAAATGCATACAAGAAAACAGAGTTTTACTATTTTACTTTGAAAACAAAAACTGAAAAGAATAAATAAGTAAAAACAATTAAAATAAATTAATCCAAATAAATAAATAAAGTAAATAATAAACAAATTAATAAACCACTCCCGCCAAAATAACCATTAGAATAGATTACCCACAATGCAATAGACTACCCACAATGCACCACTGACCCTGTGGTTTATACTGTAATTATGAAGAATATGCCTTAATCTCTGAATTGTAATAAATACTATTTTTTTTTTTTTTTTTTCAGAATATATATATCAAGGATGTTTCATTACGATGGATCAAAGTCAGCAGTAAATAAATCAGTGTTATTGGTGCAAATTTATTTATTTCCCTATTGGATTATGTTATTTAAGTCATGGCACTTATGTGTGAAAAATAATATCACCCAAATGACCGCTAAGGCTTTGTCGGCACCCCCCCACTTGATGGTCAAAATTTTTGATGACGTCTCTGCATGGAAAAAAGGAAAACTTAGCCGATGCATTTCATCCTCTGATGGACTTAATCAACGCAAATGTAAAGATTTTATTTTCCAACAAATATTTGTAAAACAAAACTAAAAATATTTTTATTTTTTTTTAGAATTTTTAGGTTTAAGAACACTCATAAATATATATCAGGTTAACTAAAAATCAAGGTAAATTATGGAGGATGCAAAGTGATGCCATTTGATTTCCAATAAACAAAAGTGAGTAAATGTTGTTATGGTTGTTGTTGAATTTTTTTTACAATATGCTTATTATTTATATTATTTTAGTATGAGAAATTAACATATGTATTATATATTTTATATAATAGAAGGTTTTGATTTTTACGGTTTTCTTTTAATTCTTAAAATTTTTTATAGTCATGTATATTTGTTTGGGAAAGGAGTATATATTTTTTATTTTTTTCTTATAAATACTTGCATTTGCCTTGGTAAAGCCCATCAGAGGCTATTTTTCTTTTGTCCTTATTCATTTTGTCTTTTTACAGATATATTTTCAGTTATATCTGAATTTTTACATATATAGGCTTACAGCCATATCATATGGAAGCACCAATTCTTGTACAATCAACAAAGTTAAGCAGCATTGAGCCTGGTTAGTACATAAAGAGGTGGGGGACTGGGATTGCCAGGTGCTGTAATCTTGAATGAATGGGTTGCTAATTGATATTCAGTTATTTGCAAATAACCTTGGGAAATTGAGCTATGGATTAATAAGTAGGACTTGCATCAGTAAACCATTATAATCTCCAAGAAATTCTTACAATCTAAAAATATTTTCTGGCTTTAAATAACCAGTAAAGGGTTGATAAGCTGTAAAAAATCAATCAAGCAATCAATCAATCAATTCACATACACACACACACACACACACACACACACACATATATATATATATATATATATATATATATATATATATATATATATATATATATATATATATATATATATAATTGTGTATTTGGGTAGGATTCCCTCTTTTATGCAACTTTCATTAAAAATGAATGACAATATATATATAAATATATATGTATATATATATATATATATTGTAGAATTAACATAAGTGAAAAGTTTGTCACTAACTTGATTGATATTACTTCCAGCATTCCGAATCCACAGTTTTGTAGATGAACATTCTGGGAATCACTCCATCCACTCGTCAGGGGTTATCAATAATGGACTGCTTATACTTCTCTATTTTCTTTTTTTTATATGAACTTTTCATTGGTGATAATTTTTTATTTTTATAATGTATGTGTGTGCGTGTGTATGTGTGCCCATCTGTGTATATGTACATATATGTAGAATATTGTGGTTATTTGTCCTTTTGTTGTTTTTTCACTTTACACTCACTCATTGAAATATACATATATATATGTATATATATATATATATATATATATATATATATATATATATATATATAATTGGTATCACCCCATGCAAGTCAGTAAAACCACTAAAACACATGGGATTACTGAATGTGAAAGAATTAGGAACAGAAACATTAATAATGAGCGGGAAGAGGAAAGAGTAATCAGGAGGATAGTAGACAATGATTGACATTGCATTTAAATTTTTGCAGATTATATTTGGTTGGAAAGCATGTAGTCGGAAGAGAGTTCCACAAGTGAGAAGTGCGAGAAAAGAAACAGCATAGAACTTACGGCTACACCGAGCTAGCTCAACTGTAAATTGATGATATCTTGACGCCAGTCTAGTAATGCACTTAAACTCAAAAAGTCTAAGTATCTGAGTGAAGAGCTCATCTGAACAATTACCATGAAAAGGCAGAGAGGCAACCTTACAATGGTGGGAAAGTGACTAAAGCCAAGCCACCAGATCAGGACCAATAATATTGCTGATTCTTCTTTGGATTTTATCAAGAAGCTCAAAATAAATAGCAGTGGCACCGGACAATATGTGGCAGCAATATTCTAAGCATAGACAAAAGGTAGACTTATAGATATATAAGAAAAATTATGAAGAAAATTGTCTTGCTTGACACAGTGAACCAACATTCTTAGCAGCTGACATAGTAATGGATTCAATATATATATATATATATATATATATATATATATATATATATAGTCATCCACAGACACACTGTTTTACTGTATCACACCTCCTCAGTGTGGCTAGACATCCGATTGCTTCAAACTGGGACCAAAACCTGACTGATGCTAAATCAGTCGGAGATTCTACCCCCTAGGCTATTGACACCCAGCAGAGAGAAAGGTGAATTTTTATGTATTTACTTTTTCATAAACATGCCAGTGACCAAGAGAACTCAATCCAATTTTGGAGAGTCTTGCAATATCAGCAGTAGTAGTGACTGCTTACAAATTCACGCTTGTCACCACACAGTGCTCGACGGATTTTATTATTTTTTCAGAGCTGATATTGTCTTCCACAGAGAGACTGTTTCACTGTATCACAGCTCCTATTGAAACATGGGTAATGGAAAGGAGTAAACAAATGTTGAAAAACATGAATTAACAAAGTTATTACATGAAGGAATATATGCTTTGGAGATATCAAAAGAGCTTCACAGAAATCATTGAATGATAAAGAAAATGTTTAGATGTAACCATAAGTTCAATTCTAATAGTTTCTCTTCTCACACTTCTTAACAGTGGAATTCTCTTCTGGTTTCTTGCTTCCTTGCCACCTGCAATAAAAATTTAAATGCAATGTCAGTCAGCATCTTCCTGTCTTCCTCACTAAAGTTTTCTCATTCTCTTTTACTCACAGAACCTCTTGCATCCTTGGGCATTATTGTGACAGACTGTTTAATGCTAAATGCAATCATCAGGCCACATGTGTTGTGTTTTTCTCGACTATTTATATATACTGGTCAGTGGTGCATTGTGGGTAGTCTATTGCTTTGTGGGTAATCTATTCTAATGGTTATTTTGGCGGGAGTGGTTTAATTGTTTTTGCTTATTTATTCTTTTCAGTTTTTGTTTTTAAAGTAAAATAGTAAAACTCTGTTTTCTTGTATGCATTTTGAGATGAGTTCTGATTGTTTATTTAATAGTTTGTTTTCCTCTGGAAAGGTAATTATAGCTATTTTTTCCTCCAAGCAGAGTTTGCAGTTTTTGGATTGATTGCTGCCAGTTGATGTTCTTTTTCTTATTTTCCATGATATTTTTGGTGTGATTTGCTTTTTATTTTTAATTTCTCATATATACTTGGAAAGCATTGTGCTGTTCATGTATTTACTATTTGTGAAAGATGTTTTGTATGCATAGTTTCTTTGTTTCCAGGATCCTTCAGTTACTCCTATGTATATTTTTTCTTTGTTATCTGATGATTTTACTATGGCTTGGTATATTACATTGTTTTGTAAGCAATTACCATTTAATAGACATTTGTTCTTTATTCTGAAGTTACATGTGTTCCGGTGGTTCATTCATAGTTTTCCTGTTTTGCTTTTTTATTATTTGTGTCATGTTCTCAGTGCAGCTGTAGCTGATTTTTACTGTGTTCTTGTTGAATATTTCGTGGAGAGTGCTTGATTTGGGGAAGTGTTTGCATAAGAGTTTTTGTACATTTGTATTTCCATATTTGTTGTATGGCGGGTTGAACCATTTGATGTTGCCGAGAATCCACTATCTTTTTGTGCTGTTTCATAATCTTTCTTAGCTTCATTGAAGATGGTTTCATTGGAAGAATTGTCGAAAAGCCTGTTGTTAATTTATTTTGGTATCTGCTTGATTATAGATGGTGGGTGATTGGAAGATGTGTGCCTATACAGCGGTTTATCATTGGGTTTTCTGTATGGTTTATATGTACCTTTTCTTAGGTTGAAGGTGACGTCTAGAAAATCTACTTCGTTTAAGTTAGTTTTTATGTCTACATTGAATCCCATATTTTTTTAAAACTTTATCATTGCTTTTTTAGTTTTGTCTGGGTTTTGTTTGCTATAGTTTCTTAAGATTATGAGACCATCATGTCTGTACAGTCCTGTATCATTTCTATTATTTTACTTAGTTCATGTAGTAAATAGATACCTATGAGTTCACAGGTCTCTGCACCATCAAAGTTTCCCATAGTAGTGTCAAAAATCCCTTCTTTCTTTATCCATGTGTCTTCATTGTTGAATAGTAGTGATTTACAGATGTGTTTAATGATTTTGATTTTGTTTGTCTTTATTCTTGTTTTTTCTTGAGCTAAGGTGAGGGCATTATCTAGCATGGGTTCTGTTATAGAAGAGTAGAATTCTTTTATGCTTAGTTGTATAAATTGGCAATTATGTTTATTTTTTATGTTGCGGAACCAGTCTGTAGTTGTTTTTATGTTTTTCCACTGACTTACTCTTAACTTCTTCCTTAACTCTGAATTAATGCTTTCTAGTATCGTTTTACTTATTTTAGCTAGTTTGCTTTTGGTTGGGTTTATGAGTCTGCATGTTGGGTTGGTTTTGAAATTTTCTTTGTGGTCTTTTAATGTGATAAATGCTTGCATCTTAGTGATGCAACTTATTCGGTTGTCTAAGTCTAATTTTTGGGCAATTGTTTTAGATTCCTTATTGATATTTTGTGTTCTATTGTTTCTGGTGCTTTTTGTATGTTTTAGTTATGTTGCCCTTGAGTAATTTATTGTGTGTAGGGAGGGGGCTTAGTTAATATAGATTACTAGTTTTTTTTTCTGTGATAAATACATTTTTTGAATTTTTTATTTTAGTTATATCTTCTTAGCTGAGAAAAAACACAATGCATCTGGCCTGATGATTGCATTTAGCATGAAACAGCCTGTCGCCTCTGAGTGCTGACTTCAATGTTTTTTTTTATATTTACATATGCTCTATCTCTAATATTGAGCAATTTATCCCATAAATAAATACCTTAAAACTATATTTCTTGACATATATATATATATATATATATATATATATATATAGATATATAGATATAGATATATATTCATCATAGACATATATATATATATATATATATATATATATATATAGAGAGAGAGAGAGAGAGAGAGATACAGATATATATTCTTGATATATATATATATATATATATATATATATATATATATATATGAACTGGACAAAGTCCGACAATTATTTTAAGACATTTTTTATGTTTATAAGTTCCTTTTATAGATACAAATATTTAAGTAAATGCTCTGTTTATAATAAACAGTATTAATAACATTTACTGGCCTGAATGTCCGAGAAATCTTCATAGAAAATATGCATCCTCCGACAGGAATCGAACCTGTATCCTATACGGAACCGTCATATAGCCTGAGGTGCTTTTACCGATTGAGTCACAGAGGAGCATTTCAGTTAGAAAGGTTAATTTTTTACTGTTTTTAAACCACAATTCTCTGTGATTTTCTCTCATACTTTCATATCTGCTCGATGCATATCCAAATGTAAACAAATGATGTTACACATTATGAAATGGACAAAGTCCAACAATTATTTTAAGATATTTTTATGTTTATATGAATATGAATGAATGAGAGAAAATATACATATATATAGATATATATACATTCTTCATATATATATATATTCTTCATATATAGATATATATATATACATATATTCTTCATATATATATATATATATATATTCTTCATATATATATATATATATATATAAACATTTCAGATAGAATATATCTGTGAAAGGACAAAATAAATAAAGACCAAAGAAAAACTTATCTTAGCTGACATTTTTTGCCCTCTGAAGCACATTTGCCTTGATAAAGTCCCTCAGAGGCTGAAACACATCAGCTAAGATAAGTTTTCCTTTTATCTTTGTTCATATATATATATATATATATATATATATATATATGTATGTATGAATAAAAGAAAAAATATATACATGAATAAAGGCAAATTTGCCATCAGAAGACCGAAAGCGTTGACTAAGATAAGTTTTCCTTTTGTCTTTATTCATATTGTCCTTTTACAAATATATTTTCAGTTATATCTGAAATTTCACATATATATGAATGACATAAAATAAAAAATTTAAGAGCAATCAAGGAAGCAATTCTTCTTTGAAATGCCTTTACATTGAACTTTGGAAAGAAAAAAAATGGTTGCAATATCCAGCTGTTGAAAGCTGACCTCAGTTCTTCCTTGAAGGACACAATATCGTTAATAAATATATAATCTTGTGCTCTAAATCATTACATCATACAAGAAAGACATTTGCAATCTCCTGGACACTGCCAGCAGCTAGATTCTTTTCAAATGCACCAAAAGAGAAAATATAGAAACAGCTTTGTAGAATCAGGTATAGATATATAAAGCAGAAAATATGGCAATTTCAAGAAACCAATTGGCAGTTAATTACAACACAGGTGCAAAAGAAGAAAAATGGTTAGGCAATGTGCCTTGTAAGTCATGTGTGTGTGTGTGTGTGTGTGTGTGTGTGTGTGTGTGTGTGTGTGTGTGTTTGTTTACAGTGTGTCCCATAATGATAGGACACATTTTAAATGCAAGTCTCTGGGATTATTAAAATAACATAGTACCAAAATGTATTTATCACATAACTGATATACAAGATTTCAACATATTATCTAAGATTTGAATATTACATCGCTGATATGGTCAACACCGCAAAGAAGAACATGTATGGGTTCATTCTCTCATTTCAAACACAGTGCAGCTCAACTAGAATGGCTGTAATCTCTCTATGGATGCTCTGTTTTAGTTCCACATCTAAAGCTGTGAGATTAAAACAAAGCACCCATCGAGAGATTACAGTCAGAACAGATCACAGTAGATAATGATTGAAATTGCATTTAAATTTTTGAAGATTAAAGTTGACTGGAAAACATTGAGCTGGAAATGAGTTCCCCAAACGAGAAGTGCAAGAAAAGAAACTGTTAGCATAAAACTTAGTTACATTTAGCCAATGCAACTGTAAAATGATGAGACCTAGCTGCCAATCTAGTACTGTGCTTGAATTCATAAAGTCTAGCTACCATAGTGGAGAGTTCATCCAAACAATTACCATGAAAGTATTTATAGAAAAGGCAGAGAAGCTACATTATGGCAATGAGAAAGTGACTGATTCTTTTTTGGATTTCATCAAGAATCTCTAAATATATAGCAGGAGCACCAGACTAGATGTAGCAGCAATATTCAAAGCAAGAATGAATGGTAAATTTATAAATATGTAAGATAGATGCTGGAGAGAAAAAAAGTTTTTTTATAACAGCTAAAATATTGATCAAATTACACAACTTAAAAACAAATGTAAAATGTCCTCAAATTTACATTAAAACTTAATATTAAACATAAAATTCCATTCCTTGATCTAGTCATTGATTCCAGTATACATAAATTTACTACTTCTCTATATAGAAAACCCACTAGCATTAACTTGTGTCTTCTTAATTATAATAGTAGATGCCACCAATGATATAAGTTAGCTGTTATAGAAAACTTAATCTAACGTACACAAATGATATCTTCTTCCAAAACCATATTCTATAAAGAATTACATAACATTAAACAAACACTTGTTAATAATGGATTTCCTAATTCCATCATTGATCAACAAATTAAAATGTATCTCAATAAACTTAATAAAACCTCTAACAAAATTTATAATATTGCGTATGTCAAATAATAAATATTTATTTAATTTATAATAATTGCGTATGTCAAAATAAACATAATACTATTAACTTATACTATTGTAACCGAATGCATAATAATTACAAACATGATAAAACAACACTCAAAAACATAATAGGTAGAAATGTTAAACCCATTAATAATAATAAACAAGTTAAGACCATCATATATTATAAAAAATTTAAAACAATTGACCTCATAGTCACTAATAATCCTACAACCACACAACTAAATACTCTACAAAAAACCAATGTAGTGTATCAATTTACTTGCCTGTTCAGAGATTGTATCTCTGATACTAATAATAAACCTACTACATATATTGGTTTTACTACAACCATGCTCTCCTGTAGACTTACCTGTCACCTTTCTGATCTTAGTTCCATTAAACAACATTTCTTAGAAAAATATAGCCATGTACATAATATTAGAGATATTAATGGATAACACAATAATATACTCACACATACACACAGTAAAAAGAACCTTCAGATATTGGAGGTTACCTACATTAAAACAAAGTAACCCACCCTCAACAAAATTACATTTCAAACTAGTCACAACACATTACATTGCATCTAGACATATAGTTCTGCTGTTAATATTTCAGCCTCTCATGTGGTATGATGTCATAGAACTGCATCTTGAACTTACAAACTGCATTTGTAATATATATATATATATATATATATATATTACATCCAATAGGAATAAGATTACTTCTGGGTAATAGCCATTTCATCTACAAATTAAAAATAATTTGCAGGATTTTCAAACCACCAGATGGAAAAAAAGAAAATCAAATGAGACTGGCTTAAAAATGAATTTAAAAAACAGGTAAAAGCAAGAAAAAAAAAAAAAATTATGTGTGTGTGTGTGTGTGTGTGTGTGTGTGTGTATGTGTGTGTGTATATATATATATATATATATATATCTATATGTGCATATATATGTGTCTATAGGTATATATATATATATGTGTGTGTGTGTGTGTGTGTGTGTGCATATAAGGGTGTATATTTATGTGTGTGTGTGTGTATGTGTATATATATATCTATATGTGCATATATATGTGTCTATAGGTATATATATATATATGTGTGTGTGTGTGTGTGTGTGTGTGTGTGTGTATATATATGCTATGTGTGTCTCTGTGTTGTTTCTGTGAAGCATCATTAAAACATATATAATAGCATCTGTCATGTAGCTTTTCTTCTCATTAAAACTGAATAAATAATTAAATAATGAATTTTCTTTCCGAGTAAAATTTACAGCAATGAGAGCTCTTAAAATATGACATGAAAATGAATTACAGGCCAGAATTATGTCAATGTCAGTTGCATTAATAATAATAATGACGAATGACCTGATACTTCACCAGGTATGGCTCTCCTGGCTTCTCATCTCAACTGATTGGATGTGTTAACATGCATATTTTTTATATTTGGGAATTAATACAGGCTACAGTAAATATCCTGTCCAGTACCACAAATTTGTTTGTTTGTTGCCTGACCATAACTAGTTGTGTATGCCCTCTTGGATCAGATGCACAGTGCATCTCCGTTCTGGGTATGACGATAAACTACATCTCTGACCTGGGGTGGTAGCACCTGTTAGGGTCCCAGCTATGGGCAAATAGTTAACCCCCAAATTGGAGTCAAAACACTATGAAAATGTAAAAATAGGTTTTAATACCAGAATACTTAGTTAGATCTAGTGACAGGACCCAAAGAGTGTGAGTTCAGTACCTGGTTATGGTAGGGTTGGAGAGGGGAATTAACAGGAGATAACTGATAACTGACATTCATTAGACATGGCACGTGGAACTAGAACAGTTTACCCAAGTGAGCAAAATAAAGGGTTCAGTTCGACATTCCAACCACCTGAAGAAGGCTGGAATGTACAACGGCTGAAATGTTGTGATAAATATGGCAACAAAGATGAGGACAGTAGTCTGAATAATGTAAATAGTGTACATAACACCTCATAGACAGATACCAGAATACTTTGTAAAAATTATTACCAGCAGTAAATTTTTGAAGAAAAATTATTACCAGCAATACATTATTAACAGCAATACAATTTTGAAAAAAAATATTACCAACAATACATTTTTTGAAAAAAAAATTACCAGCAATAAAAATTTTGTCGGCATTAAATAACCCATTGAGATTGATATGCTGTAAAACAAACCAAACCAAACCAATATATACTGATAGATAGATAGATAGATAGATAGATAAAAAATATTACCAGCAATAAAAATGTTGTTGGTATTAAATAACCCATTGAGATTGATATGCTGTAAAACAAACCAAACCAATATATACTGAGATAGATAGATAGATAGATAGATAGATAGATAGATAGATAGATAAAAAATATTACCAGCAATAAAAATTTTGTTGGTATTAAATAACCCATTGAGGTTGATATGCTGTAAAACAAACCAAACCAAACCAATATATACTGAGATAGATAGATAGATAAAAAATATTACCAGCAATAAAAATTTTGTCGGCATTAAATAACCCATTGAGATTGATATGCTGTAAAACAAACCAAACCAAACCAATATATACTGATAGATAGATAGATAGATAGATAGATAAAAAATATTACCAGCAATAAAAATGTTGTTGGTATTAAATAACCCATTGAGATTGATATGCTGTAAAACAAACCAAACCAATATATACTGAGATAGATAGATAGATAGATAGATAGATAGATAGATAGATAGATAGATAAAAAATATTACCAGCAATAAAAATTTTGTTGGTATTAAATAACCCATTGAGGTTGATATGCTGTAAAACAAACCAAACCAAACCAATATATACTGAGATAGATAGATAGATAAAAAATATTACCAGCAATAAAAATTTTGTTGGTATTAAATAACCCATTGAGATTGATATGCTGTAAAACAAACCAAACCAAACTAATATATACTGAGATAGATAGATAGATAAAAAATATTACCAGCAATAAAAATTTTGTTGGTATTAAATAACCCATTGAGATTGATATGCTGTAAAACAAACCAAACCAAACTAATATATACTGAGATAGATAGATAGATAGATAAAAAATATTACCAGCAATAAAAATTTTGTC
>OZ038506.1:55940939-55950939 GCA_964036315.1 Acanthosepion esculentum
TTAATTTGCGAAATAATTTCCCTAATAGTTATTATTATTATTTTATTAAAAAAAAGAAAAGAAACGAAAGCGGAAAGGCACGTCCCCGACTGTGTGTGTGTGTGGTTGACAAGTTGATTAAAAAAAAAAAAAAAGAAGTCGTGATTACAGACAAGAATGCCCACGTTTCTTATTTTTTGGATATATTGTGGTACACCACAGGATTAATAATTAACAACATAATTAAATAAATAAAATACGTTAGATCAAATTTAGTTTTTTTTTCATTTTCTCTTTCCTTAAAATAAATACTTATAAAAAAAAGTGTCCTTACTCTCCATAGTTGATCGAAAAGAAAAATACTCGTAAGTTTCCAGGTTTTCTCCTTTAAAATAGAAATGAACAAAAAAAAAAGTCAAAGGAATTAGTTTTTTTTTTTGCTGAGTTCTGACCCTGACCTATACGACGATCTCTTTCAAAACACTTAAAAAAACAGTCAAATAAAAATCCTTAGAGGAAATTTCATTTGACCATATGACAATGTTTTCATGCGTGTTCAGAAACCGCCTGTTTTTTTTCTTGTTCTCTTTAATACTTTTTTGTTAATTTTCTAAGTATTTGAAATTGTTTTCCCGCTCTTATTTAAACTAGCCTGTCTTTCAAAAAAAAAAAGATATATATAATTGTTTTTACGACGTAGATTTGTTTTAAAAAAATATAGTTTTTTTCAATTGTTCTATATTGCTTTCTTTAATTAATTAACTTATTTTAAGTTGCATTCATTTGTTTTTTTTTAAACCAACAAACTTTGACCATTTAAATTTTTTTTTTTAAATCACTTCAGCTTTTTATTAATTTTTTTTTTCCTTTGATCATATTGATGGTAGGAAGTAAGCAATTTCCACAAGTGAACAGAACTGAATGAATTAGTTTTTTTTTTTTTTTAAAGTTACATTGTCAAATCAGTTAGCCGTTTCGTTGGGGTGTGACTAGAATAACTAATTTTTCTTTTTTACCTAGCTGCGATATTAATTTAGCGAGACTTTGTTATTTCTTTAACAAACACACACTGACAGATGCACGCGCATCAGTTCAGGTGTTTACGATCTCTGTAAATAACTTTTTTTTAGCTTTTTCTGGTTCAGAAAAAGTGTCTACTACACTACACATCAAAGGGCTTGCTTTTTAGCCTTTTTTATGAAACTCCCTTATTCTTAACGATACTCGAGGACAAATTTAAAAAAATATTTTGGTCTTCTGAAAAAAAAAAAAAAAGTAAAAACGAATACTTAAAAAAATTAAAGAAAAAAGAATTTGAAAAATTTCTAAATATTTTTTAGCAATTTTACTTTCTTTTTCCGTTTTCATTAAGTTTTGTTTCACACTTTAACTACTTTATGAAAATGAAAGTTTGTAAAAATAAAAATACTTCTGTGCCAAATTTGCAAGTTATTTGTCGTAGATGTCAAACCAGTTTGAAAAATATTTTTTTTTCGTTTATTAAATTAAAGGAAAGCACTGTAACTTTAAAGTTTAAAGCTTTCAACTTTTCATTGATAACTTTTTCATGCACTAAGCACACCCCATTAATTTTCATTGAAATTCCATATGCAATCCTTAAGAAATTTTACACACCCACTAAAAAATAAAGTCCTGTCACTTCAATCTTCATCATTCTGTTAAAATATTTTCTTAAATTGGAATACGAGATTTGGTGAGAATTTTACGTTTTCTTATTTAATTTATATTTTTTCTTAAATGATGAATAGTGAAAAACCGTCTTCCTTCTTCTTATCTTAACAAATCCGGAAAACTAGTGTAATTCATCATAGTTTTATAAAGCAAGCAGTAATGACTGAGTTTTACTTTTTTTATGCATTATTTTCCAAATCACTAAAAAAATTCGTGTTACCTAAAAATAAAAATGATTTTCTTGACCAAACTGTTCATTGAACCTGCCGTATACCTTGCATGATAAAACATGGAACAAAAACTATATGCACATCACAAGAAAAAAAACGGCCCATTTTATCTATCAGCATAAAATAAAAAGCTATTTTTTTTACTTTTTTTTCTAACCATGTGGTTGACGGATGGTAAGAAAGAAGTGAATAAAAATTTCTTTCTTACACAATGAAATTAAATACATTTTATCTTGGAAATTTAATTAAGATTTAAGGATTGAATTGGCGTATTCAAATTGTCTGTTAAAAAAAAAGTTAAAATAGATTTTCTCAGCAAGGAAAATAAACATTCAAAGTGGCCGTGCTCAAAATGAAAATAAAATCATAATTATTGTATAAAGCGAAGACTAACATAACATGTGAATATTTATATTTGTCAGAATAA
This sequence comes from Acanthosepion esculentum, assembly GCA_964036315.1. NCBI lineage: Eukaryota > Metazoa > Mollusca > Cephalopoda > Sepiida > Sepiidae > Acanthosepion > Acanthosepion esculentum. Next base: position 55,943,268 of record OZ038506.1, read on the forward strand.
ATGCCATAAAGAATTTGCTTCGCTGTTCTCTTTCATGTGCTCTTAAAAAGTATAAAAAATAAGAAGACTTTGTACACACACATACACATATGTGTGTGTGTATATGTATATGTATATATATATATATATATATATATATATATATATTAATCCTCTATGACTGTTCGTTTTGATTTCTTTTAACCGGGATCTCTGGTGTGACAACTCTATATATTTTTATCTCCCACCCTCCACCATCTTATCCCCCCCGACCATTTTTTTTGCCACCGGCTTCTTGACGACACAGTGGATCTCGCATATACTAGACTCTTGTCTGTCCGGGCGTGTATACTTATGTGTATATAGCACATACAATATATCTGCGTGTGGATTTACATGTCTTGTATATGTGTGTGTGTGTGTGTGTGTGCGCGCATTTATTCCTGTATGTAAATGTATGTATTGTAGAGGAAGGGAAAGCATCCTGTCATAACGCGATGGAAAGACAGAAGAAACTGTGTTTACTTTTGTCGTCTCCCTCCGTTCCCCCTCCCCACACACAAACCTTACCCTCCTTTATTTCTTTCTTCCTTCCTCCCTCTTCTTGCACGTCCTTCTATTTACTCTCCTCCCCATCTGCTTTGCTTAACCGCCCCCACCCCACAATCCATTTCTTCTCTCTTCCGTTTTCTCCACTTCTTTCGTCTCTCTATTCCATCACACATTCAACATTTCCCCCGATCCTTTTCTTTCTTATATTCTCTGGCGACCTCCACCAACCACAGCCGACCGACCCAGCCATCAACCTCATCAACCTTTTTTTTTTCCTCTTGCTTTCTTTTTTATGTATGTCCTTTTTTCTCTCACTTTCTTTTAATTTTTTTATTCTATCTTTTTTGTACCCCTCTGTCTTAATCTCTGTAGTTTTCCCTCCTATTATTTGACAAATGAATAAGAGATGGTTGCATGAATGGTTGTGTATTCTTCAATCTTGAAGAACGTAAGGGACAAAAACATTATCTTCTCTCTCTCTCTCTCACACACACACACACACACACACACACACACAAAGATCTATCTATCTCAGTCCGTTACCATTCATTATCTATCTAAAATGCCTATACGTGCACAAAAATGATTGTGATATACTTTTAGTTTACACTACACAAGAGCGCGCATCTCTCTTTTTTTTTCTCTCTGTGGGTGTGTGCATGCATGCACATTTTCTCTCTTTTTTATGACTTTTTATTTTAGAACGTCCATAACGCGCAACCTTTTTTTCTACATTTATAATTTGTGTTGCATGTTAATACTAAAATACATGCAATAAGATATCAACCACTTTTCGCAGTTTGTGTGACTATTTTTATAAAATAATCCCTTTTTTATACAGTTGTTACACACGCACATAAAAATAAATTAAATTTCAATTTCATATCTATATGCATCTCTCATTAAACTAAAGTTTATTCAGTTTTTGTTCTTGGCTGCTGCAATAATTTTGTAACACACACACAGTCACACACACACACACACACACATTTAACAGTTACACATCTCTCTCTCTCTCTCTCTCATTTTCTCATTTGTTTATTAATTATTTGAGATACACATATTCATCATGACACTCTTCTTGTCCCTCACATGGGTATTTTTGTTATTTAATAAATACACATTAATGTTTCCCCATCGCACACACGCAAACCCAATTTGTTCGTCTTGTGCACGTGTACCGACTTTACAATATGCACTGCAGTTTTGTGCATATATGCATACTGTTCTCTGTTAAAAATGAAAACAATTCGGCTTTGTTCCGCTTTGCATCTTGTTCGTTGTTTGTCATTTGGAATTATTTTCATGTGAATGCTAAATGTCCATACGTGTGACATTAATTTTAGAGACACTTTCGGGTTAAAGAAAAACACATTCACACGCATAAAAATGGTTACGGTTTTTTTTCTCATTAAAATACACGTGTGTGTGTGTGTGTGTGTGTGTGTGTGTGTGTGTGTGTGTGTGTGTTATTGATTTACTATACATACACACAGTCACCCACATGACTACAGCATTAGTGTGTGTAGTAAATATAGTGACTACACAGTTCTGAATTAAAGAAAGAATACGCATGTGATATTTTTACGCTCACATGTTTGCTTTCAAGAAGAAACATTAAAAAACGCGCATAAGTACTTTGTCTGAATACGTCTACTCATCACATATACTACGCATTTTAAATATGAATTATGCACATACATTCATATACCACACACACACACACACATACGCAATAATGTGTGTAAGAGGGAAAGAGAACGCTTGATGATTGTACGTATGTGAACCGAAATAGCCACAAGAAAACCCACCCATTCGTTGTGTCTATCTCCCTTATCTTTCCACCCCTTCCTTCTTTTATCTCTCACTATCTCTGCTATTTTCTTAATCTTTATTTACTTGTGAAATAGTGGAAGGGCTGGGGTTCCAGAGTTGTTAATATTTAACTTGCTTCTTCCTTCTTTATAACTCGTCTTTGTTCCTCTCTGCCCTATGCTCTTTTCTCTTCATTATTCTTCTTTCTTTCCTCACAATATTGCTCGTCATCCCAACTGCTCTCTTTCTTCAGTTCTCTCTCTCTTTCTTCGGTTCTCTCTCTCTTTCTTCGTTTTCTCTCTCTCTCTTTCTTCGTTTTCTCTCTCTCTCTTTCTTCGTTTTCTCTCTCTCTCTTTCTTCGTTTTCTCTCTCTTTCTTCGTTTTCTCTCTCTTTCTTCGTTTTCTCTCTCTTTCTTCGTTTTCTCTCTCTTTCTTCGTTTTCTCTCTCTTTCTTCGTTTTCTCTCTCTCTCTCCCTCTCGTTTTCTCTCCCTCTCGTTTTCTCTCCCTCTCGTTCCCCCTCTCTCTCTCGTTCCCCCTCTCTCTCTCTCGTTCCCTCACTCGTTCTCTCTCTTCTCTCGTTCGTCCCCCCACCACCAATTTAAAAAAAAATCTAGAGTTATTCAGAATTGCTTTACTGTTTCCAAGATCATTAACGATTTTATTATATTTGCCTTTTTCTTCAGAATTTACATTACACAGTCTTTAAATTTTTAAGAATTACATATTTAAAAAAATCTCAGCAATACAGCATCTGGCCATTTATATATCAAGTCAACTTTCAGTGTTACAAACTTCATTTTCTTTCCTGTCATTCTTAAGTAGTTAGGAATAACATGTTAATTACATTTTAAATATTATCTTGGCAATTCTATTTCATGTCCACTGGAATTTCCAGAAATAAAAGTCAAAGTGAAAGTATTAGGTTGGTGCAAAAATATCGTTTTCTCACATGAAGTTGAACCTCAAAAAACGACATTATTTTTGCACCAACCTAATAACTAGAATTCCTTCCATTGTCTATGTTTGTAATGTTGAATGAAAAATCAAATTCAAATCTATGCAGCTTTATTGTTGCAACAGACAGAAAATTAAAAAGTTTTCTTTTTACTTTACATTAGTTTTAAGATTAATAAGATGATACAGTTATCAACTGACTTGAGACTTATCGTTCTTGAATAATTTTATTTTCTCAGATCTACTTTTTTTAACAGTATAAAACAGGGCAAAGAAGGAAAGACTATAGATCTTTTACTGTATTTGTTGTTCTTTTTTTACTTTATTCACCATTAGCAGCAAAGAAAACAGGAACTAAACGGGTTCAAATTATTAGGTTGGTGCAAAAATAATGTCGTTTTCTCACATGAATTTGAACGTCAAAAAACGACATTATTTTTGCACCAACCTAATAATTATTCATTAAGTTAAACTTTTCAAAATTTAACATACCTCTAACATTAAAAGTAAGTTTTTGATAGTTACAATGTTGTTCACTTTTTTTATTCAGTAATTGGTGAATTGGGATCAAATAGAGATCAAACAACACAAAATTAAAAATACCAGGATTTCTTTCTCTTTTTTCTCCATATCTCATCCTCTGATGAAGCTTTAATAAATGCCAAACATGTTAGATTGCTAAATGTTTCCTATTTGTTCTTTATCGAATCATCAGTAATTGGTGTATGCTTTTGTGAGATGGTTTTATGTGTTAATGCAGGTTTCTTTTTCTTTTGATATATATTTTGTACTCAATCTGTCAAAAATAAGATTTACAAAAAAAATCTTTCATTTACAAAATGGCTCCACTCTCAGAACACACACACACACACACACACACACACACACACACACACACACATTGTGTCATTGAATCAGATCTCTCTTCTTAATCCATTCTACTGATTATAAGCATTTGTAAAGAACTTTATTTTTTCTTTTTCTTATTACTTTTCTATGGCTTATCAACCGTTTCCAGGTTATTTAAAGCCAGAAAATGTTTTTAGTTTGTAAGAATTTTTTTTTTTTGATTTTCTTTTTTTTAAGATAATAATGGTTTAGTAATACAAGTTTTACTAATTAAACCATAGCTGGGGGATGTGAGGTGGATTCATATCTTTCCCAGGGGAATTTGCATGTAAGTGAATATAATGAGCCCAGCAGGAATTGGAACTTGGATCTTTGATTAGCAATTCCAAGCCATTATCCATTATACCACCTGCCCATCAAAGCTTACAGCACCTGTTATTCCCAAGTGATCACCAATCTAGGTACTCACCAGGCTAAATGTTACTTAACTTCAATGATTGTAGCGGTAACCGGTGTTTCAATGTGATGCTGCCATTATATATATATATATATATATATATATATATATATATATATATATATATATATATATATATGGTTTCATTGAAGATGACTGACAAGGCACTCTGATTAAGTTTTTTTTTTTTTTCTCTTTTAATTTTTCTTGCATTCATACAAGTATTTTCTTTTCTGGGTATAAAGTGTGTAACAACTGTCCAAATGATCTGTGGGTCCAAGCACTTACAACTAATCTAATCTGTAATCTATAATAATCTATAAAGATATTTTTTTTTGTTTAACTACAATGTGGCTGCGTTCATAGTTGATATTTGATATTATTCTTCTAAAAAATGTATGTATTCAGTTAATAAAAGAACATCCTTATAGACTAATAGATTACTCAAAAGCTCTCATATTTACAGATCATTTGGACATATTTTTGGCAAAATACACAATTTGAGATATATATATATATAAGAGAATGCTTAACATTGAAACCATAAGGAAAATTAATTCATTTTAATAATATGTGGAAATATCCACTCTTTGCCAGAAGAAGGTTGCGAGACCTGAAACGCGTGTAGCAAAATTATGGAAAATAAAGTATAATATATATTTAAAAAAAAAATCCACATTACAACCACAAACGTTTGTGGCTTCTCTCTTCTTAAAATATACACTTTTCTCAGGTTTGAACAACTATACCCTATTCCCTATATATATATATTTTATTCCCTATATATATTATATATATATATATATTATATATATATATATATATTGTTTTTTTCATTTCTGTAGTTTACTGCCACCAGCAAGCAGAAAATTTTTTTTCTCCCGATGATGGCCATGTTGTCTGAAACTAGTCGAGGAATCTAAATGAAATAATAATAATAAAAACATAAGAATATTAATCTACAACCCAGTATGTCTGAAGATTTTAATTAATCTTTTTAATAATTTTTATCGTTCAAAATTATATATATATATATATATATGATTGATACAAATAAAATTTGTCACTTAGCTGATAGATGTTATATTCAGCGCCTCAATTCCAGAGCTTTGTAGACAAACTTTTTCGCAATTGTTTGGTCCACTCCCCAGGAGATTTCAGGAATTGGTTTAGTGCATCACAAATCAAAATAGGTAGAAATTGAAATAGGAAGATTATGTTTCAAAAATTAACCAAAAGGGGTGGGTCTGAATGCTTTGAAAATGAACATTTGTTTGGAGTCTGTGTTTGAATACGGAACACCAGTTTTGCAATGTGAAACAAACTCCTGAAAGGATGCTTTGGTAATCACTACACAATCTTAACCTCTTCAAGTTGAGTGTCAACCATTATCTATCCCACATATCCTCATAATATATAGCCCTTGCTTGCTCCCAACATCCCTGTTTAGTATCTCTCTACCTTGAGTGGCACTTAGGCCTTGTACTGGATGAACAGCAGTAAAAAAAAAAAAAAAAATGTAAGAAATGCCTAAAAAATGACTTATAGTTTCAGAGGCTTTAGTATAGTTGAAAACAAACAATTTGCCAGGCTAGGCAATTGTAATTATTAAGAAATATATAACTGTTGCAATGTATTATCCATATATGGAGGCCACCTCTGTAGCTGTGAGCTAACTAAATTGGGTGGTTGCCATACAGAAGGTAAAAGATGAAAGACAAAGAACAAAAATTTAAAAACATCCTTTCCAGAAAACTCTTAAAAGTAAGAGAGATATCATTTCCACTGGGAATTTCTCTCTCATCCACACACACACACACACACAAACATATATATTAGTCTTCTAGAAATTCATCTGTAAGAATATGTTGATAAATCAATGAAATCAAAGGCTAATGTGGAAAGAAAAAAGTATTTATTTTACAATATAATCTTCCTTGTCAATGCACTTAATTCTGTTGTGAAATTTATCACATAGGTCAAATATTATACAGTGAAAACTTCTGATTAAAATTCAACTGATAACTATGTTGGGCTACTGAATTGTTGATCTATCCCTGAATAGTCTTATAAATCATTTTATATGATCAGTGTTTTCTGGTTTACTTAACCCCCTTGTATGAATAAATTTACATTCCAGTTGTGGCTATTATTATTATTGTTTGGTTTTTGAGCTTCTATGTTAGTTGTATCTGTTGGGTTTTACTAGAGATCAAATGACAGCAAGTCTCCTCAATCCTCCCGGACTCTACACACTATTCTTACAATTATTTTAGTAGTAATTATTATTATTCACCCATTGAAGGGTCTTACTATTAGTAACTAGTGGCATAAACTAAAGATGAAGTGACTCATTACACTAGTACTCTTTGTATTCTGTTTTTGGTATTGCTGTCATCTGGATAATCCCAGTTATTCCAATGATTTCTAATTCCTTCCATCTATTTTCATAGGCTCTTTGGGCCTATTTCCAGTACTCTAATAACAACTAGCATGACTGTCACCTTTGTGTTTGTTATGACACCTTTTTGTGTATTGTTACAGATTTATTAAAGCTGTAATAAATGAATCAAAATATTACTATTATCATAATAATTTTTATACGTGGCATTGTTCTTCTAGTAGTTAATAAAAACACTACCTTGGAATTTTGTGACCCTTTATACCCTTAAAGTTTTAAATTTAGTATTTTATTTTGGAAAGCACTGTATATGAAAATAGAAGACAATAAACAACTGAAGTATTTTTATCTACTTTTTAAAAAAAAATTTTTTAAGTGATTAAACAAAAATAAAAGAATTTCAATTTTTTCATGAATCTTAAAACTTTTATCAAATTTCTTTTCCTAAATAAAGAGATGTAGAAAATATTTTTAAACGATGGATGTTTGGATTTTCCTTTTTTAGACATTATTGATTTTGAAATGTGTTTATTTGCTTCAACTTAGGGCAAATAATAAATCTAAATAAAGATGATCCTTTTAAAAATAAGAGTCACCTACTGCGAGTTATTTTGTTGTTTGTATCTTGAAGGATTTGCTGCTAATTTTGTATCTTAATGTTGGA
>OZ038506.1:55955939-55960939 GCA_964036315.1 Acanthosepion esculentum
TATATACATATATATATATACATATATATATATATATATATATATATATATATATATATATATATATATAATCGCACATTGAGTGCTGCTGTTAATAAAATAGTGCTTGATGTAGAATAGAGCTATAATTTATATATTAATAATAAATATACATATTTTTTTCTTCACTGTTAGCATATTTGTGCTACCAGTGAGAAAAAACAGTAACAATATTAGGAAAAAAAAAACTATGAAAAAGTTGGAAAAGTTTTCATGCTTTAGGACTTCATCAAACTAAAGTGATGTTTGTATTATTGCAGCTACACATTTAGTCTGAAGTCACAGACCACACAGCTACTACACTGATACTACACATCTACTACACTGATTGTAAACAAAAGTGACAATTGATACATAAATAAAATTAGCTTTTTCTTATGGTCACTACATTAGTATGTATAGTACTTTAGAAGCATACATTATTCTTATACTGGCTTCTGTCAAGGTTGACAGTGGGTGTACCACTATTTTACAGTTAATGATCCCTCAGCCGAAGTTATGAATGAGTTGTTCTTCTCAATTAGAAACTCACTCTTTTCTCACACTGAGCAAAATGGTTGGCAATGTTGATTCATACTTTTCCAAAGCGTGTTTGTCTAAACTGGACATAAGTAGCTTTAGCTCAAATTTGAACTTAGTTTGCTGATTCTGTTTTCCAGGTTGATTTGTCTTCATATTTATGAAAAATACAAAGGTCCAAAGCTGAATAATAAAAAAATAACATTTTATTTGCTTAACAAATATTTATTTTGGGAAAGAGTTTCCAAACTTTTTTGGTTTTTTAATTAATTCAATCCAAGGGAGTGAAAGGGAATGAAAAGGAACTGCAAACCAAATCCTAAACAAGGAATAAACTGCTATTCCTGTTAACAGACTGGAGAGGAGTGTAAACTGGATGATAGACAAACCTATAAACTCCTATTGAGGAAAAATAAATAAATAGTAAATAAAATATCAGTTTAGGTGGAGGTGTTAGAAATATAGAGTTTAAGTAGACTTTAGAAGAAACCCGAAACCCAATCCTAAACAGGAAACAAGGGATAAACCTTTACTCCTGTTCAAAAGACTGGAGAAGAGTGTTAATTGGATGATAGGCAAACTTATCTACTCCTATTGAGGAAAAATGAATAGATACTAAAAATTTTGGAGTTTAAGCAGAGACTATTTCAGAGTTTAAAATTAAAATCGTTTTTAAGTTTTATTTTTTTTTAATCTTTTCACAGTATAAAGAATCTATTTTTCTTTGTAGATTTTTTTCTCTTTGTTATAAATTCCCTGTTTTACTTATGTTATAAATTCACTGTTTTACTTATGTTAATGTGATTTGCATTTTATTTTTCTATAAAGATTCTGAACCACATTGTGGAAATCATAACAGAGCAAGAGAGTTCAAGTCACACTATATAGAAACATAATGTTTAAAAATAAATCAAATTTAAAAAAAAAAATGAAATTACTGCAGCACAATTTTTAAATTCTTTAAGAAAATTCTGATTCCTGTCATGCAACATTACGGTTGAATCTTTGTATTACCATAACAACGGATTTTCTCATTACTCATTAGTGAAACCAATTTATTAACCAGTATTTGATTCGTAAGTTTATTGTTATGGACAAAGAAACAAAGAAGTGTAAAAAAAAATAGTCACATGGTTCTTTATACACACACACACACACACATATATATATAAAATCAACCACCTGATGAATATTCATGAATGTTCTCAAATTTAAAAGTCTTAATAAAGCAATGACATCCTTGCTTTTGTATATAAACACCTGCAACAAAATAAATCCTAAATTTGCCTTGATAAAATCCCTCAAGGCATGAAATGTGTCAGCTATGAATAGTTTTCCTTTTTTTTTTATTCATTTTGTTCCTTTACAGATACACTCTGTCAGAAAATAATTTACACACACACATGCGCGCGCGCACACACACACACACACAGAGAAAAGAATATTGAACTGTTATGTAATATTGGTACTCCTATATGCCAGTCAATGCTCAAGCACAGAAGGAGAAGAGACTTGAAGCAACAGAAATCTGGTTCTACAGAAGGATGCTGAAAATACCATGAAACTAAACACGTGAACAAAAACAAAGTTTTAGAAAAAATGGAAACAAAAAGAACGCATATGTAGCATCAGGAAGAGAAGGTTGAAATTTCTAGGGCACATAATGAAGAAAGAGGGCTTGGAAAATTTTATACTCACAGGACATAATGAAGGCAAAAGAGACTGTGGAAAGCAGCGCATAACCTACCTAACGAGCTTGTGTAAATGGTTAGTAGAACAGGGACTAGAAGACATAACAAAAAGACAAAACTATACAGAGAACTACAAAGGACAGGAAGTTGTGGAGAACCATAATTGCCCATGTCATGAAGGGATATGGCACATAGAAGAAGAGGAAGATATATGTGTTTGTGTATCCAAAATTAAAGCTGGAAATGAATTCCTTACCGAAAGAAAAATAGGAAATTATATTCTTTATTTAATGGTAGTGTTTTCATAACATGTATGAAATACCTGGTAAGACACAAGAAATATGAACAGATTTTGATTTTTTTAAAGTTCTCCAAGTTTGGTAGCACCATGTGTGTATATGTTCTATTATGTGGTTAGAAAGCATGCTCAACTTGCTGTCCATTGACTGTAGGTTAATCAATAGCATTTCAATTTGCAGTTCTCCTGCCAGACTAACCTAAGCTTAGTAAATATCTGCAACAAAAAAAAAAGAAAAAAAGGAACTATTTTAGAATATATTATTACTAAAATGCGAAAACTGCTCTCGATATAAGATTTAAAAAGAAAAAGACCTTTCAATTTGATCCTTTATTGATTTCGATATGGATTTTATTATTTTATCAGCATTTTTATCAAGTAGAGGTTACAAGTAACAACTGACGATAAAAGTAACAGTTTACATATAAAGCTGCTTTAATACCAACTCGTAGGATAGATCTTGTACTCAATGGCCAAAGAAATGCAGTTAACATATAACAGATGTATGTAATAATTTGACTCCCTTGTTTATGGACATTATTAACTTTATGATTGATGTAATGCTCTTAATTTGTAAGGTTTAGCATTTTGACTTTTTTGCCATCTTTTTCTCATAAAACTATTAAATAATTAAAAATAATGAACAATTAAAAATCAGGGTTACTATGGTCTTCAGCAATTCCTTACCTGTGTGTCATCTGTTTACTTTTAAAACGAGAAAAAATTACAGATGCAGACAGACCTAAAAAGACTGTTATTTAAAATAAAATCTAAAATACATGAGTGTATATGTGTTTTTGTTTACCAATACAAATGAGTTAGCCAAAACAAGACTGGAGTGAGAATAAAATTAATCAAGTACTGGGAGCATGTGCTTCTACTGTAATAAAAAAGAAAAAAAAAATACTGGCCTTGTCACCATTGTTATTGAATATTTCCTACAATTTGTCTCCTTATTTCCTTTTTGTTCTTTTAACATTTTTATATTTTTTTTTTTTTTTTTTTTTTGTGGCGGTGGGGAGGGTATCATTATCATATATAAAATTGTTTGTGTTCTTTCCAAGAGGAAAGGACAGGTAGGAACAGAGGCTGCAGTTTGATAATTTTCAGGGGAGAGACACGAAAGTACTGTTGGTGGAAGTGAGAAGAGTTAGAGTGAGAGATTGAGAACAATTTCTGAATCTCTTAACTGGGGGTGGGGGATGGGGGGGGTGCAAGAAAATTAAAACTGGAGTTTTAATGAAAATATCATTGGTTTTTTTTTTTTGTCGGCATGGTTATTGCAACCTTTTATTGGAGATTGCTCTTTCTGTTTCGCTCAGACATGCACACCCAGAATCACACATACACACGACGGGTACACTTACGAAAAAACTTAACACCACTAGAAAGTAGATAAATGATTTTTAACTTAATATAAAAATAACGAAAATGAGAAAATCAGCAGCCATTGCTGATATCTTCTGATGAGTGGAGTAAATGATTACAAAAAAGGTTCATCTATGAAACTCTGGAGTCAGGGTGCTGCATATAACATAATCAGCTAAGTGACAAATTTCATATTTGAATCAACCCTACATACATATATATATATATACACACTCACACACACACACACACACACAATAATAATAAAATGGAAACTTTAATTATCTATTTCGTTTATAATTTTCTTATCATGAACACTGAGATGTTCATTTTATCAGAATGAAAACCTGGTCCACAAATCGCAGACCAGGTTTTCGTTCTGATGAGATGAACATGAAATATAAATTATAAATGAAATGGATAATTAATGAATCATTATAATGCTCTGTAATCTACATTGAGCTCTCCCTGGATTTATATCCTCCTCAGAATTATCCCTTCCAGTCACAAACTGGTAAAACATATATATATATATATATATATAATATTTATATATATATATATATATAATATTTATATATATATATATATATATATATATATATATAATATTTATATATATAATATTTATATATATAATATTTATATATATATATATATATATATATATATATATATATATATATATAATATTTATATATATATATATATATATATATATAATATTTATATATATATATATAATATTTATATATATATATATATATATATATATAATATTTATATATATATATATAATATTTATATATATATATATATATATATATATATATTTATATATATATATATATATATATAATATTTATATATATATATATATATATATATAATATTTATATATATATATATATATATATATATATAATATTTATATATATATATATAATATTTATATATATATATATATATATAATATTTATATATATATATATATATAATATTTATATATATATATATATATAATATTTATTTATATATATATATATATATAATATTTATATATATATATATATAATATTTATATA
>OZ038506.1:55963439-55990939 GCA_964036315.1 Acanthosepion esculentum
ATGTTTATTATTTTTCAAGACGGTCTCTGGTTTGTGCTGGTTTCATTTGTCTACATGATTGAACTCAAATTATTTGTAGATTTGTTGTGCCTATTTACCTCCTGTATTTGCTGAGAGGCACAATGAAGTAATGGACTGCAGCTCAGATTGAGGAATTGGATAAATAAGTTCAAATTCCAGTAGAGTTCATTTCATTCACTTAAATGCTCTCGGAAAAGGTATGGGTAAATAGCAGAACAGACTGGTTTCTATAGCCTTGGGTGGCAACTGATATAGAAGGACAGCTCTGAATTTAAAACTGTATGTAGCCCTGGTGCTGCATACACTATGCAGCTAAGGAAAGGATCATTTACACTGATTCTACAGTCAATTTTTGTGCCTATTTTTGCATTCTTTTTTGAGACAGTTTGCTCAAGTTTCAAAAGTGAAACTTTGGAAAGCATAGATTACTTTTTGTGCATAAAAGAGAAATATTATCAGTGAGATATCAACCATAAATGTATAAAAAACAAAAATTAAATTATAATGAATAAATGACAGAATCCAAAGACAATTTGTAATGTCATCATTCCTAACTTGGTATCTCAGCTTCAGTCATTTCCCCATCACCGTAATGTAGCTTCCCTGTGCCTTTTCTCTGAATACTTTCAATAAAACTGCTCAATGTAAAATAACAGAGCTAAAATTTATACTAATAATAAATATGAATTTCTTCCTCATCATTTGGTACAACTCTGAGTTTCATGTATGTGGCAATCATAGGGCACAAATTTAAAACTAACCATTGTAATGTGTCAATATTTATGATGTACTGTTAAGATAGTGAAGCAGTCTATTTATGAAAAAAATGGTAAAAAAGGATAGATTACTGTTGAAACTTGAGTAATGCATGGAATAATAATGCAACACAAAATGTACTTAGAACAAAATGTATTGAAACAAGAAAGTGTACACAATATTTACATATAGTCTTTTGTATATTCCTGGGAAGACCGTTCCTGGAGAATGTGTTGACTAAGTCGCAGTCGGGCAGAGTCTCTAGTTGAATCTCTTGATTTGCCTCTCTATCTTCCCGGTACCAACCATATTTATATAGTCGGTACTCCACTATGCAAATTAGGTGGATCCTACCACAACAATTACAAAAAAGAATTAGAAAATGAATAATGTGTGTGGGGGTTTGTATACATAAATACACCCGCATATGCACATATTTTCAAAAATACCAATACATTTTCCTTACACACAGTTTTGTCTTACATTCTGACCTGAAGAAGAAACAAACAGATGTTTGGTGAAATGCGTTGCTTATAGATTTTCCGCTTTGTCTCATCATTAACACTTTTCACTTTTGTTTTGGTTACTATTATGTATCCCCCTCAAACACACACACACACACACACACACACACACACTTGTGTGTGTGTATGTATATATATATATATATATATATATATATATATATATATTGTATATTTCATTGAATGTAATGGACAAAGAAAAACTTTATTATAGATTTTGATATTCATTTTTTCTAGTGTTTTTTTTTCTTTTATGAGGATTAGTTTCCATATACTATCAAAAATGACTGAAATATTTAAGATATTTTGTATTCACCTTTATAAGAAAAACTGTAGTGCTCTGCATTTCCTTTACGTTCATATTTGCAGATGACATACTCATCACCATTGAATAATTATGGTGACAAACAAGAGTGTTACACATAAGAGAATATAATATTAATAATATAATAATAATAATAATAATAAATCAAATAGATACATATTACATTTTTCTATAAGTCTTCTTCTTTATGTGCCATGTCCATTCAGTATATAGGCGATCATGGCTCTCCACAATTTCTTGAACCTTTGTTGTTCTTAATAAATTTTGTTATTTCTCCATTTCTCTGTTCTGCCATCCATTTACTTAAGCTCATCAAGTATATTATTCACTCTTTTCCTCTGTCCCACTTGCCCTGAATCTGTCCTATGAGTATCAGATTTGCCAAGCCCTTCTTCCATATTATATGGCCCACAAATTTCAACTGTCTCTTAATGATGTTGAGTATAAGTTTCTTTTTCTTTCCATTTTCTCTAAAACCTTGTTATTGCTCACATGTTCAGTTCATTGTATCCTCGGCATCCTTCTGTAGAACCACATTTCTGTTACCTCAAGTCTCTTCCTCATCTTTGAGGGATTGTCCAGCATTTAGTGCCATATATGAGAATAGAAACTGAACTTTGTATAAGTATCTCTTTTCCAGCATGCCCATGTCGCTACTGAATGTGACACATGGTCGAGGTTTAAAATGGGTTTAATGGTAGTACTGTGCAAAAATTGCCCAAGTTTCTTTAGCACTTCCCCTTTTGGGGACACCATGGTGCTTGGCAATAAACCAAGCCCCCTCCCGAAGGAGAGGTACTGCCTGGAGGAAGTGTTCCACTGGTCCTTCGGATTAATATTTTTGATGCTTCCCGGGCATGTGCAAGAAGTAGATAAGCAATAATTCTTTAGAATTACACATTGTTATTAGCTGAATATTGATATGAAAATTTTACAGTAGAAATGTTGAATTTTAAGACATTTAAGAAATTTTTAAAAATGTATTTTTTATTTTGTAATAAGTTGAAACATATAATATAAAATGTATGCAAGTGTCTTTTCTGTAAGTGATTTCAACCAATCTTTGTCCAAATTTCAAAATGGAACTTCGGAACGAATAGATTACTTTTTGTGTCTTAAAGAGAAATATTAATCAGTGAGATACCAACAATAAATCTATGAAAAACAAATTATATTATAATGGATAAAATATAGAAATTACTTTACAAAAAAAAAATCTGATTATTCAAACTTGAATTTGCAAGATTTCTTTCAGAATATATATCCGTCTGCATCTTTAAAAAAAAAAAAAAGGACAAAACACTTATATTAACATTTCTCATCAATAATTTATCTTCAATAACATCTACATTTAAATATAATGACCCAATTTTTGTTTATGATTGTGATTGTAACATTGTAAAAAAAAAAATAAATACATTTGTAAGCATTTTAATGGTATTGTCCTGACTTAAAGAATTAAGTAATTTCTTGTCCAGTTTGCAATTTAATAATAGTGTAGGGTTTGCATCCACACTCAGTCCAATTTCTGTATGTTGGGTTGTATGTTTGTTACAAAAGAAATTATAAGCATGTATATTCAGAAATCATTTAACCTGAAACTCTTGCTGATTAGGGATTAGTAGAAACACAAGGAAAGTTGACTTTAAATTTTAAATGTAGTTGGAGTTTGGCTAACAGTAGTTTCTCCTATTTATTTAATTATATACAAATAATTTATTATATGAATTCTTTAAATCCAAATTTACTTTACTTTTCTTATAATGTTCAAATTTCTTATCATACCAGATACGAACAAATATTATATGATATCATTTTGAAATTAAAGATACACACTAGAAAATTTATTATCTCTATTATACATTGATTTACTGGTTCTACATGACTCATGGTTGATGAAAGCATTGGTTAAGCAGATGTAGTTACTTAGCAGTTGTGAGTTCAATCCAGTGATTTGGTAGTGCAAAAGGCCATATATATATATATATATATATATATATATATATATATATATATATATATGGAATAGACAAGTGACATCATAAGGATGAATTAACTTCCTCTAGTATGGGTTAGAATAATGGGTTACATACAAAACTCCTGGAAGGTTACCAACTATGACAGACATCTGAAGGTACAATGGGCAAAATGTTGTTACCATAATGAGAAGATTAAGCTGGGTAAATCAATGTGAATAATAATGATACTTCCTAGTTTCAAATTTTCAGACGAAAATCTTTTTGCTCATTTATTTGGGATTATATTTACTACAACAACACTGAAATGGTCACCAATTCTTTTATGGATCAATATGATAAATCAAAATATATAAAATTCATAGCCGTTTTATATATATATATATATATATATATATATATATATATATATAGTGTAACCCGGATATAAGAGAAACCCGGATATAAGATAGATTTTCTCTGGTCCCAAATTAGAGCCATACTTACCTAAACAAAATAGACCAAACCTGGATATAAGAGACTTCTTCTCCGGTCTCGACAACTCTCTTATATCCGGGTTACACTATATATATATATATATATATATATATTGTAATATTACAGCAGAATTACAATTGCTAAAAGTTGTTCAACAATATTTTAATATTCGCTCTAATATTGCAAACAAGAACAGGTATTTAACTGAATGCAAAAGAAAATTTTTCTGCATATACAAAAATAATATAAATTAGAATATATACAATATATATTTTAACTGAATGTAATTAAGCTGGTCTCTACTCCTTTTCTTAAGGAAAAATAGTGGATTGTTCAGCTCCTTCATACCTGGATGGGATGTTTTCATCACTTGTGTTATTAATACTACTATTATCCCTGCATCTACTTGAAATTCAGTGTGAGGATATCTATTATCAGGAATTAACAGCCATTTCTGCCCCTTGGTCTGTCACCATTTGATAGATCCTTCGTTATTTTTATAAAGGCACGTGAATTTATATGCAAACTCAATCTAGCATTTGAAAAATAAAGATAATAAAAAAAAAAAAAAATTGCTAAGACTTTTATTTCAAATTAATATATAAAATCCAGATTAACAACTTGGTAAGATTTGTTTGCAAGTAGTTTATATATTTGGGACTTATTCTTTGAGCAATTTGCATTAAGAGTCATTTAACAGTAGATAAGATTTTAATTCAAAAACAGAAAAGGAGGATTATAAATCCTGTTTTCAAATTGTAAAATAAACTCCATAAAACAAATTCAAAATAAAAATTCAAAATGAATAAAAAAATGTCCAAGTTGAAAAATAAATAAAAATGGTGTGAATACTAAATGAATACTGTGTTTAAAATTTCATAGAGGTAAAAAAATCATATATGACAAAAATACTAAAAGAAATAGAAAAAAAAAACCCAAATAGAATGTATACCAAACAAATTGACATATTTCAGTAAAATAAAATACTGAATTAATAAAATAGACGTTGTAGGAAAAATTATACAACAAAAATTTGGAAACATTGTAGAAAATTTTGTATTCAAAGAATGAAAATGAAATTGAATAAAAAGTTAGGGACCAAATAATTAAAAAAAGAAATACAAGAAAAAGTTAGGGACCAAATAAATGAAAAAGGTACTGAAGAAAAAGTTAGGGACCAAATAAATGAAAAAGGTACTGAAGAAAAAGTTAGGGACCAAATAAATGAAAAAGGTACTGAAGAAAAGGCTAGGGACCAAATAAATGAAAAAGGTACTGAAGAAAAAGCTATGGACCAGATAAATGAAAAAGGTACTAATGGAAAAGTTAGGTATCAAATAAATGAAAAAGAAATTGAATAAAAAGTTAGGGACCAAATAATTAAAAAAAGAAATACAAGAAAAAGTTAGGGACCAAATAAATGAAAAAGGTACTGAAGAAAAAGTTAGGGACCAAATAAATGAAAAAGGTACTGAAGAAAAAGTTAGGGACCAAATAAATGAAAAAGGTACTGAAGAAAAGGCTAGGGACCAAATAAATGAAAAAGGTACTGAAGAAAAAGCTATGGACCAGATAAATGAAAAAGGTACTAATGGAAAAGTTAGGTATCAAATAAATGAAAAAGAAATTGAATAAAAAGTTAGGGACCAAATAATTAAAAAAAGAAATACAAGAAAAAGTTAGGGACCAAATAAATGAAAAAGGTACTGAAGAAAAAGTTAGGGACCAAATAAATGAAAAAGGTACTGAAGAAAAAGTTAGGGACCAAATAAATGAAAAAGGTACTGAAGAAAAGGCTAGGGACCAAATAAATGAAAAAGGTACTGAAGAAAAAGCTATGGACCAGATAAATGAAAAAGGTACTAATGGAAAAGTTAGGTATCAAATAAATGAAAAAGAAATTGAATAAAAAGTTAGGGACCAAATAATTAAAAAAAGAAATACAAGAAAAAGTTAGGGACCAAATAAATGAAAAAGGTACTGAAGAAAAAGTTAGGGACCAAATAAATGAAAAAGGTACTGAAGAAAAAGTTAGGGACCAAATAAATGAAAAAGGTACTGAAGAAAAGGCTAGGGACCAAATAAATGAAAAAGGTACTGAAGAAAAAGCTATGGACCAGATAAATGAAAAAGGTGCTAATGGAAAAGTTAGGTATCAAATAAATGAAAAAGAAATTGAATAAAAAGTTAGGGACCAAATAATTAAAAAAGAAATTGAATAAAAAGTTAGGGAACAAATAATTAAAAAAGAAATTGAATAAAAAGTTAGGTATCAAATAAATGAAAACCGTGCTGAAGAAAAAGTTAGGTATCAAAAGAAAGAAAAAGGTAACGAAATTATAAAACCAAATGAATAAAAAATCTATTATTAAAATATTCTATAGCGAAAGAATGAAAGTCATTCTAGTAAAAATCAGATACCAATATTGTTAAAAAAGATTTTCTAATAAAATTTTAAAAAAATATAGTAACAAAGGAATGAAAAAGATATTTTAGAAAAAAATTATATACTAAAGGAATGAAAAATAAGTGCACTGGAATGAAAATGAACTTTACATTTATTTTTAAAACACTATTAAAGGAGATTCATTTTTTTTTTTTTTAAATCATAAAATAATTAAAAAAAAGAAATTAATAAGTAAAACTAAAAGAAATAGGAACAAAATGTCTAGAAAAAAAGAATTGAAGAACAAACTAGACCCTCAAGGGAGATTAGTGTCCATTTTTTATGATCCCGTATTAATTTTGACTATTTATTTCTGCAAAAAGCCTTTCCCCTTCATCCTTCACCTCAGTCTTTTTTAATATTTCAGATTAAATATAACACCAATGCTTTTTTTTTTTTCATATTCAATCACACACACACACACACACACACACACACACACTTAAGTATTTTTCTTTTATACATTCACATAAACCAATCTTTCTCTTTTTTACTGGTCATTTTTAATTATTATAGATTTTAAAAATGTTATCAGCTCCAGGCATTCTAATTATTTATTTAAATTGTTGAAAAATATGCAAATGAGGGTTTCATTCCTAATCCAGCACATAATTCATAGCTATTATTATTTCTTAAAATAAACACCAGTGCTGTTTCTTGAAATAATCAACTATTTGCATTTAAATGTTACTAGAATTAACCTGTCTCATACTCCTGAAAATTTCAACTTCTGTTATTTTTTTTTTTTTAATTATTTTTGCTTCATTCCTCCTCTGACTGGTTATTGTGAAAAGTTTTAGAAGTTTCAATCTATATATTTGATAAATTTAAAAATAAAACAAAATATAGAAAAAGTGAATGCCAACAGAGGTAGGAAAATGTGACAGTAAAATCCCAAGCTGCATGAGATAATGAAAGATGTTTTCCAAAAGCAAAGCAAAGTATTAAGAAACAGGAAAATTTTGTTCAAGACAAAGAAAAGAGTACTGAACTGTTATGCAATATCGGTCCTCCTATATGGCTGTGAGTTTTGCACAATTTCATCACAGATGAAGAGGAGACTTAAGGCAAAAGAAATATGGTTCTCCAGGTGGATGCTGAAGATACCATAGACTGAACTTGTGAACAACAATGCAATTTTAGAGAAAACTGAAACAAAAAGATGGCAATTGAAATTTTGGGGACATGTAATGAGGAAAGAGGGCCTAGAAAATTTGATACTCATAGGACATATTAAAGGCAAAACCCACCTAATGAGCTTCTGTAAATGGCTGGCAAAACAGGAATTAAGAAAAATAGCAAAAAGACAAATTTTACTAAAAGCTAAAAAGACAGGAAATTATGCAGAACCGTAGAAGAAAAAGAATGCCAATATAGCTATGAATTTTCTTTTATAATATAAAAAAAAACATCTGTATTTTGACATCAGTAACATTTTTTCTACAGTGTTAAATATCATAAACGATTAAGATGAAAACTGTCCCTAAAAATGTCTGACATTAGTTTTCAAAATGACACTAATTGAGCCTCATCAGAAAATGTGGGTTTTTAATTGTCTTCTTTTTCTTTAACCCATAATATCAATTAACATTCCTGTAAAAATAAAAAGGTGACATTTTAATAGTCTCTGTGAGATTTTCCAATTTTTATCTTCATGTTTGAAAATACTATTAATGCATTCAGTATTAATTTTACTTTTATAATATGTTATCAGTTGGACATTAGTCAATTAAACTGTTGATAAATAAGCATACAAATTAATAATGAAAACCACTTTATTACATTTTCCTTTAATAGGAAATCCCCATGTTGCCTTTTTCTAAGACAGTTGTCATGCCTAAGCCACACTTGTGGAGATACCAATAACTCAAATATAATGTTTGGTTAAATTTAAACTTATGAAATGTCCTTATTAAGTCTATATTATTTTATTAAATATCTTAAACCTACAGCATACACCTTAATGATAATAATAAATTGATAATAAAAAAGGAATGATTTTTTTTTCCTTGTTTATATTTGAATCATTCTCATTATCAATAATCCTTGGTAAAATAACAAGTTTTTTTGTGACACTGTAGCATTAAACTGTTAAATATATTTTAATAGTGGAGTTGTGGGAAATCTACAGAAGACAGCTAAAACTGATGCAAGTAATAATCCCGCAAAAAGTTTTTAATCCAGACTGATTTTTGTCAGTGACTAGAAAAAATTGATTTATTGACTTTTATTAAGAAAAGAATAAATTTTCATGTACTTTTTGCTTTATATAGTTGGGCAAGATGGTATAATATTGACATATATGAACCTATGAATAAACTTAGTATAAAAATCACTGATGACATCCCAACAGTGTATCTTTGCTATATATATATATATATATATATATTGAGATAGATAACCATTTATAGATACAATTTCGTGTTAATTTCTTTTAAATTTTAAAATAATTGTTTTTGCTCTTAATTTGAATGATATTTCAATAATATTCCTTCTCCCTTTTCTCTCTCTTTCTTTTCCTCCCTCTTTTTCCTTTCTCTTTCTCTCCCTTTATTCTTTATTCTCTTTTCTCTTCTCTCTTTTCTCTTCCCTCTCTTTTCTTTTCTCTCTCTTTCTCTTTCTCTTTTTTCTCTTTTCTTTTTCTTTTCTCTCTCTTTTCTTTTTTCTTTTCTCTCTTTCTTTTCTCTCTTTCTTTTTCCTCCCTCTTTTTCCTTTCTCTTTCTCTCCCTTTATTCTTTTCTCCCTTTATTCTTTTTTCTCTCTCTTTCTCTCTTTTTCTCTTTTCTTTTTTCTTTTCTCCCTTTTTCTCTCTCTTTTCTTTTTTCTCTTTCTTCTATTTCCTCTTTCTTCTTTTCTCTCTTCTTTTTTCTCTTCTTTTCTCTTTCTTCTTTTTCTCTCTCTCTTTTTTCTCTCTCTCTCTTTTTTCTCACTTTCTTCTTTTTTCTCTCTCACTTTCTTCTTTTTTCCTCTCACTTTCTTCTTTTTTCTCTCTCTCTCTCTCACTTCTTTTTTCTCTCTCTCTCTCTCTCTCTCACTTCTTTTTTCTCTCTCTCTCTCTCACTTCTTTTTTCTCTCTCTCTCTCTCACTTCTTTTTTCTCTCTCTCTCTCTCTCTTTCTTCTTTTTTCACTCTCTCTCTCTCTTTCTTCTTTTTTCACTCTCTCTCTCTCTTTCTTCTTTTTTCACTCTCTCTCTCTCTTTCTTCTTTTTTCACTCTCTCTCTCTCTTTCTTCTTTTTTCACTCTCTCTCTCTCTTTCTTCTTTTTTCACTCTCTCTCTCTCTCTCTCTCTTCTTTTTTCACTCTCTCTCTCTCTCTCTTCTTTTTTCACTCTCTCTCTCTCTCTTCTTTTTTCACTCTCTCTCTCTCTCTTTCTTCTTTTTTCACTCTCTCTCTCTCTCTCTTTCTTCTTTTTTCACTCTCTCTCTCTCTCTTTCTTCTTTTTTCACTCTCTCTCTCTCTCTTTCTTCTTTTTTCACTCTCTCTCTCTCTCTTTCTTCTTTTTTCACTCTCTCTCTCTCTCTTTCTTCTTTTTTCACTCTCTCTCTCTCTTTCTTCTTTTTTCACTCTCTCTCTCTCTTTCTTCTTTTTTCACTCTCTCTCTCTCTTTCTTCTTTTTTCACTCTCTCTCTCTCTTTCTTCTTTTTTCACTCTCTCTCTCTCTTTCTTCTTTTTTCACTCTCTCTCTCTCTTTCTTCTTTTTTCACTCTCTCTCTCTCTTTCTTCTTTTTTCACTCTCTCTCTCTCTTTCTTCTTTTTACATACACACGCACACACACACACTCCTGGGTTTGAAATGTAATTATTGATGAAATGCCTGAAAAAATATGCCACAGCCTGGTGGAGAATAAGCGCACTAGTGCAGGTGCTTTTTTAAAATATCTTTTTGAACTTATTTTATTCATGTGTACAAACATCAAGACACATATTTTACTCCAAAGAAAAGTCAGCAGAGGATCTAATGGAAGATTGGAGAAATACCAAAAGTAAATTCCCTTGCTTCATCACTTAAAAAAAAAAAACTTAAGGAAAATTTGTGATTGTGTAGTTGTTATATTTCTCTATCTGAAGATGATTTTTTTTATTATGTACTTAAGCCTAGAAACATGCCTTAAGTTAGACAAAAAGAGTATGTGTGCAAATATTGGGGCTTGAAAAATAGTTTTTCACATAGCCTTGTTCACTACAGACTGTATAGACCTGCTCTTGTAAAACTTAACAGAATGATGATACATACCTAAATTCTTGTAGGGTAGTAGATTTATGACAAACGTTTAAAATTAAGAGAAATTTGTGAAAATTCTCCAGATTAGGTCAAAAGTGACTTCTCGTATAGAATGTGAAAATCTGCCACAATTTCTATAATATATATATATATATATATATATATATATATATATATATATATATATATACACACACACATAAAAAGAAAGAACAGTAAGATATATAATCCGGTGTGAAACAGAACTAATGCTTTTAATTTAATTATATAATTAAATTTGAAGTTTTTAGCTTCAGTTTTTGAAACATGGCTATTACTGTGTAGTGAAGAAACCATATTTTAAATCAGTTAATTTATAATATATATATATATATATATATATATATATATATATAATCTGTATATTAGTACACTGTTTATAGCACCTAACTTCACTGCATATAACACATCTTGCACTCCCGTCAAACTCGTGTCTTATTTCCTCATACCCAATTTATTATTTTCTAGTCTTAAATCTGTTGGGAATTAAAACTCTCTCTGCTTAAGGCTGAAGACCAACCTTTTCCAGAAATGAAATATATTACCTACTACCACTGACAGTGCTCATCTTGCGTTTGATTCCTTGTAAGAGCATTATAAAATATAGCGGTGAAAATGGAAAATGTACTGCAAAGTATAACAAAACTGAAATATAGAAATATCTTTTGACAGGGAATGTTATTTTTTTATGAAATTGTTGAAAATTAAGAATAATTTTTTTTTCTCAGTGTTTATATGATTAAAACTTTAATTTATATAATTTTTTTCTCCTTTTATTTTACTAAAATATACAACTGACTTTGTTCTTTACCTCAGCCACAAAAATGCTTTATGTAATTTCTGTTTTACAAGTCATACATCTAATAATCCTATTACATGCCTATATGTTTATTTATCAACAGTTTAAATGACTAAGGTCTAACTGATTGTAAAAGCAAAATTAATACTGAATGCATTAATACTATAGTCAGTGAAATGTGACTTAATTCCCCACAACTTTCTATTGTAAAATTATGCTATCTTTAGTAAAATAATTAGCATTGCATTTACATTCTATACAAAGTAGCTGTATTCTTTCAGTAATATCTTGAGGATGCATGGTGGAGTAATGGTTAGTGGCTTGGATTGAGGAATCAGAGAGCCGAGTTTGAATTCCAGTTGAATCCATTAGATTCACTTATGTGCTAATACCCTTGGGAAAGGTATGAATCCTCTACTTCTCCTCCCAGCTATGGTTAAATAGCAGGACAGATCGGGTTCTATAGTCTTGGATGGCAACTGGTCTACTGCAGAAAGTAATGGCAACCTAATGCAGGAAAAAATCTGCTTCGTCAGTCATGTATTGAAAGATACATGATCGCCTGAGCGTGTATCAAGCACAGCACATAAGTGATTGAATACTTATCTTAGCACTAACAATCCCTTTTACCCTCAATTTTCATTGCTTCTTTTTTAATAGTCCAATTAGAAGCATTTGTATTATCCATAAAATATCCCTATTCTGAAGGTAAAACCTGTCTTAATTTATGGTTGCTGACTATGCTTTTTTATTTCTTGATTTTGAATGCAGATTAAGTAGTGGGAAAAATTGCTAAAATTTTGTACGGAAATTTACCGAAACAAATTTAAAGTCAGAAAGTGTAAAATTTGGTGATTTAATTCATATTTCCCTCTCCAAAAATATTTAGTGCAGAAAATGATGAAAGCAAAGCTAAGGAAGTGCTATAAAATCAGTGGATAATGATAAGGAAATGTGAAACCTTGCCTGTGTGTTATACTGGCCCCTGTCAAGGTTGACAATGGATGTTACTCTTTTTTCTTTCTTTCTTTTTTCTTTCTTTCTTTTTTCTTTCTTTCTTTTTTCTTTCTTTCTTTTTTCTTTCTTTCTTTTTTCTTTCTTTCTTTTTTTTTCTTTCTTTTTTCTTTCTTTCTTTTTTCTTTCTTTCTTTTTTCTTTCTTTCTTTTTTTTCTTTCTTTCTTCTTTTTTCTTTCTTTCTTCTTTTTTTCTTTCTTTCTTCTTTTTTTCTTTCTTTCTTCTTTTTTTCTTTCTTTCTTCTTTTTTTCTTTCTTCTTTTTTTCTTTCTTCTTTTTTTCTTTCTTCTTTTTTTCTTTCTTCTTTTTTTCTTTCTTCTTTTTTTCTTTCTTCTTTTTTTCTTTCTTCTTTTTTTCTTTCTTCTTTTTTTCTTTCTTCTTTTTTTCTTTCTTCTTTTTTTCTTTCTTCTTTTTTTCTTTCTTCTTTTTTTCTTTCTTCTTTTTTTCTTCTTTTTTTCTTTCTTCTTTTTTTCTTCTTTTTTTCTTTCTTCTTTTTTTCTTTCTTCTTTTTTTCTTTCTTCTTTTTTTCTTTCTTCTTTTTTTCTTTCTTCTTTTTTTCTTTCTTCTTTCTTTCTTTCTTCTTTCTTTCTTTCTTCTTTCTTTCTTTCTTCTTTCTTTCTTTCTTCTTTCTTTCTTTCTTCTTTCTTTCTTTCTTCTTTCTTTCTTTCTTCTTTCTTTCTTTCTTCTTTCTTTCTTTCTTCTTTCTTTCTTTCTTCTTTCTTTCTTTCTTCTTTCTTTCTTTCTTTCTTCTTTCTTTCTTTCTTCTTTCTTTCTTTCTTCTTTCTTTCTTTCTTCTTTCTTTCTTTCTTCTTTCTTTCTTTCTTCTTTCTTTCTTTCTTCTTTCTTTCTTTCTTCTTTCTTTCTTTCTTCTTTCTTTCTTTCTTCTTTCTTTCTTCTTTCTTTCTTTCTTCTTTCTTTCTTTCTTTCTTCTTTTCTTTCTTTCTTTCTTTCTTTCTTTTCTTTTTTCACTTATTACTGCTAGAGTAGTAGTTATGATAGTGGTTGACCAAAGGACTCGTTCATCAACTTTATTCTGTCAGCAATCATGCCATGCTAAAAGTATTTTTGTTAAAATAACATGGATGATGGGACAGGGTACAAGGATGTCGATTCATGATTTTTTCTCAAAGACCCTAATATTAAATGAATATGAAGAGCTTTAAATAGAAATCAAACCTTTTGTTTTCGTTTTTTTTTTTGTTTCCAGATAATTGTTACTTTACCCTGCACCCCTTGTTTATATATACCAGGTTCAAATGCAGTTGAAGTTAAAATATAATCATTATTATTTAAATTTTTTTCCCTTATAACACCACAAGGGTTTTTTTTTTGTTTTTTGTTACTACTTATGTAATTAGAGCAAGCAGAAGCGTTGAGGTATTTGTTTAAACCCTACAAGTGATATTATGGATTGCATAATCAGCTAGTATTATATAATATTTCATGTTCATTTACAATGTTCACTTCTGGTCCTGTTTTGGTTTTCTATAGCGAGTGGAAACTTAAGCAGCAGAGAGTCTGTGTGCAGTATGTGTCACTGCCCTAGCAGCTTGACCTGTTGTTCTGTTTGTCTGGGAGATGTGGGTGGAAGATATCCACAAAACGGACTCTCTTTCTTCCTCAATGTTTTTTTTTCTCCTTCATATATGTCATAAATCCACAAAAAATACCTGTCCAATGGAATTTTTTAGAAATGTATTCTTTCTAGGTAAACTTAACAATGGAAAGTGATTTTTTTTTCTTTGTTTCGTCGTCAGTTATGAAAAAGCAAATCCTGTCCTGATTCAAATATCCAAACGGGGGGGGGGGGTAAGCAGGCAACTGACACCTACCACACCAGCATTCTGCTGTTTGAACAGCATGGTAAAATTAACTTGCAAATACAAAGTTAAGCAGTGTGCACAGATATTACACTGATCCAAGGCAGGTAGTTTGAACCTACACAGAGCCTGCAGGTACTATACCTTTTATTAAAAATGAAACCTTATTCTTGTCACTAGTTGAACACTTTCAAAGTCTGGATTTAAGATTAAATTATTAAATAAAAGCATAGATAAATAATAAGAAAATTATTCAAATATGTATTTGCAAATTTTTTTATGTTATGTTAAAGTTTCTACATAGAAAAAAAAGTATGTAACCCCCCCCCCCCCCCAATGAAATCTGATTTCATAAATTTTTTTTGAAAAGTTAATTACAGAAAAAAAAGTCTGTCTTGTATCTTGGCTGTTTATGTAACCTGTGTTATCATGGGTTGAATTTCTTTATCAAATATGTCAAAACTTCAGTTTACTCTAAAAGAGTAGTTCTTAACCCTTTTCTATTCATGACCCCTTTTGAGTCATGATTTTTATCCCCCCCCCCGCCTCCTAGCCGTTTACTTTAACAAAAGCTCATTTTACAATTTCTGAAACAAATAGTGATATTTCTCCATATAAACTTCAAAACTGCTCATTTTAAATACATAGATGCACACTAGTAACATAAGACATGTGAAAATTATTTTATTACATTAATTTAAGTTTATTAGAACTAAAATATAGAGGGCAATAAAATTGTAGCACTCTCATTAAACTTGTGGCCCACCCCAAATCCCAAATTTTTTTTTCTGTAGCCTCTTGTGACCATGTGGCCCCAGGTTAAAAACCACTGATCTAAACATATTCTGGCATTAGGAAACAAAATAAAATAATAATCAGAGTTGGATTTTAGAAGACAGTTTGTACTGGAAGTTTTTGACTTTTCTTAATGTTACCCAATAACATTACCAGAACCTGCATCCACTTATTTTTGTCCAGTTTCTCTTCTAACAAACTAAATATTTCAGATGGTAGAGGGAGAAAAGTAACAAATGAATTTCTCATCTTTTTTTTTATCTTAAATTTATTTTAATAAGTTTCTACACTCTGTGGTATAATAAAAAACAAAAACAAAAAAAAACTACTGTTAGTGATTAAGAATTAATGAAAGCATTACTGAAAGCCAGAATAGGATTATTATATATATATATATATATATATATATATATATATATATAATTATATATATATAATTATTGTTTTTCATTTTATAATTTTGGGCTTCAGCTTTTAATTTTCGTTCATAGTCCACTTCATTTTATCCATTTGGATATGCATAAAATTATAGAGAAACTAATGTTTGAATGAAAAGTTTACACCCAGTTTATATGATCATTTACAATTTATTTAAAAAATTAAATTTTGTTTTCTTTTATAGAAATCTAAATTTGTTTTGGCATGAACTTGGGGTCAGAGCTTTTCGGTTGAGTTAATCTCCTCACATTCTCGTTTTTAGTCTGGCTTAAAGCAAGTGTGTTTTTCTAGTTGCGAAATCCTATTTCTGGCTGTTACGACTTTGCACATTTTAGAATATTTTTCTTTCTCCTTTTGAAATAATGAAACATTGCACATTTCTCAGTGCTTTTCCATAAAGTGTTCCACTCCTTGAAAATATGTCAAATGAAAGAATTCCTTTCAATTCCAAGAAGCATACATCATTAGAATAATTTTTTTTTTTCTTAGGGAAACTAATATGGAGATTTCAGTTCAGAATAAAATGACAAGAATGCCGAGTTTTCTTTGATTTGTATGTAATTAAAAAAAAAATGACTTATTCTGGTTCCTAAACAACGTTAAATCTGAATCTGCTTTTCAAGAAAAATTAATTCAAGAGAGTTGAGTACAGAAGTCATATAAATATTAAGACAGTAATAAAGTTTGTTTGGTTCATCAAGTAAAAAAAATAAGACATATTTTCTTTTATTTTTGACATTAACTTTATTAAACAAATTGCTTACGGTTTCGTTCTATCTTCTATCATCTTTCTAGAAGATTTATAATTACATTATCACAGAATATTTTATCTTAGTAAAGAAATGCTTTATGTGCATTTTGCAGTCTTTCAGAAAAATGATGTTTGTTTTTTGTTTTTTTTGTTTCATTAAGAGAGTTCTCTAAAAACCCCTCAAAAAGATAATCCAAAGTGCAATATCTTGTCAGGACATAGAATTAGTGAGAACGCTCCAACCAAATATTAATAATTTTTCTTGATCATCATAGAAACATGTAACTTAATATTAATTAACCAGCAAGAGTATTAAGAACATTCAGTTAACTCTGCCTGGCATTTGTTTATTGTGGCCTCACTTTGGTCTGAATGCAATCAATATTTGTTTGATATATTTTTTTTTAAGGAATAAAGAAATCCCTTCCAATCTTACCATATACACAATATCATCTTCTTTTAGATAAAGACTGGTCTTTGGTACTTCAGTTAGTGGAGGATCATTCTGTTTATTCCTAATTTATATGAAAGCTGTACATCAAAGTGACTAGCATAACAAAGTTAATGCAAATACTTCATTATCAGTTATTGTTGGTTATCTTCTCCATTGTATAATGTTCATTATTCTCAATTGATATTTTGATTTGATTGCTGTGATACTTAACTGTTCTACTTAACCAAGACGCATGATTCAGTGACAAATTACCAGTATGAAATGACCCTAGTTACTTTTGATATATTTAATCATTCCAAATAACTTATCTATAAACAGCACACATTGTTATTGCATTTTTACCTTTCATGATGTAAAAAAGCTATATAATGCTGAAAATATTGATTTACTACCAAAATGAATAATAGATAAATTTTGGCACATTTTAATAAATAATAAAAAAAATATGAAAAAATTTTGGTACTTTTTAAAAAATAAATAATTAATAAATATGGCAATTTTGGTACTTTTAAAAAAATAAATAATGAATAAATATGGCAATTTTGGTACTTTTAAAAAAATAAATAATGAATAAATATGGCAATTTTGGTACTT
The DNA here is from genome assembly GCA_964036315.1 of Acanthosepion esculentum. Taxonomy (NCBI): domain Eukaryota; kingdom Metazoa; phylum Mollusca; class Cephalopoda; order Sepiida; family Sepiidae; genus Acanthosepion; species Acanthosepion esculentum. The sequence goes on from OZ038506.1 coordinate 55,980,891, forward strand.
TTAAAAAAATAAATAATGAATAAATATGGCAATTTTGGTACTTTAAAAAAAAAAAATAATGAATAAATATGGCAATTTTGGTACTTTTAAAAAAATAAATAATGAATAAATATGGCAATTTTGGTACTTTTAAAAAAATAAATAATTAATAAATATGGCAATTTTGGTACTTTTAAAAAAATAAATAATGAATAAATATGGCAATTTTGGTACTTTTTAAAAAATAAATAATGAATAAATATGGCAATTTTGGTACTTTTAAAAAAATAAATAATGAATAAATATGGCAATTTTGGTACTTTTAAAAAAATAAATAATGAATAAATATGGCAATTTTGGTACTTTAAAAAAAAAAAATAATGAATAAATATGGCAATTTTGGTACTTTTAAAAAAATAAATAATTAATAAATATGGCAATTTTGGTACTTTTTAAAAAATAAATAATGAATAAATATGGCAATTTTGGTACTTTTAAAAAAATAAATAATGAATAAATATGGCAATTTTGGTACTTTTAAAAAAATAAATAATGAATAAATATGGCAATTTTGGTACTTTAAAAAAAAAAAATAATGAATAAATAAGCCAATTTTGACATTTTTTGTTAAATAATAAATAAAGATGCCATTTTTGACAATTTAAAAATGCATGCTGAATTTACAGCTGTTACAAAACTTTTTATAAAACAATTAAATTAGTTAATACTAAATCATTTTAATGTCATTTAATAATAAAAACAGGAAACATTTCAGGATACTTAATAATTTGTGATTCTATTTTTGTAGTTACCTGAATTTTGTAATGTTAGGGGTATTAAATATGATATTGAACATAGGATCTTGGATATATATACTTAATTTTTTTTTCTTATGAGGAATGGCATTTAAAGTTTTCAAAATATGATTTATATTTTCATTTTTTGATGTTGATAATGATGTTGATGATAACATAATCATTACAATATTAATACATGTATGCAATTCTCTTCACTACAAAGTAGAAGAAACTTAACTGTTTATTTTAAATGTTTTAAATCATTACGAGATATAAAAACAAAACAAAAGCTTCATTGTGCTTTGAGTATTGTTAATTAAAAAAACAGTGGTAAATGTTTTTGGTCTTGACTAACTTATTTAAATAAGTATATAATTCTTTAATCTAACACTTATACTTACCAAATTTTACTGCTTTGTTTTTACTTCATCAAAACTTTGCAAACGGTTGTTTGCAATCATTGTTTATTCAGTGAATTGGTGTTAATGAGTTTCACTAGTATTGTCACTTTTCTATAGAGCTTCTAATTTCTAATTAATTTTTTTCACCAATACAAAGCCTAAGAGCCACTCAAAGTAGAGGGTTATTGAATAAGCTTGTATGAGTGTAAAAGGAAGAGGTAAGAAGTGCATTTTATGGCAATCTGTAAGAAAGATAAAGGTTAACAAGAGACTTGAAGAGGTTAAGATTGTACTGATCAAGTAAGTAACTTCTAGGGAGTCTGTTTCTCAAAGTAGCTTTTCTTTGGAAGAAGCTGTCCGAATGGAATTTCCTTCTTACTAATGGAACACAAAGGGAATAGGGAGTATTCATCCTGGTGTACAAAGCATGGTGGATCTTAGCTTACCATACTGTTGCATTTTCTGCAGTGACAAATCTATAAATATGCATACTTACTATATATATGTATAAATTTTATTTTAACACAAGGCCAATAAATACTTTAATGTATATTACATTTTGAAAACTGTTTGTATATATAACCTATGATATCAGAGGTGGGATTTATTAAACAATTTTCATTCACTGTAATGACCACATAAGGACACAATGCATTGTGACAGTTGCAAGGGGTAGGCAGGATAGAACAATCACAGGTGCATTTTAGTACTGGTTGCATTTTAACCCAATAAATAGAGGCATGGTTTCAGATTTTTGTATCACAGTCCACTGGCTTTTTTCTGCAACTACATTAGTACTTGATTTTGCTTTAGGCTTTTTCGGTACAAAATAAATATTTCTGATAGTAGCAACCAAATATTAATGATTAAGCATACTTTTCAATTTTTTATCTTAAATTTAATCAAGTTTTGTCAATCTCTCTGTATATTGTGCATTGAACATCAGAGGGAAAAGTAGATTGCCAGTGATTTAAGAACTAATGCAAGCATTACCAAAATAAGATCTATTATAGATATAATATAAATGTGTTAATAATTATTTTATGATAGAAATAAACCGCAAGAATTTTATCATAGAAATGCATTGAAATGAAGACAAAAAAGGAATCGTTAATGGTTAGGTACTAATGCGAATATTATTATCAGAATATGGTTATTATGTGTATACTTCCCTATCTTATATAGATCTGATATAGAAACCAATGATGTTAGATAAAATAGAAAACACTAGTTAAAAGAAATCGATAGCTGTTTTGTCTAAACAAGCTAAATCTAATAATATTTTGAATTCGTGATTAATTTTTTGGGGGGCCGAGGAAGAGGGATAAAATATGAAATCTATATGGCTAATTTTCATCTTTTGTAACAAATAATTTTTGTGGTTTAATTGCTCCAGACAGGTTACCCCACTCCCACCGACAAGGAAAAGGAATGCAAATTTAAATTTTGCTGGAGGTTTTATTCTTTAATATTTCCAATTCCTGCCAGTAACTACTGACCCTGATGTTGCAATAAAAAGCAACAGAAATAAGATGAAAGAAATTCTAGTTAAAAATGAATAATCAGCTAAACCTATTTGTAAACAAAACATTAATTATAACATTTATTGGGCAACATAAACATTGGCACAAGGTGATGTTCATGGAGCACCCAGAGAGGAAATAATTCTCTTTAGCTGCTTTCTTAAACTGTCTTATTAACAATGGTACAACAACAAAGGTTTCATGCATAGTCAGTATTTACTAAGTCTGACCGATTTCGGTTTTTGTACTTAATATAAATTTGCTGTGCTACTGCCTTGTCATTCTCGCTTTCATATCATTCTGCTCAATGACAGTTGGATGGTCTTGTCACTGACCAGCCTGTTTTCTTGTTCTTATAAAAAGCAGGAGAAAGAGTAACAAGCTTTGTAAAGAGAAGGCAAAATTACATCATAAAAAGTTAGCTGAAGTCGCTAAGATTCTAAGAAACGCTTCATCACTTAGAAAGAAAAAATAATGGTTAAATGTGGAGCATATAAATATATATAAAGGTATGGAAGTATCATTCCCTATCACAAAGTATAATTTCTCTAAATTAGGAATACAGTGAATATCTTTAACGAGAATTTAACCCTATAAAAGGAAAAGAAACAAAATTGTAAGATCGAATCTGTTAATTTACATATGGTGACATCGATCAGAGAGGTAAAATTTAAATTTTTATTATTGCATTATTCCAAAATTTTAACACATCAGCAGATAGCTATTAATGTCAACAACCTAACACAAATAGTTATTAATTAAAAAAAATTAGTAATTAATGTATAATATTATCCATAACTACATATACAATAATGTCATTTTTGATATAAGTTAAAAAATAACCATAAATATGTAAAAAATGTGTATATGGTCGAAAATTCCTTTTTCCACAATATAGCTATTTGTGCTATGTTATAATGCTTATTACCTAAACAATAATAATACTGAATAATTTTTCTTTTTTTTAAACATTAAAGTATATTTAATCACATTTCCTTAATAGCTGTCATGACTTGTTAGTGAATGATTTCTAGGCTTACTCATGATGACAATGATGGCTGTTAATAGATCATTGAAGATATCCTTAAAAGAAAAAGTCAAAGCATTGAGAGCGCAATATCATTCTTACTCTCTGATTGCTCTTACTGATATATTTTCAGATATAATTGCATTATTACACACCATCAATTTAGATATATGAAGTTTTTAATTATTATTTGAGGCTTATTTAAATTTTTCATAATTGTTACTGACAGAATTTTTGACAGCAACAATGGCCTTTGTTTTCCTGACATCAGAAGTTCTCAGATACAAAATAGGAAACCTCGTCCTGTATTTTTTCCCCTCTTATCCAGGGAACAATTTACACTCCTTTCTCTTTTTTAATGTTTCTTTCTATCTTTCTTTCACACTTTCACTCCCTTCAGACTTTCTGCCTTACTTCCTCTCCTTCCAACACCCCTCTCTCAATGATTACTTTAGTTGCCTCTCACTGACAGACTTCACCATCAAAAGACCATGTCACTTGAAGATGAAGAGAGAAAGAGATGTTGTAGTGATGGGAGATGTTAAGAATTAATTCAGTGCATGAAGGATGGGCACAATAGTCTGAATAGATAAATACCTGACATATGTGCAGTACTTATATGTAGGGGCTTGCACATTTCCAGCAGAGGGTAATACTTGTATGCGCTTAAACTTAATGAGGATTACAGTAAAAATCACTTGATGCCTGTTTTCATTTGTAAATAAAAGAATTGATTGTATTTATTGGTCACCTCATTTCTACTTTTTTATGTGAACTCATATTAAGGAATGATATACTGAAAATGAAAATAATTAAGACTATAAAAAAACATGTAATCGATATAATGTGCATGTATGTCTATAGGATCTATAATAGTATCCCCCCAAAAAGTGTAGATTTTGAGACAACGTTGACAAGCTATAAATGACACATTTTGATGGAAAAAGGTAAACTCAACAGATGCTTGGCAAAACATATTGTCTATAGCTATTTCACTTTGGCTCATCATCTCTCTCTAATATATATATATATATATATATATATATATATATATTAGAGCAAGAAAGAGATGATGAAACAGTGGAATAGCTATAATAGTTGTTTGTGTTAAAATGTCAGGGAATAAATTAAATAATAGACAATATTGAAACAATTTCACTATTTGAGAAAAGAATGTCAAAATTAATTGTCTCCTCTCTCTCTCTCTCTCTCTCTCTCTCTCTCTCTCTCTCTCTCTCTCTCTCTCTATATATATATATATATATATATATAATATATATATATATATATATATATATATATATATATATATATAAAACACAATATGATTTTATATATCAAGATGCCTGTTCTCTCTTTCTTAGTAATCACATATTCCATTGTTATGGTAACAGGAGGTTTTACTTGATTCCAGACATGCATTGTGTTATAAAAAGAATATATTATTACTAAGGTGACGTAAGGCTGCTAATACATTTCTTTTCTCTTTTCTTTTCTCTTTTCTTTTCTTTTTCTTTTTTTTTCGCAAACTTACTTTCTTTGGATATTTTTACTTTTAATAGTTTAAATTGAAATTGCCAAAATATTGTATCTTTTTTTTCATGGCCAACTAGTATTGATTTAAAGGTCAGAACAAGTGTGGAACTTAATGAAACTATAAAAAGAATAACTTAGTTTCAAAAAGAATATATATAAATCATATCTAATAGTACTCAAAGTAAATTCTGTTTTAGATTGAAAAGAAAAATTGAAAATATTCTGGTGGTAAAGTATCTCTTGAGATTACCAAAGTACAGAGCAGGGTCTTTACCATTTTTTTTATCAATTAATGTGAAAAAATTATACCATAAGAATACATTTATTTATTTATTTTTTTTCAAGGTATCAGTTGTTTGTGTTAAAATGTGAGGGAATAAATTAAATGATATATGATGTTGTCATTATTTCATAATTTGGGAACAGAATGTTAAAATGAATTGTATTACAGCTTATTGACATTAATGAAACAATATAAAGGCAGGATCACTAAAAAAAATATATATATATATATATTATGATTTTTTAATTTAAAATGTATCTATTAAACCATATATATATATATATATATATATATATATATATTCTTAATTTATTTTGTTTAAACATTATTTTTGATGGATACTCATATTCAAGTAGAAGATCTGTCTTTTAATTAAGCAGTATTTTTATCCAACTACATCTACAAGTCTGAATATTTGAGAAATCTTGTCAGAAAAAATATGCATCCTCTGGCAGGATTTGAACTTGCATCGCCTATGGGGAACTGTCATTCGATCTGACATGCCTAACTGCTCAGCCATGTAGGACTATCAGTCAAACAAATCCCAAATACTGCTTTGTGAACAGTTTCATATCCTAATGTAAACAAAGACAATTTATTTTAGGAAATGGATTAAATTCGGCATTTTTTTCATTTTTAATTTATTTTGTTTAAACATAATTTTTTATGGATACACATATTCAATTAGATGTTTTGAGAATTGGTCGAGTTCAAAAGTACTATTCAGACTTCGACCATAAGTCCTATGTGGCCATGTGGTTAGGCATGTCAGGTCTAATGATGGTTCCCCATAGGGGTGAAGGTTTGAATCCTGCCGGAGGACTCACATTTTTCTGCCAAGATTTCTCAAGTATTCAGGGCATAGATGTAGTTGGATAAAAAATACGGGTTAATTAAAAAACAGAGCTTCTACTCAAATATGAGTATCCATAAAAAATAACATTTAAACAAAATAAATTAAAAATAAAAATGTTGGATTTAATCCATTTCCTAATATATATATATATATATATATATATATATATATATATATATATATATAAGTAAATAATGAAGTATGACATTTGAATAATTTCTGTCATAAAATTAACAAGTGAATACTGACCTAAAGGTAAGCAAGCAAATGATATATCCACTCTGCTGCTTATACAGCATAGTAAAATTAACTTGAAAATATTAAGTTAGGTAGAATGCACAGATACTGCACTGATTCTCGGTAGTGGACCTGGGAGGAGTGACATCTTGAACTGAGGCAGAGTGCATAGGTGCTCTGATATGAGTCAGACATGCTCTGTTCCTTTAGTAAACTATTGCTTTATTTTGACAGGCACTATTTGTGTGTGTGTGTGTGTGTGGAAAATATATACACATAATAAATACACATTTTCCTCACTGATAGCACAACTCTGAGTTTTATGCTCGATGTAATTGTCAGATGCTGATTGAAAACTGAATGTGCAATACTTATATACATGTGTGTGTATATGTTCTTGTCAAGAAATCGCTGGTACTCATATGCTGTGATAGACGATAAAAAGAATAGAGAAATAAGCATTTAAGTAAACCACTCTCCCATGAATAACTTCCCTTCACAGGCATAGTGTCAGTGTACACACACACACACACACACACACACACACACACACACACACACACACACACGTGTTTGTGTGTGTTTTGGATAATATGATATGTATAAAGGTAAAAGACATTAAAACTATTATTAGCTGACGTGTTTCATCCAATGTGGACTTTTTCAAGGCAAAAACAAAATTTATTGAAATTTATTTTTTTATTATTTATTTTTACCTTGAAAAAGTCCACATTGGATGAAACATGTCGGCTAATAACACAGTTTTCTTATTGTCTTTTACCTGTATACATATTATCTTTTTCTACAGGTTAACTCTGATAAATTTTTCATATGTAAATTTCTATATATCAGGACCATGTTAGGCAATTGGATGACAAAGTGAGAATATTCTGTGTTCATGTATTTCATCCACGAGAAGGATGAAACATGTTACACAAAGTTTTTACACTTTTTCATCCAGTTGTTTAATATACATACATACATACATACATACATACATACATACATACATATATATATATATATATATATATATATATATATATATATATATATATATATATATAAATGTGTGTATCATATACACATTCTATATTTTGACATTTTGACACGGAGGAGAACCAGCATTTTACTGCTACTACCTGGACAGGTAAGGCAGTTATGGAACAGGCAGCTAATACAACCATGCTTTTCTTAGTCACCCAGTGTACCCTCTCAGTAATGTGACACTTTTCTCATGATATTTGAGGATGGGACAAAGTGCAAGGAGTTGGATTCTTGGCCTTTCCTAAAGGCATTTATCCAGATTCAATCTAAGCATATTCAGCCACAATTTGAACTCACTTTGTCACTTTTGATTGCCATGCCTTTTACACCAACCTGCACATCTGCATATACTCATGTCTACAGGCTTAGTGATATGTTAGTGTGTAGAGTGTATAGCAATTTTTACCTATTATAATACACAGGTATTAGCTAATGTTTATCAGGTTCACTTAGTCATAAAACACATACAGTAAAGATGATAAATAAGTAACTTTTGGAGTCTGTCTATAAGTAACTTTTCTTTTATATAAAACTACCAAATAAGTGATGAAGGAAAATATTTACTTTTAGTGAACTACATATATGGTATTTAACTTATAAAATATTTTATAATAATGCAATTTACTAGAATACTAATTAATAAGGTGGTTGAATACATTGTAAAACACCATTCAATTTCATATTGTATATATATTATATTAGTATATATATATATATATATATATATATATTTTTTAATTGGACATAGTCCGACAATTTATTTAAAGACATTTATAATGTTTAACATTTTTTTTTTTTTTTGCTTAAATACTTGTATCTATAAAAAGAACGTTAAACATATTATAAATGTCTTTAAATAAATATATATATATATATATATATATAAAATTTATTTTTTTAAATGTCATGTTTGATGGATATCCATTTTTATTTATTAATTAAATTAAACAGTATTTATTTATTTACATCTACCAGCCTGAATATTTGAGAATTCTTGTGTGTGTGTGTGTGTATATATATATATATATATATATATATATATATATATAAGATTTCTCAAATATTTATGCTGGTAGATGAAAATAAATAAATACTGTTTAATTTATTTAATGAATAAATAAAATTAGCTATCCATTAAAAATGACATTTCAACAAATAAATTATATATATATATATATATATATATATATAATGTGTGTGAGAGAGGAGTATTTCTGTTTTGCTTATAAAACAAAAATATCTTTCAGTGAATATATGTATTCTGTGGTGGCATGAGAGAAAAAAAAATCCCTTTTATTCTCCCCTCTCATTTCCCACTCTCTCTGTGAGTCAATCCCACCCCAACATTCTCTATCTCTCTGTATACATTCCTGTTTTCTTTCTTATCCTTTTCTTTCTGAGCCATGGACAGAATAATACATACATCAAGGAGACTTTATAAGAAAAAAAAATTATAATCATTTATTTGAAAACTAAAAATAATTCTAACTTCTTTAAGTTTTATTATAATTATAAACTGTATAATTGATAAATAAATGTAAAAAATTTTTATGCAGTGATATAATAAAAACTCTTTTTTTTTCTCAGATATCTGCTATGTATGCATGCAAAAAGCCCACTGCATAATAAGTATGCATCTTACTACTGAGGTGCATGCAACCATATATGGACATATATATGTATAAACTTATATTTTCTGTGATGCATTATTCTATTGATATGCACATAATTACAGCTGTAAATGTATCTACCTATAGGTAGACACACATACATGAATTTGTGATTAGCAAATTGAACATAAATTCCAATAGACTTAAACTAAGTTTATATCAGATTCTTGTACATATTCAAATATTATTTAGCATATTTATGCTGTAATATTTAGTTTTAATACAAGTTTTTATAATAATTGTGGAAGATTGTATATATTTTCTTTAAGTTTCATATAGATTTATTCTCATTGTAAATACTTTCACTTTCATGGTATATTATAATGTGTATGTAATATTTTCACACACACACACACACACACACACACACACATATATATAATATAATAATTAATGGATTTCTTTTTGATTCAACATTTTTATTTCTTCAAATAATATTTTAGCGGAGATCCATGTTTGGAAATATGTTGTTATTTTTTTAAATTTTAATTTTAAACAGTGTGTATTGCATCTATATGCCTACACATTTTCTGTATTTAAATTTCTGGAATGTTCAGGCAGGCCAAAAGACATAATACACACTGTTTAAAATAAAAAAGGGTGTCTATTTTGAACTAAAATAACAGTTGAAGTAATAAAAAATAACATACACCAGCATATAAAACCCACCTAGTTTGACAGTTATCATTAAAG
>OZ038506.1:55998439-56035939 GCA_964036315.1 Acanthosepion esculentum
TTAAGCAGTATAATTTGTGAGATTGCTGTATAAATGTTTAAGGAGACTATCTGAAACACAGCCGAAACTAGGTACTAGGGTAATTTTATTTATTTATTATTTTTAAGGTCAAATTCCCTAAACGTTTTTGGTAGCAGTTTATATAAATCTATAAACCTTGAAATACCCTATTTTTGCAGTATTATGATGCAGCACTTGATGTCATAAAATAATTATTATAGGGGTATGAAATAAAATAGATTGTAAGGGGTTGGGGGAGAGGAAAAAGATAAGACAATGATTGGGGAGAAGGAAAGTGATGTTAAAAAAAAAGAGAAAAGCAAGAAGAAAAAGAGGAGAAAGCATGAAATAGAACTAGAAAAATGAAAGAAAGGGAGAAAAAAGGTGAAATAGAAAGTAAAGGGGTGGGATGATAGAAAGAAAAGGAAACTGAAAATGAAAACAGAGAGAAACTTAAGAAGTACTTGTGGCTAGAGAGAGAGGGATAGAGAGTGGAAACTGGTAGAAACGAAAAGGGGTAGATTGATAGATAGTGATAAAGATGATATTTTTTAATACTTAATTGTTCTTTTATCCACAAGAGATCTCATATACTCATCATGCTGAAGCCATTTTCAAACATGCATTGTGATATCTGGTCTCTAAAAATAAAATTAAACTATATATTAAAAAATAACAAAACAACAAATAAAAAGCACAAATTTAGGAGGAAGCATAATGTGGGACCAGAAGGTGAAAAATTGAAAAAAATAAAAATAAAGTAATGAATTAAATAATTTCAAAGGAAAAATTAAAAAAACAAAAAAAAGTACAAAAAGAATTAAAGAATTCATTTTCTTTTTTTTTTTCTTTTTTATTTTGCAAAAATTTATTTGTTTCCTGTTCCAGTTGAGACTCCAAATATTTGCAGCGTGTCGTTCCGTTCCTGGCTTTGTCATCTTCTCCATCTTGTAAGGAGAAAAAAAAAAAGAAAATTTCAAAATAGATTTTGAAAAATAAATTTCAGAAAAATAAGAAAATGAAAAACAAACAAAAAGCAAATAAAATTTAAATTTGCAAATGTAAAATTTTAAAAAAATTGCTCATTAATTTCTTCTTTTTTAAAAACCCTTTAATTCTTGTATTTTAGTTTCTGACATTATAATTGGCAAATGTTTTTTATTGTTATTTTTTAATGAGCTTTAGGCTATCTTCAATGACCAACTAACCATTTTGGTTAGGTTGTTCATCATGAGGTATAGTTAAGACATTCTTTATCCAAAGCACCTTTTTCTTTATTTTTACATCAATATCTCTTTCTCAAATAACCACTGACATTCCTTACTGTAAAATAACTGTAAAATAAGAGGCCATGTTTCAAAAAATCTCATGGAATTAATAATTGGGTTATTAATTAATAAGCTATTAATTATGGGGAAGTTTGAGAGAATTTTATAACTTTACCTTTCATTGAAAAGTGTTACTAACATCAATCATCTTTGGGGATTGATGATTGTGGATTATAGTTCAAGAGACATGGACAGTATCATCTTTATATTGTTTTTTTTTTTTCTCTCTTATTTGGATATAACAAGACAAAGTCAAGCTGGCTGGCAATAGAACAGCACAAGAGATGGGCTAATTATAACCTGGCAGGGGCAATGATCTCTTGGTGACTCTTTGCCAATTTTGACTTGGACTTTTGTGTTGTTATATTTGTAAAGTAAAGAGTCATCAAGTTCATACCCTTTTTCAAGGTATTAATGTAAAATTGTTCTACTGATGAGTTAAGTTTGAAACCAAACTGCTGATTCCATTTTCTGATTTATTGATTTATTTTTTATGGCTTATCAACCTCTTGATGGTTATTTAAAGCCAGAAAATATTTTTAGATTCTTAGAATTTTTTTGGAGATAATGATTTACTGATAGAAATTTTACTAATTAACAGCTGGAGAGAGAAGTGGTGGGTTCATGCCTTTGCCAAAGATATTTATGCACAAGTGACCATAACCAACCTGACTGGAATTGGAACTTAGTCCCCAAATTTACAATTTGGAACCATTATCCAATATGCCACCTGCATATGCAAGCTTACAGCACATGTTTAGCTTGACGTTGCTTAACTTTGGTGATCATATGGGAACTGATGTTTCAATGTGATATGGCCATAAGCCCTTCCATTTTCTGATTAGAACATTTTATTAAAAATTTTTGGCCTACAAAAAAAATAGTGTCAAAAGGACAGTTTTTCCATTGAAATTGCTCTTATTTTAACTACCTTCGCTCCTTGCCAATGTTTATTGCTTTAAAAAGCAATGATTAGAATATTAATAAAACCTAAACATGTGATGAAAGTGAATTTAAACATTTCCTTTGTTCTTGAGAATTTACAACAAAAATTTTAAACACTATTATATTTTTTATCTACTAAAATAATTTCATAATTACAATAGTATAAAAACTAATACTAATTGTATTAAAACTAATGTAATGCCATATTATCATTTACCACTTTATAGAGAAATAAATATGAAAACAATTTCTTTATTCATAAATTTATAAACATTTACTAAATAATTAAAATATGTGAACCAACTATAAGGAAATCATTATTTACCATTTTATATTATTTGAATCAATTGTCAATAAGCCAGTGTTTTGCCAACCATTCCAATAAACAATCTAATAAATAGTGTTTATTATTTTTGTGGTCAATTCTCAAGAACAAAGAAAATGTATAAATTCACTTTCATATGTTTAGGTTTTATTAAAATTCTAATCATTGCTTTTTAAAGCAATAAACAAGGAGTGAAGGTAGTTAAAATTGATTATTACTGAGATTTATTATGGGTAACAGAAAATTTCAACTAAGAGGTAATCACTGTATCATGTAATTAAAAGTCCAAAAGGCCTTTTGGTTACAGAATAACAGACAACAAACTGCATTTATTTCTATCTGAATTCCTGAAATGTGTTAATTTATTTGAACTGTGATCCTTATCTTAGTTGTTGCAATCAACCATAAATCAATTATTTGTTTAACCATAAATATTGCTGAGGAGTGAAGGTAGTTAAAACAATAGCGGTGACAAGGGAAAAACTATCCTTTTTAACTTTTTTTTTTTTTTGCCAGCATGATGTTTGCCTAACTTTGATTAGAGTATATTGTTATAATTATGCTTTTGCTATTTTATTATTAGTTATTGATGTTAATCTCTTATTGTGCATAATTTTATAAATTAAACTTTAACATTGGGAAAGTAATATAGTACCAAGTCCTATATGTACTGTCTGGGCATATGCTGGGGGTGTATTTACAGTATATTCTCTTTTATCTATAGGAGATATATTCCATCTACTGTAGATAAGGGAAAATATACTGTAAATTTATTCTAGCTTTGATGTTTGAAATTTGAATCTCTGGTTCCTCATCCTGTATTCTTTACCACCTTTGTGTATTTTTCTAGAATTTTTATGGAAAAAAAAATCATTTTTCTTTTAATAATTTTTTTTATTGTTACTGTGGAATTTTAATGATTGCTTTTGTGGTAATGAAAAAAAGAAGAAAAAAGAAAAGTCTTCAGATTTTTCTACCTGGTTTTTGAATTCTCTGAAGACTGATTTCTTGTTGGCATGTTCATATTATAATATTGTTGAATCTTGCATCTTTGAATCTATCTTTTGAGTGGCTGTGTCTAATGCTAAACATATTTTCAATAGTCAGACAGTAAAATGTAGAAAAGAAGACCTATAATGACAGAACTCTGTTTAGAATATGCTTCATGTTTGCTGCAGGAAGCCAGACACTGGAATTTTACAAGCATCAAAAGATTTCACCTATTCCCACTGGGGAAGAGGCTTCTTTGAATTCTCCAGTTTTATTTCTTTCCCAGTTTTTTTTTTTTTACTTTCATTTTATCTTTTTAAACATTTTTATTTTATCTTTGAATTTTTTCTCTTCTGATTTTTTTGTTTTACTTTTCAATTTAAAAAAAAAAACAACTTTTTATTTGCTTTTTTGTTTTCAAATTATATAACATATTTTGTTGAATTGTTTTATATTCTATAAAAGCTTTAATTTTTTTATGACCTTATTTTACTTGAATTTTGTTTCTTATTGAAAATATTTTCTATTTTTTTTTATTTTACCATTTGTATTCTTTTAATTTCCTTTCTTTTGAATTCTTTATTTTTACAAATTACCTTTTGTTTTATATCAATTTTTAGAGTCCTATGATAAAGGAAAAAATGTTTTTTTTCCCCTTTTTTTTACCCTCAATATGCTTCATTTTCCAAGCCCTCCTTCCTCATTATGTGCCCAAGGAATTTCAGCTCTCTCTTCTTGAGTATAAGTGTTCTTTCTGTTACTATTTCCTTTAAGATTTCCTTCTTGTTTACTCACTCCATCCAGTTTAGCTTAATTTGGTACAAGGTTGCATAGGCAGGACACCTAGTGAGGATTGAATTCACTGCTTGACTACACTTGGTTAGTAGCCTTTATTCCATTGTGAGATATGCTAAATATTATTTTATATTCACTTTTATTCAAAAGTGCTGTTTGGGTGTATCAAGAGAATTTTTCTTTTTATAATTTCTCAATTGCGCCTGCATAGTTTTTTGACCTTTTTTTTTTTTTTAATTTTTTGTTTTGATTTTCAGTGTTCAGAAAGTGTTTGGACACTTATGGTTGGGTTCTCTTCTGGTTAATGTTTTAAAACATCATAATTAACAACAGATGATCATCCACTTCTGGATTTTATTTCAAGAGTTTTTATTAATCCGAATTTAACTAAATATAATGAACAAGAATACATCTTCATGTTGTATTCTCTTGTTTGTAAACTAAATTAAATTTATGTAAACAAAAGAAAATACTAAAAAAAAGTTTTACATTTAATATATATATATATATATATATTATGTATGTATGTATGTAATTGACAAGTCCTTTCTATCAAATTTACAAATTAGTTGTTTTATATTTATTGGTAAATTAACCAAAGTTCATATTTTTATTTATTATTTTATAAAAAGTACTTATAAAAAATAAATGAATATAAACTTTGGCAAATTTATCAATAACATAAAACAACTAATTCAAAAACTGGAAAAATTTAATAAAATTTTGATAGACAGAACTAGAGTGATATTATTTAATCAAACATGTTTGAAAGAATTATTGCTGCTGAAATACACATTAATATATATATATATATATATATATATATATATATATATATATATATAATATATGTGTGTGTGTGTGTGTGGCATTCAAGAAATTGAACAATTTATTTTCATTTGTTGCCACAAAATTGATAAAATAAAAATATCATATTTTCAACAAAAGTCAACAAAAGCATACCAATGTATTGGAAACATGAAAGCGTTTTAATGGTTCTTTTCTTTGTTGAATCATAAAAAATAAGCTTGCTGATGAAATTGATTGAAATCTTTGATAGGGTGTGAGATTGTACCAACTCACTTGGGTGAGGATCCAATGTAACTTAGACTTAAACATTAAATTTCAACTGAATAGCCCTTTCATTGAAAAAAATATAGCTGTAAATAATGAGGTAAGCTTCTTTTCTTTCTTTTTTTTTTCCATTTTGAAGAAAATGCAATAGAAAGTATAGGGGCTTTCAGCCAAAACTGTTCAACATTGAATTATCTTTCTGTTAGTACAAAAATAGAAAATATTGAGAAGGGACACAGTAGTATTAAGAAATTCTATTAACAGTCAAATTGATCTTTGATCTCCACTCTATCTGTTGGCCCCATTAGAACTATTTTAGGTATTTCTGCATTAATATTGCATAGTTTTACTTGCCACTATCATCTATATTATTGAACCCAGTAATTTATACATGTGTATTCCAATATTCATTTCATGTGTATGGATGTATATATTTATTACTGAGCACACACACACACACACACACACAAAAAAAAAATTCTCAACCTGACCAAGAATTTGTTCCAAAATAAATTTCTAATGTTTGGCCATTTGATGTTCATTTGTGTGAAGTAATAGATATTGCCTTGGGAAGAGAAATCTAAGAGCTGAGTTTGAATTCAAGTCTGGCTTGTTACATTCACTTACACGCAAATACGCTTGGGCAAGGTATGAATCCATCTCTTATACCCCCAGCTATGGGTTAAATAGCAGGACAGATTGGGACCTATTGCCTTGGTTGGTAACCAGTCTACTGCATAAAGAAATGGCAACCTATTGTGAGAAAATCTTCTGCCTAGTCAGTCGTAAATTGAATGAGACGTGATCGCCCAAGTGTGTATCATGAATGGCACTTAACTGACTAAGTGGTCATTTGATTGGATTTGGGATAGTGGATCAGACCAAAACTTTCATTTCATATTTATATGCATATATCTCGATATGAGTGTATGTTTGTATGCATATATGTATTTAAGTTTTGTTAAATTCAATCAATAAGGTGTGTCTGTTTAGTTTTGTATTGTATTTTTCCAATTTTCAAATAAGATGCTGCACATCAGAACCAAAAATTATGGATAAATTATCCAAAGTTCATTCTTTGTTGTGATTTTCTTCAAGTATTTTCAACTTTCTCTGTCATTTTCAAGAGATGCCTGTTAACATGGTAGACACAATTTTGTTGGTTATATCCTAGCATTTTTCTTTTCTTTTCATTGAACGCAAGAATTCAAGTGTACAAATATCATAAGTGACATACAGGGTAAAACAATTACACAGTGCTAAACTGCACTGGAAAAGAATGTATCAAATGTTTATACATATCATTTTATATGCCTATCAAATATCATATTAAATAATCATATTGAAAAAAATGCCGAAGACACGATTTGAAAACATTTGAAAATTTTTTCTCAAGCTATCATAAAAGGATTAAAATTTTCTCAGGCTATGATAGAAGAGTCCAATTTTTATCGGGCCTTGATAGAAGAGTCCAATTTTTATCGGGCCTTGATAGAAGAGTCCAATTTTTATCGGGCCTTGATAGAAGAGTCCAATTTTTATCGGGCCTTGATAGAAGAGTCCAATTTTTATCGGGCCTTGATAGAAGAGTCCAATTTTTATCGGGCCTTGATAGAAGAGTCCAATTTTTATCGGGCCTTGATAGAAGAGTCCAATTTTTCTCAAGTTATGATAAAAGAATCAAAATATCCCTCAGGCTATGATAGAAGAATTTTCTCGACCTATGATATAAATATATCAATGTAAAACATACAGAATGAGAGCTGATATTTGTTTTTTTTTTTTTCATTTACATAAAATATTTCTTGGTAAAATTGGTTGTTAAATCAAGCAAATTTATGTTATAATTATGCAACTTTTGTTTATGGAGGTGCTTGTTACAGCAAAAATGATACATAATGAGATCTTTGATAGGATAATACTATTGAAATGCTTGAAAAATGAAGTGACTTCCACTTTAATTTATAATTTAATAATAATAATGTTGTGTTAGGGTTCAAATTCACCCCAAAATAATAATAATTCAATTTTTGTTTGTAAGTTTGTTACAAAAGCTGAAAAAAATCATATCATCGAAAGAGACCAAAAAATGGGAAGTTTTCTGTGAAATAACATTTTTATTCTCTTAAAAATAATATATTTTATGTGGAAATAAGTTTCTTTTCTTTTTGTTTTTTTTTGTTTTTTAAATAAATCTATCCTAATTTTATGGAGAAAATTATTCATTTAGACATTTCTTTCATTTTTCTTTGACATCCTCCATCATGAACATTTCCAATATGATTACAAAAAATGTTTTATAAATTCTAAACATGTTATGGTCAAGAATCATTTATCACTAGACTCTTAACTGATTAGAGATTTGTAGAAGTACAAGTAAAGCTAACTTTAAATTTTTAATATAGTTAGGTTTTGGTTAATTACAGAATAGTTCCCCTTATTTATTTGCAAGTAATTATTACAGAAATTCTATAAGTAGGAAGGGACTTGAAATTGAGTTTACTGAGAAACTTTTAATCTAATAACTCTGTAAATGGCCTTCATCTTGCATCAAGGTCAAAACTTATCAAAAGTTGGTTATTAAAATTCTTTTGTGAGAGGAACTGAACTATACCTTAGAAACCTCTTGGCATATCTCTGAACTTAATATTTTTCTAACAAAACAGAAATTATCATTTGCATTTTAAGCATTCCTATATCTCTATAAATATTAAAATGTTACTATTATGCATAAATTATGAGGTCATTAACATAAAATGAAGCTTTGAAAAATGACAATGAAATTAAAACTAACTTTATTATTCAGAACAAAAGTTGCTTTGTTTTGTGGCTTTGGTTGACTAGGTTAACAAATTATAATGATAATTAAAGAAATTTCTTTCAACTCTGCCATATGTTATGAAGCATTGGAATTCTAACAGCCAGAGTTCAATCTCTGGTTCAGAGAGTTTGTGTTCACTTCCCACTAATGTCCTTGCATGAAACCTTTTCATTTCAACCAACTATGGGTAAAATATCAAGGTAAACTGAGCTTTCTAGCCTTGGTTGTCAACCAGTCTAAGAGAAAGATAATTTTCAATTTGAAATGAGATGGTTGGGTATGGGGCTGACAACTCCATCCCATAAAATCCTATTTGCTACTGAAACCACAGTATCACTAGAAGTGGTAATTTCCTAAGCCAAAAGAATGGAGTATACAGTGAGGATTGAACTCGCTATTCAGTCATAATTGATCTAGTGAGACAAGTTTGCTAACCATTACACAATGTCAAAGTGTGCCATAGTATCACCTGCAGTTGTTGTAGCTCTATGCTTCAGAAGGAGTTTGCAGGAATAAACAAACAAGTCTTTTGATATGTTTTGGCCTTGATGCAAGATGAAAGCCATTCATAGAGATGCCATTAAGTTTCTCAGCAAACTCAATTTCAAGTCCATTCCTATTTATAGAATTTCTATAATAATTACTTGAAAATGTTGAGAA
Source organism: Acanthosepion esculentum (assembly GCA_964036315.1). Lineage (NCBI taxonomy): Eukaryota > Metazoa > Mollusca > Cephalopoda > Sepiida > Sepiidae > Acanthosepion > Acanthosepion esculentum. The sequence continues at coordinate 56,007,378 of OZ038506.1, forward strand.
AATTCATTTGGAAAAAGGTTCATTATTACTACTACTACTACTACTACTGATTATAATCATACTGATAATGACTTGACATTGACAAGCCTCCCCACAACCCTGCTGTCAAGTTTTGACACTGTGTGTAATAAACTTTTATAGTAATTTCCTGGATAATAATCATAGGGGAGTGGTTGGGCTTAGAACTTGCTTCTAAATCAACTATTGTGGCATACCAGAGACAAGGACTGAGTATAAGCAGCCTTAGCTAGAATTTGAACCCAGTTTGTCTATTATGTTTTCTATGTCAGTAACTGTTATATCAACTCATGGCTTTATTATTATTACTACTACTACTACTACTACTATTATTAACAACAACAACATCACCATCATCATCACCATCATCATCGTCTGTTTTCATACAGGACACATTTGGCATTCATTGACCAAACAGTTACTGTTGATTGACATGTATAAAATCTTTCTTTTAAAACAGTTTTTTAAAAAAATAGACTCCTGAAACTCAGTTATTGTATTGATGGGAGTTTCCTTCCAAACCTTTTGTCTAAGTTAGTGTGGAAAGTTAACATCTTGATTGTTATTATTTCCCCTCCTATATAAAGGTGTTATCACTTATTGCTCAGGATTGATTGAGTGATTAATTTATTTTTTATAGTTAGTAAAGAATATCATGTTTTTATGGCTTATCAACCCTTTGTGAATTATTTAAAGCCAAAACATTTTTGATGGTAAGAATAATTCTTTTTCTTTACTTTTTTTGTGAGTGAATATTGTACTAACAATTTTTTTGAGATAACAATGATTTTTTTCCCCAGATACCAAGGCTTACTATTTAACCTAATAGCTAGTGGGAGATGGGTCCATAGCTTTTCCAAGGGCATTTGTATATATGTGAATGTAATGAACCTAACTGGAATTCAAACTCTGCATTCCAATTTCTTATTCCAAGTTAGTATCCGTTGCACCCCCCCCCCCCCCCACATGTCCATGTTGCCCAGGAACAAAGAGAAGAAAGTGTCGGTTGTCTACTCTCTCTCATCAGACAATAGATTCAAATTGAAAGGGACTAAAAAAGTTGGATAAGTATCTGGACTTTTCCAGAAGACTGAAGCAATCATGGAACATTAAATTGATTTGAAAAGCTTAGCAAAAATGTTGAAAGAACTGAAACAATGGCATTATTGAAAACAGCTAGAATACTGAGGAGTGCTGAAGACTTAAGGAGACTTGCTGTCACTTAATCTCCAGAGTAAAGCAACAGTTGCTACTAGTTTGTAAAGCTCAGTCACTGCCACAATTATACATTTATTACTATAGTTGTTTTATGTCTGTTTCTTTGTGTTACTACTGTTCTTATTATTATTACTACAATTGTTAAAGCTGTGAATAGGTTTCTTTTAAGCTGTTGATGGCGCTATAATTACTTCAGTGTAGTTTTGAATAAAATTATTCAATTCATCTGATGACTGCCCATTTGTTTTTATGGTCGGTCCATGATAATGCAATCATATTATAAAAGACACATGATTATGAGTTAATTATGCAATAATCAACCAAAATCTGTTCTAGTTGAGCTAAAAGTTAACATTTTTTGAATGCTGATTTTCAAAGTAGGCAATTCACACTTTGAAGACTACACTCATTTAGAATCGTATATATTCTGCGATGAAACTTTTATACATCAAGAACAATTTTAGGGAAAACTGACAATGTTAGAAGTTTTTTGTGCGACGTGTTTTGTACTTTAAGCCATCATCAAACTAAAGTTATGTTTACATTGATGCAACTGCACATGAAGGAGCGGTGTCACTGAAAATTTTATTTTTTTATATATATGTTTTAGGTATATTGGCTTCTTTTTGTTTGTTTTTATCACTTTTGTTATTAAATATCCAACATTGTGAGAACAGAATATCTGCCAAGAAAGATGAAATCTTATAAGAACTATATAGGCAAAACATATAATTCTAATATTGTCAGCATTTGTGCATTTTCACAAGATTTCATAATGCATGTTATTCTCAGATTTTGCAGCATACATGTATAGAGTACTTTGTATATAATGTAAACAAAGTTAACGGTTAACTATATATATATATATATATATATATATGAATATAATGTATATATAACACAGTCACAAGTCATCATGACCGAGGGTTTGAGCATGCTAGCGTTGTTCAAAAATTGATCATGCCAGATTATGCACTCTCTCCTATAAACTTTAACTAAGTTATGCTCAGCATAGTTGCATTATAAACCATAGGTGGTCTCTGTGGTTTGAGTGGGTGTCTGAAATAGGAAATTGCTAGCCACCCTGGCAGAGGGCTATGATTGAGAACAAGTAGCAAGCCATCATATATATATATAAGATTAGGAAAAATCCACGTGTAATGCACTGCCTGGATTTCGATCATACAATCTTGTCAGGGCAGTTACGCGTGGATTTTTCTTAATCTCATATTTTATTACCAGCTCTACAAATTCCAAGCATTGGCCTGACTTTAATCTTGCCTACTATTTTTCTTTTTAGTAATATATATATATATATAATGGTTGGCTACTCTTGTTTTCTGAGCACACCATCTGGTAGGAGAACTAACCAATTCCTCTTATTCAACTCAAGCACAACACCCACAGAGCCCACCCAAGGTTTATACTGCAACTATGCTGATCGGACAGTTACTGGGAGAGAGCACATAATCTGGCATGATCAGCAGTTTGAACAATACCCTCAGTCACAATGACTTGTGACTTTGTGCTAGCACAACCATCAACAGCATCCAAATAGTTCCATTTAACCCAATCATTGTGAGTGAAACTAGGTAATGTGCATGTGTTATGGTTTCCATGCACTTTCTGAAGGTGCTGGATCACCTCCCTTGTCCGATAACATCAAGAAATCACCTTGACAAATCTACCCTGACAAGATTTGAACCCAAGTGTTATAGTTGGGAAGTGATTGCTCTAAACACACACACACACACACACACACACACACACACACACACACACACACACACTTGTTTGTTTGTTTGCATCATTTTGTGCAATAATAATTCTCATTTTGCTAGAATTCTCAACAACTCAAGAAAACACTTAGTGAACAACACCCTTCTCTTTGTGTTGCTTTTTTTTTCTTTTCTAAAATTAAATGCAGCAAAGAACAACAAATGCCAACTAAGACAAAACAAAAATAACACATTGCAGTATACACATATACATAGAAGCACACTTAAACAAAAAAAAAACAAAATACACAAGTAAACAAAAAAAAAATAACAGCAACAAATATTTGTTTTCTTCCGGGCTTTTCATCTCTTGATCTTCTTCTGATTCAATTCTTGATTTAATTTTTTCTCATTTTGATTTTAGTTTCAAAGACAACAACGGCAATACAGTTTACAAATTTTCTTTTTCTTTTTATAAAAAAAAAAAAAAAAATTAAAAAGAGAAATGACAATAAAAAAATTAAATTAAATTAAATAAAAAAAAAAAGAAGATATCTCGGTAAACTGAGGAAATCAAATGAAATCAAATGAAAATGACAGTCTGAGCTGAAAACAAAATTGTTGATTTCAGCCTGAGTATTTTCACCCTGGAGGCTCTTTCAACAAAAATAAAATAAAGATCTAAATCATGCCACACAGAAATTTGGGAAAGGTTAAGTTGATGGTAATAATAGTAATAGCAATGATTATATTTCATGTACTAATGATAATACTAATACTGCTCAAAAGTCATGAGAATGTTTTGTTTTTTTTTCCTTCAAAATTTAACAATATTAGTATTACTAATTGACTATAGAATTTTCTTAACCTGCCCATCTATATGTCCTTGGGCAAAAGCATCATCAAAAGAAAATTCCTCAAATCAATATTTGAAAAGTCCTTAGCTGATAGTCAACTGGATTAAAATGTTTGTTCATGAATTTAGTGGCATAGTAATTGTGAGTTCAATCCCTGGACTGAGTAACACAGACTTAGACTCATTAGAAACAAATTGAGCAATAATTGAGCAGTAATAAATAAGAACAAGACAAGACATTCTTAGACAGGTTCAGCAGAATAAGAATAATCTACTTTCATAGATTAAATAAAGGGATCAGTTTAAAAATACTCAGGTTACCCAGATCGACAAGGAGGCTTGAGGGTTCAATGGCTGAAATGTTGTGATAGCTACAACAAAGATGGGGACAACGGTTTGAGTGTAAATAATGATAACTCCTCACCCCAGAAATTCAGACAGAAACAAATAAAAAATGTAAATTTATTAAACTGAAGAACAACAAATACTTCAGCTGGTCGTAGCTACAGGAGTTGAGTTGGGGAGAACAAAGTAATTTTAATGGCATAAATTTTAATGGCATAAATTTTAATGGCATAATTGAATCATTTCTAATGGGTTGTTTTTCGACTTTCTTTTATTTGGATAGCTGAAGATGTTTCATTAGAATAATACAGCACATTTTGTAAATTAGCTGCAAAATTATAAGACGTAAAACTGAAATGACATTTTCTATTTATCTATCCATTATGACTAGTAACAACTATTTTTTTAAATTTATTTTTTTGATAAATTTGATTGGAATTTTTAAAAATCATTACTGTTGTTGTTATTATTATATTTCATATTCATACCAGATCAAAAGTGGTCATTGGTGAAGACTTGAGTTACAGTAAATCTTGTCAAATATCCAGCACCCTTCTCAGTATCCACACAGACCCCAACGATGATATGTTCTGTACATATAGTTTCAATCCTTTCTCAGGTTTCCAATTCATCAAATTATTCACTTACATACAAATACTCTTGGGAATGGTATGAATCCATCTCTTCCCCCCAACTGTGGGTTAAATAGTAGAACATATACCTGGAAAAATCATTGTTATTCTCAAAGGAAAAATTTGAAAAAATATTCATTCACAATAAAAGAATCATTCTTTATAATATAAAATGTTTTGACTTTAAATAATCCAAAATTGGTTTGTAATCTGTAAAAAAAGAAATCTATCATCAAATCTCTATTCCAGTGCTTTTTGGCATGGTTTCAAGTGTGTCCATTATCAGCATGACTGTTTTATATTCCATATCTTTCTCAGTTCTTGCTATTTTTCTGTTTTCTTACTTTCCTTTATGTTCACATGATGGTCTATTGTTGCTGCCATGCTTATAATCTAGCTGTTTTGTTTTTTTTATATCTTTTTTATATATGGATTATTATATATGGTATTCTTGCTTAGATATATTGGTTGGTCTGGACATCGAAATCCCAGAATATTTTGCGATTACATTACTTTTTTTTTTTTTTTCCAGGAGAAATACAGGTTTGTTCTGGACTTATTGATCATTTGTCAACATGGTCAATCCCATGTTGTTTGCATACTTCCTACTATATACCATGTCTTCTGTTGTATTTTTTTATGGCCAGTTTGCTACATTCACTGATTATGCAATTTATCTTTTCATCTCTATCTCTGCAAAGGTAGCATCTACCATTTTCCTATGATTTGCATTGATATAGTTTGTCATAAGTTTTTCTTGGCTGCAATGATATGATTGTTTCTCTCTTCAGCTGTCCTCTGCAAAGTCATGCCTATGATTTTTCATCTGCAGTACTTTCTTGGCTCTTAAATCTTCTACACAGTGTTTTCTTTTCCCAATTTTCTTTCCTTTATTATTGTCAATTATTTCACTATGTAATGATGTGACTAACCACAAAGCTGCTTTTTTTTCTAATGATTGCAGTGTTAATAATATATTTTGCTATAAGAAATTTGAAAATAATTGGTAAAACTACCTGTTTTGTGAAAAATATGATGGAAAAATCATTGGTTATATTTTCTGCAGTTTCTAACTAGATAATTAACTCTGTTGTATGGCAGAAAGAAAAGAAATAAAAAGCAATGTATTAGCCAGCTGTTCTCACTATTATTAACAAGATATTCCATTGTTATGGATTTTGCAGCTGGTATGATGGTTAGCAGCACTGCAAAAAGAAATCGGTGAATTGAGTTCAAATTCCGGTTGAGTTCATTACATTCACTTTTGCACAAATACATTTCCCTTGGGAAACGTACGAATCCTTCACTTCTCCCTCTAGCTATGAATTAAATAATAAGGCAGACTTGGTTCTATAGCTGTGGTTGGCAGCCAGTCTAAGAAAAGGAAAAACTCTGAATTCAAAACTATATATAACCCTGGCAAAGCACTTACTATATACTCAATAAAAGGATTCTGGAATTTTTTTAATCATTTCACCCCAGTCAAGGCATTAAAGCTATTAAGATGCAAGGGGTTACTGAGTGTGAGAGAATATGAGAAAATGAAAACATTAAAGAGAGAGAACAATAAAAGAACATGAAAATAAGAAGATAACAAATGATATTGCATTTAAATTTTTAAAGATCAAAGTTTATTGCAAAGCAAGAAGCCAGAAGAGAGTTCCACAAGCAAGAAGTGCAAGAGAAGAAACTGTTTGCATACAACTTACGGTTATTTCTAGCCGTTTCAATTGTCAGATGATGAGACCTTGCCACCAATCTAGTAGTACACTTAAATCCATAAAGTCTAGGTTCCAAAGAGGAAAGCACATTGGAACAATTACCATGAAAATATTTATAGAAAAGACACAGGGAAGCTATGTTATAGGGATGGGAAAGCGATTGAAGTTGAGATGCCAGGTCAGCACCAATAATATTGCAGATTCTTCTTTGTATTTTATCAAGAAATTCTAAATGTATAGCAGTCATATGTCACTGATCAGGACTGTGGTCGATGTGATAGAAAAAAAATTCTATTGTTATGGTAACTGAAGGCCTGTTTACTTACTGGCAGTGAGTAATACATTTTTTTATCATAACAATAAAATATCTCATTACTAATCAGGAAAGATCAGACTGCATAATGTTTTATATTATAGACTAGATTTAATACAAATAGAAGGTGCATGTGTGACTCAATGGTTGATGGTGTGGAGTATGGAATTGGCTAAGCAAGTCCATGCTCTAGCTGGGACAGTTTACATTCTCTTCATACTAATGCCTTGGGAAAGGTATAAACCTGCTTCTCCTTCATAACTGGATAAGTAGCAGGGTATTTGAAACTTTTTATCCTTCTAAAAGGCAATTGATCTTGGGCTTTTGATAATAGGCCATGGTTATTATTATTATTATTATTATTATTATTATTATTACATCAACCACCACCTGTCATATGTGGCTTGTTGAGGAGATGCATACAACCAAGCAGCCTTTATTACCCTGGGAAATGACATTAGATGGAATTATTTGGCATGGTACCTCAATGATCTAATAGATTATAGTGAATGTCAGTGTGTTATGCCTCACCATAAGAACCAAAATCATAGTCTTCTCAGCCATGGTCCTCTAACAGCCTTCCATACACTTGTGACATATGGAAGTTGGGAGGACCATATCAACATATGGATGACTCTCCCCATCGAGACTAAAATCCTTCAACATCATTTTCACTGGGTGGCTCACATATCCAGAATGTGTCACACTCGACTACGACGTATCATCCTGCATGGAAAGCTGGTCAGCGTAAAAAGGCTACACGGAAAGCCCAAAATAACGCTTCTAGGATCAATTGAAGACATCCCTGACACAAGCCAACATTGACCCTGAGACCTGTGAAACCGTTGCTGCAAATCAGTCTTCCAGTCTTCATAGGACCATCCGAGGTGGTAGGGACTGAGACTTTCAAGCTCAACCATCAACATGAAGAGGATTTGTGACATTCTGTCAGGAGGGCTCGATTTGCCCAGCCATATCCACCAACCACACTCCTCTGTGACTCTTGCTCATGACTCTTCAAGAGTAGGCTGAGCCATCACAGCCATCACTGCCACCAGTGGGGTAAGGGAATAGGGAGAGAGGATACTGATGACATTATGCTGTATAATAGAAGGTATTGATAATTTTTTATAAAATGAACAGTAATGATATGAGATGATTTAAAAGAAATGATAGTTGTTACTATAACTCTTAATAAGGATAGAGAAAGAAAACAAAGGGGATATTGATGAGGTAGTATATCTCCTAACAAAGACTTGAAAGAAAAATAGCATATATAAAACACGGTGTGTATTCATATATATCTGGATTTAATAATTAACTTTGGCTTAGTTAACACCTACAAAGCTTGAACGCTGAAACTATTTAAGTCATTAGCATATGGCATCTCATTTGTTAGAGGTGGGGTACCTAAAATTTAAAATCAGCCAGTCCTAAGATTACTATTAGCCAGCAAGGTAGATTAGGCAAAAGGAGCTATGATTTTAAGGAAACTTTATGCAGTAATGAATTAAATTCATTATTATTATTCTTTTTTTTTCATTATTTCTTTGGATTTCTGTTGTATGCACATTTCCTTCTGGGTCCCAACCAGAGATCTAAGGTCAGAAACGGCTTCATGACATTTTCCACTGATTATTTTTGTTAAAAAAAATAAACCGAAAAACCACATAAGATCACACATTTTACATAGTTAAAGCTCTTCATAATGTATAAGCTGTACTTGTGAGAACAATTTGTTTATATTAATGAATATGATAAAACCATTCAGGAAGAGAAAGTCCCTGTCAACCTAAATTAGCTCATTAATTAATTTTGACAAAGCCATGCAACCTTCAATTTATAGTGGATTCTTCAAAATCCAGAGGGTGATCTCAAAATTTTGGCCTATAATGTGTTATATATATAACTTGAAACCTGTATCTATGCCATGTCTTGGGGGAAATCATTCTGTGAAATTGCTTTAAAAAAAAAGAAGACAATTTGGATATCAATAATAAGAGAAATGATACTCTTACACGTAGTGGTTACAAAAGGTAATTATTATCACAAAAGACAGTCAACCTTTTCTGCGTGATGATTTTTTTTTTTAATGTTGAAAATAAATATGATGGCTGTACATGAAACAGGCAAACTCTTTCGAATTATGCATATAGATTTGTGTGTACCACATTTTATGGCATGCACAAAGATTAAACTTTGATCCGATACTTACCTACCTCCTTACAAGAGTAGGATATGACCACAAGATTAGTTTAATGTGGGATGCCTATCCATACATGCGTGGGCAAGGACAAAAATTTCCCAGGCCTTGCAATCAGTGTCACATTGGCATCAGAATATTCTGACCCTTACTCTTTATTTTATTTTTTTCTTTATGCCATAAGGAGTTACTGCTGTAGGTTTGCAGTCCTTGGGATCAGGCTCACATTGTGTTTTATTGTGTCCAACCTAAAGATAATAATGCCATGTCTCATCTGAAACGGAGAATATAGTTGAGGAGAGAAATTGAAAAAGTGTAATCCTGTCATATTTTTTATGGGTACTATACTAGTTGGTGATAATTTCTGGTGCCTCTTAGGTAGATTAGAGGCATATTTGCCATTTATACTAGTCATTAGTGTTTGAGTCCATAGAATAGTCATGTAAATATCAATAATAATGTTTTTGTTATAGTCATAATTAAAATCATCATAACAAAGCGGTATCACAATGAAACAATGTCTGGTCACTTGTATCTGCATATGCTTGTATACTAGGGTGACTAGCTAATCCCTGCTGCAGATGCCTGCTCAGGCACACTTATGTTTATTCAACACCCACAGAGCCCACCCATGAATTATACTGCAACTATGCAGACCCTATTTACAGTTTCTGAAAGAGGACACATTATCTGGTGTGACCAACAGTCAGAACAAGGCCAGAATGCTCAAACACTCAGTCACAATAACTTGTGCTATCACAACCATTGATTGGCTCTCAAATAGTTCTGGCTACCCAATTTCACTCACAAGGCTTGGGTCAACTAGTGGTATGGTTTTTAGGCATTTTCCAAATGTGCTGCATGCTGGGTTTGCCCTCCCAGGTCAATATCATCAAAAAAGTCACCTTCCTGATAAATTGACTATTGTCAGATTTGAACCAGAATCTCATGATTGGAAATCGAACATTCTAACCATTTGGCAACATGTCCATGATCTGTGTATAATAAGATAATATTTATACAATGATGCATCGGTAAGTTTTGAGCTTGATATAGTTATCTTAATTTTGATCTGAATTGTCCAGTGTATAACCTTTAATTTATGTGATTAATATTCACCATTGAATTAAATGCAATAACAAGGATGGAGATTATGTTGAAAAATAATTTATGGATAAAAGCATTAGTTCTAGCAGGCATTCACGAGATCAATCCCTTGGTCAAGTAGTGTAAAATGTCAATTATATTCTGGTTCAGTGGAAGAGCCAAACAACATCACAACAAATTAAATGACCTGAGATTCCTTCTGGCTTGAACAGTGGGCTGAGAATGTTCTGTTCTAATAGATTGAATAAAGAGTTTCATTTGAAATTCCCAGAAGATTATTACGATACACCTAAAGATCAAAGAATACAATGGCAAAAATGTTGCATCTATAACAACAATGATGATGACTCCAGTTCAAATATATCATTATATAATAAATAAATGTTGATCGCATGAAATAAATGCTTTTTAATCTAGGTTTAGTAATGTGTCCATGTTTAGATTTTTTAAATTTACCAGTTTAGAAATAATGGTCTTTTTTCTTTCTTTTTTTTAAATTTGTAAGATTTTGTTGATGCTGCTGTTAAATTAGCAAATCTTAATACAAATTTCGCATGTTAGAAGAAAAAAGAATAATATAAAAATTTTTTTTTTCCATATGTGGTGTGTCCCTTTAGGATATGAGTGATCATGACTCTCCACAATTTCTTGTCCTTTGCATCTCTTAGTAAAGTTTGTCTTTTTGCTATCTCTCTTAATCTCTGTTCTGCCAGCCATTTACACCAGCTTGTTAGCTAGGTTATGCTCTGTTTTCCTCTGTCCATCTTCCCTCTTGTGAGTGTCAAATTTTCTAAACCCTTTTTCCTCATTGTGTGCCCTTGAAATTTTCAACTCTCAAAGTATAAGTGTCTTTTTTTGTTTCCACTTTCACTAAAACTTTGTTGTTGCTCATATGTTCAGTCCATCGTATTCTCAGCATAACTTTTTTCCTTCTTTGTGAATAATTGGAAGCTAGGGTGTAACTTGAAAATACACCATAGCAATTTGAATATTTCTCCATTGATTTCTGTTTTTATTTCTTTTTGAAGTAGACCTCTTTACATCTTAAAGCAGAAGGACATAATGGACAAAAATGAACAAATAATAAATAACAGGAAAAATGCAGCTTTTATTAAATATGGGAGTATTAAATATGGAAGTTTACTGTGGCATCACAAGATTTTTTTTTCTTACCCTTTTTGTTGTTTTACTTAATTTTTTATTAATCTTTTTATTTTTAATCTAGAGACAATGAAATGTCTTCTGATGCTTTGAGGGTTCAAATCTAGTGAAGTGAATGGATATTTGCAAATGTAAGGCTGAATACTCCACTTACTGGCATTACTTTCTTTGCTCCTCTCACTAAACTCTCTTCTTTTTCCAATGGTATGTGGTCATGCTTATATGGAGCCACGCCCTTTGTCCTGATAATCAATAGTGCTGCAAGTCTAATCCCCAACATGCAGAATTTCTGGGTTTGCCCTCATCTACTGTAAATTCACATTCACTCTCTCCTTACCCCACATAACAACATACACAACTGTCTTGCTTTTCTTTCCAGTTTGCTCTTTCTAAATCACACAGAATGATACAAATGCAGGAATATGTTATCAAAGACTTTTTACATTAGGTTTTTTTTATGAATATAATATTTCATGTAATGTATATATGTTCTAAAAATATATATTATATATCAACTGATGTACATAGATACATACACATGTACATACATGAAGCAAATTATATCGCACTGTTCAAATCCCTTTCATCCTTCTTTTATCTATCTGTTCGAATCATTCATTCTGTTTTTATCTACCTATTTCTGTTCACATCTTTCATTCTGTTATCTATCTCTGTTAACATCTTTCATCTGTTCTTATCTATCTCTGTTAACATTTTTCATCTGTTCTTATCTATCTCTGTTAACATTTTTCATCTGTTCTTATCTATCTATCTCTGTTAACATTTTTCATCTGTTCTTATCTATCTATCTCTGTTAACATCTTTCATCTGTTCTTATCTATCTATCTCTGTTAACATCTTTCATCTGTTCTTATCTATCTATCTCTGTTAACATCTTTCATCTGTTCTTATCTATCTATATCTGTTAACATCTTTCATCTGTTCTTATCTATCTATCTATCTCTGTTAACATCTTTCATCTGTTCTTATCTATCTATCTCTGTTAACATCTTTCATCTGTTCTTATCTATCTATCTCTGTTAATACCTTTCATCTGTTCTTATCTATATATGTCTGTTCACATCTTTCATCTGTTCTTATCTCTCTATCTCTGTTCATATCTTTCATCTGTTCTTATCTATCTATCTCTGTTAACATCTTTCATCTGTTCTTATCTATCTATCTCTGTTAACATCTTTCATCTGTTCTTATCTATCTATCTCTGTTAACATCTTTCATCTGTTCTTATCTATCTATCTCTGTTAACATCTTTCATCTGTTCTTATCTATCTATCTCTGTTAACATCTTTCATCTGTTCTTATCTATCTATCTCTGTTAACATCTTTCATCTGTTCTTATCTATATATGTCTGTTCACATCTTTCATCTGTTCTTATCTCTCTATCTCTGTTCATATCTTTCATTCTTTTCTTATCTCTCTATCTCTACTCATATCTTTCATTCTTTTCTTATCTCTCTATCTCTATTCATATCTTTCATTCTGTTCTTGTCTATCTCTGTTCACATCTTACATTCTGTATTTATTTACCTATCTCTGTTCACATCTTTCATCTCTTATCTCTGTTCACATCTTTCATCTCTGTTCACATCTTTCATCTCTGTTCACATCTTTCATCTCTGTTCACATCTTTCATCTCTGTTCACATCTTTCATCTCTGTTCACATCTTTCATCTCTGTTCACATCTTTCATCTCTGTTATCTCTGTTCACATCTTTCATCTCTGTTCACATCTTTCATTCTGTTATCTCTGTTCACACCTTGCATTCTGTTTTTATCTATCAATCTCTGTTCACATCTTTCATTCTGTTATCTATATCTGTTCACATTTTTCATTCTGTTATCTATATCTGTTCACATTTTTCATTCTGTTATCTATATCTGTTCACATTTTTCATTCTGTTATCTATATCTGTTCACATTTTTCATTCTGTTATCTATCTCTCTTCACATCTTTCATTCTCTTATCTATCTATCTCTCTTCCCATCTTTCATTCTCTTCTTATCTATCTATCTCTCTTCCCATCTTTCATTCTCTTCTTATCTATCTATCTCTCTTCCCATCTTTCATTCTCTTCTTATCTATCTATCTCTCTTCCCATCTTTCATTCTCTTCTTATCTATCTATCTCTCTTCCCATCTTTCATTCTCTTCTTATCTATCTATCTCTCTTCCCATCTTTCATTCTCTTCTTATCTATCTCTCTTCCTATCTTTCATTCTCTTCTTATCTATCTATCTCTCTTCCCATCTTTCATTCTCTTCTTATCTATCTATCTCTCTTCCCATCTTTCATTCTCTTCTTATCTATCTATCTCTCTTCCCATCTTTCATTCTCTTCTTATCTATCTCTCTTCCCATCTTTCATTCCCTTCTTATCTATCTATCTCTCTTCCCATCTTTCATTCTCTTCTTATCTATCTATCTCTCTTCCCATCTTTCATTCTCTTCTCATCTATCTATCTCTCTTCCCATCTTTCATTCTCTTCTCATCTATCTATCTCTCTTCCCATCTTTCATTCTCTTCTCATCTATCTATCTCTCTTCCCATCTTTCATTCTCTTCTCATCTATCTCTCTTCCCATCTTTCATTCTCTTCTCATCTATCTATCTCTCTTCCCATCTTTCATTCTCTTCTCATCTATCTATCTCTCTTCCCATCTTTCATTCTCTTCTCATCTATCTATCTCTCTTCCCATCTTTCATTCTCTTCTTATCTATCTATCTCTCTTCACATCTTTCATTCTGTTACCTATCTTTCTCACTGTTCACATTTCTAATATTATGCCAAACAGCCATTATTAACATGTAAAATAATGGAATAATTAATTCAAGTATATAGAATACTGTGTTAATCAAATATTTTTTATGTGTCTTATACTTTTTGGCTTTATTTCTAAATAAAAACTTTGCTTGCATAATAAAACCTGTTGATGACGTTGGGGTTTGTTAGTCTTAAGAAGGAATGATATTATGAGCTGAAACTCACATCATATATTATATCATATAAATATATCTTTAAAATTTTACCACTATCAGTTGGTCAATAGGTACTTTATTGTAAAAACATTGACTTGCATGATAGAATCTGACCATAACATTTTCTCAATTCATTTTTACTAGTATTAGTACCTTGCATTTATCTTGCAAGATGATGGTAGTGTTGTATTCATATGAAAATCTCTATATCCTTTGATATAGCTGAAGGCTAAACAAATCCTAACCTTGAAGACAAAACTACTAGAGAAGTAGTAGTGAGTACTTTTAACTAATTATACTTTTGGCTACAAAACTCCTTCCAAAGTCACGGTGCTGAATATAACATCAATTAGCTAAGTGACAAATTTTAGATTTGTATTAATCCTTCACACACACACACACACACACACACACACACACACACACACATATATAGTGTAACCCGGATATAAGAGACCCAGATATAAGAGAGATTTTCTCTGGTCCCAAATTAGAGCCTGTCTTAATAAAACAAAAAGGACCAAACCCGGATATAAGATACTTCTCCGGTCCCGACAACTCTCTTATATCCGGGTTACACTGTATATATATATATATATATATATATATATATATATATATATATATTATGTACTTGTCTGTCTGAATGAAAGCATTATTTGTATTGTGTTTTTGTAAATGTTTTTCAATTATATTTTTAACAGTGTTCCCAGGTCATTGAAGATTGCCATGGTGATCTTTAGGGGTTAAGGGTCTCAGTTTAGTCTCTTTTGTAAATGTAAATAAATTCTTCTCTCTCTTTAAATGTTTTTCTTTTTTTGTCTATGTTACTCATCAACATCACCAACTTGCTATATGTAAGTATAGGGCTTCATATTCTACTGACAAACATTGCCTTTTCAAATACCACACTCCTTTTCCAGTCATTACAAACTGTTTTCATTGCTTGCCAATATGAATCTATTTCATCACATTCTATACTATTCCTTTACAAAAAGTAATGTTCGGGACAACAGAAAGTTAAATGAATATTTTATTTAGCATTGGTATTATCTGCTGTTAAGTGTTATTTTTCCAATTTTTTTTTTTTTTTTAATTATTTCACTTCAAGCAAGGTAAGAAAGCCACTAAGATGCAAGGGGTTACTGAGTGTGAGAGAATATAAGAATAAAAATGATGTTAAGGAGAGAGAACAATAAAAGAACAGGAATTTAAGAGAGAAGATAATGATTGACATTGCACTTAAATTTTGTAAATCAAACTTTACTGTGAAGCAAGAAATCTGAAGTGAACTCCACAAGCGAGAAGTGTGACAGAATAAACTATTAGTATAGAATTTATGGTTACATCTAGCCATTTCAACTAGAAAATGATGAGACCTTACTGCCAATCTAGTACTATGCTTAAATTTGTCAAATCTAGGTACCAAAGAGCAAAGTTCATCAGAACAATTGCCATGAAAATATTTATAGAAAAGGCACAGGGAAGCTACATTATAGTGTTGGAAAGTCACTGAAGTCAAGATGCCAAACCAGGACCAATAACATTACAGATTCTTCTTTGTATTTTATCAAGCATCTCTAAATATATAGCAGAAGCACCAGACCAGTTGTGATAGCAATATTCAATGCATGGACAAATGGTAGATTTTTAAATGTGTAAAATAGATTATGGTGAGGAAAACTGTCTAGCACAACAAGGTGAAGTAACTTTCCTAGCAATTAATTCAATATAATCTTTCGACTTCGTGTTAGTGGAAAATATTAGCTCTTGGAGGTTAGCATCAGACATGCTGATGGAAGGTAAAAAAGGTCCTCTCCGACAATTAAAAGAGGGCAGTTTCATCTTGGAGGCATTAAAATTGACAAACCTTTTTTTACCCCAATATATTGCTCCTGATATTGAAATTCTGTATATTGGTCAAACACTTTTTCACTTGGTTACAATGAAAGTTCACACACACACACACACACACACACACACACACACACACACATGTATATTAAAATGTTTCAAAAGTACTTCTGCTTTTTAATCAATGCTGAGCCACTTGAAGGCTCCTGTATGTTTTTTTTAAGCTTATCTAATCCTTTACATATGGTTCCTCTTGATATTTAGCTTAAAATTTCTTAGAGCTTCTCATTGAGTTTTCTATCTTGCATTTTAAAGCAACATAATAAACAGCTGATAGTCATCCACTTTTTTTTAAAAATGTTTCAGTCAATTTTTAACCAAATGGTTAAATATTCAATTTCCTTCCATTGCCAGAATTCTATGAGCAGCTTCATCAGTGTTCAAACTCAGTTTAAAATAATGCCATGAAATTGCCAGAATCTCAAAATTTGTATCTGTCATTAACATCTGAAACAAAAATTATTGCTCAGTAGTATTGATAATTATATATAATAATATAGTGGCATTACAGATAATCTTTAAATATGTATATGAAATAAGCTCTGGAGTAAAGATCTACAAAAAATAAAAAATAATTTTGATACATGGATTGGTTGATTTTGTTTATTGGTTATAGGTTATTTAATGCCAAAATCTAAATATTTTGTATGCATTTTTTTTATTTTATTTTATTTTATTTTATTTTGAGATAATAATGGTTTTAGTCATACAAGTCTTACTAATTAAGCCATAGCTGGGGGGAAAAGAGGTGGATTCATACCTTTCCCAAGAATAGTATCTCAGCTCTTTGATTAAAGCCATTATCCTTTACACCGCCCACACATCCAAGCTTACAGCACCTGATATTCCCAAGTGGTCACCCATCTAGATACTGACCAGACTCAATGTTGCTTAACTTCAGTGATCATATGGGAATCAGTTTTTCAATGCTTTGAGGTAAAAAATGAAAATACTTTTGATACCCTCTATATTCACTTATACAAAAATACACTATGTCACCTTCATGCATAATTGTCATTGTACAAAGAATTAAAAATTTTAATTTAAAAAATTGTCTTATACCTACAGTTTTTGTCAGCAGCCATTTAGGTATTGGATCTTGAAAATGGACAAATGAATAGTTGAAAGCACTCAGAAGTTTTTTTTACATATATTAACCACTGATAAGTGTTTACATAGAAAGAAACAAGTTTTAATTAAAATATTTTAAAATAATTCTTGTCATTGATTTTAATTAAACATACATAAAATTCCATTCCAAAAATAGAGAAAACTGGTGAACACTTTAAAGGTAGAGAGGACTATGTAATATTATGTGTTGTCAATTTTGACCATCGATACTTTAACTGTTCCATCAGATGCTCATAGATTTAAGCAAGTTTTTGTCCTATATGAGTAAACTCAATCAAAACCACACCCCCTGCTTTTTTCTTTTCTTTTTTTTTTTTTGAAAAGCTTAGCTAGGCTGTTTCCAATAGCCATGCTGACCGCCAGGTCCTTACAGCAAGGCATTTCTTATAAAAGGTAATTGAACGATTTATAAGAAATGTGTCTTTCCTTGACACTTTTTGGTGTCTATATAGAGATACACATTTCTTTTTTTTTCTTTTTTTTTAAACAAAAAATGGTAATTGATCCTTGCCTTGTTTTAAGAACCTCCATGGAATAGCCTTCCTTAAATGATTAAAAATAATAGATTTCAGTTTCATGCCTGTTAAGAGGTACATTTTTTTTAATAAAACTTTAAATTGTCTCAGTAGATGCTAATTTCACTGTTTGTAAATACACAGGGATGTATACCAACTAAATAAGCACATAGATAAAGCATTATACAGTGATAATTTCAGATCAAAATGCAGCTAATATTTATCCCAGGCTATAGACTCATTAATATATATATATATAATATATATATATAGAGAGAGAGAGAGAGAGTGTGCCCTTGTGTGTGACAAATTATTCTCCACCCTTCAACCTCTACCTCAAGTGGCCTCCGGGCCTTGTACAGGGTGAACCTTACTGTAATATATATATATATATATATATATATACATATATATATATATATATATATATATATGGTGTGTATCTCTCTGTGCCAAATAACAGAAACTACAGTTGAGTACTTCCAACAGCAGCAACAACTAAAATGAATAGCACATGTAACATGAAGGGAAAATATTGACATAGCCAAGATAACATTGTGCACTACTTCAAATAAAAGGTTCGGAAGGAAGCCCCCCATCAATACTGGAAAGAATGATAAAAGCTAGTGGACTTGGAAAAAAAAACTATTTTCTTGAAAATCTATTTTAAGAGGAAGATTTAATAAACTTCAACCAAAAGCAGTGCCAGTTTCTTGGTCAATGGATACCATATGTTTCCTTGTTAGGAAACAGCTAATACTACTATATATATATATATATATATATATATATATATATATATATGAACTCTTCCATTGATTTTTGATGTATGAAGAGCCAACAATTTTGTTCAGATTTTGTTTGTGTCATATGTGAGACTTCAGTCCTGCGAGTGACCTGCATACAAGTCTCCACACACACACACACACATATTCTCAGAAATAATACACACATACACACACACACACACACATATATTTCTGATGATGATGTATCTTTTACTGAATAGATATTGTAATGACTGTTTCAGAATTATATGAAATGGGTTATTTAGCAGTGCAGTTATTTTTGCACTTGTTTAACCCTATCAGTCTTACCTACCTACCTATCCCCACCACTCCACAACACTGTCCATAAAAAGACTGAGCAGTTCTGGATTCTCTTAAGACACAAGAATTTATTACTTCCTGAATATAAATGGCAAACACCTTTTTTGCTTTTTTTTTTAGTTCTTTGATTTTCTCTCCTTCTTTCTTTCATTTCCTCTCTTTATCTTGGATCTCCATTTTTTTCATGCTTAGCTTTCTCTTGATTTCCATTTGCCTTTCTCTGCCAGTTCTATCTTTCTCTCTTCCCATTCATCTTTTTCTTCATTTCTTTTTGTTTTTTCTCTCTCTTGCCATTTATCTTTTTTCTTATCATCTCCATTTTTCAAGAAGCTCTTTTCTTTCATTCTCTCATTCATTTTTCTCACTCACTCCTCTTTTCTCTCTAACTTTTTCATTCATATTATCTCACATTTTCTTTGGTGTCTCTCCCTTTTAGTCTCTCCCTTTTAGTCTCTCTCAGTTTTAGTCACTCTCACTGTCATTCATTGATCTCTTCTCTCTCACATCGCTTTTCTCTCTCTCACTTACCTCTCCTCTTCTGTCTCTCTCACTTACCTCTTCTGTCTCTCTCACTTACCTCTTCTGTCTCTCTCACTTACCTCTTCTGTCTCTCTCACTTACCTCATTTTTCTTCAGAATGTTTCTCTCTTATATATTCTTTGTAACTTGTATTTGTATATGAAAAGTGAATAATGCATCAATTTGTTTAGCCTTCTGATTTGTAAAACAAGAAAAACTGTCAATCTAGTTTGCAATAAAATTGTTTTAAAACTCTAAAAATTGATCAGCATTAAAGAAAATGCGTGGTACTATAACAATCATATAATTTGCAAAAGAACAATAACTCATATTTCTTATTCTCTCTCTCTCTCTCTCTCTCTATATATATATATATATATATATATATATATATATATAATTTCACTTCTTTCATTATCCATACTCTTTATTTTTCTCATTGTTGCTATAATCTTTTTTTTTTTCCCCTCCCTCTCCTGTGTGCTGTAGATTTAGAAACTAATTGGTATGTAAATCCTCTTTTGAAAAAAAGGGGAAAAGAAAAAGTTGAACCATAAACAAACTAATGAGTTATTTGCACTGATTCCTCTCTTTGTATTGGTTTGTTCTTTATGTGGGGGGGGGAATCCACAAAATCCATGGCTTGTTTACAATTATGCTTAGAGTTTTAACAATAAATGAGCGCATCAAAGACTCTCTGCATTTGTGTAAGTGTTAGAAGAATTTTAAGTGCTACAATATACAAATGGATACATCTGTGTGCCTCTCTTTCTTCATGCATAAATCTATCTATCTATCTATCTATCTGTATGTATGTATGTATGTATGTATGTATACACATGCATCTCTGCCTAGACAAATGTTTGAAATTCTGCTGTGACTTTCTAACTGTCATTGCTTTACTAAAAGTGAGTGCTTTCAAAGTGTGCTTGAATCTGAAAGAAAGGGAATGGATAGAAAATTCCTGACCAAGGTAGAATCCATGAACTTCACCATTCAGTTGGCTTGGCTTATTTTGTTGCAGCTTTCTTTCCCCTGCACCTGACTCACAGTGCTTTCCAAATGTGCTTGAATCTGAAAGAAAGGGAATGGATAGATAACTCTAAGCAGAATACATGGGATCTGGAGTTATTTCAGAAAGAAAAAAAATCACACCTGTTGAGTTATTATACTACTCAAGTCTGTCCATAAAGTTCTGTGACGTCCGTTAGTTTGTTCATCTGTCACACCCTCTAAAATAGCCATACATTGACTGTTTGAAAGCAAATTTGGGAGAGAAGTGCAAAAAAGGGGGTACAAAGTTCAGTTTTAGTACGGTGTGTAATAACCATGAAGTAGGGGTTTTTATCAAAGTATTTTTCCAAACAAATCAGCTTATTCAAATTTCATTGATTGGTTTGCGAAACGTAGAGTTTGTAAATCTTAACAAAAAATGTTAGCAATAACTTCAACAAAAATAAATACCGAGCAGATTTTAACACTTATCAGCATGTTAGAAAAAAATTCTAGCAAGATGAAAATTCCCTTTGGTAATTTTTGTATTTTCTGTTTTATTAAACCTTTTTGTTTGTTTACTCAGTTTTATTTATAATGAAAACTAAAATTTTGTATTTCTTCATATTTGCTAATGAGGAATGAAGTTATTTTTCCTAAATTTCTCAGTTCATTTGCGTTGACTTCTTTTGCCCCTGTTTATCTAATGTAAGATTTCTTGAACTTCTTTCAGCATACTTGTTTATCTTACCCAATAGTCTTGGCATACACCCTGTGAAGAATATAGAATAAAAAGTATTAACATATTTTATTTTTTTATTAGCAGAAAATACATACATGGTATTTGTTAGAAATTTAATGTTACATTTTTAACAAGGTGGATAAGCTAATTAAAGGTAGATTTTGGAGGGATATCCTTGCATATTATTCTCAATTGACAGTTTTGCATTAAATTCATTTTTGGTTATAAGCATTAGTAAGTGGATGCAAAGAAAGTCAAACTGATACAGATATCTGGACAACCCAGAGAGGTTTCATTTTATTTAACCATCTTTTTTGATTCATGTTCTATTGCCAACTGTATGCCAGGTTTACAAAACACATAACTTCTGATTTGATGTTTGTGATTACTTCAAAGTTTTAATGTTTTTATAAACCCCACATGCACCTATAATTTCTTTTTCACACCCCAATTTGAAAATACCTTTTGCTCTAATTGGGATATAAGCCACCAACAAGAAATCAACATTAATTTACTTGTTGATCTCCCGTTTATGTTTCTTCCTGGATTTTTACAGGTTATGGGTGATAACCAAACATTTATCCCTTCCCATTTGAGCTTGGGACTGGCATTGGTGCTATTTTATTTTGTTATCAAAATAAATAAAAGAAAAAAATGTGTAGGACATCAATTTACATTGAGCTCCTGCTTATAAACCAAAAGATCTATGTGTAAATATATATCTCAATTTAAAGAAAAAAAGATACTTTTATTTATTTATTATTTTCTTTCAAATTTAATGAAACACCAAGAGGTTTTTAGTTTAAATTTAGTGATGAATGAAAAAAAAATCCTTTGAAGACACAATGGTTTTAACAGCCATTACAGAACTTTCTTGAATGAAAACCTTCCCTCCAACACTTGTCTATAAGTGGACTTCTTTTTTTTTTCAAAATATAAATAAAGCAGATTTCACAGTCTTCAAAGCGGGGAAAACAGGTATCTAAAGAATTTATGCTGCTTGCAACTTATATAAAGTGGAATGAATAATCATATAATATTTTCCCTTTTATTTCCCAGATCACACCGTAAGATGTAATATTTTTTATGAGAAAGCAAAATCTTTCTTATATGTTGCTTCTTCCAAATAGTCTAGCATATAAAAACTTTAAATTTTGTCTGAATTTCTGTGATGTGGATTTATCATTATTTATATTATGTTTGGGAGGGTTAAAGTGTTAGTTTCTGAATTTCGTGCCTTAGTAATTATGAGTTCAATTCCTGGCCAGGTAGTACAGACTTAGACTCAGTGAAAACTGAATGCCAGTTGAATTTATTACATTCACTTCCATGCCAATACTCTTGGGAAAGGTATAAATCCATCTCTTCTCCCTTCAGCTATGAATAAATAACGGGACAGTCTCGGCCCTATAGCCTTGGTTGGCACTCCAATCTAGGAAATCTGAATTTGAACCAGCTTGAAGATGGTTGTGCACTATTTTGGTTTGTCTTATCTGGTTTTCGCATGTTGAGTGCCTCTCTCGACTGAGAAAAACCCTGGTGTTATATAGCTCTCCCAGTCCCAAACCCACACTGACTATTGGCTAATACCTGCCTAGTATCGTTCATATGCAAATAGGCAGCGCCACCTACTCTAAGTAGAAGGTCTTCTCTCAACAGCCCATTGTGGAAGGGGACACAACTCCAGGTGCTTACAGCACCACATACAACCAACTTGGAGTCTTTTATCAAGCCGACCCGATTCTGTTACATACCTAAGAGACACTACTGTTGCTATAATTGCAGTATATGTGGTGCTCCTATGACCCTAATGAGTTAAGATATCCCTTGGCATAGATATTGGATTGAGAACAATCTAGCCCTGTAGATTAAATAAAGGGTTCATTTCAATATTCTCTGAACCCCAAAGTTTACTTGGATTGAAAAACATTTGAAGAAGGCCTGGACTGAACAATGGCTGAAATGTGATAACAAAGATAAGGACATTAGTCAGAAGTGAAATAAAAGCTTTATGCTGTTATCTGCTACATTCAGCAAAACCTGTTAAATGATTACCATTTGTAGATAATTACTTTAATAGAAAACCCGTGCAGTAATAAACTATCCACATCTTGACAAAAAAGAAAAAAAATATTTCCAATTGTCTCTGTTATTGATTTTACAATTCAAAATTTTATAAACTGCCAAAAATTTTGCTTTCCGAAGAAAAAAAAATGGAATTAAAACCGGGAATAAAAACAATTTGTTTCTAACATTTAGTTTAATAATCATTTATAACTTGTTTTGATTATGATCAAAGCTTAGAAGATGTCATAAAAAAGGAAACTAATAAAAACATTGGCACTATTTAAAGATCTCACAAAATTTCTATGATTTTGTTATATGTATATGGTGGATTATTATGTTTGCTACAATTATTAGCAGAATTTGAATCTGAAATTTTTTCTGTATAATGTTTGCTCAAAGTGATCTATAGATAAGCATTCACTTAAGTGCATTTACAAGGAAAGAGATTGTTAAAAAATGAATATTTGTTGTGCAGAATGTTTTTGTTTTTTTTTCATCATTAGGCTGATGTCACCGTGTCATGGATCCGATAACCTATATAGTGAAAATGCTAGTTTTATAAATATGTAAGATAGATTTTTGTGAGAAAAATTGTCTAGTGAACAAACTTTCCTAGCTGCAAACTTTTATTACTAGTTTCACTCTATCTTATGATTGGATCTATTTTTTCACTATCATTTTATTACTAGTTTTTCTATATCTTATTATTGTTGTTTTTTAGATGAAGCATTTTCTCTATTATTATTTTATTACTAGTTTATTACTAGTTTATTACCATATGCTTTACCTAGAGTGTTGTGATAAAAGGCAACAATAAGATGAAGTAATAACTAGTAATAAAATTACTTATGCATGACTTGCAAAAAAAAATGATAGTCTTAGAATAAAAATTATTATATTCCTTTCTTGATTATCCAAGTTAAGCAATGATTTGCTTTGTTAGTACTGACAAGGTGACCATCTAAAAATAGTAACCGCAGGAAGCAAATGTCAGAATTCATTAATACCAAATTGAACTTGAAATACCACTCACCACCTGTGACCCACTTAGAAAATGTGATATTATTGGTGGTCCTGCTGCATGACTTCCTACCTGCTTTATGCATTTCTTACTGGGAAGTTTGTCACTTGTACGTAGCATTTAGGTAAAATCAATCAAGGCTCTCTTGGGTGTGTGTAGACACACTTTAAAATGTAAGTTATTATATAAAAATTAGTTTTCATGTCTCTGATGAATATTCAGTATTTAGCTGAAAAAGTATGCAACAGATGTACATGTCTGTATGCATGCCTAAAATTAACCTTATTTTTCTTAATGTTTGTAAATCTGCTGTTTCAGTTTTGTAAAATGCACATATTTTACTGGACTATAAAAAAAATGGAAAATGATGTCATACTTTAATTTGAACTATAAGGAACAAGAAGGGAAAAGAAAAGAAATTAGACAAATCAAGACAAAATGAATAAATGGGATATCTATATATATATATATATATATATATATATATATATATATATATATATATACATACACACACTTTATTATAGGATATTACATTAGAACATGTGTAAAACTACTACATAAATGCACTCGTATTTCAATGCATATATATATATATATATATATATATATATATATATATATATATGCAAGCTTCATTAAAAACGACAAACAAAGTACTACGGTTAAGTTTTTTATTTAATTTTTCTTGTGTACGAACAAGAGCTTTCTTTGCTGGACAAAGGGTGTGTAAGAACTGTCCAAATGTTTTATTTTTCCGAGTGCTTTCGGCTATACCTTTAGCCATTATCAAGGATGATTTGATTTTTCAGCTTAATTGAGTGTGTGCATTATGTATATGTCTTAGTGTGTAGTAGTGGTGTTTTAATTTCCAAATACGGTTAGCACGTTGTGGCTTTGGTCGTAGTTAATATATATATATATATATATATATATATATATATATATATATAAAATAGAGAGAGAGAGATATCATATCAGGCTCAAAGTGTCATTGTAAATTCTACAATCTTTTCATTGGCTGTATAGTATGTTCTTTACTGGGGCTACATACAGTTTTGAAATCATTTTTTTCTTCTCTTACACTGGTTGCCAACCATGGTTAGACAATCCAGTCTGCCTTGCCTACAATCCAGTCTGCCTTGCGTATTTTCCTCATAGTGGGGAGAACAAAGATGGATTCATATTCTTCCAAAGATTATTTGTGCAGAAGTAAATGTAACAAACTCAACTGGAATCTGGACTTTAATCACCAATTACTCATTT
Organism: Acanthosepion esculentum; assembly: GCA_964036315.1. Classification (NCBI taxonomy): domain Eukaryota; kingdom Metazoa; phylum Mollusca; class Cephalopoda; order Sepiida; family Sepiidae; genus Acanthosepion; species Acanthosepion esculentum. Next base: position 56,032,944 of record OZ038506.1, read on the forward strand.
CTGAGCCATTAACTTTTAAGTCAAATGCACATTCTATAGTTCTCTCCGTTCCTCAATGTCATACATAAAAGGTGGTGTTGAAAAGTTCTTCACCCAACTCATTTCCCCAAACCTGACCAAATGGTCATGACATCAGAAATTTTTTGGCGGGCTGGGGGTGGCACCACCTAGCTTGGGCTGAGAACTTTTCAGCACTGCTTTATATCTACATACAGATGATGTGTAATAGAAGAAACTATTAGCATAGAACTTAAACACACACACACACACACACACACACACATATACATATATATATATATATATATATATATATATATATATATATATATATATATATTTTTATGGATGCATGTATCTGTTATATGTTAAAAAGAAGTATTTATATTTCTTTAAAGAAGTGAAAAAGATATAACTATATATTCTTTTTTAATCTCATTTTCTATTAAAAAATATCTGTGCTTGATAAATTCAAATACTTGATTGATTTTCAAGGATAGAATATTGCCATGACAACAGATTAACAAAAAAAAAACAAAAAAAAAACAAATTACATTATATTCTATCCTATCAAAGCCTAATGAAATGCTAAATCCTCTGTATTCTAAATTCAGGAATATTTTTGGCATTTACCTTACTTGCAGCTGCTGCTGATTTCTTTGCCTTTCTTGAATTTTGAAAAGATTCATGCCTCAAAATTATTCAGGACAGAAATCCATATTCTCCCAAGTGTGTTGCTGCTGTTGCCGCTTTTATTTATTTATTTTTTTAATTTTTAAAAAGAAAATTTGAAAATAATTGTCTCATTAAGAATTTGCTTTTCAATCAATGCCATTATTGATTTTTAATGATTTTTAGTCGTTCTTCTATTTGATTTGGTTTATTCCTTCCTCGTAATCAATTGAACTCGGCCAATTCTACAGGAAACCTAATTTCTTATACAAACTGCTTTCTTTAGCCAACTCTATTTCATTATGAATTGCATTCATAGAAAAGTAATCTTTCTGTTATTTAAAAAAATTAAATCAGAATCTAAATTTATTTAAAGTTTTTCACCATTGTGTATACAATATGTGCAGGTAAACTAAACGTGTATGCATATACACTAAGTTAGATTTTATAATGAAAGTCAATGTTTTCACAATAAAACCAATATTAACTAATTTATTAGTCAACATAAAATGTGCAGGAGATATTTATATGGTGCAATATATCATGTGAGTTTCAGATTATAATGACTATCCTTATTAAAAATATTAGTAACTTTTGGTGTCAGATTTTATTATGCAACAAAGTACTTTTTTTTTTTTATTGATAAATAAATCCAGTTGACCATAAAACATTTGATTGACACAGTATTCTATATACTTTGATAAACAATTATTTCATTATTTCACATATCAATATTAAGAAGTTCATTTCGTTCAGGATTGCCCTGGTCAGTGCCGGAGTCTTGTATGAAATATAAGCTATCATTATTTATTTGTAAAAAGATAAACAACCGTCAAGTTGTATAATACAATCTTACACCACCAAATAAGTTCTTGTTAATATTTTTAATAAAAACAGATGACACAATGTTGATAGCAGATGCAGAAAGGAAACTACAAGAAGTCCGGCAGAAGGCAGTGGAGGATAGCGAAAAGAATGAATTAGCCATCAATTGCAAGAAAACTGAATGTATGATCGTCAGCAAAAGAAACAGCCCAACATGCAAATTAGTGATACAAAAATCAAGCAAGTAAAAGATTTTAAATATCTGGGAAGTGTTTTAACAGAGGACAGAAAGCGTGACTCCAAAATTCAAAGGCGCATTGGGATAGCGAAAGATGTCTTTCAAAAGCTAAACAACATATTAAGAAACAAGAAAACTTCATTAGAAGCAAAGAAAAGAGTACTGAACTGTTATGTAATATCAGTCCTCTGAAATGGCAGTGAATGCTGGACAATTTCTTTGCAGATGAAGAAGAGACTTGAAAGAACAGAAATGTAGTTTTACAGAACCATGGACCAAACATGTGAGCAACAACAAAGTTTTAGAGAAAATGGAAACAAAAAAAGACACTTACACTTAACAGAAAGAGACAGTTGAAATTTCTAAAGCACATAGTGAGAAAAGAGGGTTTAGAAAATTTGACACATACAAGACTTATTGAAGACAAGAAAACAACATATAACCTACCTAATGAACTTGTGTAAATGGCTGGCAGAACAGGGGTTAGGAGACAGCAAAAAGACAAACTTTACTAAGAGCTACAACGAGGAGGATTATTGTGGTGAGCCATGATCACCAAGGGATATAGCACATAAAAAAAAATCTGAAATTCACGTGGTACATTATATAAGTATATCCTGAAGATTTTATCAACATTGGTTAAGTATTAGCAATATTATTATGATAATATTGATTTGCATAATAAAATCTGACATACTATCTAAGGTTGTACCAATTAATCAACTGTACTTGGTCATATCAGCATTTTCTGATTAATTGGACATTGGCTTTTCGTTTTTTTTTTCTTTTTTTTTTGATTAATCAGTTTTCATAATTGGTCATCCTTGTTTATTGTATCACACAAATTTCATTCCTGGCTTAAGAATTATCAGTTATTCAAGACATAGAATGAATTTCAGTAATATTCTAATAATTTCTAATTATTTTTTTCTTTACTAATCTTTATTTTGATATTACTAATTATCCAACTGGTATAATGGTTAACAGATCAAAATAAGAAATCTGAGCACTGAGCTCAAATTCCAGCTGAGTTTGTTACATTCACAAATACCCTTGGGAAAGCTATGAATTTATCTTTTCACTCCCCCAGCTATAGGTTAAATAGTAGGACTTGCATCTGTAAAAATCATTATCTCCCAAAAAAGTGTTCACTTACAAAAAAAACAAAAATTATTGTTACAATCCTAATATGTTATAGCTATAAATAAACCAGAAAGGGTTGATAAAAAAATCAATTAGCAAAAGGTACACACACACACAC
>OZ038506.1:56043439-56125939 GCA_964036315.1 Acanthosepion esculentum
TGTTAAATAAAAATAAAAATGAACTTTGGTAAATTTAAAAATATTGGGTAGACATAATTTGTTTGAAAGAATAATTTACATACACATACATACATATATATATATATATATATATATATATATATATATATATGAGATATTAGAATATATCTGTAAATGTCCACAGATACTTATTCTTTCTTGGTTTCACACTCTTCTGCTTGGGAATTATTGTTATTTAAAAGCAAAAAGAGTTATAATCACCGGATCTTGTATGACCCCACTTCCCAATATCACTTTTTCTTTTAGCTGTAAGTGTATAGAATTGAGCCAGGATTTTTACTACTGTAGTCTGACAATTTAATTATAATCTGTTTAATATTTACTTTGAGCAGGTGATTGTCACGAGTAATTAATCAGAAAACCTTTCTTTTCTTTTTTTATTATCATTTCACCCTCAGTATCAGTAAGGCAACAGAGCAAGTAACATGTGGGGGTTGCTAAATGTGAAAGAATACAACAATAACATTATTAAATAGCAAGTACAATAAAAGAACAGAGTTTAAAAGGACTTAAGATAACGATTGATATTGCATTAAAATTTTTGATGATCAAACTTGACTAGAAAGCAAGATGGAAGAGAAGCGAGAAGTATGAGAAAAGAAAGGGAATTCTCATCAAAAACCTTATCGCTGTACTTTGAGAAAAAAATTGGCGTAATACCCTGACTCAGTAGTTTTTATATAAGAAAAAGAAAAATGGGAGGGAAAACAGAATTTCTTTTGTCTTTATAGCTTATTATCTAATATGTCTTGGAGCAGCATCCACAGTACATGAACTAACCATCGCAATATGTACTGAGGTTGAAAGCTATAGGAGAATTATGTCTGTCTAAGGTTATACTGAATTTTATATTGAATTTAGCACATCAGGGCACAAATCTTCAATGAATTGAAAATCCTATTTATAATTTTTACCCAATTAATATTTTTACTAGGCTGACACATATCTGACTTTAAGGTTCTTCTAAGCTACTATTTTTTAATAGTTATTTAGTTTTGAATATATCAACTATTTATTGTCTTGTGTTTTATTTTCAGTACACTTTAGTCTTTATTTAAATTTTCTACTTGTATCCACATATGGACAGAGTGTGCGCAACCAGTATACTGATCTTAAATACAGATATATTGAATATCACAGATCTGAATATATGCAATTATAGATGTATATCTTGCTACAAGCAATTTTGTATGAAGCACTGCATTTATGTGGACATTAAATATTTAATGTATCTGAAAAGAAACACAGAAACACACACAAGGAAACATGTTCAGCTGTAGATTCAGTTATATAAGTCAGTTGCATGAGTCTCCACTCATATACATAAATATATTCAATACCCAAGGCATTCATATAAATATACACTTATAGGGATTAAACCATGGGGACTTAAGTTTATCATAGTGCACGCACATAACATGCAAGTAGATTCACAAATTCTGGCATCTCTTGATGCTTGCATACTTTACACACGCACAATGTATGGACAGGTTTACGAGTTGTACTTATGGAGACATTAAATATTAGAGCTGGTTAAATCATATATATATATATATATATATATATATATATATATATATATCACAGTAGCACATAGTTTCATGCACAATGCAATCTTCAAGTGTTGGTAGAGACTAACCATTACATAATTCTGGTTAATGCAATGCTGGTGCAGTCCATATACTATACAGCAATTATGGGTTTTTTTTTATTTTAAAAATATATATATATTGTATTTAAAATAGATGTGTTTTTTATTTTATATTTAAAATAAATGGAGATTGATATTTCATTTTATAAACTAAGATTAATGGTATTTATTAAAAAGAATATATTAAAATTTACAGACCTAAATATATATATATATATATATATATATATATATATATATATATATATATATATATATATATATATATATATATATATAATATAAAGTTGGAATTATTATTTTATATTAAACATAAAGGGGGATTACTGGGTTTTTTTTTTTTTAATTTTGTTATAAAAATTTGTTTTTTAAAAATTTTTGTTAATATCTGGTATATTACATTTTTACATATATTTTAAAAAAATGTTTGTTAATAGCTCTGTTATATTACATCGAGCACTATTTTATTAACACCAGTATTTAATGTGCAATGCCTTATATATATATATATATATATATATATATATATATATATATATATATATATATATATATATATAAATGGATGATGGACACTTCTGTTGTTTTTGATGTATGAATGCCTTTCAGTTCAGTTTTTATGTTTGTTTCGTATGCAACAACAATCCTGCATGGGATTTGCAAACAAATCCACGCAAATGACATGCTGAGGGGTTGACCATCATATGGGTTGATGTATTAGCCCGATATTTAGATTTAGTGTTGGTTCTTAATTCTCTCAGATGGTTGAGACGATTCTTTTCAAAGTTAGTTATACCTCGGAAGCAGGTGTTTCTCCAGTTTGCTTGGTTTTCAACAGCAAGTTCAAACTCCTCTACAGGGATGCTTGCAGCATTTAAATTGTATTTAAGTTTGTCCTTGAAGCGTAACCAAGGACAGCCTACATTACACTTACCATTAAAAACTCGGCCATACATGAGGATTTTCGGCTCGGATTGAGAAATTGGAGAGCTGAGTTTGATTCCAGCCAAGTTCATTACATTCACTTAAGGAAAGGTATGAATCCAGCTATGGGTAAAATAGCAGGACAGAGTTAGTCCTATAGCCCTGGGTGGAAACTGGTTTAAAAGGCAACTGTGAATTCAAAACGTTACCCACCTGCAAGTGGCCAAATATACACCCTTGAGGATGACATAGCAGATCACCCAGTTCACACACCTTCCCACAGGAGTAGAGGTTTATCCTTTGTTTCCTGTTTAAGACTAGGTTTCCGTTCCCTTCTAGAGTCTCTTTTTCTTCTACTCTTGGTAATGCCTTGCGTCTTAGTGGTCTTAGCACCTTGCTTGGGTTGAAAGGAGAAAATAAAATCAGTGGTTACTCCAACATGATTGAGAAAGGCTTTGGATATTCTCACACAATGTTTTTTATATATATATATTAATTTGATTACGTCAATGCTTACCTGATAAAATTTGTATTAACCAAATGATAAATTTTTCCGAATATATTTATATGGATGTATACTATATTTATATAACTAACACACACACACACACACATATATTACTTTAAACATTATTTTTAGTGGATAATCATATTTGAGTATGCATTTATTTACTAAACAGTATATTCATTTATTTTCATCTACTGGCCTGAACATTTGAGAAATCTCATTAAAGAAAAATATGCACTCCCCAGCAGGATTTGAACCTGCATCCCTCTCTGCAGAAGGAAACTTTTAAACAGATAAAAATCTTTTGTGTATATATATATATATATATATATATATATATATATAATGATGAATTTTAGTTTGTGTAAATGTTTCTAATAAAGCAGATATATGTAAGATTTTATGATGGAAATTGAAGGCTCTTTATCATATTGTAAATATCACAGATGTCTTCTTTTAAATTTCAGATACATTGATTATCATGGGTCATAAAGAAAACAAGAAACAAGATATTTTCAATTTATTGAATGATCAGAATACAAAATTTTAAATTGTAAAAAAAATTGAATCTAGATGATAGAATGAAAAAGGAATGGAAAACAATGGCATTAAGAAACATTAAGAATATCATAAAGATATCTGAAAAAAAATTAAAAGGGCAGTATGTAAGAACGTCTTTGAAGAAAGCAATGTGTCAAATTTAAATGGAGAAATGATGCAGGTTAGGAAGGACATAAAAAAACAAAAACATAAACACAACCAAATTGTCACATTTAAGTAGACATCACAAAGGGAAACAACTAAGTTAGTTAAAGAGGTAAATAAAAACTAATTTCTCAACAGTAATTTTTAGTGATGAATGTAGAGCTACATTGAATAAACCTGATGCCTTGGCTAGAGACTGGGTCCTTCATGGAAACAGTCAATTAATGACACGTCAACAAAAAGATATATTGGGCAAGTACTGTAGTGAGTAAAATTATTGGTCTCTTCAACATTCATGGTTGTATCAAATAAAACGAAGAGAATTATTGTAAATCCTGTACAAGATGTTTTATGTATTTAAAATATATATATATATATATATATATATATATATATATATATATATATATATATATATATATATATATATATATATGCATGCACACATCATGTGTCCATAAGGGGGTAGTTCAATACATTTGATCTGAAATTATCAAGGTATAATATTCAATGTAGTTAATATTCACCAATGAATTATGCATGGTGAAAATTCCACATATGCTATATATATACATATATATATAGCATATATATGTGTGTGTGTGTGTTCAGATATATATACATAGGTATATAAATAAGTCTATAGTTAAATGATCAAAAAAATTGTGTGTGGGTTATCATTTAGCTATACATTTAGGGATGCATGTTTGAAACATACTAGGGGACACATTTTCTTTGCAAGGATTTCTCAGATTTGAAGAGGATGCACAGGCCCCTAATAAATAAAAATGGGGCCTCTGTTTTAAATATGATGTGTCCACTATAATAATTCTTGAAGTAATCAAAAGATGATATATATATATATATATATTCTATTATATATTTATACTAATAATAAATATTCATTTTTTTCCCTCAGTTAGCACAGCTATGAGTTTCAGGCACAATATAGTGGATTGAAAACTGACTGTTGTGCTACTATATATATATATATATATATATATATGTATGTATAATAAATTTACTAATTTAAAAGATTAAATTAATTAATTTTAAATTAGTAAATTTATAATATTTATGCTCTGTAGATTTGCATTGAGCACCGTTTTATAAAAATATTAATAAGAACACTGGATTATATATCTTACTCTTCTTTCTCTTTATTATAAAATACATACATACATATATATATATACATATATATATATATATATATATATATACACATATATATATATATATATATACATATATATATATACATATATATATATATATATATATATATATATATATATATATATATATATATATATATTGTGTGTGTTAAATGCATGCATTGATATGGTCCCACATCTCTTTTTGTCTGGAAAAACTATATGAGAGAGCCTTTGATATTCCCATGATCATTTATCTGATTTATATCTTGAATAGCCATATTGCAGGTGATTTCTTTTTTCTTTTTTTTAGCTCATTTTGCCTTTAATCTCGGTGATATCTTCTAAATGATATGGAAATGTCACTGAGAGCAAATAGTGTCAACTCACAGAGAAGACTAAACTGTTAATAGAAAAAAAAGAACTCTTCTTCTGTGAAATTTATGTGACACTGAAATCTGAATAGCAAAAGATGCCTTCTAAAAGCTAAAGAAAGTATTATGAAACAGGAAAATTTTGTAGAATAATGTGAAAATGTTTGTCTGAATTTCTAGGATACGGAGCTATCATTATCTATATTTGAACATGTGACAGTTTACATTACTTACAGTTGAGCTAATGTCTTCATCTTTTGTTTTTATCACAAAGTTTTAGCTGTTATGTTCTCCAGCCTTCTTCAGGTAATCTTCAGGGAATTTCAAACTGAAATGTAAGCATTTGGTTCAAAATTCCCTTCTGTAAATAAAATGAAAATGATCAAAATGATGAAGATAAATGAAATTTTGTGATAAAGACTTTAATTACCACTTTTTTATATGACTGAAGATGGGACCTTGCACTGATAATTTCACAGTCTTTCCAAGGACATTAGCTTTAGAGTGATACCACTGGCTACAACCATCATTCAAAGTTGATTTGATGGTTCTGTTTTCTGTGTGGTCTGTTAATGTGTTTTTTGTTTTTGTTTTGTTTTTGCTATATTATGCATGTTCAGTGGCTACTCAATGTAAACCTAATTACAAATCCTTCAATCAGGTGATTTCAGGTACTATCAAAGAACTCTAGGTGCTAAAATCTCTTAAGCTGGTTTTAAATCTCTTTTTTTTTTCTTGAACTCTTTTTCTGTATGCTGTTAGTCAAATGTTTCAGGAGATCGTTATGGTTGACTTGAAGTGAATTGCAAGAAAATCTTTTCTTAAAAAATCCTTCATGCCACAAACCTTTCAAAAGACAGGTGTAGTATATTTCTTTTACCAATCAAGTGACACTGAAGTATCCTGAACAGAGGACAGTGGCAATCATTAAGAATAGTTTTTGTATCAATACTCTTTGCAAATGACACTATAAGACCACATTTACACATGAAATCATTCTAATGCCAGAGTTCAGATTAAACTGAGAACATTAATGAGGTTGTTACTATACACTCATAGAAACATTCACTAGCTTTATAGCACCAACCCTCTGAAGTTAAGGGAAAATGAAAGATATCTTATTTTTATAAGATTTGAATCTTTGTTTATACACATTGACATATGTATTCTATATGCTGTGTCCTTTCAGGACATTAGTTATCATGGCTCTCCACAATTTCCTGCCCTTTGAAGCTCTTAATAATTTTTGTTTTTTTTTGCTATCTCTACTAAACCTTGTTCCACCATCCATTTACTCAAGTTTGCTAGATAGGTTATGTATTGTTTTCCTCTGTTCCTCTTGACTTCAATACGTCCTGTGAGTATCAAATTTTCCGAGCCCTCTTTCTTCATTATATGCCAAAGAAATTTCAACTGCCTCTTTCTGATGTTAAGTATAAGTGTCCTTTTTGTTTCCATTTCCTTTAAAACATTGTTGTTGCTCATATGTTTGGTCCATAGCATTCTCAGCATCATTCTGTAGAACCACATTTCTGTTGCTTTAAGTCTCTTCATCTTTGATGAGATTGTCCAGCATACACTGACATATCGTAGAACTGGTATTACTCTGATAGTAGTATTCTTTGTTTCTAACAAATATTTCTGGTTTCTTAATACTTAGCTTAGCTTTTGGAAGGAATCGCTGTCTCAATACGCCTTCGCATATCAATGTCTCTCTTCCCAGATGTTTAAATTTTTTATACTGGCTTCATTTTGGTATCTCCAACTTGTAATTTGTATGCTGGGCTGTTCCTTCTGCCAACAACCATGCATTCTATCTTCCATGCAGTTGTTGTTTAGTCCTTTCTTCTCACTTTCCTTTACTACCTTCTATAGGAGTTCTTGTAGTTTCCTTTCTGTGTCTCCTGTCATCTTATATATTCTATGCTAAGTATTTTTTCTGTAAGTCTTTTTGGACGGTCGAACTCTCTGCCTCTGTGCAGAGAGGAACCTTAACAAGACTCCACCAAAGGGCAGAGTCTCATCCAAGGAGGTTGACCAACCCAATCCCGTTTATACGGGATCTACGGGCATTTTTTGGCCAAGCCTACGGTCTCGGGAATAACCCACTTTAAACCCAGCCTTGTGCCACATCTATCCCTCGTAGTGGGGGGGGGGCAGTAAATACTGTCTTTAAAATTTAGCCATATTAGAATTTTCTCTCTTGTTTTCATAATGTATTTAAAGACTCACATGTAAAATTGTAATAATTGCAAGAGCTTAAAAAAATTATTTTTACGATATAGATAAACTATTATTAATATAACATTCTAATGGGTATAAAATTGGGGGGTAGGGCTTTTTATAGTGTCATTAATTAATAAACTGATCCCTGTAGAATTATTATATATTTATATAACTAGAAACCTATATTTAAAGACTCACATGTAAAAAAAAAAAAAAAAAATTTCTAATAACTGTAAGGACATAATAAAATATTTAAAAATACCAAGATATTCTTATATTATATTTATACATATGATTTTTATTAGCTTGTCATGGTTTACAATGAGTGTAACAGCTGTTTAATATTGTCTGAGCAGTAAGCTATTATAGGACAGTGGTTTAACTAAGTGCTCACTCACCTTTCTTCATCAACATTTGTAACATACCAGCAATAAGATATTATTTGTCGAGATATCTATTAATGGGACAGATTTCAAGGAGAAATGAGTTCATGCCTTTCTCAAAGGTGTTAATTTTAAGTAACCACAAGCAGCTTCTGATATTTGTATGCTATTCACCAATTCAACTGGCATGACCCTCTTAAACCTACATATCAGATAATGATACTACCCCTCACCATATATATATCGTTAAAAAGTATATTGACTCAAACAAACCAATTAGTTCTCATAAACCACTGAAGTATTACAAACACACTTTAAATGCATAAACATTCTTGAATTGTGCTTACATTTCTTTGAACTAAACTAAAATTTGGCATAGGGCCAAATTTTTAGAGCATTTAGAATCACTCGATGCTAATAGCTTTCATAATCAGCTTGTTAACCACAGCACTACAAGTATCTGATTGCATTATGAATCATTCTCACAACCCACACAGTTCTATACTTAACTAAACTCATATGAAGCTTATATCTATGTATAATAAAGTGTATTATGCTCTTAAAACACATATATATATATATATATATATATATATATATATATTCAAATTTAAATGAATTAGTTGAAGATGCATTTGCAAATGTTCATATGTATATGTTAAGCATTTAAAACCTTCCAACTGAAACATGTCCACATGGCTGTAAGGTGAACTTGTGGCTATGCATAAATTCATATTAATTGCACGAGATTTTAAAATTTATTTTCATCTTGGTGCATTTCATGAACACACATGTACATGTAATATTAATGTGCATGTCTGTTTAGTTTGTGAAAAACTGTAAGTGATATATAAACACACACACACACACACACACACACACACAGTGAATCACTGCATTTATACATATGAAATGAATTTTCCAAAGCATTGCACATATGTAAGAAAATCTTTACAACATATTCATATATGATCTGCTTCCTCATATTACATATCTCTTCATCCATGTCTCTCTCTCTCTCTCCATATATATATATATATATATATATATATATATATATATATATATATAATTTTACAGTAAAGTCTGCAATTATGAGCAACCACAATTGCCAGTTTCATGTGCAATGTTGCAGTTATCCTGTGGGTGATATTTGTTCTTTTCTGCGATGTGGGCATTTAAACTCCCTCGGATGACCCAATATATTAAAATGAGGGTAACTGATGATTACACATAATGTTTTCACAAACTAAAATCATTCAGAGAGTGTGTGTGTGTGTGTGTGTAATATAAATGTGTGTGTATAATATAGATATGTGTATGTGTGTGTATAATATAGATATGTGTATGTGTGTGTATAATATAAATATGTGTAATGTGTGTATGTAATATATATGTGTGTGTGTATGTAATATATGTGTGTGTGTATGTAATATATATGTGTGTGTATGTAATATATGTGTGTGTGTATGTAATATATATGTGTGTGTATGTAATATATATGTGTGTGTATGTAATATATATGTGTGTGTATGTAATATATATGTGTGTGTGTATGTAATAAATATGTTTGTGTGTGTGCATGTAATATAGGTGTATGTGCGTGTAATGTATATGTGTGCATATGTGCATGTAATATATATATATATATATATATATATATATATATACCTGATGTAACAGTAAAATTGTCCAATTGTTAGATTAAGCTTTGAACCATTGTATCCTAGAAATGATTAAAGATTTCTTACTGGATTTCTCCGAGGTTTTTATAACACTATTTGACCTTACTTTGAGCAATAAGAAATTATAATCTCTCTCCAAGCTTAACAGTAAAATCATGATGAAATTGATTATAAACAGATGTGACATGTTCATCATTAATTAGTCACAGCAAAGGATTGGAAGCTCATGAAGGATTGATATAAAGTTCAAATATATATTATTCCAGGAGCATTTTCCAATTTATTGAACATGATCTTCGCCTTCTAACCTAACTTTTTGTCTGGAATATCAAGATTCCTCTGAGGTTTCATATACAATTTCATTTTCAAGTCTGTCTTCACTGCTTTTTGGACTGTTATAGCTGAAACTCCTCTCTTACATGCCAAATGTCTTATCGATTGAATTGGATCTTTCCTAATTGATCTCTTTAGCTCTAAATTGAAATGATGATCCCTCTTCCTGTTGTGACCTCCTGATCCAGTTTTCCTCTCTATTGTTCCCTCTTTTTTTAAACTTATTCACCATTCTCTTGATGGTTCTTGAATAGACTTTGAAGATGGAAGCCAGAGTATGAATGTTGGTACCATTACTAATGTCCTGAATGATCTTTTTCCTCTCACAATTGCTCATTTGGGAAGACAGTGGGTCTGACACAAACAATTTTAACCTGTTCTCTTTCTAGCTGAATAACTCAAAGGGTGTTTCAATGATTCTTACGACAAATGGTGTCAAGATGTCTTATCTGAAAACCTGGAAAAAAGAAACTCAATTAGTTTAGTCGTTTTTTAAATATTAAACATTTTGTGGTATGGACAATTATCCTGTAACATGATTTGGAAAATTTTGCTGTTACACCCTCTGTGTGCGTGTGTGTATGTAATATATATATGTGTGTGTGTGTGTGTGTGTCTGTAACATTGTGTGTGTGTAATATGTGTGTGTGTATTATGTATATATGTGTGTAATATGTATATGTGTGTGTGTAATATATATATATATATATGTGTGTGTGTGTAATATGTATGTGTGTGTGTGTGTGTGTAATATATGTATGTGTGTGTGTGTGTGTGTAATATATGTATGTGTGTGTGTGTAATATATGTATGTATGTGTGTGTGTGTAATATATGTATGTATGTGTGTGTGTGTAATATATGTATGTATGTATGTGTGTGTGTGTAATATATGTATGTATGTGTGTGTGTGTAATATATGTATGTGTGTGTGTGTAATATATGTGTGTGTGTGTGTAATATATGTATGTGTGTGTGTAATATATGTATGTGTGTGTGTAATATATGTATGTGTGTGTGTAATATATGTATGTGTGTGTGTGTGTGTGTGTAATATATGTATGTGTGTGTGTGTGTAATATATATATGTGTGTGTGTGTGTGTAATATATATATATATGTGTGTAATATGTGTGTGTGTGTGTAATATATATATATATGTGTGTAATATGTGTGTGTGTGTGTAATATATATATGTGTGTGTAATATTAATATATATATGTGTGTGTTTGCAATATATATATATATATATATATATATATGTGTGTGTATGTATGTCTTTGTGTGTGTGTGAGATGAAAAGGATTAAATCTGACATATTTTCATATAATTTCTGTTTATACATATTTTTTATGGATACAACTTATTTGTGCAAATGCTCTGTTTTAATTGAACAGTTTCTAATATGCTGTCATTGTTTACATTCGGTTATGTATCGGAGCAGAAATGAATTATCAAGAAAGGTTTCTGAAGATGTGTGTTCATTAGAAGTAATTTGAACTTTGCTAAACTGGAAGTCCTCTGTGGCTGAATGATTAACAGCATGTCAGGCCAAATGATGGTTTCCATAGGGGATACAGGTTCAATCCCTGTCAAAGAACATATTTTCTATGAAATTTCTCAAACATTCAGGCAGGTAAATGTATTTAATACTGTTTAATTAAAACAGAGCATTTACTCAGATAAGTTGTATCCATAAAAATGATGTATAAACAGAATATATATATATATATATATATATATATATAAAGTGCATGAGATTTACATAGATATTATGCATTTGTGTTGCCATGGTGTTTGGTGTGGCACAAGGGTTTTTTAATCTGGGAGACTGTACATTGGCCAGTTTCCTTGGCACTTACCATTTGGGATGCCTCGGGTGTTGGGGTTTAACCCTGACCCTACTTCATTTAGTGTAATGGGGAAGTGCTGGGAGGGGCTGGAGCATGCAAATATTGGTCCACTCACAATCAAGAGCTGAATAAAAATCAGATGACCTAATCTTATTTAGCATTTATATTCATATAGGGTACTTGATGTAGGATTTTATTTTTTCTCTCTCTCTCTCTCTCTCTCATTGCATTGAATGCCATGAATTTGGATAATTCTGTATTTTCTTTTATTCAGTTTTTCTTGCATCTTTTCAGTTTTTCTTTTATAAGTACTGAAAAGTGCAAAGAAACTGTCTATAGTGATTATTGTCACAAGCACATTCAGTCAATTCATTAGCCATTTTCAATGGGGGTCCCTTCTAAATTTTTTTTTGTATTAAAATTATTTTTTCTATGCTGTGTTGTATAGGAGTAGTAAGCACTTTTTATAAACATCTAATTATAAAAGTTGTTTAAAGATAATGGAAGCACTTATTCTAAAGAACTACAGACCTACATTCAACATTACCTGCTTTGAAACTAGTTGAAATGTATTTGGTTTGTTTTGAAGGCACCACATGGAATTACTTTTACTCCAATATAACACAGCCTAGTACACAAACCAAAAAAATATACTAACATCAAACGTCTTGAAAATGGCTAAAGAATTATCTGAAAATTTTTTTTAGAAAAACTGAATAAAAGAAACGTTCAAAATTTTCCTTGAATAAAACATGCATAAAATAGGATTTCTCTCCATATATATTTTGTATTTGGCCAGCAAACTTTTCTTCTTACACATTTTTCATTGAATGTGACAGACGAGGAAAATCCTGTAAGTTTTTTTTATCTTTATTGTTTTTCTAATGTTCTTACAATTTTCTTTTTGAAAGGACTAAGGGAGTGTAGAAACTGTCTGTAATGATTATTGTCTCAAGTGCTTTCAGACAATTCATTAGCCATTTTCAGGGGATCCATTGTTAATGTTTTTCAATGCTCATAAAAAAACTTATAAAATTTTCCTTGTCTGTCACATTTCAATGGAACATGGTTAATATATAAGGGTATGAGTTTTTTTTTTTTTTTTTTTTTTTTTTTTTTAAATCTGACTCCATTATTTACTCATACCTACATATTAAATATATGACAAACTTTATTAGAGACATTGTACATAAAGCAACATAAAGTTTGGGATGCTATAAGCACAGACTATGATTAACCTTAAAAACAAAGAAATAGAAATTATTAACAAAGAAATTTTAAAAAAAGTTAATATCTCTTAGGCATCTTTTATTAAAACTAATCTGAAATAAATCAGAGAAGGTTGTTTACTTTTTGATTGCCTTAACTCTGACTTAAAAATTATTTTTGTACTTTTTCAGTCTCTTTGAATAAAAAGGATTAACTCTATAGACACCATGTTATTCTAATCTTTATTTCCACAACTGCTGGGTTTCTTAACTCTTTTATAATTATGCATATACATATGCATTTTAAATATTAACTAACATAAAATGATAACTGTTCACAGAGTATCAAATTTACCAAACCTTCTTTCCTCATTATGCACCCTAGAAATTTCAACTCTCTTTTGTATGTTAAGTGTCCTTTTTGTTTCCATTGTCTCTAGAACTTTGTCATTGCTCACATGTTCTGTTCATGGTATTCTCATCATCCTTCTGTAGCACTACATTTCTGTTGCTTCAAGAACTGCGAGGAAATTGCCCGGTATTCACTGCCATATAGGAGGACTGATATTACTGGAACCAATTTACAAGATTCACTGAATGTTTATTTATGTTTCATTAGCTTCATAAAGGGTAAATCTAGTCCTTCTAAGTTTAATTCAATATGGACGCCAGAGATTCCAGTCAAACATAAAATACCTTACACTTGATTTCAATTCAAATCCTCTCTCTCTCTGTCTCTCTCTCTCTCTCATATCCTTTTCTCACTATCTTTTTCTCCAAGTCGATTCTCCTTTATCTCTCCCACTCTCTACTTTTATTTATTTATATATTTCTCTTTTGAACTTTGTGTATGTATATATATTCATCTCTGCCGGCCTTGAATGTCTTGTGCATAAGTCACTGTCAACCTTCCTCTATCTTGTTCTGTCTCTTACTGCTTCTTTTTATGTCTTTGTCTATCTGGGTGTCTTATTGTGTGTGCTTTGGTTGCTCTCGATGTCACTACCTGTATTACTAATTATTGTGCATTTCCATTGCTATTACTAAAGTTAATAGCATTTGATTGCTTTTATCAGGAAATAAAATTTATTCATTACTTTAAACACTTTAGATTTTTCTTTATTTGAATAAGACTGCTTCTTTATAGTTGCCAATTTTTAATAAGTGCATAACATGCTCTTATGTGAACACATATTGTATATATGGGCAAAATGAAAAACTTTTCAGTCATATTCTATTAGCCATGACAATTCAAATTCAGTGAAATGTGTTGTTTCTAAGATGTACATTTTAGTAATGACAAAGTCAATTTGGACAAAGAGTAAAGGTTTTATTATTTTAGTTAAAATATTTTTAATAAACTTCTATAAAGTGTTCATCATGATTGAACAAAATCTTAATTCCCTATAGTAGAGAAGAAAAATACATACCTATATATTGTATAAGTACTGCTATCTGACATTGTCAAGATATGTCATTGTACAAGTATTGCGATTTGTCATTGTTCAAAATCTATCATTATACAAGTATTGCGATTTGTCATTGTTCCAAATCTATCATTGTACAAGTATTGTGATCTGTCATTGTTCAAGATCTATCATTGTACAAGTATTGCGATCTGTCATTGTTCAAAATCTATCATTGTACAAGTATTGCGATCTGTCATTGTTCAAGATCTATCATTGTACAAGCATTGTGATCTGTCATTGTTCAAGATCTATCATTGTACAAGTATTGCGATCTGTCATTGTTCAAGTTGAATTTGCCTTGGAGAATATCATTCATCTTTCTTGGATAAGTTTGTCAGATCCATTTTTAATATATCACCTGAAGATGAAGATATAGGATATACCTTTGTAATAATTTATTTAACTTATGTTAGAGCAGGATAAAACCCTTTTCATTATTTGCTTGTGTTGAGTCAGGGTGCTGTGCATATTTCAAACATGGTTTCAAGAACTTCAGATGTTTCCTTCATCTTAATTTCAGTTGCTTTCAATTGCAAATCTCAAACTTTCCTTCTACAGTCATCTGTATGCAACATAGATCAACAGTAAAGCTGGCATTGTTTTTAATCTTGAAAATGCTATGAGTTTTAGTGCCAACAGGTTATGATAGATCTTACTGAAAAGTCAATCACTTTGTTCAAGATTTTGACTGATTCTTCCAATGATACTATCTCGATGATTTTATTTCTTACTTGGATTTCTGAGATATCTAATCTCTTTGCAAGACTTTTTGATACCATTCCCAATATTACAATAATGAAGGTTACAATCATCAAACACCATAATGTAATTATTTTGTTTATGATAACTGGAGCTGATTTCTTGGCCTGGATTGGGTGAACATCTTCAGGTTTATTTATTATTGTACTCATTGATTTTTCCCACCAATAATAACTGATAATTGTCCCTTGAAATCAAGTGACAGCATGTTTCCTCAGTATTCTTCTTCTACAGGGCTACATACTATGCAACTAATGAAAGGATTGTGGATTTTACAATGACTTTATATTCCTGACTGGATGTGTGTATACACACATACATCTGTGTGTGTTACTTCCACATAAATACCCTTGGGAAAGGTATGAGGGTAGTTCATCTGAGGCTGTATATGTTTTCTTTACAGTAGTACCCTTTCAAAAGGCTTGAATTCACTTCTCCCTGTGCTATGTATGTTCTATAATATTCTAGCCCCGCATTGATTTCGTCCAGTGAACTGGTATTTCTGCCACATATAGTTATTGTGGGGGTTTTTAATTACTAATAATAGTTTCTTGTAAATATTTTGTGTTCATTTGTATATATTCATTGGGGTTAATTTTTTAGAATTGTTATTCCCCTCCCCCCACAGACATTGAATTGTACATATGGGGACTAGTTAGTATTTTCATAGAGACAGTGAGGTATTATGGTGGTTGTAGTAAGAACGGTTCGTATGAATGTGGTGTTTTGGTGTAAGGAATATTGTTTGTATGATTGGGTCAATGTTTGCGGCTAGCTAAGTTATAGTTAAGACAAGATGAAGACCGTCCTTTTTCCCCACTCCCCCCTTTTGGCCTTGTGCCACATTTCTGTACATTATTACAGAATAAATATTGCTATGTATGTGTATATGTGAATTGTTGATTAGTAGTATTTGGTATTCTAGCTATTTCCAATAATGCCATCATCTGGATAGATTCAGCTCTTCCTTTAATTTCCAGCTTCTCTAGCCTATTTCCTAGGCTCTATTGGACCATTCCTGGTACTCTGAAAACAACTGGCCTGACTATCATATTTATGTTCTTCACCTTTCTGACAAGGTTAAAATGCTTATCTTATATAATGCCAAGAGACATCTTACTTCAGTTATCCTCCATTTTTCTTTCTTTTTTTAATTTTTTTAATTTTAATTTTATTTTTTAAATATTTGCAATTTGTAGCTTCTTCTCTGAGCTAGGATTTGGATATTTTCTGTTTTAATTAGGATTTCTACTTTTTTTGCTCTTTTTAAAAGCAACTTTGCAACATTTATACACATAATTATTTGGTTCAATCTCCATTCATATTCTACACTTTCTATATTTGCAGGTACTTTTTTATTTTATTTTTCCTTCTCTTTTTCTTATTGATGTTGACCTGAATTTACTAATCAGCATGAATAAAATAAAAAAAAAATACCTGAAGAGAAAACTGTGGTAATTCTAGCATAAACTGTTGTTAACCCCTGTTATAGTAGACAAAGGAGAGGTGAAGGATATTGCTATTCTAATATTGAATGGTGATCAGATTTGAAGGTGTAGTGGAGATGAGGTATAACAGATAAAGGTGTCCAGAGAATAGGAAAGAAAGAAAAAAAATAAAAAGGACATTATATAAAAGAAGCAAAACCCAAACATAATCTTCTTTCCTTTATTAAATCCCTGCTCATTTGAGTCCCTTTTTCCTTGACATCCGCCAACACTACCCTGCTCCTCATTAAGTGAGGGTGGAGCTGGATTTTCCAGGGAGATAAGGGGGGGTCCACCTTGTGTGCCTATTTTGCCATCCACCCCCGCCCCTTACAAAATCCCACTCAACCCAGCTCTGTCTCTGCTGTCAGTCCCAGTTGCATGGCCACCTCTGTCCAGCCAAGATGGGCATCTAAGCTCATCTTATCAAGATTACTTTTTAATAGTTGCTCTTGGAATTTTCTCTCCCACCCACCTCCAAGCTTTAACACTCACCTACCGAACCCTTATGCTTGCACCCACTTCCTACTCCCCTGCTGTTTCAGCCATTTTGAAGCCATTTTTGCTTGAATACAAATCTAACTTTTCTTTCTTTATACCTTCCCTCTTGTCATACTTTTCCTTTCCATTCTCTTTCTTCTTTATAACTTTTCCTCTTTTTTTCCTCCCTTATCTTTATTCCCTCTTAATCTTTCTTCTAACTCCTCATCATATCTATCTTCTTCCTCCTCCTCATATCTATCTTCTTCTTCCTGCTCCTTTTCGTATATTTTTTTTGTTCTTCTTCCTCTACGTATCTTTTTCATTCTTCTTCCTTCACTTATCTTTTTTGTTTTCCTCCTTCTCGTATCTCCTATCTTCCTCCTCCCCCTCATACCTTCTTCTTCCCCCTCATACCTTCTTCCTCCTCCTCCTCATGTCTTCTTCCTCCTCCTAATATATTCCTCCTCATATCCTCCTCGTCCTCATACCTTCTTCTTCCTCCTCCTCCTTCTACCTTTTTTCTCCTCGTATCTTTCTTCCTCTTCCTCCTCGTATCTTTCTTCCTCTTCCTCCTCGTATCTTTCTTCCTCTTCCTCCTCCTCGTATCTTTCTTCCTCTTCCTCCTCCTCGTATCTTTCTTCCTCTTCCTCCTCCTCGTATCTTTCTTCCTCTTCCTCCTCCTCATATCTTTCTTCCTCTTCCTCCTCCTCATATCTTTCTTCCTCTTCCTCCTCCTCATATCTTTCTTCCTCTTCCTCCTCCTCATATCTCTCTTCCTCTTCCTCCTCCTCATATCTCTCTTCCTCCTCCTCATATCTTTCTTCCTCTTCCTCCTCCTCATATCTTTCTTCTTCTTCCTCCTCCTCCTCTTCATATCTTTCTTCCTCCTCCTTTGTATCTTCTTCCTCCTCCTTTGTATCTTTCTTCTTCTTCCTCCTCCTGCTCCTCCTTTGTATCTTTGTTCTTCTTCTTCCTCCTCCTCCTTTGTATCTTTGTTCTTCTTCTTCCTCCTCCTCCTCCTCCTTTGTATCTTTGTTCTTCTTCTTCCTCCTCCTCCTCCTCCTCCTTCTGAGATCTTCTTTCTCCTTCCTTCCTCCTCCTCGTATCTTTCTTCTCCTTCCCACTCATATCTACTTCTCTCCATTTAATCTCCTTATATCTTTCTTTCCTTCCTTTTCTTGACATTTTTTCTTGTTTAATGTTTTTTATTAATTTTTTCTCTCTTATTTCTCTTTTCTTTCATTTTTTTTCTGCTTCTCTTGCTTTTACTCTACCCCACTCTCTATTTCCCTATTTCTTTTTTTAAATGCCCTCCTTCTTTTTTAGTTTTCTTTCACTTTTCGTTTTTCTTTTTCATCCCACTTTTTTAGTCATTCCTTTTTTCCTCGTTTTTTTTTTTACTTTGAAATTAAAAAAAATTGTCATTTTCTATTACTTTCATCTTTTGATCCCTTCTTCATAAATCTCGCTGACACTTTCCTTTTTTCTTTCTTTTACTTTTTCATTCTTTCCGCCATTCATTCATTCATTTTCTGTCATTTTTTTCTTTTGTTTCCTTTCTTCTTGATTCTTTTACTAGGGCCTCTACTCAATTTCTGATATTTATTCTATTTTCTCTCTCAATTCTTCCCACCATTCTCCCTTCATCTTTTCTCTATCCTTCCTTGACCCACCACCTAAAAAACCCTAAACAACCAAGAATATATCAGGTACATCCACCAACTACCATTATTTTCATATTTTCTTTGTTTCTTTCCTTCTTTATACCAACTGACACCTTTATAGTTGCATACCAGTATGTCCTGTTTAATTGCTCCTGTAATATTAGAAATGTTAGTAGTAGCAGTAGTAATATTTATTATAGTTGTTGTGACTCTGGTGGTGGCAATGAAGGTAACATCTGCACAGAACACTTAATATAGATTATCAAATAAGTTACAAAAGATACCATTACTTCATCACTAGCTATAAATCATGCATTCATAATCTGCAAATTGTATTTGAATAGTTCATTGCCAGTCATAAGTATGCATATATAATGGACTCACATTTTTAGATGGTGTATTTATCTATATCTAGGGTGTTCGAGTGATGTTAATTGATAGTAGATTGTAATGAGAATATGGGAGAGTCAAGTTTGTTACTTACACACAGATACCCTTGGGAAATGTATGAGGAAAGTTCAGCCGAAGCTGCAAAAGTTGACTTTGCAGTAGTACCCTTTCAAAAGGCTTGAATCCACTTCTCCCTGTATTGTGTGTGAATTGTTGATTAGTAGTACTTGGTATTCTAGCTGTTTTCAATAATGTCATGATCTGGATATAGATCCAGCTCTTTCCAGCTTCTCTATTGGACCATTCCTGGTGCTCCAATAACAACCAGTCTGACTATCATTTTTATGCTCCTCACCTTTCTGTGCTGTGTCTTACTTTCAGATATCTTGACAAGAATATTTAATCACTGACAGGTCACAATGGTTGATGGAAAAGTAAGAGTAAATGAGTGTTTGGGCAAATTTCTATCCTACATTTACCTACTACTTATTTTAAAGATAAAAAAAGCTTTTATCTAACTCAGTAGTTCCCCTTGACAGGGGACATCAGATAATAAATTAAACATTTCTGCATTTATTCATGTGTGCGTACACAAATGCTTGTATACTCCTAAGGACAAACATTTTTATATTAGTTTATCATAACACGTCTGACCACTATTTTGACCTAATAAATATCACTCTTATCAGAAGAGGAAAGAATTCATGAGGAAGAAAATGCATTGAAAGTGCACTGATCTCCGAATTCTCTACTCTTAACCTCAGACCGGGCTCATACGCAATATCACCAATCAACACAAAATCAATACTAGCACAATGAAATCTTAGAGAAACAGAGATCTACTTTATGCGGGCTAGATTTAAATCCAGCAGCCTTTAGTGGTTTCAACAGAAAAAAAAGGCGCTTTTTGGCTGTAGTGTTTGATAAGTTATCAATTGCCACTTGCTCAAAAAAAAATTCCAACACACTTTCCTGACATACATTATTATCTTTGATTTTGACCTGATGATGCCTACCTCATGAAAGCAAAACATGTGGTCAGTAAAAGTTTTCCAATTTGTCTCATTATCTTCACATTTGCATGCACTCATTAGCATTCATTGTCTCATTGTTACACACACCCACACAGGCAACATATATGCTTTGCAACACATTCAATACTATGTAATTATTTAAAAAAATATTGTTTGCTTAAAGTTCACAGAACCCTTCTTTAAAAATTAGAGAGCATATGCACATAACTTTTTTTTTTAATTAGAAAAAACATGCTAAAAACCTTTACACACCAGATATTACAAATGAATAAAATTACTGGTATGGTCTTGCATATATAATTGATAGATGTTTATACCATGTAAATATTGCAGATTTTACATGTATGTAAATATACTGGCTGATATATCAATCTTCCAAGTAGGGAAATTCTGCCTGCCTTGAAAATCTGCCCTTGAAATTCTTGTTTTTGCATGAACTTGAAAACCTAATACTATAATTCTCAGTCACTGAACTAGTGCTCAGGTATGTCCCCATTCACTTAAATAAAGTCATAAATACTGTATGTTGGTCTGCAGTTGGAGATTCGTCTCCAGCTTTACTGCTCAAACTCTCTGCATCCAGAGGCTGTGTTGAAGGGCAGAGTCTTGTCTTAGGAAACAGCTACCCAACTCCATTTTATACAGGGTCTAAGTGGAAATTTTTGGCCAAGCTTATAGGGTCGGACACTCCACATTAAATTTGTCCTTGTGCCGCATCTGACCATGTGGGGTGGTTGGTAGATATCCTGCAGTTGGAGATTCATTGTGGAGTTCACTTGACTCACTTCTAGCAGTTGACTACTTTGTCTATGCGCCGCTGGCGAATCTTACTTGTCCTAAGTCTTATCGTTCATTACCAACCTTCATGTGATTATTCTATTCAGTAACCTTCCCTAGGTTACAACAGTTAAATAAAGACTGAAGGGGAGGCATACACAGATTGATAAATTGGAAAAGACTGAAATAAATAGATAGATTAGAACTGATATAGAAATAAAAAAAAAAATAGATTGAAATAGAAAACAGAAAAAGTAGAGACTGAAATGAAAAAGGAAATGGACAGTGTGAAATAGAAAGAAGAAAAGACACGAAGACCTCCACATATGTCGAAAGAAAGAAATGAACAGTTTATCTTAGCACACCATACTAATGCATGTGTATTTGTATATGCAGATTGTATTTAAATAATTATATATTCATAGCTGTCTGAAAATTTTTACTTTTAATATTTACTTTTTGAAAGACTGCTATTAAAAATTGAAAAAAAAAAAAAAAGTTTTTAAATATGACCACTTTTAGAAATCAATACAAAATAATTAGACCCTGCAAAGGTTGACTCTATTGGTAACAGCTTTTTGTTTCTACTTCCTGATTATGTTGATGGTCACTAGAAAGTGCTTTGCCAAAATACTTAATGATTTACTCTTTGTTTTTTGTTTGTTTTTTTTTGTTTTTTTTTCTTTAAAACCATCAGACCCTGGGATGGGTAGTATCTACTTGAACTCGGTCAGGGTTAGCAATAACTAAGCAGTACTAAAAAATAAGAAATAGACAAGATATCCCTAGACATGTTCAGTGGAATGAGGACAGTCTACCTCTATAGATTAAATAAATGGTTCAGTTCTGAATTCCTGATAGGTTACCCAGATTGACATATACCTGATGAAGGCTGGAGGAAACAATGGCCGAAACGTTGTGATAGCATAGACAAAGATGAGGACAATAGTTTGAAAGCAAATTGTGTAAATAAGGTTACTTAACTTTGAGAATGTATATCATCTTATTCCATTGATGTATCAAAATGATTGTGTGTTTTTTTTATGCAAAATGTCTCTTTACATAAATCCTTTCATAACATTGCTTTAGAAAAGATACACACAGACGGAAAATAAAATTAGAACACCCTGAAGGACAATCTTTCTTTTAACCTGGCTAAAATATGTGCAGTCTAGATAGCAATGTGATATAATTTTGATTTTTTTTTTTTTTTTTTTTTCTTAGCTATCATTTCATATAGTAACACTCCTACCAGTGAACCCTCTGTGTCTGGGCTTCAGATGCTGACACATGTTTCAGGGATTGTGAAAGTCCAGTGACAGCAGTTTTCATTCTCTGGAGATACATATGTTTTCTTTTTGTTCCGTAAGAGCCATTTTAGAAGTATTCGATTGTTGAAGATCTTGAAGAGACTGGATACTCATTTTGGAGAATTGCTGTGCATAATGTGTCTTTGTCGCTTCATTGTTGCCAAGAATGTTCAAATGAATAATCTAACACTGATAGAACAGGTTCTGGACATCTGCATAGTGCAGCTGCTTGCCAAGATTGACATGTTGTAAGAGCAGCAGTGTCAAATACCATGGTGTCCAAAGCACTGATCAGAACAAATATAACCCCAGAAAGGCTTGCTTCTCACAAGTGAAATGTTGTTTTCTAAAGAGGAATGATCAGATGTCATTAGGTATTAACACAGACAATTGAAAATTTGCTTGCCGTAGGATTACATTCACACATGCCTGTAACTAGGATTCCATTTATACCATGGAGCTGTTGTATAAATCCCCAGTGGTGTTGCAAGACATTTGTCACTTGGATGATCGAATGACTGCTGCAGTGATGATGGCATGTTCTTTAATGCAACTGATGATTGCTTTCATGTGCAATATTGATATATTATGAATTAAAATATTTCAGAGCATATTCATCAATAAAGTATAAACGCAATCTCTGACATCATGTGGGGTGCTCACCTCTGGTGTTATTTTGGAGGAACATTGGGCAGTGCTGTGTATTTTCAGAGCATTGTTCAACCTGTTTTGCTACCCACCTTGTAACAGGAAGGTGAGATGCTATTCCAGCAGGATAATGCCTGCCCATGTGATGTCCATGCTACTCAATATAGTTTGTAAAATGTATTATGTGTATGTGAAATATACACACACACACACACACACACACACACACACACACCTATTTGGGAGCTGTCGATGGTTGTGCTAGTACAAAGCCACAAGTCACCATGACCGAGGGTTTGAGCATACTGGCTTTGTTCAGACTGTTGATCATGGCAGATAATGCACTCTCTCCCAGAAACTGTAACTATGGTCTGCTCAGCATAGTTGCAGTATAAACCAAAGGTGGGCCATATGAGTGTTGCACAATCACAAATGTGCCTGAGCAGGCATCTGCAACAGGGATTAGTTAGCCAGACTGCTAGACAGGCGTACTTGGATACAAACAGCAACCCATTACACACACACACACACACACACACACACACACACACACACACACACACACACACACACACTAATCAAGCTATATTTCCTGTATGTTTAATCTTGAGCCAACTGAAACATATTCAGTATTACAATTTTAATTTCTGTCAGTGTAAATAATACAAGGTAATATTGAAATATATATATATATACATTTGCATTACATATTCCTTAAATTGAATAATAAGTTAAACTACCAATGTATCACTCTAAAAACTACTTATTTAAAGAGAAAGTTGTGTTGCTCTCTGGGATATAAATAATCATGCATTTTTGGTGACCAGTTGTACTAAACACAGGTACAATTTTTTCTGGAGGGTTAAAATTCATGCAAAAAAATTTTGAGGTTGCAGTGTACAGGAAGTCGCCTTATACACAAAAAAAATAAAAGAATATCTTTCTTTTTTTAACTTTCAGGTAATTTTATATTTACATTCCCACAGAATGCTCTATATTTCTCTGCAAAGGACTACTAATTATGCTTTTTACAGTTTTCCATGGAACTGAAATTTTCTTTCATCAAGAGAATACTAATTTAAATGAGTGATTCTCAACCCTTTTTAATGGTTAGAAACTACGGAACTTCAAACCATTTACAACAAAAGAAAAATATTTTCCTTGTCTTTCTATGACTTTATGATCAACATTCTGGAAGTTTTAAAATTTCATCTTCCTAAAATGACCCTGGCTTTTGGTGTAATAAAGTTATTAATGAAATTTTGAAAATTTAAAGACAGCTTTACATTTTTGACCAAAAACTGGATGGTGAAACAAATGATAATTTTATGGCAACAAGTCTGGTGAATATGCTTCGTCTAAGGAAGAAATGTTTTAACCCAAATCCATCATGGTCTTTTTGATTAACAAAACAATGTGTGGGTGTGAGTTGCTTCCTGCTTCCCTGGTTTATTTTTTTCTTCAATTGTTTACTCAAACTGTGAAAGTGACAACTTTAACACACTGCAGTAACAATTTTACCAGGATTCCTAAAAGAGTCTACCTTTCATATACCAACAAATGTAGAGCAATCAATGTTTTTTTGTTTTTTTTTTAAGGTTCGGTTTTACTCTTTATACTGCTGACTGTCCAGGATCCACTTGTAATTTTAGGTACTTTGGATAATTTTTTTTTCACACCAAGCAAGGTGAAAATGCCACTAAGGCATAAGGGGACTACTGGGAGTGAAAGAAAATGAGAAGATTTTAGGAACCAGAAACCCAATCCTAATCAGGAAACAAGTGATAAACCTCCACTCCATTCAAAAGACTAGGGAGGAGTGTGAACCAGACAGTAGGTGAACCTATCTACTCCTTTTGAAGCAAAATAAATAAATAGTAAATACAATTTTAGAGATTAGGAAGAGACATTAGAAGTATAGAGTTGAAATAGACTTTAGAAGGAACTGGAAATCCAATCCTAAACAGTAAACAAGAGATAAAAATTTCTACTCTTGTTCAAAAGACTAGGGAGTAGTATGAACTGGACGATTTTGTAATGACCCCTTTTTTTATCTCCATTAACAATCATCCACAAAGCATTTTTATAGGTGGTGCTGGTGTTGAAATACTGCCCAATGTTTTTTTATAAAATCCATTATTCTATTATTTTTTTAATTTTTCAAATATTTTTCAAATGTCTTACAAGTTTTTCAGCGAATTCTGACATTGATTCAGCAGGTTTGTCATCCAAAAGAGCTTGCAAGTCATCATTTGTTAATTCTTGTGGTTTACAGCAGCTTGGTTTGAGCCTCCAAGTCAAATTCATGTTTCTTGAACTTTTCAAACCATTCATGGCATATATTGCTTTCGATCAAACTATTTCCATAGGCCTTGTCGATCATCTTCAATTCTGCTGCTAATTTGTAAAGGAACTATTTACAGTGTTGAATGTGTATCTTGTCTGACACTATTTTTCTTCTCCTTTTTTACACAATACAAAACAAATGAATATTGAGTATAGAAAACACAAAAACAGTTTTCAACTGTGTTGTGAATCTCTAGTTTTCAAAAAGTCTATGCTTGGTACTTATGCACACACTTACTAATTAACAGACTTAATGATCAGAAATGATTTTAAAGTTCCCATACCATTTGTTTCTCATTATAAATAAAAGTCATGAACTTTTGTAGAAATATGGCCTTTTAACATGCAACATCATGAAAAACAGCTGATATTGAAAATCCAGTACACGTCTGCACCAAACGGGAGAAAATGCGAGGGAAATTATTAAAAAATATTCTTTTATAGTGTAATCTGCTTTCATTTTGTCCATTATTATACTTTTTTAATTAAAATAATTTTTCAGACCCAAATTTCATTTGTTATTGGGTTAGAGATTAAATTTTCTGAAACTGATTTCAATGAGGGAAAAATTTTAAATAGCTTCACATTGAGATTTGATGCAAATTTTTTGTACAAACAATGCATCTTAATACCAAGGAGAAATTTTGAACAGGAAAATGAACAATGTCCACTGCACTACTTTTGTTTAGAATTTAATGGAGCATTGATCTGTTTCATTAATTGTTAGAGCATTGGACTTTGAACCACAAGGTTTAAAACATGTCTATTTTTCTTGAACTGACCTATCTTTAATGTTATTAGCTTTTGACTAGTTTTTGCTTCTTTTTATTGTTGCCTGTTATTACAATATTCTTGCTTAGAGAAGGACAACTTTGAATTCAAACCCAAAAGAGAAGCCCCTTGAGGTGGCTGAATATCAACTTTGACTACTTTGTGATAGCCCCTGATACTAAGCTGATGCCAATACATATTGTTTCCTAAAAAAAAAAAAGTAAAGGGCTCTTTGGGGAAGTAGTTGAAATAAATTGCTCAAAAAAGGAAAATTATGACCACAGCACCTCAATGCCTCCTAATACAAGTGGATAAGAAAAATACTTCAGCTGTTGAAGTAAGCAGCATAAAGTTAGCAATTAAAATAATTACTTTCAGTGAAACTTGAACTCCCATCTGATATACTAAAGGCTCATGTAACCAATTCAACTGTAGAAACCTATGGTGAGAACAGACACAAATATCCAATCATACTGCCATCTCCTTACTTCAAAGCTTCACACCATCTTGTTTTTATTTTTTACTACTTACTAAAATTACTTAAATTCTGAGATTTATTTTCACTATTATTTTTTAGTTTATTTTATTGTTAATTTTTTTTATCTCTACTTTCTTTGTCAAGATTTGAGTTGACATATATATCCCCAAGATTCCAGTCTTATGTGAAATGCCGTAACTGGTTTGGCTTTATGGTGAGGCAGGATACAAATCTAGTCATCAGGGTATCCTTCAACTTCAAACAGGTCTGTTTTGTTTACATGTTCACAAAAAGGCATAAAAGGATAGTCTGGTTCACCACTATAAAGTCTTGAATATCAATGTACTAAGATTCATGATGCCACTGCTTTTTTTCTTACATTTCTCATGCTCACTCGTATTCACTCCTCATTCTTCTTTCACTCAGTTCCTCCAGGTTATCTCTGCCTGTGTCTAAAACTAGTGCGAGAGGAATAGATGAAAACAGAGACCTTCTCTGCTTATACTATTCTACTAATGTTGCTTGTTCACAATTTATAAGAACTGAAGGAATTTAAAAAATATGTGTTCAAGGATGATAGTAAAATTATTAATAATTAATTTTTCTTAGACAGAAATTATTTATCTTAGAAACAAATCTAAGGCATTCAGTACATGTGCTGCATACAAAGACCCTTTGTCTCTACTGGTTTCAATCTTGTACAATCTCTACGCATAAACACTTATCTGCTTACATCCATGTCAGATGTTCAAATACTTGGATTTCCTCTAAAAAAAAAAAAAAAAAAAATTAAAAATTTCTGTTGTTTCACAAACATTAAATTAACATATATTTTTAACGCATTTACAAAATGTCATCAATTCCAGATTTTATATTTTTCATTCTTTCTTTCTTTCTTTTTATGTGCCGTATCCTTTCAGGGTGTAGGTGATCATGGCCCTCCACTTCCATCTATCCCTTGTGGCTCTCAACAGGTTTTGTGTTTTTGTGCCTACTCCCCCAGACTACGCTTTTTCATTCACCTGTCCAAGCCCGCCGCGTATGTCGTGCGCGGCTTTCCCCTGTCTCTTTTCTCCCTCTATTCGTCCCGTGGGTATCAGATTCTCCAGGCCCTACTTTCTCATCACGTGTCCTAGAAATTTTCATCTGCCTTGTCCTTATGTTAAGCATTCAATCCTCTTAAAAACGAATACGGCAACAAAATCTTTCCCTATTGCGAAATTTGATCAAATGAAAAAATTGTTTCTAGATGAATGAATTAAAATATATTGTATTAGTTTAAAATAAATATTAAAATTAAATAAAATGTTATCAATATCAAGATATTTTGTTAACTGAGCAACACTGGGAGTTATGTAGTTTCATTATACCCTATTAAATTCCATGTCTTACCAGAAGAATTTGCCTTGACCACTTAAAAAACACCAGTTCAATTGCACTTCTACTTAATTATCATTGGTATCTCCACATCAGTGGGCTGTTGGTCATATCACCTTGAAACACCAGTTCTTGCATGATCACTGAAGTTAAGCAACATTGTGTTTGGTCAGTACCCAGATGGGTAACTGCTTGAGAATACCAAGTGCTGTAAGCTTGGATGTGCAGGTGATGTAATGGATAGCATCTCAGAATTGGAAATTGGTGAGCTGTGTTTGAATTCCAGTCATGTTTGTTATATTCACTTATATGCAAATACTCTTGAGAAAGGTATGACTCCACCTCTTTTCCCCCCAGCTATAGGATAATTAATAAAACTCAAATCGTCATAAATCATTATTATTTCCCCAAAATTCGTACAGTTTAAAAATATTTTCTAATTTTAGATAACCTGCAAAAGGTTGATACATCATAAAAACCAATTGATCAATATTTGCATCAGTGGTATTGTTGGTTATGTTGATTAATAAGTAATAGAAAGTCTCCTCGAATTTCCATCTTTCTTCCCAGTATTCTTGCAGATTTCAAAAGTGCTGGGATTTAAATTGTCTCAATTCTTTTGCTGGTCTTTTATTTATTTTTTTTTTTTTTTCAAGAATTTTTATGACCAATACTGGCACTTGAGTGATTTTAGACATCCCCTTCGTCATCTATAAATTTTTATTCTATTCTTAAGCAAAGTCCTAATGTTTCTCTGTTCATTTCGTTCATCTCCAGTTACACCTTGTGGTCCACAGGAGCAATTACGTTCACTGTTCAATGGATCTGTTTTTCTTTCTTTTCAATAACTAATTCCAGTCTCTTGGCTTGAATAGGATCATCTGCTTAAATGTCAAGGTTCCAAAGAATTTTATTTTATTTTTTTTCCATTCTCAAGACTATCTCCTGGTTTGTGCTTATATAATTTCTTTCGGCAAACATGCACACAAAACATCAGAGTATCAAAAGGACAGTTTTTCTCTTGATACTGCTTTTATTTTAACTATATTCACTCCTTGACAATGTTATTGTTTTAAAATAATCATTATGATTGTAATAAAGCTTGAATATATGATTAAAGTGAATTTATACATTTTTTTTGTTCTTGAGAATTTACAACAAAAATAAAACACTAATTATTAGATTATTTATTTACAAGAATAATATTATATTTATAAGATTCTAGTACAATTAAAAACTCATGCAATACAATATTTATCATTTACCAATTTATAAAGAAATAAATATGAAAACAATTTTTTATTCATAAATTTATAAACATTTACTAAATTATTAAAATATATGAACCAACTACAAGGAAATCTTTATTATTTACCATTTTATAAAGTTTGAATTGTTTCTAATAAATAAAGAGTGTTTATTATTTTTGTAGTCAATTCTCAAGAACAAAGAAAATGTAAAAATTCACTTTTAAATGTTTGTTTTATTAAAATTCTAATCAACATTGCTGTAGAGTAAAGGTAGTGTCAATAGAAAAACTATCCTTTTGGCATTTCATTTTTTTTTTTTTTGTGGGGATGAAGGTTTGCCTTTCTTTCTATAGTTAAATCCAAGTCACTTATTATTACACAGGCAAATCAATAAATCTGTAACCTGATGATAGAAAATAACATTTCAAATAACAAATATTTATTTCTCCACATAATCTCCTTTTTTACCAATGCACTTAATTCAGTGGTTAATATTAATTACATAGATCAAATCATATATTTTGAAAATTTCAGATCCATTAAATAAATGCCAGGCTATTGACTCACCCTTGTACATTCACTGAATTTTACTTTCAGAAGAATATGTTGTGGGTGGTATACTGTATGATACTGTATGATGGGAGACAACAAACAAAACGAAAATAAATAAAAAATATATTTGCAAGTTTATTTTTGTTAAGGAAAATACATCAACAGAAATAAGGTTACAGTGCACTAGGCAAAAAAATATTTCTGCATGTTCATGTAGAGGGGGTGAGAATAGTGTTGTCCTGAGAGGGACAGTTTAGTAGTTGCTGCAGAGCATTGTCCTGAAAGGGATTTTTGGGGTCACTGAAAAGTGTTGTCATGAAAAGGACAGTTTATTGTATATCGTTGCTGTTGGAGGCCTGCTAGAAATGGCTGGAACGGTGGCCAATGTTGAGCTGAAGCTGCAGATGATGACTGCTAGTTGGAACTCCTGCTGATGGCTGGAGCCTTGGGCTGGCTGTCGGCGGCTGGAACAGTTACTACACTTTGATCCTAGTCATCTGGGCCATAGAAGGAAGGTTGTTTTTCATTGCTTTGATGCCTTTTTATATTCTGGATTAGTTTTACAACTATTACTGGTTAAGCTTTTTCTTCCAGTTGTTTTTTAAACATGTGGGAGTGCTGATAGGATACCTCGGTACACCAGAACTCTCCTCTGTATTCTTACTGAGTTTAGTAATGTTCATCATCCAGATGGTTTTGATTTTTCCTTTGATTTCTAATTTTCTTGCAACTTTCTTAAACTCCAAATGCACCCAGAATAATGGGTGCTATCATAACCTTCATATTCTTTAATATTTTCAGTTCTTTGGCAAAGGGCAAATATCTTGACCACTTTTCTGCATTGAGAAATCCATTTGAATTTCAAAGTTCTTTAGATCTTTACTTTTTTTTATTCTCTCAGATGGTGTCTGGTTATTGTATGTAAGATTGGTCAAACTGTTTGTATAGTTCCCAGCAGATCACTGTTACCACTCCATAATGCCTTTTCTTATATTGCCATTGTATTCCATTCACTTATATGACTAATAGTTTCATGTCTGTTTTTGCACAGGCAACTTTTATCATTCTGCTGTGTTGTGTCTTTCATTTTGCTAATCTTCATCTTTGTGTTCTGGGATGTGCTTCATAGTGATTTGTTTCTCTTGTCAAGTATCCTCTGTGCAACCATGCCTGTAACATTTTATCTTAATTCTTTTTGTTTTTCTCTCTCCTTAATATTTTAGTATGTATGCTTGCTGCTTGCTTTTAAAAAGTCGGGAAAATCCTTCAGTGATAGCAACAGCTTATTAAGGTTTCTTGAAGTAGAAAATTATGTTGATTTAATCAGTACGAAACCAGCATTTCTTGGATGCCTCAGCATTTGATTATAATCTTCTCATGTTTCTCAGTAACCATTACTCACAAATGAATCACTGCAAACAGGGAAACATGTGAAATATGTTTCTTTTTGTTTGTTTTTTCTTAAAAAAAGTTTTTTTTTTTTAAATACTAAGCTGTTCTATAGAGAAAAGATTTATAAGTTTTGTATCTCACTGGGAAAAAAGATTATAAACACTGATAGAAATTGTATTTGTCATCAAATCTTGTTTTCTGTATTTATATCACTTCTTTCTCTGTTATTTTTGCCAACTTCTCTGGTTAAGAGATAGACGAAAATGACTATTTATCATCTGGTCCTGTTATAAAGATGCTTACTTTTTATCACTTTAGAAATGGACTTGATATTAATTTCTATTTATTACACCATCTTTATGGATTTATTTAATGAAAATATATTTCCTATGCCATCAGTTCAGTACAATATTTCTATAGTTTGTCTTGTTTAAATAATTTTGATAGCATCTTGTCTTCTTGATAATAACCTAAAACAAATATATAAAGAATAATTAGTTTATGAAATTGTTAACAAGAACTGAAAAGATAACCCATAAAAGACTATTTTTCTGTAATTCTTCAGTACTGCTTACGGTAAAGTAGCCAACTTGCTAAATATCATTTGCTGTCCTTTTTTATGAACTGGAAAATTTATGTGCTATATTACATATTATCTTAAAGACTTAAGTTGTTTCATTTGCTTAGAGGAGAATTAACCATTTTGTCTACGTGCACATTGGAATTTTTTCTACATGCATGAAAAATCTAATGATTCTTTGAAAAATTTAAAAAATATTACCTGCTTATATAATGAACAGAGTACCTTTCTGCTTTCTTCTCTGTCTGTAAAAATGGAGTCCACCATTAAGTAATATTATCAACCTGGTCTCATAACTACTTATTAATGAGAAAATCCATTGTTACGGTAACATGAGCACCACTCAAAGTAAGTAGGCATTGTGTTAATGTGACAATGGAATTTAAAAAAAATTTAATTTGCAAAATGACAAAAATTATAGAATTATAAAAATTAAAACATCCCATTCATCTGATAGCACAAGGCAAGACTTATTTGCCATAACACATAAGAAAAGTTTAAAAATAAAAATAAAAATATAAAAATATTATAAAATTCTATAGTAATGGTGATATGACTCTTGTGTGCCATTATTCATCATTTAATAGAAATTTAAATATACCTATAAATTCTTTTCACAGCTAATAACTAGTTTACAAGATAAAGTAAAACCTGCCTGATGAAGAGAAATACATTTAAGATATTTCTAAAATCCTCAACCACTTATTTCATATATAATGCCAAATTAAAAGCATACCAAATCAAAGAGAAAGACTGTATAACCACAAAATCTAGACATATTATATTACCTACAAACTCCATGATGAATAAACTTGAGAGAAATTTATCTAATCTCAATCTAAAAATGATCACACACACACTTCTAAAGCAATTAAACATTTAATCAAAATAAAAAAAAAAACAACTAATTTTACATCAAAAGCAATAGTCTACCAAATAGGACACAAACAATGCCCCCCCCCCAAATTGTTGAAACATCCTGAAATCTAAAGGAAACACTATATGAACATAAAAAGGGACATGAGATTTTAAACGACACACTCAATGCACTTCACTCCCATGAAGTTGCCAGCATCATCATCATCATCATCACCCCCACGACTTTTGTAATTGTAGTGGGTCTCCATCAGCAATTCTGGTATAGTCATACCTGTCCATTGTTTGACATTGTCTGATCAGTTTTTAAATTGACGTCCTCTCCTATGTCCAACTTCAACAGTGACTTGCACGATGGTCTTGCACAGGCTGTTGTGCCTTGTAATGTGTCTCAAACCACACCATCTTTCTCCATTTGACAGTGGCAAGAAGAGGTTTCTGGTGGCCCACAAAACTTTCAACCTTTTTCTGCACAAACTCATTGGTTTTCATGTTCCCAATAGAAGATGCCAAAGAGTTTTCTCATGCAGAGTTTTCTTCATGACCAGAATTTTGATCTGAAAAATATTGTTTTATTAAGAAAACAAATATAATTCACTGAAAGATGCATTTTCAGTGTCATAATCTACAAATCCCCTGTGGTTAATATATGACTGGATTTCTTCAGCCTATCACCTGTTCTTACTAAACTCATATTGAAACAATGCGGGATATGAAAAAATCTTAAAACAAATGAATATGTAAATAGAAACCAAGTTGAAGTTAGTAAAATCTAATTTTAAAAAAATGAGTTAAAATATAGAAGAAAAAATGCAGCATTTGTATAACTAACATGAGTCCCATTCTGTCTCGCCAATATAGATTTGGTTGAAATAAAATCCATTTGTCTGATGATGCTGTTTGATCAGTGAAATATCAAAGCAGAAGTTTTTCAAATTGTCTTATATATTTACCATTTCATCAGATTCTCATTCAACTTCATAATCTCCTTTCTTGTTAATGCTCTTAATCCAGTGGTGAATATTAATCACATGGATTGAACATTAGACAGTGAAAATTTCAGATTAAATTCATATCATATTTATGCATCAGACTGCAAATTTATTGACACACTCACATACGAGTATTTTCATCAATGTACAAAGTGAAATCATTTTTTCTTCCTTAAATGAGAATTTGGTGAAATAGATAAATAAAAACTAAATTGAGATGGATGACCCCAGAAAAGAAAATTTTGGAAAAAAAACATTAGTTGTCTAACAAGAAACAATTCTTATAACTTTAATTAATTTAAAAGAAATTTCTATATTAATATATTTTTTATTATTTTCAAACCTTCATTAACCACAGAATTATCCGATGCTTTCTCTTAAAACATGTGAAAATAATGGCTTTCCAAGCTCCACAATGTTACTGGTCCTGACCTGGCACCTTGGGTTAAGTCACTTTTCCCACTGCCATAGCTTCCCTAAATACTTTTATGGTAATTTTTCTGATGAATTTTCCACTATGGTACCTTGATTTTATGAATTTAAGCACAGTAGTCCTAAAACAAAGTCTCATCATTTTAAAGTTGAAATGGCTAGATGTAACTGTAAGTTCTATGTTAATAGTTTCTTCTGTTGCACTTCTCGCATGTGGAACTGTCTTCTGGCTTTTTTATAAATAAAACCACAGATTGAAAATTTGACACATACATAACAGATTGAAGACAATAGGGACAGAGGAAAACAATGCATAACTTACCTAGCAAGCTCGAGGAAATGGATGATGGAACAAGGTTTAGGAGAGATAGCAAAAAGACAAAATTTATTAAGAGCTACGAAGGACAGGAAGCTGGAGAGCCATGATCGCCAATGGCACATAGAAGAAAATTCTTCAGTTGTTATTAGCTGTATTGTATTATTATTTTAATGAAAAATGATTGACAATCTATTTAAATTTTTGCAGATTAAAGTTGGCTGGAAAGCATGGAGCTGAAAGGGAGTTCCAAAAGCAAGAATTGCAAGAAAAGAAACTATTAGCATAGAACTTATGACTAAGTCACAGTTGAATATTTTGAAGACAATTTGCTGATCCAGCTTGCCTGAAATCATAAATAGATAATAATTTCTGAACCATTTCACTGTCATGTGAGAGAATAATAATGCAAATAGTTTATTTAAAATTATTGTATAATTGTAATCAGCCAGTAACATGTCCTCTCATCATAGTCTGTCAACTTTGATCATCAAAAATTTAAATGCAATGTCAATTGTTATCTTCTATCACCTTAATTCTTGTTCTTTTATTCTTCTTTCACCATAATAATATTTTTCTTATGTTCTTTTAGCACTTGCATCTTAGTGATTCTATTGCCTTGCTTGGGATGAAATTATAAAAAAAAAAAAAGAAAAAACTGTTTATCATTCTGTCAGATTGTCATTCAAATTTAAATCAATTGAAAGTAAAGCAAAAATTTACTAGCAAGCTTTTCAAAAGATAACTGAATTATTCATAATAGTTAAGAGATTAGCTTAACTGTCCAAACAAATGAGCGAAAAATGATCAAGGCTTCTTCTCTTAATAATTTAATGCTAATTACATAATTACATTAAAGAAGGGTGCTCCATATTGTTCCCCACTCTTAATTATGAATGTATGTATTTTTCCATTCTTGACCTTGTAAGTAATGTTTGTTAAATAAGTATAATTTTATTCTTTCGTTGTTGTTGCGTTACAAAGTTGGATTATTCTCATTGGCTAGTCTCATTTGTGATGCATGACTGTAGCACTGCCATAACCAGTTGAATATTTTGAAGACAATTTGCTGATCCAGCTTGCCTGAAATCATAAATAGATAATAATTTCTGAACCATTTCACTGTCATGTGAGAGAATAATAATGCAAATAGTTTCTTTAAAATTATTGTATAATTGTAATCAGCCAGTAACATGTCCTCTCCTCATAGTCTGCTACTAATACATAGCATGATTTTTTTCTGTTTGTTTTCTTGTTTCTCTGTCTGTAACTTCAGTAACACTAAACCATGTCCTCACCCTCCCCACCCTTGTGAAGTTGTTAAATAGATCAAATGTGCATTTACTACCCAGCGCAAACATTGAACTGATATCCTTCACTTGTGCTTGAATAAGTTGACCTGTTCCACCTACAGTTGAAATGGGTTCTGCCCATTGAGATCTATATAAACTTATGGTCTTTCCACTGGGGTGGGGATATTAAAAAAAAAAAAAAAAAAAAAAAAAAAAATATAATCCATTTGCCTTGGATTTATCTTTTGATTTTCACCCAAGCCCTAGGGGACTTTCTTCCCAGGCAGTATCTCTCTTTTGGGAGTGGGCTGAGTTTATTGCCCAGCACCTGAGGTGTCCCCCAAAAGGGGAAGTGCTGAAGTAGTTTGGGAATTTTTCCACAGTACTGCTGATAAATCCACCTTAAACTGACCTTGTGTCACATCTGGTTGCAGGGTGGGCGTGCCAGTATATAACTATAAAAATCAATTTGCATGGTGAAGTCATATCAGATTAAATCAACATTGGTAACAGAGTGTAGTTATGATCTATGGACCTCTGGGTTATGAACCCAGCAGGCTTTCACTGTGCACTTTGAAAAGAGCAAAACAGATCAATCATATGCTGCATATACAGATTTTGATAAATTCCACAGTTCAGAGGCAGAAACAGGAATATGGTTGACTGTGATTTCATTTGAGCCATTTAACAATTTAACACCTCCAGAACTTCAAAAAAAACTTTTTGATGCTTAGAAATTTGGGGTGATGTGCACTTGTATTATTTAAAAAAAAAAAAAATTTTAATCAGTATCACCCCATGCAAGACAGTAAAACCACTAAAACACAAAGGGTTACAGGGTGTGGAAGTATTCGGAACAGAAACATTAATAATGAGTGAAAAGAGGAAAGAGTAATCAGGCGGACAGTAGATAGCAATTGACAATCTATTTTTGCAGATTAAAGTTGGCTGGAAAGCATGGAGCTGAAAGGCAGTTCCAAAAGCAAGAATTGCAAGAAAAGAAACTATTAGCATAGAACTTATGACTACATCTAGCCAGCTCAACTGTAAATTAAGGAGATCTTGATGCCAGTTTTATACTGTGCTTAAATTCAAAACTCTAGGTACCATAGCAAAGAGCTCATCCAAACAATTACCATGAAAGTATTTATAGAAAAGGCACAGAGAGGCAACCTTATGGTGGTGTGTAAGTGACTGAAGCCAAACCACCAGATCAGGACCAATAATATTGCTGATTCTTTTTTTGGATCTTATTGGTTTTGCTTAGGGCTTCTGTCAAAATCAGCATAAAGTATGATGGCTGAATTTTAAAAAAATCATTTATTGTATACTCAAGTAGGTATAAAAGTTCCCAGCAGTTTTTTTGAAAACTAGTGACAAAATACACAATTAAAATTTAATATTTAATATTTACTCTGTTTTTCTTTAGAAATGCATTTTTGATTTGTATTTATTTTTATGATTTATCCATAGCATATTTTATAAGCATTTTGAGTTTCAATCTTTCAAGGTCAAGGTCGATTAGTCTTGCACATAACATTTCATATCATATATATATTATTAGCAGTTAGTTCTGCTCTTTTGTATTTGTTATTTTATACCTTTTAACTGTCTAAAAATTTACAAGCACACTATTAAGTACAAATTTTGTTCATTGATATTTTTTTTAAATGTATGGCAGTGACTCTAAAAAATGTTTAACAAAGAAGAAATGAGATTTATTTTGTTAATAAATATTTCATTGTTTATTCACATCATCCTCAGATAAAATCCATTGCATCTTTAATTTGTTAAACAGATATTGATTATCCACAAATATGTATCATTCTGTCTTTTTTTTTTTTTTTAAGTTAATGTAATCATTTTTTGAAAAAAAAAATTTTTTTATTGACTCTGGGAATTGAACCATAGACCAACTTCTTATCTAATATTTGAACCATTAAGCTATATAATATCCAGCATATAATATCATATATAATATAATATTATATGCTGGACATTCTCCTCACATATGAAGAAGAGACTTGAGGCAACAGAAATGTGGTTCTACAGAAGGATGCTTATAATACCATGGACTGAACATGTGAGCAACAACAAAGTTTTAGAGAAAATAGAAACAAAAAGGACATTTTTACTTAGCATCAACACGAGACAGTGGAAGTTTCTGGGGCTTTGAAAATTTGACACATACATGACAGATTGAAGACAATAGGGACAGAGGAAAACAACGCATAACTTACCTAGCAAGCTCGGAATGGATGATGAAACAAGGTTTAGGAGAGATAGCAAAAAGACAAAATTTATTAAGAGCTACGAAGGACAGGAAGCTGGAGAGCCATGATCGCCAATGGCACATAGAAGAAAATTCTTCAGTTGTTATTAGCTGTATTGTATTATTATTTTAATGAAAAATGCACTGCAGTAATTGCATGATTGCTTTCAGTTTTTAAATACCTTTTCTTTGAAGATTTCAATAGTTTTAAACTCGTTTTTACCATTAGAAAAAGCATGCATTTCTCTAAGAAAAAAGAATTGATCTGGGATTGATGCAATATGATTCTCTGTCTTTGTAAAATATTCATTGTATAACCTTCAGGTCATTGGAAACATTTAACATCATTTATTTTTTATTTGTAACATTTTCATCAATGAAGATAGTTTTGTTTACTTGCAAAAGACTGACTTTTCTGTTTTCAACTAAGTACTTAATTTTGTATGAAATCTCTTAAGTTAGCCAGGCACCAAAGAAATTGGCAATTTTTAAATGGGAGTGGAAAGAAATAAGTAATAAAAAATTTATGGACCAAACAAAGTACAAATTCTCTGAAGAAGTTGATTTTGTTTGATTTTTTTCGTATCAGTTTTAGTGATTAGAAATAAAGGTACTTGTATTTATTTCTTTTGTCTTGTGTGTGTGTGTGTTCTTCCTTCTGTCATGTTCTCCATTATTCAGTTTGTTTGTTTTTTTCGTTTAAACTTTAACTTTTTCTTTCCTTCTATTTTTTTTTTTCACTTATATTTCGGTTATAATCATCTTTCAGCCTTTTTCTTTTTTTCCGTCTTTCAGCCTTTTTCTCCCCCCCGTCTTTCAGCCCTTTTCTCCCCCCCCTCCCGTCTTTCAGCCTCCTTCTTTAGTTTTGGCTTTCAGCTTTTTTCTTTCGTTTCGTCTTTCAGCCTTTTTCTTTCATTTTCCTTTTTCTTGGCTTTTTCCGGCCTTGTTTTCATCCTTTTTTCCTGTCTTTCTTTCATCCCTGCCTCTTTTTCTTTCTTTCTTCAGGGTCCGTTTTAATATTATCATTTTTTTTTTCCTTGCATTTATTTTTAATCTTGTCTTTTAGTTCTGCCATCTTTCTTCACTCTCCTTCTTTTTGCTCTTCATTTTTTTTATTTCTCCCTTTCACCTCTTCTTTCCCTTTTTTCTTTTTTCCACTACTTTCTTTTTTCTTTCCAAAATTTTCCATAAGTTTTTAATACAATTTGTATACAGCAAAATATTTTTAATTTATTTTATTTATCTATTTATTTTATATAATATATTTTATTTTTTATTTTATTCTTGATATTAAGCTTCTACTTTTCTAAATTGATTTTGTCATACATCCACATCATGTTGAAACACCAGTTCTCATATGATCACCAAAGTTAAGAAACATCAAGCCCGGTCAGTACCTATATGGGTGACTGCTTGGAAATACCAGGTGCTGTAAGTTTGGATGTGTGGGTGGTGTAATAGATGATGACTTGGAATTTATTCAACTCCTTTTGGCTTTGTTATTTTCACTTGTGTGCAAATGCCATTGGGAAAGGTATGAATCCACCTCTTCTCCTCCCAGCTATGGGTTAATTAGCAAGACTTTTATCACTAAAACAATTATTTCTAAAAAAAAAATAATTCTTACATTCTAAAAATATTTTCTGGTTTTAAATAACCTGAAAAGAGTTGATAAGCTGCGGAAAATCAGTCAATCAGTCTAAATTGATTTTGAAGGAATATCCTTTTTGCTAGGGCAGATTGCTTCAAATGCCTCAACTTCCATCACTAAAGATGTAGGTATAATGATAGGTTCCTTGTATTGCTCCAGTAAGTATCTGACTATTCGTTATATTCTCTACCTTTTTAAGAGGCAGATCAGACCGAAAATGGAGTACTGTTGCCATATTTGAGCGGGAGCTATCAGGCCCTCACTTTTCAGTCTTGATAGTTCAATAGCATCTCCGAATCTTTGTTAGAGAAGAATAATTTTGCATCTTCCGATCTCTCTCTCTCACTGATGGGTTGTGGCGAGTCTTTCACTGCTCTATCACTTCTTCCATGGAAAGTGCTCAGACAAACTACATTTCTTGCTTCCTCCAGGTCTAACTTTCACGGTGTGAACATTACTGTAAAAAAAAAAAAAATAACTTGGTAGAATTCACTGCCAGACAATAAATTTCCATTTCACTTCTCTAACCACTAAGCAAGTACGCAGTCATTAACTATATAAACAAAGCTAACCACATAAAATCCTTCATAAATATCTGAATTTATACAGAGAAGACAAAAACTAATAAAATATGGCAATATGACTCATCATCATTCAGTTCTTTTAAAGAAATTTTAATACAAACATAGTTAATGGTATGATTTATGTCTTCAATCTTTACATTACAAAGAGCTAATGTTAGTTTTTAAAATGAGGATATGCCTTTGCCATTGATCCCTTTAAAAAAAACAGCCAATTTAAAATAGTACAAAGGAATGAAAATTATTTCTTCATTTTAAATCTTATTGATTGGATCAATGAAAAGGGAATTATTATTATTATTATTATAATTATTATTATTATTATTATTATTATTCCTCCTCTTCCTGTGTTATGTGCATCATCAAAATGTCTAGCATACAGGTCTTGTTCCTATAAGGGCTCAGTTTGTGCCACTAAATGC
This sequence comes from Acanthosepion esculentum, assembly GCA_964036315.1. Lineage (NCBI taxonomy): Eukaryota > Metazoa > Mollusca > Cephalopoda > Sepiida > Sepiidae > Acanthosepion > Acanthosepion esculentum. The sequence continues at coordinate 56,084,088 of OZ038506.1, forward strand.
TCAAATTACCCATAATTCTGTCTTCTAATCCATAACCTTCTGATTCTGGGGCCTGATTTTATTCACAGTTTATGGACCTAAACCGGAACTTATTATCTGTAGACTGAAACTGGACATAACAAAATGAGAAGATAAAGTTCACAGTAAAGTTCTCAAGCCGGGTTATCTTGCCAGCAGCCAATTCTGTACAGTGTTGACAACCAAGTTATTAGAGCTAAGGGAGCACAACAAGGGTCACTTTGAGCAAGTTCCAAACAACTTTGGATAACATTTCTTATATGAAAGTGAAATTTCATGGCTTTCACTTAGCACACAAGTTTTTTTCTTCTTCTAAAGAATACATCACTATTTATAAACATCTCTGCAACATGGAAAATAAATAGATTAGTTTAACCATCAGATAACCATTTTAAATGAAACACATTATTGTAAACTTTCTAATTTGATCAACTGTCAATACTACTGGGATATGACCATATCTATTATTCTCAAGTTGGGAGTTACATATGTTACCTATTAATAAAGATAATCTTTATTACTAATTTGACACAATCTTATTATTGTTGTTTTTTCACTATTATTATTTTATTACTAGTTTTACTCCATCTTATTATTGTTGCTTTTTAAATGAAGCATTTTCACTATTATTTTATTGACAGTTTTAGTCTATCTTATTACTGCTGCATTTTTTCATAATGTCCAAGAGAGCAAACAAAATGAAATCACAAATTTAGAGTTTAACTTGAAGCTCACTCTTCAAGAATGTGTCTTTCATTAATTTTGACTGCATTTAATTCTGTGTGTGGATTTTATCACCTGATATTCGTGAACACATTATCTGTTTAGAAGCATGTGACCATTATTCCAAGAATCTTTTGTATTTCTTGTTTTGTAAGAAATTAACATCTGCTGTCCACTGTTGATATTTTATAATCATTTTAATTTTATTCGTGATATTTGTTTTCTGTCATTAGCTACAAGAAGCTATCAAAATATAGGGAAAGCAAATCTTGTTTTACCAATAGCATAATAGTCACTTGTTCTTGATTTCAGTGACTGTATTTTTATAATAATTAAATTGATATCTTTTTCTCTTGAAATACTAAGATAAAATGCTTGTTTTATTAAGTTTCCTGCTGCAGTCAATTCATAGTAATTTATCAGTATTTACTTTCTCTCTTGTTAATGTTGAGCTCCGTTCATTTTGGAGGGGGTTCCTCCTTGTCTGCATTTGGGGAGATACTTTTTGTAGATGGCAAACCTCTTTTTGCAATGATTTTTTTTTTCATCTTTGATAAGCTAGTCTTAATTTATCTACATTGCATTCATATATATTATTAATAATAATAATAATAAAGAAAATTCAAAAGAAGAAGAAAAAAAACTTTTATTCCAAAGTTCTGCTTTTAAGGAGCAAACATATTTCTACTCGAATTAGTCTTGAAGTTTTATATTAAGAATATAATGAAAACTCATTTTAGTATTTTCTATTTAAAAAAAAAAAATGATGTTTTGTCAGGTCTGAATGCATAAAAAGAAAAAAAATAGAAGGAAAGAAAAAATCCAAAGGTAATGACAAGTGTGTAAGAAAGAAAGAAAGAAATATCAGAAAGGTAATATTCTAGGAAAGAAATGTCATGCCAGAAGAAATGGAATAAATTTTATTCTATTGAAATCTTATAAAAGCAATCTTTGGTTATATGAAGATATTTTTTTTAATTTTATTTTTTTGCTTTAATTTTAGCTTAGAATATTTTTTGCTTGAATCAATAAAACCAAAAAAAAAAATAAAATAATAATTCCAGCAAATATAACATAATTTTTGTTAATATATTTAAAATACAAGAATGTTTTCTCTTGGTTCTTAGTGACATATCTACGATGGATATCCAAATTTGAATCCTTTAACTTTTTTTTTTTTTTTATCAGGCTTATCTCTTTCCGTTTATATTGATAAATAAACAATAAGCAAAATCTTAGACTGTAGAATAGTGGATGGGTTGGATGAAAGATAAGTTGAAGATGGGATGTAGCTCGAGAGAAAATAATCAGAAAATGAAAGAGAAAGAAGAAAGTGAGACATAGATTAAAAAGACAATTTAGGATTTAAGATTTTTTTTTTTTTTTTTTTTTGAACTTGAAACATTAAACGTTTTGAGACAAAAATAAATGGGATGGATGGAGAATTGGGTTCGGACTGAGAAACAAAGAAATAAGAAAGACTAAAAATTCAAGACAGAATATAAAAGTGGAAGAGGAAGATGAAAAATGTTTGAAATAAGAAGGGAAAAGAGAATGATAAAGAAAGAAAAAAATTTAATATAGGAAGAAAAAAGTGAATAATAAAGAGTGGTACAAAGAAAGAAGATAAGAAGAATATGGGAGAGAGTAATAAAGATTAGGTAGAAAATAAGAAACGGGGGGGGGAGAGTGAGAGAAGAATGCAAAATGAATGGAGGGGGCTGTTCCTATTCAGAGTCATTGAATCAGAAAAAATAGGTAGAACATCAAAAATACAATGCATAAAAAAGTTGCACAATGTTGAGCCTGGTCAGTACCTAGATAGGTGACTGTTTGGGAATAACAGGTGCTGTAAGCTTGGGTGTGCAGGTGGTATCATGGATAATGACTCGGAATAGTTAATCAGAGATCTGAGTTTTGATTCCAGTTGGGTTTGTTATATTCACTTATGCATAAATACTCTTGGGAAAGGTATGAATCCACTTCTCCCGCCACCATCTATGGCTTAATTAGTAAGACTTTTATCACTAAAAAGCATTATTATCTTAAGAAAAAAAACTACATACAAAAATATTTACATTAAATAACCCATAAAGATATTGATATGCCGCTAAACAAAAACAACTAAGCCAACCATGTCCAGGCAAACCTTGAGGAATCTATCATCAGTTCTGATTTGTTGACAGTTATGTTAAATGCACCATCATTCATACAAACTAGAAGGCTGAAAGATGTTGTTAGAGAAATCATAATATGTGTATGGCAGTGAAGGGCTTATATATATATATATATATATATATATATATATATATATATATATATATATATACACACACACACAAAGTGAATTAAATAAAAAATTCAATGACTTATCACTCAACTCAGTGTTTCGCAGAGGTAAATCTGCACATCAGGTGTAAAATAAATCTATTGAATTTATTAATTTGTTAAATTTCACCAAGGTCTGTTTATTCAGCTTTTTATTAGCTTTCCACTTTCTGAATGAGATGTACATCAGGATTAAAGTTATGAATAAAGATAATGTTTTTTTTTCTGTTATATTCAAATAGTTTTGACTATCACAGTCATTGTCAAAAACTATTGTCAGTATGGTAAATGACTGTCAAAAGTACTAGAATAAAACAAAAAAAACATGAACTGTTTATTTATGACTTCATACTGTGAGTGTATTTTAAAAATAATTATGGATTTTTAAACTGACTTACACTTTTTGAAAGCACTAACTTGCATAAAATTTAATAGTGTCACAAAAAAGTTGGTATGAACCAAGTGATGTTGTTCTTTTTCTGAACATAGTTGCATTTAAATGAGCAATATATCGTGTGTCAATTTTGCTTATAATATCTATCTTTATTAAAAATATTGATCTTAACTTGTTTCGGTAGTGTCAGGTTTGATCAGAAAATGGGCAACATAAGTTTTTATAAATAAATCCAAAAGCTACAGGTAATAGTAACATATTTAATTAACACAACATGCAATTCTTTTCAAGTTCAGAGTTAATTGATATCTATTCTACATATCCTCATAATGTGCACTTTCTCTTAACAATCTCACTCAGTAACCCTCTACCTCAATTGTCCCTTGGGCCTTGTATTGAGTGAACTAGCAGTAAAAATAAAATAAAAAGTAATTATAAGCACTTTGACATTCTATAACCTTCATCAGTCTTTCCCCCATTCATTTTGTTGACTTTCTTACTGCTTCAACTTGTATTAGTTTTTATGCTTCTATACTCGAATATTGTTTTATCATCTCATATACATTTTTTCCACTGGCCAGCCACAGGTTTCTTTTGGACTAAAATCTTGAGAGGCTAGAAACCATTTCGTTAATTTAGTATTTTTGAAACCCCCGTTTTTTGGGTTTTTTTGTAGAATGTGAAGGAAAATGATCTTGAATGAATATATTTTATGGCTGTGATTCAAAAATCATAGTCAGACAATGTATAATAATTCTGCTCATCAATTCATAATTCCCTTGTTACATTCTAAGTTGTGTTGGATGATTATTACAATGAAGGAACCAGTCTCCAGTTAATCCATCTGGACAATCCAATGTAGCTCTATATCAGGTTGAGTAATCAGTTTTCATGTAATTCTTTGTTTCCCTCACAAATTTCTCATCTTGATGTTTTACTTAGTTTAGCTCAAGACAGGAAAGCAACCAATGTTTTGCAAAATATTCTGCATCTTTTTCACTCTGTTTACATTTGCAAAACCAGTTTCTTCAATTGTTTTTTTTTTTTTTTTTTACTGATAAATTCACTTTTCTTGCTTATTGCCCTTTTAACTTTTCTCAAATCTCTGTTCATAACATTCTAAAAAGCTAATTTTTTTGGTTTTCTCTTGCCTGTGTTTTCAATTTCTTTTGGGATTCTTCTGTGATTTCTGTTCAATTTTTTTGCAATTTCCAAAGTTGTGTTCCCATCACTTTGTAATTTTTCAATATCTTGTTTCTCATTTGAGGTTATATTTCCTTGTGATCCATGGTAATCTTTATATGCCTGAAATTTAAAAAAAAAAGACTCTTTACAACTACACTGTTATTCATATTTGCAAAATGCTGAAAAAGTTTCATAATAAAATCTCACACCATAAAATAAGTTATTGTAAATATTTCTAATAAAAACAGATATTATTAGCTGAAATTCACATTTTTTCTTATCTAAGTATATACTGACTGCTTTGAAATACCAGGTGCTGTAGAGCTTAGATGTGTTGGTAGTGTAATAGATAATGGCTTGGAATTATTAATCAGATAGCCAAGTTCCAATTCCCACAAATTATGCACAAATACCCTTGGGAAAGGTATAAATCCACTGTTTACCTGTATATTAATTTAATGTGAATTGTCAATCACAGCTTTTGGTCTCATATGATGGGAACTTCTCTTCTAATCTTCTTCAAAGATGCTACCCACAAAACTGCTGCTGTCTTAATTGCTGGATGTTTTTTTCTGGAATGGAGAGTTTTATAACCCCCCCCCAAAGAAAATTCCAGCAAAAGCCAAATATTTAATCCTGGTTTACCCCTGAATGCACTGCAGCCATAGCTCACTGGAACTGCTACTTCAAAATCTATTGTAAGGAGTGGTCTAGTCTGGCCCTTACTAGTTTCAGAACCGCCTACAATTACTGTAAGAGAGTTCTGGAAAGTGCAAAGTGCAGCTATGTGCAAGCTGTCCAGGCCAAGGTTCTTTGCCTCAAATTCAATGTTTGATGACAGGGGTCATCCCTTCCCCAACTTCCCATGTCTCATTGAGCACAATTTCAATAATATACTCATTTCAGTAAGAGAAGTCTCCAGACTTATCAAAAGCCTCAACCCCCAAAAAAGCCACTGGCCCAGGCAAAATTCCAGTGGCCATCCTTAAGAATTATCCCAAATCCTACCAAAGTTATTTAACTGCTGCTTGAAGGAGACATATTTCCCAAGCCTGTGGAAGGTGGCAAGCTTATACCCAGTCTCTAAGAACACGGGTGACCAATCCTCCCACTCCCAGTGTAGATAGATCATAGCATTAGATACCTTGAAGGCCTTCGACAAGGTGTGGCACACAGGTTTGCTACACAAGTTCTCCAGTTATGGGATCACTGGAAGGGTTTTCTCTATTATAAAATCCTTTCTGACAGGTAGATCCCTGAAGGTAGTTATTAATGGACAGTCCTCTGAAGCCCTGGCGGTCAATGCAGGCATCTCCCTGAGGTCCCTTCTCGGACCAACCATCTTTCTGAGGTACATAAATGATCTACCTAAGAATATACTCCGATCATTTTTAAATATCTATGCCGATGATACGATGATATGCGGGCAGACCTCTAAAACTCTTAACAATCAAAGATTGAAAGCTGACCTCTCTCCCAATCTAAAACTAACTTCACAGCCAGGAAAAAACTTGCTGCTTATATTCAATGCCTCTCCCCCCATCTATGGGTTAATTGGTAAGACTTGTATCACTACATCATTATTATCTCAAGAAAAAAAAAAATTCACAATCTAAAAATATTTTTTGGTTTTAATCAAACATTTACATGTATCATGCTATGAAATTATTTATTCACCTGTGCATTCTCTCTATATATAATTCATCCGAAAGATAATATTTATGATGAATATATTTTGCAAAGGATATTTAAATATATCTTTATAAGCATTGTATGTGGACATATAAACACAAATATTTGTAAAAATATATGCTAAAAATATATTTTTAAGATACACTATATTTATGGGTAAAAGTGCTCAATATAAGGGAGAGAGGGTATTTCCATATATGAGAGAGAGAGAGAGAGAGACAGACACAGAGAAAGACTGCTATAAATTTCTCGGCTGAAATCAAGAAGCCCTTTCGTAAAGAAAAAAAAACAAATGCACATATACACACACACACACACACTCTCTCTCTCTCTCTCTCTATATATATATATATATATATATATATATATATATATAAATAAATAGGTCAGGCTGAAAATTTTTCAATAATCCCTCACTCACTCATGTGTATGTATGTATGTATGTATGTATGTATGTGTGTGTGTGTATACATATATATATATATATATATATATATATATATATATATATATATATACATATGTAAAACTGAGCTAAAATAGATCAAATAATTTAATATCTGCTTTGCCAATATTGAAAAGTGCAGAAAATGCTATTACGTTACCTTTTGAACTACATTTTCATTATTTTATCTTTTCTTGTCACTTTTGCGCTTTTCCTCTGAAAAGATCTGCAATGAAGGTGAGAGATCCATGAAGAGGAGGAAGAGGACAACGTTTATTGGCCAAGTTCAGCTTATGGTGTCAACATTCTTGGCATTAGTTAATGGTGTTAACAGAGAACACTGTTGGGCCATTATAGGGTTTTCTCTTCAAATGTGGTGGCGTCATTCAAAATTCTTTCCTCCTTCATTTGGTAATTGTGTGTATTGTTCTTTTTCCACTTGATTTGTGTCTTTTTGCTACTCTTTTGTTCAATTTTGGAGCAGGTTTAATACACACATTAAAAGCATACAGAGAGATAGAGTTGCCAGTAAAAATATTGTTTTCTTGATGGTGCACTTATTATTGTTGTTGAAGATGAATAAAACCCAGACATTTATAAATTCTGTATGAAAAGGCTCCATGTGTAAATCTTCTATTGAAACGAATTGTTGATATTAACTGAACAGTATCTATCTGTAGCATTTAGTCTGTTTATCTATCTATAACATTTAGTCTGTTTATCTGTTGGTGTCATGTGTAGGAGACATGGTTGAGTAATGGATAGCAGTTCAGACTGAGGAATTGGAGAACCAGGTTCAATTTCCAGTTGAGTTCATTATATTCACTTATGTGCTAATACCACCATAAAAATGCAAATATATACACTATATATAACACAGATAATGTAACATACTTTATACAAAGCCAATACTTTAAACTAAACACAAGATAATCAACCCTCACCACCAAAAATCAAAATAAACAAAAAATCTAAATAAATACAAAAAATTTAGTAAATAATGTTAATTAACATGTAGGAATACATAAACACAAGTAAATGTAATAATAATTATCAATATCAAATAATTAAGTAATCAAAAATAATGAGTGAAAAGTTAACAAATAAATGTCCTCTAGAATAATTTGAGACATAACCATCATTTTAATACAATAGATCTTATTACCCATAATGCAACACTAAGCAGCATATATAGATAGTTGAGCCAAAACACATCACACATAACTTGAAGATTGTGTTGAAACATGAAACAGACTGTTGCCATTTTTATACACATACACACGCACATATATATTTATTTTCTTTTTATTTGTTATTTTTATAGATATGATTTATTTAAGTAAATGCTCTGTGTTGTTTTTTTTTTTTTTTTTTTTTTTTTTTTTTAATTGAACAGTATCTGAATGTTCAAGAATTTTCTGATAGGCCTGAAGATTGTAAACTCTTGATACTGACCTCAGTCAGTGCTGCTGATAATAAAACAGTGCTCAATGTAAAATAGCAGGTAAAATTTATACCTATAATAAACATACATTTGTTCTTCACCATTTATAGTACAACTCTGAGGTGTGTGTGTGTGTGTGTGTGTGTGTGTGTGTATGTATGTATGTATGTATGTATATGTGTGTGTGTGTGTGTATATATATATATATATATATATATATATATATATATGTAATTTGTGAATTTGATTTTAGAAAATCTTTTCTCGTCCTAGTTTTTACTATTTCCTTCAAAGTAATTCCTTACATGCTGCTTGCACACTGACCCATAATGGCTAACAGCAAAGTTTCATACTATATTAGGTCCTTGCAAGCTTTTTTTTAATGCAGTGATGTTCACCTTTTACAAGGCCCAAGAGCCACTGAAAGTGGTGTGTTACAGAGTAAGAGGCCCAGTTAATAGGGATATGTGGGAATTTTAATGGTGAATCCTGGGCTTGAACAGGTTAAGATTCCAGTGATCAGGGAAGTATCCTCTTGGGAGTCAGTTCCACAAAATAGCAGTTCATGGGAAGAAGTTGCTTGAGTGGAACTTACATCTCACCAATGGAATATGAATGGAATGAGTGTGGTTTGCTACAATGTGCATGGCATGTCCAGTCTTAGTCATGAAGGTTAGAGCTGGTAGAACTCTTTGGGTCCTGTCATTGGATCTAATCAACACTTTTATCCACTGTGGGATCAAAGCGTTGTGAGTTCAATACCAGGTTAAGGCAGTGGAGTACTAGGAGAGGTGAATTAACAGAAGATAACTGATAACTGACATCTGTTAGACATGGCACGTGGAACTAGAACAGTCTACCACAGCGAGCGAAATAAAGGGTTCACTTTGACATTCCAACCAAGAAGAAGGCCGGAGCATACAACGGCCGAAATGTGATGAATATGGTAACAAAGATGAAGACAATAGTTCGAAAATCCAGAAGGTAAAATCCAAAAGGTAAGCAATGTAATAAAAAATGGAAAAATTTCATTAGAAATGAAGAAAAGAGTACTGGACATTTATGTAATATCAGTCCTTCTAGAGGGCAATAAATGCCAGACCATCTTATCACAGATGGGGAGGAGATTTGAAACAACAGAAATGTGGTTCTACAGAAGGATACTGAGAATACCATGGACTGAACACATGAGCAATGAAAAAGTCTTAGAGAAAATAAAAACAAAAAAGACACATATATGTAGCATCATAAAGAGACAGTTGAAATTTCTAGGGCACATAATGAGGAAAGAGGACTTGGAAAATTTGACACTCACAAGACATTGAAGGCAAGAAGGACAGAGGAGAGCAGTGCATAGCCTACCTAACAAGGTAAACATGTTTTAATATATTCTTCATGCACTGTAAGCTTTCCTCCAGTGAAAACAATTTACTATTTCACTTATGTTCTGATATTATATAAAATTATGATTCTGAAGCCCCAGGGGGCCATCCCTCAGCCATTACCTTCCCTGCAAGAGTGGGCTGGTACCTGAGGATTCCCCAAAAGAAGTGCCACAACGGCTTCAGCAATTTTTGAACAGCTTTCTGATATCCCACATTAAACTCTGACCTTGTCACATTCTGTTATGACATGGGTATGCAGATAAATACCTACATTAACTATTTATCTATGTATCTGAAAATAAAGTATGTCATTCACATCCATCATAAGTGATAAGTATAAACAATAATCTGAAGTAGAAGATATTTACCGATCTTAGCTGTGCCTTGCAAGGTCAATAAAAGAGATTTAATACTCTGCATAAACAAGACTGACTTGCCAACTATTACTCTAAAGTGGGAGCCATGCATGATACATGCTTAGGCGATCATGTATCTTTCAATACATGACTGACAAGGCAGATTTTTTTCCCGCAGTAGGTTGCCATTTCTTTCTGTGGTAGACCAGTTGCCATCCAAGGCTATAGAACCTGGTCTGTCCTGCTATTTACCCATAGCTGGCATCTATGTTAAAATCTATGACAAAATAGAAAAACCTTTTCGTGTAATGCATTTCGTCTTTTAGGACAACATCGGACCAAAATGAGGTTTATTTTGATGTGATTACATATGCACCTGAAGAAGAGAGGATGCTGAAATTTAAAATTAAATTTATTTTTTAAATATGTGTTTGAGTATATAGTCTAACGGATTTCATTTAGTTTCTTTTTCATTTTGTTTATGATTTCATCACATTTGTTATTAAATATTCCAAATTGTGATAATAGATCTGCCAAGAAAGGTGAAATGCTAGACATCAATTTAATACGGTCGATCTAGCAATTAAAGCACTTTCTATACATTTTCAACTGATGTGGTTCTACAGAAAGATTCTGAGGATACTATGGACTGAACAACGACGATATTTTAGAGAAAATGGTCATGTGGTCATGGTGAAAGACGATCAGTCAGTTATGGGCCATGCATGATACAAGCTTAGGCAATCATTGCTCCACATAAAAGGAGGCACGGTGGAGTAATGGATAGTGGCTCAGATTGAAGAATCAGAGAGCTGAGTTCAAATTCCAATCAAATCCACTATATTCACTTACATGCTAATAGCCTTGGGAAAGGTATGAATCCTCTTCTTCTCCCCCCAGCTGTGGGTAAATAGCAGGACAGACTGGGTTCTGTAGCCTTGGATGGCAACTGATCTACAGCAGAAGGAAATGGCAACCTACTGCGGGAAAAATATCTGCCTCGTCAGTCATGTAACGAAAGATACATGATCTCTTAAGTGTGTATTACACATGGCACATAACTGAACTTATATGTTTACTCAGTTTAATTTAATCTGGTGCAAGTTTTTTACAGTTGGTAATCAGTGAGGATTGAACTCAGTACATTAACAATCATTGAGCAATAATAACTCACTAAAAATTGCACTATCACAGGTGGCCACATCATGTATCTAATAAAACATTTTAGTGTTTTATTATTTATATTTGTATACATCTATAATCAAACATATATTTATTATATTATATAGATGGCATATATGTTGAACTTGTTTATAGATATGTGTGCATATAAAATAGTAAATCTTTAAAATGATTAAAAGACGCAACAGTTTTCAGAAATGGGTATAAAAGAGCTATGTATATGTTCATGCACATATATACACATGATTTATATATTTACCAAGGATTTTTTTCTTTTTTTTTTTTTACTTTTTAATTGGCAAATTTTAGTACGTCCTTTATATTTTTAATGTTTCACGTACTCTATTTAAAATCTCATCAAAATAGATAATTGATATGTAGATTGCATATGTGTGTGTGTGTGTGTGTGTGCGCGCGCATGTCAGAGAGACAGATATAAAAGCCTATTTATTCTGAATTATTTGTAGGAACTCTTTACATTTTAGAGATGCTTTAACTATCAAGCCTGGAATCGGATTTTAATTTCAGAATAATTGATAGATATATATATATATATATATATATATATATATATATATATACACACTTAGCAACAATAGGAGAGTACACTTGTAATGAGCATATTTTATATAACACAAGTGGAGCTGACTGAAAAATCAATAATTATCTATATATGCATATATATATATATATATTTTAATGATTGTCAATAATTCTGTATTTGCTTGCATGCCGAATATATAAGAATAAAAGATCTGTCTTGGAATCCCATATTCCTCTAATTCTTTAGCACATGTTCTATGCTGTTTTTCCCTATTACCATAATTATCTTTTTCTTCTTTCCTTTGCATATTTTTACGAAAAAGCTTTTCCTCTTAAAATTGTGTTTCATGTTAAATCAGAGATAAGAGTTGTTCCTCACTGAGATTTTCTTCATAAGGTGATTTTACTTTGCCCCCAATTCTGAATTCTTTGACAACCTTTTCTTTGGTAATTTTAATTTGTCTCAATCACATTTAACATAGAAAAATTAAAACTGATGCAGAAAGTACAAAAGAAGAGTTTAATGGAAAGTGGCTTGGATTGAGGAATTGGAGCGGCACGTTTGAATTCCAGTCAAATCCATTAGATTCCCTTATGTGCTAATAGCCTTGGGAAAGGTATTAATCCTCTTCTGCCTCCAGCTATGGCTAATTAGCAGGACAGACTGGGTTCTATAGCATTGGATGGCAACTGGTCTACCACAGAAAGAAATGGCAACCTACTGCAGGAAAAAAAAATCTGCTTTGTCAGTCATGTTTTTTTTTTTTTTTTTTTTTTTTTTTAAGCTTATCACCCCAAGCAAGGCTGGAAGCCACTAGCACGCAAGGGGTTACAGAAGGTTTGGAGGAAGAGCAGATAGGAGGGGTAAAGGAGAAGATGTGGAGAAAGATAGTGGATCGATCAAGGCAAGGGGTTACAGAAGATATGGAGCGAGAGCCGATAGGAACGAAAGGTGAAAGGATGTGGAGAAGGGAAGTGGATAGATCAAGGCAACTGGAGATGTCGATTGACGTTACACTTAAATAGTTGGAGATTGTATTTGTCAGGGAAACAGGAATAAGGAAGGGAGTTCCACAGGCGAGATGTGCGAGACATGAAGCTATTGGAGTAGAAGAGACGTCTACATCTAACAGTTTCAACGGTGAAGGGGTGGGAACGGGATGCCAGCCTCGTAGGACGTTTAAATTCATGAGGCCTAGGAACCAGCGAAAGCAGCTCCTCGGAGCAATTACCGTGAAAGTATTTGTATCAAAAGATATATGATCGCCTAAGCATGTATCGCACATAACTGACTGAATATTTGATAATCATAGCTTAGTGGTTGGAAGTTTGTGTTACATAGATATTCTCAGTTGGCAAAGCTTGCCATTCTTTAAAATCTACATTTAAAATCCTGTTTATTTTTTTTATCTAGGATTGAACAGCAGCACTAATGGGCCGCATACAAAAATCTCAGCCACAAGGCAAGCAACAGATGTTTATATTTCTTTGTATTGTACTGTACAAGCATAGTCCATGTCTAAGTTTGAAGCTGATAATAAGCAGAATTGATGTTAAATATCAACTTGCATTGCACTCTACAACGCGTCTTTGCTTCAAGGATGTCTGCAAAAGGGCGTGGCGTTTGGGTGATGGATATGGACATTGAGAGGTGGGAAGATGTCTCCAGCAATCGCTGACAGTGGAGATCTGATTCTGGAACGAAGAGAGGAGAAACAAACGTTTGCTGCTGGGGAGAAGCAGGCTTGATGGAAATAAAACAAGTCAACATCAGAGGAGAGCATCTTCACAATCGTTCATTGCAATCAAGACTGTCACTTCCGAGTGGGCCTGTACAGCCATAACAAATGCTGCACTGTCATCAGCATCTAAGGCGTAAATCTTTGGACGCAGATCCAAGGTTTCTCAAGACTGACGGATGACCCCCCCCCCTCCTACACATACACACACACACACACGTTTGTGCTCTCCAGCAGGATTCGGACACAGGGAACTGCAGTTACATCCAACACACTCTAACCAACTGAGCTACAAATAACTCAGCTGGTCAGGCAAGGCTGTAATGGTGCTTTTAAGCAAAACTTCTCTCGTCATAGATTTTCTCTCAAAATTTTTCATATCTATTCAGATACATACCCAAACATAAACAAAGCAATCCACTAAAAAATAACTTCTGAAGTGATAAAGATCTGTTGGATTTGTAAAAGAAAACATTACTACTTTTGAAAATTGCTTTGTTTACTTTCAGATACGAAACTTAGCAAATATGAAAAATTTCAAGAGATATATATATATATATATATATATATATATATATATATATATATTCTTATTACGTAAACATTATTTTTAGTGGATACTCATATTTCAGGAGACCCTTCAAGTATCCACTAAAAATAATGTTTAAGTAATAAAAATCTGTCAGATCAAAAAAAAATCACCTAAATGGATCTTCGGGGTAAGCTGCTATAGGTAGAAAGGCTTATTTAAGAAAAAAATTCTCTCCAGTAGGTTTTGACCAATTGATTTGTTTTTTCTTACAGCTTATCAACCCTTTGTTGGTAATTTAAAGGTGAATCATTTGGCATTATAAGCATAAATCTTTTTGGGGGTAGGGAATATACCATTAACAGTTTTTTAGTATAACAATAATTTTTACAGGTTTTTACTGTTTAATCCATAGCTGCAGGGAGAAGATGGATTCTTACCTTTCGAAAGGGTATTTGCATATCAGTGAATGTAACAAATATGAATGGAATTTGAACTGGGCTCTGTGATTTCACATTTTAAGTCACTATCCACTACACCATTTGTATATCCATTTTCTTATCGGAATTGAACCTGTATTCCCTTTTTTTAATCTTCGGAACCATCTTCAAGCCAAGCTTTGCTGTAATGGCTTATCATAGCTTAATGGTAAATCACTCTTGGCTTGAAGGTAGTTTTTTACAAATTAAAAAGGAAATACATGTTCAATTCCTGTCAGTTTCATTGTTTATAAAAGACAGGGATGTCTACTCAAATGTTATGTACTGACTAAATATAACACTTGTAATAAGAAACACACACACACATAAATAAAAGGAGATATATATATATATATATATATATATATATATATATATATATATACACACACACACACATATATTGTTAAATATAATAGACAACGAATGTCCATTATGTTTGATCATGAGCCGTTCTAAGCTTTGTATAGTGGCTTTAATTTCGGAAGAAAATAAAGACAAAAACTGTCCAACATTTGGATATTTTTTATTATTCTTTTCTTGCCCTTCCTGTTCATGGAACTCTCTTCTGGCTTCTTCCTTGCCAGTGAACTTTGATCTTCAAAAATTTAAACGCAATGTTAATAGTTATCTTCTGTCTTAATTCCTGTTCTTTTATTGTTCTCTTGCTTTAATAACATTTTCTTTTTTTCATGTTCTTTCACACTCGGTAACCTCTTGCATCTTAGTAGCTTTATTGCCTTGCTTGGGGTGAAATGATTAAAAAAAATAAATCAATATTTGATTACCAAGTAACTGTTATTGACTTTGCTAGTATTTTGGAACTTTTCTTATCTTAATATTGAATAATATTTTGTGGTGGATAAAAATTAAAAAGAAAATCCATTACATTTTCTTTTTCGTTAATCGAATATTGATTATGCACATATTTTTTTCTTTATTGTTTCCACTTTTTTTATTTAAAACAAAAACAAAAATGGCTGATAGACAAAACTTTTAAAGAAATCTTTGGGGGTCATTTATATATAAATATATGCATGCATGTAAGTATGGTATCTATGTATTTGTATGGCTGCTTGTGAAAAGCAGTATTGTGAAACATTTCTCATTTTTTTTGATAAATATATTATTTTGGGCGTTACAAGTATTTCTAATACAAATTAAATTCTTTTAATACTTAATTAACTTTAATCTGCAAAAATCTAAATGCAATGTCAATCACTATCTACTGCCCTCCTGATTACTCTTTTCTCTTCCCACTCATTATTAATGTTTCTGTTCTTAATTTTTCCATACCCTGTAACCCCCTTGTGTCTTAGTGGCTTTATTGCCTTGCATGGGGTAATCAGTTAGTTATGTGACATGCACGATACATGCTTAGGCAATCATGTATCTTTTGATACATGACTGATGAGGCAGATTTTTTTCCGCAGTAGGATGCTATTTCTTTCTGCGGTAGACCAGTTCTGTCCTGCTATTTACTCATAGCTGGGGGGAGAAGAAGAGGATTCATACCTTTCCCAAGGGTATTAGCACATAAGTTAATGTAATGGATTCAACTGGAATTTGAACTCAGCACTCCGATTCCACAATTACAGATTTTTTTTTTTTTTTTTTTTTAAATGAAGAAATTATGGTATATGTCGTGTGGCTATTTAACATCAAATGTGAAAGCTGCAAAAAGATACAACAGTGTTCTTCTTTATGGTAGAATCCTTGGTGGAAAATGTTCTTAAATTGTAAGGCTATGGAATTATCAATTTCAAATACCTATGTATACATGCATGCTTTGAAAAAAGAGAAAAAAAAAAAAACTTGATTCAGACTTGAAAAATGTTTTCATTCAGTTTCTATTTTCTTTTGCCCTTTTTAATATCAAACTCTTAATATGTAAATGTAGGTACTTCAAATTATTATAGCCTCAATACTGGAAAAAATACTCTACACAACAATTTCGTTTTTTATGCTAATGTTCAACCAATGCAAGGACTAAGAGCTACTCAAAGTAGAGTGTTACTGTGTGGTATTCTGTGAGCATAAGAAAAAGCAAGAAGTGAAGTTCATGAGGTTATGCAGGAATGATAATGGTTAATCCTAGACTTGATGAGTTTAAGATTGTAGTGATCAGGAAAAGATTCTGCCAGGAGTTTGTTCTCCAAACAGTAGTTCTTGGGGGAAATAACTGATCAAAAATTTATATTTTGTATAGTCTCCTCTGTCACTGCATTTAACACTTTTCCGTTAATTACATAGATTAAACAATATACAGTGAAAATTCCAGATTAAAATTCTTCTAGCAAATGTATCAGGATAAGGACTTATTGATAGAACCACACACACACACACACACACACAAACACACGAGAAAGAGAGAGAGATAGTATTAATACAAATAAAATTTGTCATTTAGCTGATTGTTATTATATTCAGCAGCTTGACTTTAGAATTTTGTAGATTAAATTTTTTGTGATTCTTCAGTCCACTCTTCCGGAGGTGTCAGCTGTTGGCTACCATTTTTTTGTTATCTTTGTGTACTAAGTTTGATGCAATTCATTTATGCGCCAGTTGGAAGGTTCTTATTATTGTTTTTAGGTTGATTTTTTTTTTCTTCTCATTTTGTGTGTGTACGCATGTGTCAACTGTCATGGTTTATATATATATATATATATATGTATATGTGTATGTGTATAAAACATATCAAGACACACACAAATATTTTCATGATTATACATCTTTCATCAATATTTTCCTTGATTTTAATATTGTTACTTTTTTTACTTTTTTCCTGATCTGTGGAGAATCTTATCTTAAATTGCCTAACCCCAAAGTTCATATTATGTACTGGAAATTTTTTCACTTTTCTTTCTGTTATTTCTCCTCACCCTTTCTTGCTATTTTCTTATTCTCTCTTTTTTCCTTGACCTCTCTCTTTTTTTATTCTTTTTTTTTTTTTACTTCCTCTCCTATTCCTTCTATTGTTTTATTCTTAATTTCTCTTTCTTTCTATCTCTCCCATTCTTTCCCTTATTTTTTTTTCTTGACCTTTTTGGTCACTTTCTCTGTTCTCTTTCTGCTTGACAGTTCTCTTTTTTTTTTTTTTCTTTCTCCCTATTTTCTCCTTTTTCTTTTCCTTATTTTTTTCTCTCTTTTAAATCTCCCTCTTCTCTTCATTTCTCTTTGACATCTCTCTCTCCCTCATTTTTCTCTCTTTTTTTTTTTCCTAGACCTCCACTTTACATTTTTAATGGATCTCCTTTTGTAACCTGAATATATGTTTTTCTATTTTTTTTCTTTCTGCCGACTTCTGTTACTTTTCTTTCTAATTCTCCTTTTGTCACTTTCTCTTCTTTTTATTTGTTTTTATCTCTCTCTTCTTTCTTTAATTTTTCTTTGTTCTAATGTCATTGTTTTATTATTCATTCAATTATTTTTCTCTGTTTATTTATTTGTTTATATTTTTTTGTTTTATCACTCTCACTTTTTTCTATTTTTTTCTTTTTCTGTTCTACTTTTTCTCTCCTTTTCCTTTGTTTTATTGCTGTCTTTTTTTCTTTCTTTTTGCGCTTTGTTTCTTTTCTCTTTTAGCCTCCAATATTTCTATCTACTCTTCCATCTTTTTTTTTTTCTCTTTAGCTTTTTCTTCACATTCATTTTTATATTCTTTTCACTTCACTGTTGTTTATTTTTCTTTTCTTCTTTCTACATCTCTTCGTTCATTACAGTGCCACCCTCACACATTTTCAGCTCTTTTGCACTTCATTCTGTATATATCTTCAATAGTTCTGTGATAGCAAACTACCATCCAGAAGAGGGGAGGGAATATTAAAAATAAAAAATCGCCAAAATGAAAAGATTATTCTATTTTGTTTCTACATTTTTTTGTTTTTTTTTGTTTTTGCGAATACCTGCTCTCAATTTGCCCTTTCTATGCATTTTCTGGGCTGATAGCCAACACCCAACACTCTTTCGTATTATCTTGATGTGATTAAAATGTCTTTTGTATTCTTTAGCAGTTCTGTTTCATACTTTACAAATACATGTTTGTGAACACACACACACACACACACACACACACACACACACACACATGCAATGTACCTACATTATGAGGTCTATGCAGATTACTGAGTTCTTTTTACATGGAAGCATATATGTACTTTTTATATTTAAAGATAAACTTATACTTACATTAACTACAATACATGTATAAATTTATCTGCATATATACCAGGAATATATATATATATATATATATAGAGAGAGAGAGAGAGAGAGAGGGTGTAATGGATAAATTGTCTTCTAAATTATGCAAAAATGAAAATAAAACTGACATCTCATTTTAAAAAAATATATTAACCAAAATTACACAAAACATCTTGAAATACTAAAGAGTAGATTTATTCAATAAGACCATCTTTGGCTTTAATCACAGCTTCCAGATGACTTCAGAATCTCTTGCAACTCTTCTGGACGGTCTCCTTGTTCAAGTTGGTGAATGCTGCCATAATCCTTACCTTCAGTTCACCTTTGGTGTTACAAGGAGTTTTGTTGGTCTCTTGATCAACTGCATCCCACACATAATAATCAGTGGGGGTTGCAGTTAGGTGGCCAGATGTAAGAGGTGATGTGGTCGCAGAAATTGTCTGACAGCCATGACTGGGCTCTCCTTCTTGTGTGGCATGGTGTAGAGTCCTGTTGCCAGACATAGTGTCTTCCAGCAGCCATCCTCTTGACCCAGGGCAGCACCACTTCCTCAAGGCACTTGATGTAGGCCTCAGTGTTGAGTCTGAGACCCTGTGGGAAGATGTATGGAGGCATAACATCAGTATCACTAGTGATCACACTAAACACCTTTTTAATCACCATTAGACTCGTCCAACTCTTTCCTAATCCTCTGCACTGTCCTCAGATTGACACCCAAACACTATGAAATGTTTGTATTGGATCTTCTGGTGTGAATGCCAAGCAGTACAGCATGCTATTTCTAAATCTCTGGCAGAAGGAATTGTGTCATGGTGCTCTTTTTCTCACAGACAGTACCCAACTGACCCTACTGCGCAGCCAACAAAATCAAAAACAAATGACATGCATGCATGAAATTAAAAATATAATATGCCACCAATTTATCCATTGCACCCTGTGTATGTGTATATATATAAATTTTATTTCTGTAAGCTATGTATGCTAACGTTTTCCTTCAACATTTCTATAAATTTTGTGACTGTCTGAAGATCAAACTTTCAATGTACATCCTGGATTTTGGAAAATTAACCTTTATAAAGTCTTTTGTTTTACCTTATGGTCGCCATTTTTTCTTAATGCGAAGTTGTAGGCAGTTCTTCCTTCCTTCCTTTCTTTTCCCCAAACATAGATAGATATGCATTTTCTTTCTCATTACATAATTTCTAACTGCCTTCTAAATCTTCAGCTTCAACTATTTTAAGTACCTTTTAGTTGAATAACCTTTTTTTAGAATTTTCTAGTCTTTAAATGCAAAAGCATAGGACAAAAGATGTACTGTGAAAACTGTTGTTTTTAAGCTGCAAGAATATTAAAGAGTTTTATTAAAAAAAGATAAAGAAAATAGAGAAAAATATGTATTGCTTTGGCATGAGTGTTCAGGTTGACTTAAGGTAGTGGATGATAGTCACTACATCCTATGACACTAGATCTGGAATGAAATACATTTATGCTTTTGTGAAGGTTGAAGGTTGTGAGTTCAAGTCTATTGCAAGGTATAAAAATGATTCCTCAGGATATGAAGAAGTCAGTTATATAGCATTCTCACTTATAGATTTACTTCCCACTTAATCTTTGAACTAATTTTGGCATTCACACTAATGCACACACCCAAATCATTATTTAAATGAGTAAACATCAGATTTAAGGAGAGAGATGTAGTACCCCATCCAGTGTGTGTGTGTGTGTATATATATATATATATATATATATATATATATATAAACTTTTTCAAACATCTAAATTAGTTGATTTTTATAGTTGGTAAATTTCTCAAAGTTCATGTTTTGTCTTTTTTCAAACATATTTTGTTAATATATTATATAAATTATATAAAACTAATTTGGAAATTTGAAAAAGTTAATAAAAAGATGTATAGATTGTCTATACAATTTTTTATTAACTTTTTCAAATTTCCAAATTTGTCAATATGATTCAACAAACATGTTTAACAAAACAAGAAATAAAAAATAAAAATTAACTTTGGTAAATTTATCAATTTCTTTTGTCCTTATACTAAAGGTGCTGAGAATGTCTCAGTCCCATCTGATTTACAAAATTTGACCAAATAACCAAACATCAGAATGTTTTTAAGTGGTTTTGAGTTGGCTGAGAACTTTTTGGTACTCTTTTGTACTTTCAGTATATGAACAGGTATAGAATGTATATTAATTGCAAATTATTGCCTAAATGTACAGGAATATATTTGGTCCCTCCACCTCACAGAAGAATTTGTTATAGACCACTCTTTATAATTCAAAAATCCTTTTATTATGTTATTCAATCAAAGGAAAGTGTGATGGTCATTTACAGAACTATGAATGAATAAAAACCACCAAAGTTATATTAAAAGGATTTAAGACATTTTTCCATGTCAAATATATATTATAACAATATGGGGGGAAAAAAAAAACATTTCACTATTCCTGACAGTGTGGGATATCTAATAAAAAAAGTGAGGAAAAAAAGAAAGAATTCTGCTAGATTATATATCTCAAATACATAAAGAAAGAAAGAAAAAATGAAAAGTAATTTGAAATATAGAATTCCCAGCATCTCTTCTTCATGCAAATGTTTACTTGCACAAATGTAAACAAATTTAGTCTGATGAGTTCCTAAAGGATGAAACATGTCACACAAAAACTTTTTCCCACTTTGCTGTACATCTTTTCCCCAAAATTGTTCTTGATATATACATTTTTATATATTGGTATCCCATATATATATATATGTGTGTGTGTGTGAGTAAAAATTTCTCAGAATTAACCTGTAAAAATGTATAAAGGAAAAATGTCAATAGGAAAACTGTCTGCTAAAAGTACAGTTTTCTTATTGTCTTTTTCCTTCACACACACGAGGAAAAACTTTCCTTATCCTCTTTTTGCTAAGTATAGTTTTTTCCTCTTGTCTTTTTATTCTTGGCTAAGTATAGCTTTTCCTATTCTCTTTTTATTCATCTTTTCCCTTTACAGATACACTCTATCTGAAAATAATTTACATACATACATATATATATATATATATATATATATATATATATATATATATATATATATATACTTGAAGACAGAACATCATCTTGAATTGTGTTTTTCATTCTGAATTTTCTTACCCATCTGGGTTTCTCCCAGTTCCAAAACCAGAAACTTATGTGAGTCTATACAAAACTTGCCCACTATTTGATTGGCAATGACATCACAGTTGTCTTTAAAAGAAACTGATAAAAACTTTAGTATTTCTAAATATTTAACTGTTTCCAGCCCCAAATATAAAAATGGAAAGAAAGTATTGAAAGAGTGCTTAATTAAAGAAACAGCTGTACAATTGAAAATAAAGACCGATTATAGCTTTCTGTAGTTTACTAAATCAAATATGTCACTCTGATAGGAAATAGTTTTACATAATAGTAAAAGAATAGAATAATTGTGATGTTATACATATGTGATATGATGATGAACTCTCCCATTGTTTTCGACATATGAATGTCTTTCAGTTCAGTTTTTATGTTTATGCTTTGTATGATACATCAGTTCTGTATGAGATTTGCAAACAAGTCCACATGAGGGACAGGCTGAAGGGTTGACTGTTATATGCGCTGATATATTGGCCCAAGATTTAGTGTTGGTTCTTAATTCTCTCAGATGGTTGAGACAATTCTTTTCAAAGTTAGTTATACCTCGGAAGCAGGTGTTTCTCCAGTTTGCTTGGTTTTCAACAGCAAGTTCGAACTCCTCTATTGGGATGTTTGCAGCATTTAAATTTGTAAGCGATCTGGGATTGCAAAGGAAATATTTGTCGCAGATTATTTCCACAACGCAGAGAATAAATCACTAAGTTCAGACTCGAACATCGGGGGCAGAAAGAAATGCCAAAAACTCGATTCGCAGGTACTATCTCACAAATCACAATGCACGCAAACAGTCAGAAAAATAACTCCCTCTCCAACAAACACGGTAGCCAAAATACCCAACTTTTGCTCCCCAATTCGAGAACACCAACTGCTTTTATCGGCTGAACATTTTTTCCATTCGTCGACAGCTGTGAGAGGACGCTCAATTTTTGCATATCAAAATACTTTTATAGCGACTCC
Source organism: Acanthosepion esculentum (assembly GCA_964036315.1). Taxonomy (NCBI): domain Eukaryota; kingdom Metazoa; phylum Mollusca; class Cephalopoda; order Sepiida; family Sepiidae; genus Acanthosepion; species Acanthosepion esculentum. The sequence continues at coordinate 56,106,859 of OZ038506.1, forward strand.
TGCAACGAACTTGTTTTTTTTTTTTAATTTAAATATTCTGTCTTCAGCATGTCACGTGGAATACGTTCCCTTTTGTTTGATAAGTAATTTTCTTTTGCCGCATTTTCCATCGTAAGATACACACAATGCGCTGTCGCTTGGTTTGACGAGGTAAGTCGCCGTTTTCTTCGCTATAAAATTGTATTTGAGTTTGTCCTTGAAGCATAACCAAGGACAGCCTACATGAAAAAGTTGTCTATCCATGAGGATTTTCGGCATCCGATCATCACTCATTTTGGTGACATGACCAGCCTATCTGAACTGTGATTGCATCTGAAAGGATTTGATACCACCGATGTCACATTTGATGAAAAAATCAGGGTTAGAGATTTTGTCCTGCCGTGTATAACTGCATATTGAACAAAGACAGCGTTTATGAAAAGCATCAAGTTGACTGATATGTGTCCTGTATTGCGTCCATGATTCTGACCCATAAAGAAGTGTGGTGAGGATGACTGCTCGATAGACACAGATTTTCGTTTTTAGTGAAATCCTTCGAACATCCCATAGGTGATGCTTAAGCTTCTCAAAGGCATTGGTTGCCTTTGATGTTCAGTTAACTATCTCATCATCCAAAGAGGCACTTGAATTGACTTTCATTCCTAAGTATGTGAATGATTTCACATACTTCAGGTTGTTGTTGCCAACAGTAATCAGAATGATTGGAAAGGTGTGTGTGTGTATATATATATATATATATATATATATATATATATATATATATATATACACACATACACCAGGTGTAACAGCAAAATTGTCCAAATCATGTTGCAGTATAATTGTCCATCCCACAAAATGTTTAATATTTAAAAAATGCTAAACTAATCGAGTTTCTTTTTTCCAGGTTTTTAGATAAGATGTTTAGCCATTTTGACACCATTTATCATAAGAATCACTGAAAAATCCTCTGAGTTATTCAGTTAGAAAGAAAACCGGTTAAAATTGTTTGTGTCAGACCCACTATCTTCCCAACCAGGCCTTCAGTAATGGTACCAATATTCATACTCTGGCTTCCATCTTCAACGTCCATTCAAGAACTGTCAAAAGAATAGTGAATAAGTTTTAAAAAGTGGGAACGGTAGAGAATAAAAACTGGATCAGGAGGTTACAAGAAGAGGGATCATTATTTCAACTTAGAGCTAAAGAGATCAATTAGAAAAAATCCAACTCAATCCATAAAATGTTTGGCATGTGAGAGGGGGTTTCACTAATGACAGTTCAAAGAGCAGTGAAAAAAGACTTGAAAATGAAATCATATGTGAAATATGTGAGGCTGCTTGTTACTCTAGGACAGAAAGTTAGAATGTTAGAGAGGGTGAAGATCATCTTGAATAAGTTGGAAAACGATCCTGGAATAATACATATATATTTGAAATTTTTTCAATCCTTCAAGAGCTGATCCTTAGCTATGATTAATTAATGATAAACATGTCATTTTCATTTATGATCAATTTCATCACAATTCTTCTGATAAGCTTGGGGAGTAATTATACATTCTTATGGCTCAATGTAGAGTCAAATAGTGTTATAAAACCTTGGAAAATTCCAATGATATCTTTAATTCATTTCTAAGATACAATGGTTCAAAGCTTAATCTAACAATTGGACCATTTTGCTGTTTTATGATTTGGACAAATTTGCTGTTATACTCGGATATACACACAGATAATTTCATTAAAAATATATTTTTCCTGAGCCTTTCATGTTATAAGCAAACAGAAAATAACATTTAAAAATTAAATACAAATATTTTTGTAAATATATGCATTTGTAAATTTATATATAGGGTTATAAAATCAGCTTTTATAAGTTTTCTTTGTCAATAGGTTATTTAAAACTAGACAATTTCTTTTGAGATCATAATGTTTTTTGTTTTTGTCTGCAATAACGTACCATCTTTCATAAGTTTTAAACTTGTTGCAAACTTTTATGGACAAAAGGCATTACTAAGTTGCAAACGTATGTCAAAAGCCTATCAGCATCAAAAGTAAATTCTATCATTGAAACTTAATTTAAGTCATAGTAGAGTGGTAATATTCATGGTTTCATATAGCATATAAAATTTTCTCCAGCTACATTTCATGCATTTGTTAATGAAAGCAAATAATTTTAATTCAAAGGATGATAGCTTGTTAGTGAAAAATTATTGATTTTTTTAAAAAAATTTTTTATATACTGCTGATAGTGATGTGAAAACTGATTCATTCTTTTTCAAATCTGATGGATACGGGCAATGGAAAACATTTCTTTGACACTATGAATCTGTTTTAAATTTCAATTGCTGTGTTATTAAATACGCTGTCCAAGCCAATAGAAAAAAAATATTAAATCGTTCCTTATTTTGATACTAAATTTTTTTGTAGAACATTTAAAAAAAGAAAAATCCTTTGATTTTAACAAAATTTCCTTTACATAGATACATAAAGTCTTTCCTTTTTAATTGTTAAATAAACTCTATATAGGTAAACTAATAGCTAATTGTAGTCTAATGATAAAAAAAACAATGACTAATGATAAAAGATTTACTCTACACAATAAATATTTATTTTTCAACATAACCTCCTTCTTTGTCATTGCACTTAATTCAGTGGTGAATATTTATCACATATCCAACACTAACATAATGCTCTTTGTCTCTTGCTTTATTCCACTCTCTGTCTTTCTCTTTGTGTGTGTGTGTGTCTCTCTCTCTCTCTCTCTCTCTCTCTCTTTGTCTCTTGATTTATCTTTCTCTGTCTTTTTCTTTGTCTCTCACTTTATCCTCTCTGTCTGCTCATTGTCTCTCATTTTACCCCTCTCTGTCTTTCTTATTGTCTCTTGCCTTACCTCACTCTGTCTTTCTTGTTGTCTCTTGCCTTACTTCTCTCTTTCTTATTGTCTCTTGCCTTACCTCTCTCTGTCTTTCTTATTGTCTCTTGCCTTACCTCTCTCTGTCTTTCTTATTGTCTCTTGCCTTACCTCTCTCTGTCTTTCTTATTGTCTCTTGCCTTACCTCTCTCTGTCTTTCTTATTGTCTCTTGCCTTACCTCTCTCTGTCTTTCTTATTGTCTTTATATCCAGAGCTATGATCACTAGATGCCTTGGTGGTTTCCTTCACATATCTTCACATATCTTTAACATAGTAGTTTGGTATCTATATATTTGATTGTTTTTATGTCAGTATTTTATAAAATTATATCTGTAACTGGCTCTGCATAGTTTTAAAAATATCAGTATGATAATTTTGTAAAAATATATGAATTAAAAAAAAATAATGGATGAAATATATTTATAAAGAAAAAACTTATAGAATTTTAAAATCACAATTTCAATAACAACATGTAAGTGAAGAGTTGTGGGTCGGATTTAATAGCAGATTTAACCCATAAACTGCAGATGACAGGAATTTCCATCATTTCAGTTTTATGGCTCAACTGCAAATGACAGAAATTTCTGCTGCAGTTAATGGGTTAAGCAATTTATTAAAATATAATACTTTTTTGGGAGTTGGGGTGTTCTTAATCTTTAGTGTTCATTTTTTTCCTTTTTATTCCTTCTTTTTCTTTCTTTGTTTATTTTGGCATTTTGTCCTTTTTTTTTAATGCTTACTTTTGTTCCTTTTCCTTTCTTTTTTTTTTGTTTATTCATTGTCTTTTTCCAATGCTTATTTATATTCCTTTCTTAATTTCTTTTCTTTCTTTATTTCTTTTCTTTTTATCATTCATTCCTCTGTTTTTGCTTGTTTTTCCTTTTCTCTTGTCTTTATTCTCTCTCTCTTTTTTTTATTACCATTATTTTCTTTTCTTTTTCCTTTCCTTTTTTGTTCTCTTCCTTTTTTGATTCCTCAATTTTGCTTTCACATTTTATTATCCTTTGCCTTCCCTTTTCATCTCCAAGTCTTCTCATTCACGGTCCTCTTTCAATTTCTTTAATAATTGTTTTTCCACAATCCCCTCCATACCAACTTTCTTTCATTCACTCAATTTCATCTCTATTTGCATGCAGATGACTGTCAGATATAATTTCTCTAAGTCTTCTCTCTTTTCACCATTTTGTACACTTTTCTTCCACATACAACTTGTGTGTAGCAATCAATTCCCCAATTAAAATTCAGCCCAACCAATGAACCCACAACGAGCCAGTGACTTTAATCAAATTGTGAGCTCCTCAAACAGACCAACAGATATGTACAGAGCGCACTCAAAGATGTGTTCACACTTACGCATTCAGTACCATGTAATGACAAGTCAGCCTAACCTGAATAGTCCTCAGTTTCTTTGTCACTGTAGACATGTACAAAGAATAATCTCTCTCTCCTTCTTGTATAATTTATATCTCTCTTATACACACACACACTCTCTTTCTCAACATTTCTCTCTTCCTTTAGTCTGTCTTTCTCACTGTCTCTTGCTTTATCTTTCTATGTATTTCTCTGTCTCTTCCCTCTCTCTCCGCCTCTCTCTTTATCTCTCTCTCCGCCTTTCTCTTTATATCTCTCTCTCTGCCTTTCTCTTTATATCTCTCTCTCTCTGCCTTTCTCTTTATATCTCTCTCTCTGCCTTTCTCTTTATATCTCCCTCTCTCTGCCTTTCTCTTTATATCTCCCTCTCTCTGCCTTTCTCTTTATATCTCTCTGTCTCTGCCTTTCTCTTTATCTCTCTCTCAGCACAAGAGATAAAGAGAAAGGCAATCTCTTTGTCTTTTGCTTTTTGTGTCTTTGTCTCTTGCTCTCTGTGTCTTTGTCTCTTGCTCTCTGTGTCTTTGTCTCTTGCTTTCTGTGTCTTTGTCTCTTGCTTTCTGTGTCTTTGTCTCTTGCTCTCTGTGTCTTTGTCTCTTGCTCTCCCCCTCTCTCTGCTTTTCTTTGTCACTTGCTCTCCCCCTCTTTCTCTGCTTTTCTTTGTCTCTTGCTCTCCCTCAATCTCCCTTACTCTTTGTCTCTTGCTCTCCTTCTATCTCTCTTTCTCTTTGTCTCTTGCTCTCCCTCTTTGTCTCTTGCTCTCCCTCTTTGTCTCTTGCTCTCCCTCTTTGTCTCTTGCTCTCCCTCTCTTTCTCTCTTGCTCTCCCTCTCTTTCTCTCTTGCTCTCCCTCTCTTTCTCTCCCTCTCTTTCTCTCTTTCTCTCCCTCTCTTTCTCTCTTGCTCTCCCTCTCTTTCTCTCTTGCTCTCCCTCTCTTTCTCTTTCGCTCTCCCTCTCTTTCTCTTTCGCTCTCCCTCTCTTTCTCTTTCGCTCTCCCTCTCTTTCTCTTTCGCTCTCCCTCTCTTTCTCTTTCGCTCTCCCTCTCTTTCTCTTTCGCTCTCCCTCTCTTTCTCTTTCGCTCTCCCTCTCTTTCTCTTTCGCTCTCCCTCTCTTTCTCTTTCGCTCTCCCTCTCTTTCTCTTTCGCTCTCCCTCTCTTTCTCTTTTGCTCTCTCTCTCCTATTTTCTTTCTCTTTCGCTCTCTCTCTCCTATTTTCTTTCTCTTTCGCTCTCTCTCTCCTATTTTCTTTCTCTTTCGCTCTTGTTTTTATTCCCTTCTTTTCTTTTATTCTGTCACTTTTTCTTTACTTTTGTATTGTTTCCTTTCTTTTTCATTCTCTGTTCTTTACCTTTCTGTCACTCGCAACACTTTATATTTGCATTTTACTCAGATTCTTTTCTTTCTTCTTTGTTTCCTTTTCCCCCACCCCATATTCTGTCTTTATTCTAATCTTACTCTCAACACACTATATTTGTCAATCATTTTTTTTATCTCTGCTTTACTTTTTGTTTCAATGCCTTTATTTTGATATATTCAATATTATTCCCATATCACTTCTTTTCATTTTTATTTACTTACTTTTATTAATTTTTTATATCTCTATTTTGTTATTTTTTGATTATATCTCTATATTACCCTTTTTATAATTTCTCTTTTCCTCTTTGTCTTTCCACTTATAAAATTGCTTGTTCTACATTTCTCTTTGTATCTCTCTTTCTCGGTTTATTTGCCTGTTTACTTTTTCTCTTCTACTTTAATTGTTTTCTTTTTCTTTCTGAAAAAGACATATTGATCCTTATTTTCTAGAACTTGCATCAATGGTGGTGTGCAAAAATGCATAACAGCAAGTCACATGACAAGGCATCAGCCAACCAGGAAGAAGACTGGGAAGAGAAAAGCTTCATTAGTCTTAGAGGGTTGGTTGGTCAAGTTTGTTGATACAAGCTTGCTCTGGCTTATACAAACTGTCCTGGAAAGGTCTCCTCATCATTTTATATTGGATATTAGGGGCAACTGCTATTGAACTATTGGAAAAGAATGAGGGCTCCATGACAACCTAAAAATATCACAAAGGAAAAAAAGATAAAAAAAAAGGGCAACATTATTATTATTAACATTTATAATAAATCTAATTACTTGCTGGAAAGGATGTCTGATTTTAAAAAATTTCAACTTTTTGTTAAATAGTTTCACAATTGATTTGTATTTCCTTTTCAATAAGGATGTGCAGATGGTGTAATGGATAGTGAATCAGAATGAGAAATCAGAGTGCTGTGTTCAAATTCCAGTTAGGTTCATTACATTCAGAAATACTCTTCGTGAAGGTATGAATCCATCTCCTCCCCCCAACTATGGGTTAAATATGTGTTGTATTGGGATAAAATCAGTTATACTCAAAAAATTCTTAATGCAATATTTACTTGCAAAATTGCATTACTATTACAATCCAAAATATGCTTTGGCTTTAAGTAAGTCACAGAGGGTTGATAAGCCATACAAACAAATCAATCAATCCTGTTCAATATTTAGTTGTATCCTAGTTGTTTTTTGAGAATTTTATTTTACTATTTATTTTGAGCTTGAAAATAATTTTTGTATTTAGTACATTCATCTTTGGATTTGTTTAGTTTGATATGGACTTTCAGATTTATGTTTTTATATAAAGGTTTATCTTTTTAAATAGCATAGTAAATCATTATCAAAAATCAGTATCATAAGTCATGTTACCATATCATAAATCATTATCGTAAATTATATAAATTCATATCATAAACATAATTTCAAAGCATTCTCTCCGTGTCTTTGTTTCTTGCTCTCTGTCTTTGTCTCTTGCTCTCTTCATGGTCATTTGTTTATTTTTGTATTCTCAAATATACCAAAAAATATTACCTTATAAATACTTTATTATTGTCATCCTTATACTAAGGATAAACCATTGCATTGTTTATTTTCAATATGTTTTACTCTTCGCTGCATTTTGGGTTTATAAGTAGCATTGAAATACTGATTTTTCAGATGACCAAAGAATATTACTGGCTGATCAGACTTAACTGTTGTGCAATACAGGATGAAAGTAACTTTAAAAGCTTGCATGTTTATAAGTTTACCATTCATCCAGGAGGCATGGTGTAGTAATGGATAGTGGCTCAGATTGAGGAATTGGAGAGCCGAGTTCAAATTCCATTCAAATCCATTACATTCACTTATGTGCTAATACCCTTGAGAAAGGTATGAATCCTCTTCTCCCCCCTGCTATAGGTAAATAGCAGGACAGACCTGGTTCTATGGCCTTGGATGGCAACTGGTCTACTGCAGAAAGAAATGGCAAACTACTGTGGGAAAAAATCTGCCCTGTCAGTCATGTATTGAAAGATACATGATCACCTAAGCATGTATCATGCATGGCACATAACTGACTAACTGATTCATCCATGCATTGAGTATTGCTGTCAAATCTGGTCTGATGCTCCTGCTATATATTTCTAGTTTCCTGACAAAGAAGAATCTGCAATGTTATTGTTCCTAACCTGGCCTCTCGGCTTTAGTCACTTTCATCACCATAATGTAGCTTCCCTGTGCCTTTTCTATAAATATTTTCATGGCAATTGTTCTGAAGAGTTTTCTCATTGAAATGCAGCTGATGCAACTAGAAGTTTTATTCAAACAGTTTTCTGCCTTTCAATTTTTTATTTGAGGAACTCTCTTCTGATTTCTTACTTTCCTGTAAACTATGATTTTAATTTAAATGCAACGTCAAACGCCATCTTCTGTCTTTTTGAACTTGTTCTTTTATTGTCCTTTCTCACTAATGTTTTTTCATTTTCTTTCACTCTCAGTAACTCCTTGCATCTTAGTGGCTTTATTGCCTTTCTTGGTGTGACTTGATTAAAAAAAGAAAAGTGTAGGTAATCAATGTTTTTTGATTAACAGACTAGACACAAAGTCATCTTATGAAAGAGTTGTGCAAACCATTACTGCTGAACTTCAGTTCTTGTTGGGTGCTCTACACTTGTTTGTAGCTTTGTCATACTAAACTAAATAATTATCAATGAGACATTTGATTGATTTTATTTATATTGCAATGTTTATTCACATCATCTTCAGAACATTTGTGAATGGAAATGCTGTTTGCGTTGTAAGAAAAAATATAGAGTGTGAAGGAGGAAAGATAGTTGAGTAAAATGAAAAGAAAACCAGGTGAAAGAAAATGTATCTATATATGTAGAGAAGGGGGATGAGATAGGGATAAAAAAAAAAAGACAGCTTTCATCACATGTGAGTAAAGAAAATTATATATCATAAAACTTGTTTTATCACTTTTAGTCATCCATACTTAAGCTCACATATGGGTGAAATTGCCAAAAGCATAGCATGGCATATTGTCTGTGTTACAATTGTTTGTTTGTTTTTTTTTATAAATCTTTTATCATTCACATTAATATACTTTTTCAGGACCTTAGTGATCATAGTTCTCCACAACTTCCTGTCCTTTGTAACTCTTAGAAATTTTTGTCTTTTTGCTATCTCCTCTAATCCCTGTTCTGTTATCCATTTACACAAGCTCATTAGGTATGTTATGCACTGTTTTGTCTATCCCTCTTGCCTTCAACATGTCCTGTGAGTATCAAATTTTCCAAGCTGTCTTTCCTCAGAGAAATTTTAATTTTTTTTTTTCTGATTCTAAGTATGTGTCCTTTTTCTTTCCATTTTCCTTAAAACTTTGTCGTTGTTCACATGTTAGTCCATGGTATTCTCAGCATCCTTCTGTAGAACCACATTTCTGTTGCCTCAAGTCTCTTCTTCATTAATGTTACTTTAAAATAAAATGTGACACTCAAAACAATAAATAGTGAACAAAAACCTATTAAGATAAATGTCTAAATGAATGAATTGTTATAGAACAAAATGAACTTTGCTATAATATGCAAAGACAATTATAGACCTAAACAGTTTATTTAAGGATTTGCAAAATTAAAGCTATTTGAAAAGATAGTATTTTTTTTTAAGTGTAGCAACAGTTTATTAAAGATTAAAAAAAAAAAATCCTGAATGAAAATGAGACATGATTGAAGAACTGAGTTTCAATTCATCACAAGGGCAAATTTTTGATAAAGTTTGTAGTTTTTGGTTTCTGTTTGGATATAATTAAATTAATGAATGTTTTTAAAACTTTTTTTAAAACAGATTTTCCATTGTAATTTTACCTCAGGATTTAATCTCTTATGAATTTCAAATGAAACCATCGATAAACTACCAATATTCAAACTTTATTCTTTGGAATTACCTACTTTGAATATGATCATAAAAGCAGCATCCTCATCCACATTATCATCAGTTCCATGACAAGGTGTGGTCATAGGATTACTGTGCAGCTGAGCACCTGATAATTTTCCTTCATAAGTCTCAGTTGCATGCCAATGTCTGAGTCTCCAGTTTACTCAGTAAGCCTCTGGCTTTTTTTTTTGTCTTTTGCCTAAGATAGTACCTTGTAGGATGGGTGCAGAAACATTGTTGGCTTGTATATGTTCATACCATTTCAACATGAAAGGAATGAATGAAGATATCATATTTGAAAAGATTAAGCATATATCAACATACATACATACATACATACATACATACATACATACATACATACATACATATATATATATATATATATATATATATATATATATATATATATATGTATATATATATATGTATATATATATATATGCACTGTCTGTTCTTCATGGTAAGGCATACCTGGTTAAATGGTAGCTCCCTTTGCTCTGAGGGATGCAGGTTTGATTCCTGCCAAAGAGCACAAATTTTTCTTTCAGGCCAATAGGTGAAAATAAATATACCGTTTAATATATATATATATATATATATATATATTAATCATCTTGCATATGTGTGTAAATAAAAAACAAATTAAGAAATAGGAAAGTTTGAATTTTTTTTTTTTTTTACTTTATTTTATTTTTGATAAATGAATACAATGTTTACTTATCTTCAAAGCAAGTTTGCAAATAACATTTTGGAGACAGTTAAATAGAATTATTAAAAGAGGTTGATATTAAGTGAACTTACTATGTTACACACAATAACTTAAGTTTGCTTAAAGATGATAAACAAGAAATTTTTTTTTTAAGTAAAAATGTCTAGATTCAATGAATGCAAATATTGTCCCCCCCCCCCACCCTACACCTTACAAAAGAAACATTCCTTGTTTATTTGTCTTTAATCACATTTATATTAATGGAAAACCACACACACACATACACACACACGTGTGTGTGATTATGGCAAATCACTGTTTTTTTTTTGTTTTGTTTTTTTGCTTTCTATCATTTAGAGTGTCATAGAAGGTTAAAGTTTAAATAACACACCACAAAGCCTGTATTGTTTCAAGAATTACTTTTCTGTTAAATTTTGTATTTGAGCAAAAATTATATTGTAGATTAAGTTACTTGTTTTTTAATAAAAAATATTTTAGCTCACTGTAAAGGAAAATATTATATTCAATAAAATAATATAATTGCTAATCATGTTCCTGTTTAATAGTATGAAGCATTTGTTTTATTTATTTTCCATTTAGAATTCATATTTATTCAACTTAAACAAGGAACACGCATGCTGTGCACAGCACTGTTTTCTTCTCTGGTAAATCTACCAGGTATAGTAATCAAAGACACCTTTATTCTTCAGATTGCATTTGCACAGATGCATAGACCCTGTGCTGGTGCTTCTATTGCAGGTATTAGCTAATTGCTCCATGGTGAGATCTGCAGCTGTTCAAGACTAACAGAAAAAAAATTAATTTCATCATGAGTTAAAAAAAATATCTAAAATTTAAACAAAAGAACACAAAAAAATTAGATAAAAAATAAAATTTTCTCTAGTATGAATCATTGGTAAAAGTAACTTGATGATTATAGCACTGAATGTATGTCTCTGAGGTGTGTACTTTTATCATGCAATAGTATAGGACAAGTAAAAAAAAATTTTAAAAATGAATCATTATTTCTGCCTAAGATCAGAGTATCTGTGTATTGAACCTGAATCAAACTGTCACAGTTTGGCTATCAGATCAGAGTATCTGTGTATTCAGCCTTGATCAAACTGTCACAGTTTGGCTATCAAATCAGAGTATCTGTGTATTCAGCCTTGATCAAACTGTCACAGTTTGGCTATCAGATCAGAGTATCTGTGTATTCAGCCTTGATCAAACTGTCACAGTTTGGCTATCAGATCAGAGTATCTGTGTATTCAGCCTTGATCAAACTGTCACAGTTTGGCTATCAGATCAGAGTATCTGTGTATTCAGCCTTGATCAAACTGTCACAGTTTGGCTATCAGATCAGAGTATCTGTGTATTCAGCCTTGATCAAACTGTCACAGTTTGGCTATCAGATCAGAGTATCTGTGTATTCAGCCTTGATCAAACTGTCACAGTTTGGCTATCAGATCAGAGTATCTGTGTATTCAGCCTTGATCAAACTGTCACAGTTTGGCTATCAGATCAGAGTATCTGTGTATTCAGCCTTGATCAAACTGTCACAGTTTGGCTATCAGATCAGAGTATCTGTGTATTCAGCCTTGATCAAACTGTCACAGTTTGGCTATCAGATCAGAGTATCTGTGTATTCAGCCTTGATCAAACTGTCACAGTTTGGCTATCAGATCAGAGTATCTGTGTATTCAGCCTTGATCAAACTGTCACAGTTTGGCTATCAGATCAGAGTATCTGTGTATTCAGCCTTGATCAAACTGTCACAGTTTGGCTATCAGATCAGAGTATCTGTGTATTCAGCCTTGATCAAACTGTCACAGTTTGGCCATCAGATCAGAGTATCTGTGTATTCAGCCTTGATCAAACTGTCACAGTTTGGCTATCAGATCAGAGTATCTGTGTATTCAGCCTTGATCAAACTGTCACAGTTTGGCTATCAGATCAGAGTATCTGTGTATTCAGCCTTGATCAAACTGTTGCTCTTCAGCCCTTCTGCTTAGGATCAGAGTGTAATATTTGTGCATTCTGCCAAGAAATTGGTTATAAAGAAATACATCTCTGTATTTTTTGATACAAGCAAGGTTTTATTTTTTTACTTGCTGCTACACACAGAATTTACTACTGCAGTGTCATAAACCCATTTTACTTTGCATTTTTTGATGAATTTATTTATTTATTTTTTGTTTTTTTTTACTGCATGCCAACACTTTGTGGTTTAGTTAAAGCCAAAATGCATTTCAGGTTGTAGAATTCCCTGTTTGGAATGGTTTTAATTGAACAAAGGGAGAATGTGTGCGCACACACACTCACACACACACACACACACATAACAGTGTTATTGTATTATGAATCAGTATTTCTCATAAAACACTTAATGGAAAAAGCAATTTTTTGATTATGGACACCATTCTTTTGAGTAAACTACAGAAAACAGTAAAAAAAAGAAAAAAAATAGGTAGCAAAAAAGTAGTTTGAAGAATGCTGGTGTGATAGGCTGAAATTATAATGCCAACACTTGAAATGACGTTTCAAATGTAAGACAAAATTCCTAAATGCTCACCTGTCAAAAAAAAGCAAACTCAGGTGAAGAGCACTGAGACAGACAATACTTACCTTCAGGAAATTACTATTATAACTGGTAGACGAGTTCTGCTCCAGTGGGCAGGAAAAATACAGCCATATTCTACACATTAAAAACTAAGCCTCCTATTTCAACACAAAGAGGGTTTGCTGCTGTCAGACCTTTAGTACACCTGACCTGCCTATCTACCTAGTTATTTGTGTGTGTGTGTGTGTGTGTGTGTGTGTGTGGCATATATAATTTGTGTGTTTGTCTGTGTATATAAATTTATACTTATATCTCCATACATATACATCCTCATTGGCATCCATGGTTTACATATCAGCAGAATATATTGTAATATAATTTTTAATTCCTCTAAGTAGTCATTCCTTTCAAACAGATTTGCATAAAAAAATAAAATACAATTTAAAATGGTGATTCTGTTCTTGCATAAGTGATTATTACTTGAAAGCAATGTTTTACACATATATATGAATGAAGATAATGTGACAAAGTGTAAAAGCTATAAACAACACATTTTGTGGACATCTGTTGCTTTTGGGTTCTTCAGGTTAGAATGAAAGACAAAAACTGTGTAAGAAAAATGTATTGGGATAAGAGGCAACTATAAATGAATTTACTTTATCAGAAGCCAGAAAGTGATCCCAACACATTTTTTTCTTCTATTCTAGCCAGAAGGTGAAAGTAACAGAACTGACATTCTTAGCAAAATTGTATCTTTCATAGCTTTCCCACTTTGTCTCATTATCTTTACTTTTGTTTAGGGTACTATTATAAACACACACACACACACACAATTTTGGGCCACCTTCTGGATGGATTCTGAAAAATTGCATGAAAATTGAAGCTTGCATCCCTTTTTCAAAACTAAGAGTTTTATCATGCATGCATATATATATATATATATATATATATATATATGTCATTACTGCATAAAATGTCTTTAAAATCTTAGCTCTTTTTGTCTAATCTAATTTGCTGGCTAATGATAATCTTAGGGCTGACTGATTAGCTGATTTTAAATTTTAGGTACCCCCCCCTCCATCCCTTAAAAAATTTGATTCCATGCACTAATGGGTTTAAATAGCCTCACCATCTTTGCCTATTAAGAGTTAATTAAACCAAAGAAGGCATGAAACTGACTAATTATTAAACCCAGAGGGTGGCACCAAACTTTTGGCCTATATTATATGCTAGCATCTTGCATAATATCATTGCCTAATTATGCATCATTGTATAAAAAGCAGCTCATTATTCTGCTCAGAGCATTTCTTAATGTCTGGGGTTAATGCACTTTAGGCTCTTTTAAAAGTCTCCACATTAAACTATCACATTCTGTATCAGGGTCAGATATGTATAATTGCCCACACAAATATATATTCTTCTATGTGTGTGTGTGTGTGTGTGTGTGTGTATACAACAGTTATATTTTGCCTCCCCTTTTTATCCTGATTATTATTCAGCATGAGATTCAAGGTTAGCATTCTAAATGGATGAATAAATATAATCTGTAAGATTACAATTTCACTTGGAATGAGATATTCCCAAATTGGATTCCTTTGTAAGTGGAAAACAAAATTAATTGGATCATTTGAAAAAAAAACTATATATTAAGAATAGAGACCTTGTGTCCTTTCTTTTTTTCATTGACACAATATATAATAATATATGCAATATTCTCAGCAAGTCTCACATTTTTGTTTTGCACAGTTAAAGGAAAGATACAACAGTGATCTGGGTTTTACAGTGACACTGGCACAATTCTGGTGCTCTTTCCAATGTCAGTATTCTGATGCTTACTCATTGAAATACTGATTTTAGAAAATGGGTTCAGTTGAGAACTTTACTTCATATATATATATATATATATATATATATATATATATATATATATGAGAGCCGTTGATAGCTGTGCTAGCACAAAGCCACAAGTCATCATTTCCAAGGGGTTGAGCATGCTGGTCTTGTTCAGATTGTTGATCACGCTAGATAACACGCTCTCTCCCAGAAACTGTAACTAAGGTCTGCTCAGCATAGTTGCAGTATAAACCACAGGTGGTCTCTGTGGGTGTTGAATAAACACAAATGTGCTTGAGCTAGCAACTGCAATGGGGATTGACTAGCTGCCCTACTTGACAGATATCCTCAAATACGAGTGGCCAGCTATTATACTATTATATGTGTGTGTGTGTGTGTGTGTGTGTAAAATGCCAGTGCAAGCATGTTTCTATGCATACACCATAATGTAGCTTCCCTGTGCCTTTTCTATAAATACTTTCATGGTAATTGTTCCAATAAACTTTCCTCTAATTGTTGTTTTTATTCCCCCACTCCCCACCAGACAAAAATTGTACATATGGGGACTAGTTAGTACTTCATAGTGACTTCAGGTATTATGGTGGATGTAGTAAGAATGGTATTTAAGAATGTGTTGTTTTGGTGTAAGGAATACTGCGGTATGTTTGGGTCAGTAATTGTGGCTAGCTAAGTTTAATTATAAGAGAGAAGACCAGCCTTCCCCTACCCCCCCACTTTGGCCTTGTGCCATATTTTTGTATGTTTACAAAATATATATTACTTTCCTCTATGGTAGCTAGACTTTATGAATTTAAGTGCAGTACTAGATTAGTGGCAAGATCTTCACATTTTACAGTTGAAATGGCTGCTAGATGTAACCTGTAAGTTCTATGCTAACAGTTTCTTCTCTCACACATCTTGCTAGTGGCTTCTAGCTTCCCAGTCAACTTTGATCTTCACAAATTTAAATACAATGTCAATCATTACCTACTGTCTTAATTCTTGTTCTTTTATTGTTCTCTCTCCTTGATAATATTTTTCTCATATTCTTTAATGCTTAGTAGCCCCTTGCGTTTTAGTGATTTATTGCTCTGCTTGGCATGAAATGAATTAAAAAAAAATTACATAGGTACATTTTCTTTAAAGAATTGGCTTTGGGGAACAATTTGCTTCAAAGCTCTTTATAAAGTTCTAGGAAATCTTCCTGATAAATTCTCTGTTTATTACTTAATCTTCCAAGAATTAAATGAATTTTCTACTGATTCTGTATCTAAAGTAACAAATAGATAAGATGTATTTATCATTAATGTTTTTGGTTAGCTCAGATTTTTTTTTTCATCTTTCTACCATATAAGCAATTTTGAATGACTTTACCAAAAATATTTTGAATTTCACAACTGCTATAAATTAGTGGGTCTACTTCGTATAAAAATGTAAATAATAAAGCATGGAACAGAATTTATTTATTTACTATTTTTATATTAAAGAAACTAGAATGTGAAGTCTACTTATACTTATATATAAAAATAACTATTCTGTAATAGCTTCATTGATAACTGCCAACAATCTCTTTCTTTTTGATTTTTGGTGGATGTGCGAGTGGTGTAATGGATACCAGCTTGGAATGAGAAATCAGAGAGTTGAGTTCAAATTCCAGTTGAGTTTGTTGCATTCTATTATGTACAAATACCTTTGGGGAAGACATGGCTCCATCTCTTCTCCCCTCAGCTATGGGTTAAATAGTAGGACATGTATCTAGAAAAATTCATTAGCTCTAAAAAAAAATAGTTAATACTATATTCAATTACAAAAAAAATATTCTTACAATCAAATGTTTTGGTTTTAAATAACCCACAAAGTGTTGATAAACTGTAAAAAAACAATCTTCCTGATTCTCAATACACTTTTATAATACAATTATTTGCTCTACATTCCTATCCAAATGTACAAAACACAATGATTTGCTTTCTCTATATGTGTGTGTTTTCACATAATACAGATACTACGCTGATCATCATAGGCAGAAGTGCTGAGGGAGCAACACTTTGATATTAGGCAGAGCACACAGATATTCCAGACAGAATTGCCAATCTATATGTAAATAATCCTGTTAGATTTTTCCAGGTCATATCTCTCTGAGTATTATTGGTACCATTTTACTCAGTACTAACTGCCACGTGGTTGAGTCAAAGTTAGATGCCTAGTAGGATTAAAAACAAGAGCTTTAAAGGGGTGGGGATGAAGCTTCTTGTACAGTCAACAGCTGTTTAGCATAATGGGGTACAATGGGTTCCGTATCTATGGATGCAGCCAGTGTGATGATGACCTGGTGGGCAGAGGGCTACCTAGACTGAAGACAACAGCCAGGGCAGAGGCTTTCCTTGATAGAATTGACAGACACATGCATGGCTAAAGTGAGTTTTCATGTTGGAGGGCATCAGGTGTGGTTTGACCTGATGACTTACCTGAGACTTGCTACAATTG
This sequence comes from Acanthosepion esculentum, assembly GCA_964036315.1. NCBI lineage: Eukaryota > Metazoa > Mollusca > Cephalopoda > Sepiida > Sepiidae > Acanthosepion > Acanthosepion esculentum. The sequence continues at coordinate 56,123,980 of OZ038506.1, forward strand.
AATAAATACCTCTGTGACTTTGAACCCAGATATGTAGAAGGAACTGGTTAGCTGTGCAACATCCATACAACAACACTCAGTCATTGGACTGATGATGATTCTTGTCTCTGTAATAATTCGAATAGATTATTAAAGTTCTCAGGTGTTTAGTTAATAAATCCTCACTTTTATATCATAGGTGACATATTTAGTCAAGATGAAACATTGTGTGCACAAGTAATTTTGAAGATATTGTTTGATTTTGATTATAATTGTAGAATATGAAGATATATAAGAATAATCTTGTTCATGTTATGTAGTTCACTTGGTATCCTCCTTAAGTGCCATGTCCTTTCAGGATACTAGTGATCATGGCTTTCCACAGTTTCTTTTTCTTTATCACTTGCCATATTGCACAATAGCTACTGAATCAAGATTATCACTTGCCATATTGCACAATAGCTACTGAATCAAGATTATTACTTGCCATATTGCACAATAGCTACTGAATCAAGATTATCACTTGCCATATTGCACAATAGCTACTGAATCAAGATTATTACTTGCCATATTGCACAATAGCTACTGAACCAAGATTAACACTTGCCATATTGCACAATAGCTACTGAATCAAGATTATCACTTGCCATATTGCACAATAGCTACTGAATCAAGATTATCACTTGCCATATTGCACAATAGCTACTGAATCAAGATTATCACTTGCCATATTGCACAATAGCTACTGAATCAAGATTATCACTTGCCATATTGCACAATAGCTACTGAATCAAGATTATCACTTGCCATATTGCACAATAGCTACTGGATCAAGATTATCACTTGCCATATTGCACAATAGCTACTGGATCAAGATTATCACTTGGTGTGTGTATTGTTCAATTATATTGATCAGATAGTTATTTCTTTTAGGTACATGTACAATACATATTTCTTGATGTATACAATCATATAATTGCACAATATAAAAACATAATAAAATCTTCATCATAGAAGAATGGTTTCTGTTTCATTCAGTACATTTCTTACAAAAGTTCTTTACCTTTGGTGATTCCTTTAGATCTTTCATTTTTTTGTTAGACTGCAAGACTCGGCTTGCTGCTTTAAATACCTTGAGCTTCTTAATAATAGTTCCTTACTCCTCAACCATCCTCTGACAAGGTCTGTTTCAGCTTCATTTTCCGTAATAGCATTGCCGAGAATTTGTTTTAATAGATGAAGCCAAAAGTTAGATCCTCGTCTAAGGTGTTACGGAAGCTGCATTATTGAATAGCCAGGAACCAAGGTCTATCAAATGTTCCATCTTTAGTCTTGCTGCATTCTTGAGTGGCATCCTTTCTCTTTGTCTCCATGTAGACACTTTGACTACCTACTGCATTCAAATTGTTTCTTGCTTTTTCTTTTTATCTTTCTTTTTATTCTTTCTTTTTTCTTTTTATGCTTTCTTGCTAGGTTTCTTTTGCATTTTTCTTGCTTTTTCAGTTTCCTATGATTTTCTGTTTTGCTTTCATTTTTCTTTTAATTTGTGGTTTTCTTTCTTTTTTGTTATTTTAATTCTTTTATTCCATTTACTATTTAATGTTCTATTTTCAGTTCCTTTTTTTATATATTTTCTTTCTTTTTTTTATAATTTTTACACCATTTTTTTTACTATTATCCACTTGTAACTTTTCTCTCTTATTCTAGTTTTTTGTACCTTTTCACCTTTTTCTCTTGCCAGATTTTCATCCCAACTTTTTCACCCTTTTTGCCCCAACTTTTTCACCCTTTTTGCCCCAACTTTTTCACCCTTTTTGCCCCAACTTTTTCACCCTTTTTGCCCCAACTTTTTCACCCTTTTTGCCCCAACTTTTTCACCCTTTTTGCCCCAACTTTTTCACCCTTTTTGCCCCAACTTTTTCACCCTTTTTGCCCCAACTTTTAACCCTTTTTTGCAACATTTCACCCTTTTTTCCCCAAA
>OZ038506.1:56130939-56195939 GCA_964036315.1 Acanthosepion esculentum
TTTTCTGTTTATACATTATTTTTATAGATACAAATATTTAAGTAAATGCTCTGTTTATAATAAACAGTATTAACAATATATATATATATATACATACATACATACACACACATATATATATATATATATATATATATATATATATATATATATATATATATATATATATATCCTGGTATAGTTTACTTAGAGGGTAAGAGTTTTTGTCCTTGTTCTTGCTCAATCTCTCTTTAACTATTATAGTATGCTTTTGAGTATATATTTTATAAAGAGAAGTTCTGTTGTTTCAAATCTTTGAGGAGATTGTCCATTTTTTTCTAAAACTTTGTTATTGCTCACATGTTTAGTCCATGGCATGCTCAGCATCCTTCTGTAGAACCATATTTCTGTTGCTTCAAGTTTCTTTTTCATGTATGATGAGATTGTCCAGCATTCACTAGCATATAGAAGGACTGATATTACATAATAGTTCAGTACTCTTTTCTTTGTTTCTCAATGAATTTTTCTATTTCTTAATACTTTGCTTAGCTTTTGGAAAACATCTTTCGCTATTTCAATACATCTTTACGTCCTCTGTTAAAATACTTCCCTAATGTTTAAATTGTTGTACTTGTTTGATTTTGGTGACTCTGATTTGTAATTTGCATGTTAGGCTCATTTTTTACTAACAATTAAAATGCATTCTATCTTATAATTGATGTTTAGTCCCTTCTCGCTTTCCTTTGTTACCTTCTGTAGGAGTTCTTGTAGTTTCTATATCTGCTATCAACACTGTGTCATCTGCATATCTTATGTTGTTAAGATTGTGGCCAGCAATAATGAATCTTCATATGACTTCTAATTCTTTCAGAATTGCTTCCCTGTGTATGTTCAGTAAGCCTGGTGAGAAGACACAACCTTGTCTCACACCACTTTGTATTTTTGTATATTTACTGAATTCATTTTCTTTCTGCATGCAGGTGGTTTGCTGCCATGTTCTGTTATTTTCAGCATGCTTCTGTGGAACCACATTTCAATAAAAGCTGTCACCTGTTCTTTTGCATGTGGAGGAACATTATCAAATAATTCCTGTTGTCCTAAAAAAGTACCATGAAGCAGTCAATGGGATAATTTGAACTTGATATATAATTATTTACATTATTCGAACTATTGTCCTCATCTTTGTCGCCATATTTATTACACCATTTCGGCTGTTGTATGCTCCGGCCTTCTTCAGGTGGTTGCAATGTCGAACTGAACCCTTTATTTCGCTCACTGGGGTAGACTGTTCTAGTTCCGCGTGCTATGTTTCAGTTTGACATTCCAACCACCTGAAGAAGGCCAGAGCATACAATGACCAAAACATTGTAATATGGCGACAAAGATGAGGACAATAGTCCGAATAATGTAAATAATGTACATAATACCTCATCTCAGAAACATAAACAGATATTGATATATAATATTTATAGCAAGCAGCTTAGACTTTCAGGCCCACAAGAAAACAAAGTGTCAAAAGGATAGTTTTTCCACTGACACCACTATTATTTTAACTACCTTCACTCTTATGTTTATTGTTTTTAAAAGTGATTATTAGACTTGAAATAAAACCTAAACATATGATCAAAGTTAATTTATACATTTTCATTGTTCTTGAGAATTGATTACAAAAATAATAAACACTATTTATAATATTGTTTATTGGAATGGTTGGGAAAACATTGCCAATCGATTCAACCTTTATAAAATGGTAAATAAGGATTTCCTTTCAGTTGGTTCACACATTTTAATAAGTAAATCTTTATAAATTTATGAATAAAAAATTGTTTTCACATTTATTCCTTTACAAAGTTTTAAATGATAAATATTGCATTGCATTAGTTTTAACTGTATTAGTTTTTAGAATGTGATAAAGATAAAAATATTCTTCTAAATAAATACTGTACTAGTGTTTAACATTTTTGTTGTAAATTCTCAAGAAGCGAAAAAATGTATAAATTCACTTTCAGCATATGTTTAGGCTTTATTACAATTCTAATCATTGCTTTTTAAAACGGTAAATATTGCTGAGGAGCGAAGGTAGTTAAAAAAGCTGTGTGAATGGGAAAACTGTCCTTTTGATATTCTATTTTTTTGTGGGTACAAAGATTCAGGTTTACCATATTTGCTTAGCTTAGCTTTGGAAATGGATGGAAATTGTATTGGGAGATTGTTTTGCATCAATATTCTGAATGGTGAGTGCCTGTCATGAAAATTGGCACTGTAAATTCTTGATTTTGCTCAGGCTTGCACATCAAACAAAATGACAAAATGTGGTTGAAGAGACAAATACAAAAAAAAAAAAATAGTGCCTAGTGCAGTGATTGATCTCACAACCTTCAGTCCACCAGCTAGAGACTTTAGCTTTTAATGGAGATGATGCCACCCACTGTTGACTGGAACAAGATCACCTATTGGAGTTCTATATAAAGGTGATAGGTGATAAGTATAAACAATAATCTGAAGCAGAAGATATTTACCGATCTTAGTTGTGCCTTGCAAGGTCAGTAAAAAAAATTTAACACTCTGCATAAGCAAGACTGACTTGCTAACTATTACTCTAAAATGGGAACTCTTATGTTTCAGTCAGTTATGTGCCATGTGTGATACACGATTAGGCGATCATGTATCTTTCGATACATGACTGACAAGGCAGATTTTTTCCCCGCAGTAGGTTGCTATTTCTTTCTGCGGTAGACCAGTTGCCATCCAAGGCTATAGAACCCGGTCTGTCCTGCTATTTATCCATAACTGGGGGGAGAAGAAGTGGATTCATACCTTTCCCAAGGGTATTAGCACATAAGTGAATGTAATGGATTCGACTGGAATTCGAACTTGGCTCTCTGATTCCTCAATCCGAGCAGCTATCCATTACTTCACCATGCCTCCTTTGTCATTCAGCTTTAACCCTATTTAGGATTTTCGCCAGTTGGTCAATTGCTGAGAAAGTCAATTGGAGAGTGGAAGAGAAGAAAGACTAGAAAATCAAAACGAGCAGAGACTAAGAACAAAGACTATTAACCAATTTAAACTACACAAAATATAATGATCTTATCTAATAAGTCAGCCAGATATATTATGTGTGTGGAATTTATGTACATATATCCATTTGTACATTAAATTCGTATATATGCATACACAGAATTAAAGTTCTATTAAATATATGTTCATTTAGATACACTAAAGAAATCCTAAATGTCTTGCGTAGACTTGCAGAAAATTACATATTTCATGATTGTACAAATATAAATACATGCCTATATGCTGAAATAAATGAATTATATAAGACACTGAGATACAAAAAAATTCTAATGATAATCATAGTTCAATTTTAAAATTACTATCTAAACATGCAGTTGCCATGTCTAAACATTGAAATTATCCATACTTTCCCCATATATATTTACTTATTTAATTAATCCTGTTGATGCTATAATCACGTGTTCCAGCTTGCCAGTGCTTCTCTAAGTCATTTAGATTTCTTCTTTTGAATATGAAAACTCAGTCTACTATTGCATTTGGTGCCATTTGAAATTTCCTCCTTTGTATAATATTGCCATTAACAAAATGGAGGCAGGAGAGTCACAAATTGCGTCAACAAATCAGATGTACAGCATCAGTCAGCAAACTGATCTTGGAAAGCCGGTGATTGTTTTTAATCAATGCTTTATATTGCTGATATATCTTATTTGAAAGTTGATAAAATTTAGGATGTTTAAAAACAAATATAGATGGGGAGTGTAGAAAAAATTGTAGTCCAACCAAGAAGCCCTTCCAAAAAAATATAAAATCTTATCTTTGGTCAGTTATTGGATTAATTGATTATTTTTTTTTTACAGCTTATCATCTCTTTGCAGGGCATTCAAAATCAGAAAATATTTTAGATTGTAAAAATTTTTTGGGAGATAATAATGATTTTACTGATACAAGTCCTACTAATTAAGCCATAGTTAATGGGGGAGAAAAGGTGGATTTAGGCATAAGTCAATATAATGAATCCAACTTGAGTTGCATCTTGGCTTTCCAATTTCTAATTCTGAGCTGTTATCCATTACATCACTTGGACATTCAAGCTTACACCAACTCATATTCTTGTCAGATTTTGAAAAATGAGCGGAGGACTTTTTAGAACCCCCTCCTTGTATAAAAGGCAATATGAGTAAAATTTAATAACAAACATGCTAAAAAATGATTTTACAATATTCACATGTCTGCTTAAAACTTGATATTTTGAATGGGATAAATGTTGTGTTGAATCATGTAACTACCACATTATCAAATTACTATTTGGTGTGTGTGTTTTTTTTCCTTATTTCTGTGGGGTATTTTCCACTTTCATACAAAAAATTTAATATATATATATATATATATATATATATATATATATATATGGTTTTTTTAATCACCTTCCACTGAAAATATATCTTGCCTTATTTATGTTTTCTTGAATTTTTTTATCTTGCTAGGGGGCTTGCCTATAAAGAGGGACTACTTCTCACAGAAGACATTCCTATTAAGAATTAGTATTAAAAAATAGAATAAAAACATAATGACCAAAAATCCTTTAAAAAAAAAAAAAAAAAATCAATAATGTAAAAAAACAAACAAAAGAATAAAACAATCTTCTTGTCCAAAGAAATAAATTGATTAGTTGAGGCAAACTTGGATTCTCAAGGCTATGCAAGGCTGCCCAACTAAATGGACCTCTTCTGACAGGAGAGTTTGCTTGATGATTTTTCATTATTCACGTATGAAGAATAGAAAAAAAAAATCTTGTTTCATTCCTGTGCTGTATTCAAATTATAATTTTTTTTATTTTCACTAATCCAAAAAGAAGAATTGATCCAATTTTTTTTGTCTAATTTCTTTTTTTCCTTTATTAATTTTTCTTCTTCTTCTTCTTTCCCAGTGCACTTTCTCTCTTTTGTTCTCTTTTATTATTTTTATAACCAGTTTCCTCTGGATTTCCTTCTTTGTACTAACCCTTTGCCTGTCTCCAGTTCCACACATGCACACATCAGTGATGCAGCTATGTTCATAATGGACAAGAAGGGAGCGGGACAGTAATCACCACCACCATCATCATCATCATTTACTACAAAGCCATGTTCTATAGATAAATCAAGCTAGCCTTCCAAGTTCCTATAATCTAGAAGTGAGCATTGATTTCCATCTCTTTTCATATCGCGCAGATTTGTGCTTAAAACTAATCTAAAATTAAGGCAAGAAATCACGTAACTCTGGGAGGCATTTCTGGCAGTGCTGGCGCCAGTGCCAGTGAGGACAGTGGAATCAGTGCTGGAATGGTTGATAGTGGCAGACATGTGGGGGGGTTAGGTGCTGAATGTGGGTGAAAGGTTTGGCATTGTGTCCTTTTACTCTTTGTTGTCACTGTCATCTTCACGTATTGCAAAGATTTTTCAATTCATATTCTGCTACAATGACAACCATAATTGCTACTGAAATTGCTCTGTGCTCATATGCAAATTTTCATTTATATATCTTTAGTATTTACATTTTTGTGCACAGTAGACCAAATATTTTTCACTAGACATAATACATTTAAAGGGAACATTACCATATTTTTTGTGTATAATACAAGAAAATTTGATGGATTATTAAAGGCAAAATGTGGGGGCAGTCATATTATACACAAATACACATTTTGAGAAAGTTTTACTCAGCTTAAAAATCTCATTTCAAAACAGTAAGTTTGCACCTGTGCGCAGATAAAGTTTGTTTATATCTTGTTTATATCTTGATTTTATTGGGTTTTTTTTTATATAAATTTTTCTCTTTGTTTTTAATCAAAGACAATATTTATTTTATTTTCATAGTTTATTAATATATAGAAATATAATAAGTCACATCAAACAGAAAAGTATGACAGATTAACTAACGCCATAAAATGTATTACCGGGTATATCCAGTTAGCAACTTTCCTCGGAAATTTGAAAATCAGTTTTGAAATGGAAATTAGAAGAAACATGCAATGACTAGACATCCAGTTCATTTCTTTTCATTTAATATCAGGAAAATTTAAATATTTTAGTGAAATATATGTCCAACCATTAGATTTTAATGAATAGTATGATACAACTTTGCAAAGAAATTTACATGGAGATGGTTGTACTATGAAGTCATCTTATACTTGAGGTTGTAATTTAATCCTGGTTATTGCTTCAGAAGTCATATTATATTCAAGTCGTATTATACTCAAGTCATATTATATTCAAGTCGTATTATATTCAAGTCGTATTATACTCAAGTTGTATTATACATAAGAAAATACTGTATGTAACTTTTGTTAAATGACGTCCTAAAATTAGTCATTTTAATAGGCTAATCTTTGTGAGTTTTAAGATATCTCCACTAATGTGTACTTAGTAATCTTCAAGTGGATGTCGCATCTGGTAATCCTTGAATCTCATCTAATTTTCTTTTTCTTTTTTTTCCTTATGAAATTCTGCTATCATCTAAAAACAATTCAGATCTGAGTCTTTAAAGATGCACTAGAAATTACTTTGTTTCTCAAAGAAAAAATTAAACTAAATAGTTTGGGAAGGTCAGCAAATATGCTTACTTTTATGTAGTTTGAATTAGAAATCTTAACGACTTTCTTCTTAATATTAGAACACTGTATATATGAAAGATCTTAGTGATTATTCTCTCTGTTCAGTTCTCCATCTCTTCTATGCAATGCTTTTCATATAGTACTAACATCCACACTTGGCTTACCCATCTCATTTATTATGAATATATTCTTATATTAGTTACCTTATATATATACTGCCCACTTTATCCTGACACTTTCTCTATATGGTTCTCTATTATTTTAACCTTACCTTTATCTAATTTGTTTTTTGAGAACTATCTTTCTCATATTCAAATTTGAGCTTACTTAGTGGCTGGATTGGTGGAAAGTTTGCTTGTAGAATTAGAAATCAGTGTTGGATGTGAGATGAGATAATAATTTTGAATGCTGATTCTCGAGAGAGGTTACTCTAAACCTTTGCTGCAGGCCCTTTCTGCAATTCTGGTATAAGTATCTATTCAAAAGTGGAAAATAGGAAAAAAAATCTCCATCTGATAGTTGATATTATAATCTCTTTTGTATACATATATCCTTAGAAGCAAATCTTTTCTTTTCCTTTATTACTTAATGACTTCCATGATGGGGTCATGTTAGAGCCACTGAGATCAATAGTGTGTACATGATGGTTCACAAAACAACTGAACCAGAAGTAAATAAACAGACAACAACTGTCCTCTGATTAGAAATTTAACTTTAAATAACTTAAAATCTAACGGCTACTGGTGTTTAATTTTAAGCTGTTTAAAGAGTTTGTTTTTCACTTGTGCCATTTTTTCACTTGCGCCATTATTACCATTCACCATATCTGGGTTACTATCCCAGTTTTTTTATTTTTAGGAAAAAATTATTTTTAGGAAATTAATAACAACCAACCAAGATTGAGAAGTCCAACTAAAGAAAGATTGTGCCTTTGTCAGGAATCAAAGCTCTACTCCCTGTTTCATCATAGAGACTGTTTCTATAACCAAAATGTATCTTTACCAATTTGGCCATGAAAGCTGCATTGAGAGAGTAAGGTTTTAATTACCTGTGTAAGGAAATTAATTTCACTATTTAAGAAAAAAAACAAAAAACAGAGATAGCAACTCAAAAACATGTTCCAACTAAAAATGTTTATAGTACAGGCACCTTATATATCAGTTTTTTTTATAGGTATGTATGCAATTGCATATATATATATATATATATATATATATATATATATATAGTAAGGTGAAAAATCAGTTAATATATAATCCAAGTGGATCCTAGTAATATAAAAATATCATTCCTGCTTCCTCTAATTTTACAGACATGAACTTCATTCCACACTGGGGTTAAAAAGACAGACGACCACTTTCGTCGTCTGCTGAAATAGCCTTATGATGTAAAAGGATTTGTTTGATTATTATTATATATATATATATATATATATATATATATATATATTGTAGACAGCATATTTTCATTCAAACAGGTTTGGTTAAATAATTTAGACATATGTCGATTAGTTTTTGTTGTGATCCTTACAAGTATGCGGATTAATTTTTTGGTAGCCTTAGAAAATTGATTAAGAAAAATACCAACATTATCTTTCAAATAGTTTTTATTTTCCCAAGTACTTTCAATTTTGGTATTTTTTCACTGGATTACTTCAACGAATGCTTTTAGCCACTGGTCCTTGAGGATACATGGCCCAGTGGATAAAAATGTTGGTTGAAGTATTAGGTTGGTGCAAAAATAATGTCGTTTTTTTGACGTTCAACTTCATGTGAGAAAACGACATTATTTTTGCACCAACCTAATAATATCCAGATGTGGCATGGCATATGGAACAGGAACAGTCAACCCCCGGTGGACGAAATAAAGAGTTTGGTTTGACATTCCAATCACTCATTTTTTGGACTGTTGTCCTCATCTTTGTTGTCTTATTCACAACACTTCAAATTAGATGGTTATTAAAATGATAGGTAAATTGCGACTTAACAGGGTAAGATAAGATGAAAAAACAGAACTATATAACAATAACAATGGCCGAAACTTTGTGAATATGACAACAAAGATGAGGACAGTTCAAACAATGTAAGTAGTGTAAGTGTGTGTGTATAAATTTTCACTTATTTTGTCCTTATTGAGTTTTGTGGAGATTACATCCACTTGACAGGAAACTTGATTATAAAGTCTCTGAAAGTCAGAGTAGAAACACGTGAACATTTAATTCTGTTTTATTACTATTATTTCTCTCTCTCTTGATATTGTGCACTCTAATTACAAAGACTGCTCGCTTTATAAACGCTATCTTCCCGAAATACCCTGGTTGACAACTTTTTTTTTTCTTTTTTCTTTTCTTTTTTTTTTCTTTTTTCTTTTCTTTTTTTTTTCTTTTTTTTTCTTTTTTTTTTTCTTTTTTTTTTGCAAAATGCAATCATTGTTACTGCTATATAGTTCTATTTTTTCATCTTACTCTGTTAAGTTGCAGTTTACCTATTTTTCTAATAACCTTCTAATTTACTTACCATCACATGCTCTTTTACCTACCTATCTTTGTCAGTCTGTTCATATCTATCTATCTATCTATTAGTTAAACTATTTGAATAATACTGACACTTTGTCCTTCATCTTTCATGCTTGAAAACATTTCTTTAAAACTACTTGTGTCTTGCTGCTACTTTAGCTTTCTTTGGATAAATATGTTATTATAATGCAATGAATAATGTCAGAATGCAGTGAAGTTTCACCTTATTAGACATAGGTGTGTTTACCTGTACACCTTTCTTCACCTGCTTATACTAATATGTCGAACCTACGTAACGTTTGGGAATATAAATTTTACTCTTCTGGTCTCAAACTTCATTCTTTATGTCAAGTGAGCCTTGCAGGCACTATCGAACTGTGGAACCTCAATTTTAACATAATCACCACACATGCATATACATTGAATGAAACATTTATACACAAACACATAAACACACACACACACACACTATATGAAACATCTGCATGCATGCACACATACACATTGAATGAAACATCTACACATACACACACACATCAAATAATGCACATACACACTGAATGAAACATCTATACACACACACATACACACGAACACTGAATGAAACAGGCACTCCTAAATAGGTAGATTCCATGGTAGATAAGATCTGTACTTTTTTCTCTATAAAACCTATCTCCTGGGTCTTATATGTGAAGTTAAGGTAGTGAGTAGACTAATATTGACAGAGAAACCATAGACCACCAGTACTTATATGTAGCCCCCCCCCCCCCTAAAAAAAAAATCAGACAAAAATAATACCTTTAGTCTTATCATCCAATGTTATACTGTTATCTTGACATCATTCCACTCAGGTTGATAACCATGCTTTTCATTCATAGATGGTCAGCCAAACCAATGTCTCTCTTCAGATAACAACTTTTGAATATTTCTCCACCCTAACCTTTCAGGGGCATTGGATTTCTCCATTGTATTCCTTGCCCTAAATGCATGGAATGAAATACACACAATTCTAAATCAGGTCTTCTTCCTGAAAACCACCCGAGTCCAAGTTTGCATCCAAGAACAATAGAACGAATGGATGGTTAGTGGGAAAAGTCATTCAGGCTACCATAATAGCCTACTGCAAACACAGCACCCACTCATGAGGTATTGTAGATTGTGGTAGATTTACAATATCTCCCTACCATTTTTTCATTAGAATTTAAGTGAAAAGAAAGTATATGCTTACTGAATTTATTTAATAAATTAAGTACAATACATTTTAAAATACAATTGGGAGTGGGTAGATCACTTTGTATGGCAAATATAGCCCAAAACTTGAAAATTTGGATGTTGTTTTATGTACCAGCATATACAGTAGTTAAAAAAATACATTGAATGATGGTAAACAGGAACAGATACCAGATTATCCACAAGACAAAATTCAGTACATCCATTTTAGTTTCAAGATAAACGGTAACTTTGGATGAGTGGTATGTTAGCGTTTGTGAAGAAATTTAAGTATTTATTTATAGCAATTGGATATTGCTCATTTTATCATTACAAGATTAACTCTTGAGTGTAATGGCTCATTGCCCCAGTTCAAAGTCAATCTCTTCTCCTTGGGGAGTTTGAAATTGCAAACCCCTCACAATCTGACATAAAATCTAGCGACTTTCAGCCTCCTGTCTTTTACTCAACCAACAAGCAAAATCAGCTCTTCCACCAAAGTATATTAAAATAAGTTCATTGCCAAAGAGCAGGAATAAATTGGACAGTATTATAAGCATGTTGCAAGCACAGATGATTCAATTTTTAGGGATTGAGTTATAGCTTCAGCTTCATGGCATGAATGAAGAGGGTTGTATGTATGGTCTGTGGTAAGTGTCATACCAAGATAGATGACTCCCAAGAGGACATAGTTTTCAAAACGAAAGAAAAATAACAGAGATAGTCAGATAAACACATTTGCACACATGAATGAGGAACAAACGTATGTAGTTTGTCAGATCGATAGATATACAATCTTATGGATCAAAAGTTGTACAGTTAGTTATCTCTTAGTTTTATATCGATATATTAATATTTAAATATATGTATAACATTATATTGATTAGAATGTGTGTGTGTGTACACATGTCTGTATATCGATATACCATATTTCTTGCCATATAACATACACCTATAATTTGCTAAGGAATATTTAGAAAAAAAGGAAGTAATATCAACTGATGATTCATTCATATTTATCCATTGTTTTTTTTTTTTTTATATTTTAACATTACTTGGATTTGTAATCATAATTTAATCATTTCTATTAATATATTATAATTCTGGGATCATCAGAGGACTATCGTTTAGGTGTTAGTTGTGAACTAATAATCCAACCATTGGGGTATAAATTGCAGGGTAAATTTGGGAGAAGTGAGAGGAGCAGAAATTTGGTTATTTATATCTCTCTATCTGTCTCTCTCTCTCTCTCTCTCAATATATATATATATATATATATATATATATATATATATATATATATATATATATATATATAGAGAGAGAGAGAGAGAGATAGATATACTTAAGCTCTATACTCTTAACACTAATATAACTCCACACAGTAACCCTCTACCTTGAGTGGCTCTTGGGACTTGTATTGATGAACATTAGTAAAATAAAAAATAAACTGTTATGGCTGTACAGGCTCAAACAGGAGTGACAGTCTCGATTGCAACCAATGCATGTGAAGACCATATGGTGTAATTCCCGGAGGGTCTGTCTACAAAACTCTGGAGTCAAGATGCTGAAGGTAACATCCATGAGCTAAGTGACAAATCTTTTACTTGTGTGTGTATATATATATATATATATATATATATATATATATATATATATATATATATATATATGTGTGTGTATGTGGGTGCATGTGTGTGTATTAACTGAAATCAAATATGGATGAAAAACCAACAGAATGATAGAATAAAGAACAAATAGGAAATGCTTATAAATTTAACATGTTTTGCTTTTATTTAAGCTTTGTCAGAAATTTTTGGAAATGTGTTGTGGAAGAAGTTCTGGAGAAGTTCTGGTACATTTGAATTCTCTGTTGTTTGTTTTTCATTGGTCAGGTAGATCTCATGTGTTTACATTTCATGGTCTTAATGTCTGTGTCTGGATTATATTTATTTATTTATTTATTTATTCGGGGAAGTTAGCTCGGGCATTCATGTGTCTACTATGTCAACCATTACAGTCCTGCATCAAAATCATTAGGGTGGCATTCTGTGTCATAACATAGCTGGTTAATGTAGGTGGTTGCTGGGCAACCAACACATGTTGCTCTATGGCTAGGTGTCTGGAGCAGTAGATCACTTGTGAGTTCTTGTTTTGCTCACCAAATGAAAACTTATCTTAGCCAACACGTTTCGACTTCTGATGGAGTAATTGAAAGTCAAGATAAAATATGGAGAATGCTAAGTGATGTAATTTATTGTGTAATAAATGAAAGTAAGTAAATTTTATTGTTGAATTTTGTTTTATATAACTATTTATATTATTTTAATTTGAGATTAATTTATGTATTATAGATTTTAAATAATAATTTTGAATTTAACTGTTTTCTTTTAAATCTTTAAAAATTTCATAGTCACGTGCATTGGCTTGGGAAAGGAACATTTCTTTTAGGAAAGGAGATATTTGGGCACAGGTTTATGTTTTGGCAAGGTTTGATAGCAGCATTCTCAAGAATTTTCCATCTAAGTTGGAGGATGAAACGTTGGCTAAGATAATCTTTCTATTTGTCTTTATTCATATTGTCCTTTTACAGATATTTTTTTCTGGAATTTTACCCACACACACACACACACACATATGAAATAATTTTACAATGATTCATCAAATTACATTTATTCATACAGATAGATAATTAGATAGCTATCAACCTATGCAATAAATAGATTGGTAATTAGAATATAATGATAATAATAATAATAATAATAATATTCATTAAAAATTATTAATTTACTAAATTAAGTAAAATATATCATGTGATGTATTTGAATTATATTATTTCCTTTGAAAGGTATGAATGATTTACTTAAAGCTTATGAAATTATGTAAGTCTTTTTTATAAGTCTGGATGCCTTTTCCTTGGAATATCCAATTATAACTGCAGAAACAACCACGTATTTCTATAGTTAAATATTTATATCCAAATGAATATGTAAATAATCACAGAGAAATACAATGGAACAAAGATACTTATAAATTTAGAGGTAGACATATAATAGACATGTAAGCATAATTAAAACTTTAATGAAAAATGACAAAAATCCTGACTTATAATGAAAACAGGTAACTTGAGAGATGGATGTGTAACACAAGATATATAAGAATAACTGTGTGTGAATTTCTTTCAGGTCAGACAGCACAGTAATATCAATCTTTTGCATGTTCCACCTGAAAGAATAATAAGGAGAGTTGAATTTCGCTTATATTCAATCAATATCCATCCACAGTGAACATGCATCTTCAGCTCCTTCCCCCCAACCCAAACGTCTTCACAGTACTTTCCTTCTCTTTCCACCTTCTCAAACCCACAACTGGAATCAATATGCTGAAAGGAAGACAGAAATTCATCATTATTTAATCCATATCAGTAGTTTTATTATTATTATACCGGTAACCACCAGCATGTACCAGTTGTTTTACACACCTTTTTTTTTACCATCACACAAAACCACACCTTTATTTATATATATATATATATATATATATATATATATATATATATATATATGCACACTTGTATGCACAATAGATTTAGTATTGTGAGGAAGCATTTTCTTTATGGTCCTATATTATATAAAAATGAATACATATGTGTGTGTGAACTTAGAAATACCTGAATAAAATGCAACTTTACATACATTTTTTAAAATTACTTGCAGGTGGGTTAGTAGAAAATTATCAATCTCTAGGTTTTTAGCTCCATATATTTGTTAGTTAAATAATACTTATTAACATATAAAAATGAATATATGTACATTTTCCCATATGATCACCAGAGTTAAGCAACATCAATCCTGGTCAGTACCCAAATGGGTGAACGCTTGTGAATACCAGCTTCTGTAAGCTTGAATGTGCAGGTGGGGGTAATGGATAATGACTCTGCATTGTTAATCCGAGATCCGAGTTCCAATTCCAGTTACATTCGTTATATTCACTTACACACAAATACCCTTGGGAAAGGTATGAATCCACCTCTTCTCTCCCCAGCTATGGGTTAATTAGTAAGATATGTATTGCTAAAATCATTATTATCTCCAAAAATAAGATAAAACTGCGTACAAAATATTTAGATTTCAGCATTAAATAACCCGTAGAAGTTGATATGCTGCTAAACAAAAACGATCCTATTTCAATTTCAGCCAATGAACACATCTTTGAATTACTTATCTTGTAGGTGTAGTTTCGTCATATAATATGGATTTATATCATGACTTAGGGAAATTGATGTTTGTGCAAGAAATGACCTTTTATCTTTACGCTCAGTCTAGAACTTTTAAAATTTAATTCTGCACACATGGTAATATAATTGTACATTTTAACTAATGTTCATGAAGCAATTATAGAAAAAAATATCCTGCTATAGTAAAAGTTGTATTCATAATTGATTCAAATAAGAATCATTTTTTTTTTTTAAATATTGCTGCTACATCTTGTCTAGTGCTTCTGTTCTGTATTTCGAGATCCAAAGAAGAATCTGCAATGTTATTGATCCTGACCTGGCATCTGGGCTACAGTCACTTTCCCATTGTCATAATGTAGCTTACCTGTTCCTTATCTATAACAATTTTCATGGTAATTGTTCTAATGAGATTTCCTCTTCAGTACCTAGACTTTATGAATTTAAACATACTACTAGATTGATAGCAAGGTCAAATCAATTTACAGTTGAAATGGTTCGATGTAACCGTAAGGTCTATACAAACAATTTCTTCTCTTGCACTTCTCACGACTTCCAGCTTTTTGTTTCTCACTCAACTTTGATCTTCAAAAATTTAAATGCAATGTTAATTGTTATCTTCTGTCTTCTGGATTCCTCTTCTTTTATTGTTCTCTCTCCCTAATTATATTTTCTTTTTCTCATATTCTCTCTCTCTCGCTCAGTAACCCGCTTGCATTTTAGTAGTTTTATTGCCTTGTTTGGGTTGAAATGATTTAAAAAAAGATTAATTATAAATACCTGAGAGATAAAACTCAAAAATGCAAAATGGTATTTGTTGGTCTGAATTAAGTCTGGCACAAGACTACATTAATCAAGGAAGATATAATTTATTATCAGTGTTTTCTCCAACTACCATACTATTATTACTTGGGGAAAAAAATTGTCATTTTTCCATGCATTAGCTTTTATACCAAGATGGAAAAATTTTTCTTGTATAACAATGTATGTATGTATGTATGGATGTATATATATATATATATATATATATATATACACTAGAACAATGTTAGGAAAATTTCCTTACATATATATATATATATATATATATATATATAATATGCATAAAAAATGCCAACATTCTAAAATGAAAAGCAATATACAAAATACAGAGCCTAAAACATAATAAGATGAAGAACCTGTCGGACATGTTCCCCCTATACTTCTGTGACTGGCAGTTCCATGCTATTATGCATCATCAGGTCTACTTGTAAGCACAAAAGCAAATTTTGAGTGAAAGTCATAGGCCTGGGGTAATATATATGTCTTTATGAACTTGCATCCCTCTCTGCTACAGCTTTAAAATCTGTGATTGGTTAATTCTAATAATATCGCCTGAAATGGTCTACTCCTGCTAAAAGCATAGTTCAGCCTTTTCCTTCCACCCCCTCTTAAATGTCATTTCTATTGTTTGTTTGCTATTCTTATATATTGTTCCTTATCCCTGTCTGATGATTGCATAATAGCATGAAACTGCCAGTAGCGAAAGTATAGAGGTATGTGCCTGAAGAGTTCTTATATATATATATATATATATATATATATATTGTGTGTGTGTGTGTGTGTGACTAGCTTCTCTGTCAAGATTGACAATAGATGTAACAGCTTCTGGGACAATGTTTTTATAGGAAAGTGATTTTAGCCAAGTGTTCACTCTTTCTTCTCTGTTAATGATCATGTCTTGCCAGTAATAAGACAATTCGTTTTCAAGATGGAGATAAGATAGAATGAAGGGAGAAGAGGTTCTTGCCTCTCCTCAGGATATAGGGCAAATTGAATGCAAGCAACTTCAGTTAGAAGTTGATTTGCAGTTCAGTTTTCATAACCATTATGTCATCTTGCAACACACATGCACATTTGACCATAGGAGAAGGCTCCTTACCCCCACACTTAATCTTCTCCATCACTTTTGAAGTAGTCCCTTGAGCGGTATACAGAGAATGTACTAACTCACAAAGGTTTGTATTAGATTTGGTTTGTTTGTACTATTCTAATTGCTACCTTTTTTAAAAAAAAACCCAAAAAACACACACACAAATATGACACTCCGGTAGTAGGCAGAATTACTGACCCATAGGTAAATAATTTTGTCATTTTTAATGGGTAATATGATAGTGTGTGTGATATATATTTATATTTATATTTGCGTGTGTGGATATTGTTTCAAACATTATAATGGAAGAGTTTCCAATTGAGTATTTGTATATATGAGTGGATATAGGAAAATCACATTGAACCATAAATCTGATAATCACCATGCAGTGTTGATTACTACGGCCACTTTGTCTGTCTGTCTCTCCATCTTCAAAAATGTAAATGCCATGTTAATCACTAACTACTGTCCTTCTGATTAGTCTTTTTGTTCCCACTCATTAGTAATGTTCCTGTTTCCAATTCTTTCACACCCAATAATCTCTTGTGTGTTAGTGGCTTTACTGCCTTGTATGGAGTGAAATCAATTATATATATATATATATAAAGATTACTTAACTTATAAATATCAATTTTTTTTTGTTGTTTTTCCCAACTTTGAAGTTTCTTTGTAAATGTCCATTCTTCAGGGTGTTCTGGTTTTAAACATAAAGAAACTTCGAAGTCAAGGTAAACAACAAAAAAATTGATATTTAAAAGTTAATTAATCTTTTTATATATTATTAATGCTTTATTTTTAATATTTTAATATTTTTTAATATTGAGCACTATATATATAAAATATCTGCTGTTTCTTAAATCATTATCTCTCTCTCTCTCTCTCTCTCTATATATATATATATATATATATATATATATATATATTCATTGTCTGTCAAATACCTTTTTCTCTGTTTAAACTGATGGACAAAGAAAATGTTAACAAGCCATTAAAAAAAAATATCCATTTCATACTGGATAGCACATGAATGTATTTGTGTGCCAGCATTGGTCTTCTCCAGAAAAACTGATTTCTCTTCAATTTTTGAGGTTGAATAATACTCACTTAGGAAGATTACCAAAGTGTGACGTTATAGAATGACAAGTATTGGCCCTGATAATTGTGTGCCTGCTTTTATAAAAGAAGGCAATTTGAAAGGAATTTTATTTATTTAGCAATTACAGAATGAGAAATTATGACATTATCTGCTAAAAGTATGTGTGGTGTATATATTTATAATAAATGTGTTTCACACCGTGACACCTACTGATGATTAGAGAATATACTGGTCAAAGTACATGAACTTCCAATTCAATGTGTACAGAAATATAGATTAATTCTGCAACAGCTGTTCCAAGACCAAGGCATCACAGCTTTTCCCTATTCTTATGAATGACCATTTATGTATAATCAGTTCCACAATTCTGCTTTCATCACCATGATTAGCTTCTTGGAAATATTTGATTCGTTCCTGCGGCATGACCTCTACATTCTTTTGTTTGGCATTTGGATCTAATCTGGGAATACTGCAGGCTCTTCTTTTAGGACAAGACTTGGCTCTTCCTGAATTTTGACAACTGACAATCTTTAATTAGAACAAAATTTGATTAAATGATATTGAAATGATAGTCACTAAGAAGGCACAATCAGAGCCTCTGAGAGGTGACTGATCATCCCAAATGCTATTCATAATCAAGATTCTTCAGATCTAATGAATTAGTCTTCTACACTGTGTTTTTTTTTTTCTTCTAACAAAATATTTCCTTAGTGCGATCAAATTGTATGGATAGCAGTTTTAGCATTGATGCTATTCATTATGTTATTTGTATGAAATAAGCGAAAACTCTTCTGATGGTTAATATTTGCATGTGTCCTGATGCATATACAGTGAATCTAAACAAAATACATGACAATGAAGTTATCATTTTTGGAGACAGACTAATTAGGATTTCAATCAAATGACTTCCTTACAATAAGAGATGGCAAACTGATGATTGTTTTATTTATTTGCTGTAATCTAGAATTAGTAATGTCCCTATGCAAGAGATGTGCGTATAAATTCATTGTTGTGCTGAGTTTGTCTTATAATCAAAGGTTTATTATGATTAACTGCTATGTTATTCCATTATATCAGCTTATATTCAGATGACACTTACAATATTAACAGACTCTAACATTTTTTTTCAAGCTGTGTATAACTGATTTCTTTATTTTGTTATTGGCATATCAAACTCTATAGGTTATTTAATGCCAAAATTTAAATATTTTTGGCTTCAACTAAATACATTCTCGGGCTAACATTCTCAGCTGATATGAAGTGGAAAGACTATATTGAATCAATTTCTAGATTAGCTGCTAAGAAAGTTGGTTCGTGCAAGACATTTTTTCTCTCCAGAATCTATCATACATATCTATATTCATCTATACAAAAAATATTGCTGCCACATATGGTCCAGTGCTCTTGCTATTTACCTTGAGCTCCTTTATAACATCCAATGAAGAATCTGAAATATTATATGTCCTGATCTGGCAGCTCAGCTTCAGTCACTTTCCCACTGCGGTAAGGTTGCTTCTCTCTGTCTTTTCTATAAATACTGTCATGGTAATTGTGAGACCTAGACTTTTTAAAACTTAAGTGCAGAACTAGACTGGCGTCAAGATATCATCAATTTACAGATGAGCTGGCTAGATGTAACCCTAAGTTCTATGCTAACAGTTTCTTTTTTCACACTTCTCGTTTGTGAAACTCCCATCCTGCTACATGCTTTCCAGCCAACTTTAATCTGCAAAAATTTAAATGCAATGTCAATCACTGTCTACTGCCCTCCTGACTACTCTTTCATCTTCCTGATCATTATTAATGGTTCTGTTTCTAATTCTTCCACACCCTGTAACTTTGTCTTAGTGGCTTTACTTGCATGAGGTGATACCAATTAAAAACAAAGAAACAGATAAAAAGATAATTGTATGCCTTCAACTACAGATAAAATGTATTATGGTAACTTTTTTTTATATAAAAATCTATTCCTGGTATTGTTACCATAAATATGAATTTTTATAGTTTCATAGTGTTTTGTTTGGGGAATTCACTATTTGCCCATAGCTAAGAACCTAACAGGTGCTACTACACTGGGTAAGTTGTAGAGAATAACAATTTGAATATCTGTAGGATATCGCCATCTTAAAAAAACAAACTACAGAACATCCTTATTTTGGGAAAAATTGTAGGACATCACCATTGCACTGTAAAAATAAGATTTTTACATTATTGAAGTTAGAAATCATAACTGATATTTTCCTTTTGTTTCTCTGTTTGCTTATATATATGCTTTATATTAATTAGTATATATTGTGTTTCATATAAATATAAGTATGATTAAATACAATTATATACATAAATATTTATGTGTAGAGTTGGGTGTTGTTTGTATTTTTCAAGTAAAATTTATGCATATCAGTGTGAACCTGTATCTTTATGAGATCTATCTATCTATCTATATATATATATATATATATATATATATATATATATATATATATAGTCATTTATAGCAGATGGCACATGTTTGTGGAGATCCTCACAAATTTATATCTAAATATTTATAAAAAAAACATATACAAAGTTGGGCTTAAAAGTTCTCAGCTCAACCCACTTTCCAAGATTAGACCAATGACCAAAAACATTTATTTTGGGATCTCTTGAGTCAAGCTGAGAACTTTTCAGCATTCCCTCATTTTCAAAAATATCAAATTCTATTCACATAAAATGGTGTATGTACATGTTTACAGTGGTGCATAGTATATAGCTTATAAATAAAACAAATGACCATGTACTTATCCATCTGTATGTGTGTGTGTGCACACACACGCATATGTACTTGTATAATGTATTTAAATATGGATATATGCACAAAAACTTCATTATCAAAGTATATGCATATACGAGCATACGTTTTATATATATATATATATATATATATATATATATATATATATATATATATAAAATGTATGTGTGGATCTATGCAACTTGATTCCCCAAATTTCATTTTATTGAGAGAGGAAGCAATGCTTTCTGCTTTGACCCATGAATCTCCATAATCAGTTTGACGAAGAACATTGCCGGCAATTAGTCGAGACATTTGCACTGCACACTACCTGTCCCCTTTGCCCACCCCTTCTTCTCTCCTTTTCCTCCTCATTCATTCTGCACCAACTTTCCACTTTGCATTTCTCCCTTGCTTAAATATAGCAACTTGGCCATAAATTCTGCTAATGTGATCTGTTTCGTATTTATGAAAACTGGGTTCGCCTCGCAAACTAAACTTGATCAGTTTTGTGCAGTCAGTACTAAATCCATTGGCCTCTGTTTGCTGGGTCTTTATTTCTGGTTATAAATCATATCAATCCCCACCTTCCTCTGTGCCCCACCCCATCTCTCTCTCTCTCTCTCGTTTTCATTCTATCTTTCACTTTCTCTTGTTGTATGACATTCATTGTTGTTCTTTTCCTTTCACTTACATAGAAATTGAGTTTCTAGATTCAGATTGAAATTATTTATTGTTAGCAGAATCTTATGATGAAATTACTTATGACTATTTTTTTTTGCTTTGTCTGCATAATAAGCCCCAAATTTTAAAATCCTTGTGTTCTGTAACTAATTGTACTTCAACAGCACATTAAACTGTAAACTGATTCAAAACATTCATCAATTGTTAATATCAGAATTTTAACAACATTAATTAAACTAAATTATCTCCCTTGGAAACCATTGCATGTCATTTTAGAAAAGACCAAGTGATATCCTTAAGCATACTCTTTGTTCTGATACTACCCTATAGTCTTTTGGGTACAATGGGTTAAGAAGTAAATAATTTTTTTTTTCTGTCTAAAAAGAATCTGCTATGTACAGTCCATGTAGAATTCATTGATTTATATTAAAGTAACTAAATAGATCTCCCTTTAATAGATATTGGAAGCAATGGACAAAACCTGAAGCGGGCAACTCAGTTTGTAAGTTCCACATGCTACGGACAGAGTTGTGGCAACACTGGATAAAAGCCACTACTTTGTAAACTGACTGCTAGTTGGAGGGCCTTCACTGTGTTTACATCAGTGTAACCACATGTGTAGATTATTGTTCCATGGGTTTTCCCCTTTTTTATATGCCTCTGTGTTTAAGTGGTTTTACATTCATCATTTTCTATGACCACTTCTTCTCTGGAGGAAGAGTTGAAAAGGGAAAAAAGGTGAATTTAACAGTATCACAGAAGCTTCAGTTGATCAGACAGTTTCACTAACTACGGACAGTTGACATTATCGAACTTATGTTTTCCCCGTTTTATCCATTGAAATTAGGCATGAGTATTACAAATTTAACGTTTTTTCTTATCTTCACAGAAAATGAAAAATTTTTTTTTGTGACTAAAATTGACTAGTTCATACAAAAGGTGAAGAATATCATGTCATCAAATAGGGTAATAACAAATTTTTTTTTTTGAAAGCACAACAATAAGTTTAATCTTAAATTAGCATAATCCCCCAAATCAGAGGATAAAAATTTAAAAACATAATTAATAGATTTTAATTGATTTCTAGCCATAACCATTGGTAAAGTTAGCGTGGTAAACAACATAAAGCACTTACATACATACATACATACATACATACATACATAAATACACACACACACATATATATATATATATATATATATATGTTGCATCCTTAAAGAAGGCTACAAGCAGACAAAGGTGGTACTCAAGTAAAATGAACAGCAACACAGGTGTAGATGAAAGAAAGAGAGGTTTATTGTAAAAGAGAATACACTACTGAAAGTAATTCCTGAAACGAATCCCAGGTATATCCTGTGCTTACTTTATATATCTACTGATATAGTGAGTCCACATAGGCAATAGGGAGTGTGGGACATTCCATTACAACACCGCCTCCTGAGCTAATTTTCCCTTGAAATTTTGCTCAGTACCTCTTCTTTTTGGGGTCAGGGCATAACAGTTTGACTCACCAGCACAAAAATATAGTACTGAAGAAAGTTGCAAGAACAGTTAAAAATTTAATTCTTGAAATCTTTGTGCTCCTACATGGCAACTAAATAAAATATACAAAAAATAATTTTCTCATATAATCTGGGTGATATATGATTTAATGAAACTATTATCAACAAAATGACATGTTAATCAGCATGATAAAGTAGTGATAGTATAACCAATTTATACGCTGTTTGAATTATTATTGCTAAATACATATTCCAAGTTTGAAAAAGGATACATACATACATATATATATATATATATATATATATATATATATATATATATATATATATATATATATCTTTCACAGTGATATGGATAGTATTTTGTATTATTATTATTTGTAACGTTCTGTATTGTAAATGAGTGGCTACATTTAAAAAATATAATTCTAATTAAATTTTATCAATTCTTAATTTGTACAAATATTCTTATCTCTGGATCTCCCTCTGTGAGCCTTGTACCTTCAGGATGTGTTCAATCATGGCTCGCTATAGCTTTACCTCTTTTGTTGCTCTCAGCAGTGCTTTTTCCTTTTTGATCCATCCTTCTTTTTGCCGTATGCATTCCTCCATTCAAATACATTACTCACGGTATTACTCCATTTCTCTTAGTGTTGATATAATTTGTGAGTGTTAAATACTCAAAGCCTTCTTTCCTCATTATGTACCACCAAAATTTCAGCTGCCTCTTTCTGATTGTTAGCAGTAGCTTTGTTGCAGTTACTGCTCTCTCCTTAGAACATCATCATTTGTCGCATTCTGTGTTCATAATAATCACATCTTTCATCAGTAGAACTACACCCTTGTTGCTGCAAGTGTTGTTTTTTTTTTGTTTTTTTTTTTCATTTGCGATGAAATTGTTTTGCATTCACTGGAGGAGAGACATCACACTCTTCATTTCTAATATTATTTTTCAATCCTTTCATACCTTCTTCACTTTCTATAAGGAGCAGGATTCTTTTTTTAAATCAAAGAAAGCATCTGCTGCAATATCTCTTCATAGATTTGGTTGCATCTAATGTGTAATTGACAGATTGCTTGGTGACAACTTCTTTAAACTGCACTTGTTATTAGGGCCTGCCAAAAGTATTTTCTTCTTTGCAATTCTCAGATTTTGTAGGAAGCATCTCAAGAACTCTTGTATGTTTTGGAAGTTTATATAATGCTCTAGATACGTTTTGTTTTGATGATTCTAGCTCTTCTGAAAGTTCTTCAGTGCTTTGTGGTTGGCTTTTTCCCCTGTTTTAAAGCATCATA
The DNA here is from genome assembly GCA_964036315.1 of Acanthosepion esculentum. Taxonomy (NCBI): domain Eukaryota; kingdom Metazoa; phylum Mollusca; class Cephalopoda; order Sepiida; family Sepiidae; genus Acanthosepion; species Acanthosepion esculentum. The sequence continues at coordinate 56,154,753 of OZ038506.1, forward strand.
ATCAGCAACTCATGGCACTATCCAATTCTAGGTTTTATTTCAAGAGACAAATTATTACACTTTCAATGGTAATGGTGATATTAGCTATTTCCTTTTATGGAAACATTTGGCATTCATTAACTAAGCAGCCAGTGTTACTTTGTGATGAAATTTATAAAATCTTTTTATTAAAACAGTTTTCCAGGAAAATAGGTTTCTCAAGTCCACTGTTTAATCACTCTTTTCAGTATTGATGGGAGTTTGCTTCCTAACCTTTTGTCTGAATTAGTGTGGAATGTCAACATCTTGATTATGTCATTATTTTCTCTTAGAGTTATGTGCTATCCATTTTAGTTGTTGCTGCTGTTGAAAGTCTTCAAGTAATGCAATTTATTATCTGGTACAATACTTTGTTTATGATTTTGTAGCACCAATCCGTAACAGATGGTCCTCGTTAAGACTTATATGCTCCATTTGTTTAAAGCTATTTTTAACTATAGATCTTAGAAAGTGGTTGCATACAGTTGACATATTTCTGAACAAGTTTGATGCCATAATGGGCATCCATATAAAACTCTTGATCTGATGGGGCTATTTAAGAACAGGACTCTAGTTTATGCTGAGGCCACTTTGGGACAGTATGGTCAACTTTTGTTTCATTATCTTCCATGTTCCGAATTCTTCAAGTGGCTTCAGTGGTTTCCAGTCCCAGTTTAAAATAACATTTCAAAATTACCAGAATCTCAATAATTGTATCTGTCATTATAATATCTGAAAGAAAAAGGTACACCTGAATTGTATTGATAATGATACGAGATATCGAATAATAATAATATTAATAATATAGTGGAGTCATTTCTAAAATAAGGTTTAGATAAGTTATATGTAAAAACTGAAAATGATTTTAGTACACTCTAATATATTAACAAAGATGTCTCACTTTTGTTTCCCTGTGAAAGGAAAGCAATTTTCTTTCTTATTTAGCGGATTTAGTTGTAAGATCATATAGCAAACAAAGAATTTTTCTTTGAATGGATTTTGTTTGCATTCATGGAGAAGGGATATTATTTAATTGAAACAAAAGTAAACATATATAATTAGTTAACAAATCGGAGACCTCAAACCACCAGGTCTGACGATGCAAAATCCAATTTTATCAGTCTTGCGAAATAAAATATTACCATGGCTTTCTGAAGTCTCTGATTTGTTTACTTTCTCTGTTTATTACATTGAGCTCTCAGCCTCCCTGGAATTATTCATATGGATTATCAATTAACTTGATCAAATTATATATATATATATATATATATATATATATATATATATATATGATTAAAAGAAGGTGTGCATTTGTGTGTGAGCCTGTGTGTGTATAATAGATAGAGGCCTTTTAAAAGTTTCTAGAAAACATAGTTTAAACTAACATCTCAAATTCTATGCATACTACTTAATGTATAGATTGAAAAATAAATCTGTCATGTGACAAATATTAACCAACAAATAGGGATCCAGTTTTTCTACCACTTTATATACGTACATACATTTTATTCATACACACATGTATAGTTTAAAATTTGCTCAATAGATAGTGATGTCCTATATCCACACTCTGAGATATATATATATATATATATATATATATATATATATATATATATTTGAAGATATGGATTGAATCTGACAAAATAAGTAAATAGGGGACAAGTAACATCTTCAAAATTTAACATTTCACTATTTATTTAGCTTTCAAAAATTTTGGATTTAAATTAAATTTTGACTTTAATCCATGTTTTTGAATGGTATATAAATCAATAGGTAGTGAAATGTTCTCGGTTACTTAAAATCTCATGTAATGAAAAAACATCAGAATTTCAAGAAGGGCTTCTTGGTCAGATGAAGAACTTTTTAGCATACTTTTATATGGAGAGAGAGAGAGATAAAGGAGAGGTTACCTGTATATTTTTCTTTTTTTCTTTTCTCACTTCAATTATATATTTTTATTTCCCTTCGCACCAAGGAATGTATTTCTCTTTCAGTTAACTTTTCTGTTTCTACTTTTTTAATTTTTTTCTTTTTCTTTTCCTATCATTCCTTTTATTTGTTTCTATTTACTTGTTTTCATTTTGTTTTATTTTTATCTTTTCTTCTCTCTTTGTTTTATGACCCTTTCCTTTCTTTTCTTATCTCTTTGCTTTATGCCTCCTTTCTTTCTCTTTTCTCTGTTGGCTTTTCTCTTTCCTTTTGTTTCATTTATAACTAACTATCTCTTGCTTTCATTCCTTTCCCCTCCTCTTCCTTCAATGTTTTCTGCCTTCTTTTTATCTCTATTCTCTTTCTTTTTATATTGTTTCTGCTTACTCTTTCTGTACCTTCTTCTTATTGTACAGTTCTCCCTCCTTCTCGTGTACCCCCCCCCATTTTATTCTCATCTTTGTCTTTTCTATTCTTCTCCACCACATCCCCACCATTTTTTTTATCCATTCAGTTTTCTACCTCCCTTTTCTTTGTATACTATATCTCTTCCTCTTACCCTTTTCTCCATCTTTCTTTCTGTTCATATCTTTCTTTTCTTTTCACTTCTCTTTCTCCATCTCTTTCCTTTGTACTATTTCCCTTCACTTTCACTCACCACTCTTCCCTAATATTCATCATTTCTAAAGAGATGAATTCACATTAACACACACACACACACACACACACGCATATATATATATATATACATACACACACACACACACACACACACCATACGCACATACTCAGTTAAAACTAAGTAAATAACACCCATGCCTTTACCTGTAAATTATAAAGAAGATGAATACAAAGAAACTTTCCTTTTTATTGATCTCTGCTTTCTTACTTACTTACTTACTGCCATTGCTGCTTCTCTCTCCATCTTCATCTTTTCAACCTATATTTAGAATTCCAGCTCAGGGCTAAAATTCTTCATAAAATGTGTCTACTATTGATTGGTTTGGCATTTTAATGCATATATATATATATATATATATATATATATATATATATATATATATAATATATATGCTTACATGTGTGCATGTTTGTGGGTGCATGCATGCACACACACAAGAATTTCTGGATGTGTGCATGCACACACACACACACACACACATATATATATATATATATATACACACACATACTGTATTTGTTAATTGTATATTTTTTATTAGATATATTGCTGGGAACGTGTGCACATATATATAATATATATATATATATATATATATTCACACACGCAGTCACTCTTGCATGCTCTTACATAAAATAAGTGGATATATGTTACTTCTTTTTTTTGTGGGTATATGCATTTTTTTATATTTTAATAATATGCAATACTGTCAAATGTACACATGCATATAGGAGGTGTGTATGTGTATGTGCGTGCATAAATCTATATTGATATTGAAATATATGCTAACACTTGACTTCCTTTATTCCGCAAGAAAAAAGTCATTAGATTTTTCTAACTCACTGAAGCAAAACCATTCGCATCTAACATACAAAGATGATCTTAAAGGACGAGAGAGAAGGACAAAGAGAAGAAAGGTGAAGGATAGAAGCCAAATCAAAAGAAAAGAGGGGGGATGCGAGGAAAGAAAAGGTAAAGGAAAAAGCAGACAGTCAAAGGAAAAATGGTAAGAAAATGGAGCAAATGTACAAAGGAAAATATTAAAAAAAAAGAAAAAAAGAACAGTGACAAATATGGAAGGAAGAGAAAATGAGAAAACATGGTGGAGGGGAAGTGAATGAAAGGAAAGAAGAAAAATTAAAGAAAATTTGATATTTTTTGTTTTTTATTTTTTATTTTTATTTATTTATTTTTTTTGAAAATTAAAAAACCAGACACACATACCCGCATAGCATGTAGATATTTATATGTACAGTATTTATGCTCATACTATATGTACAGATATACAGGAATTTACGTACATAGACGCATGTGTGTGTGTGTGTGTGTATGGTGCGATGGTTAAATTGTCTCAATTATGCATAAGTGAAAATAACACTGACATCACATTTTAACAGAAATATTTATCAAAATTACAAAAATATCTTGAAATACTAAAGAGTAAATTTATTCAATAAAATCCCCATTGGCTTCATCCATGGCTTCCTGATGACTTTGGAATTTCCTGCAACCCTTCTGCATGGTCTCCTTGTTTAAGTTGGTGAATGCTGCTATAATACTTGCCTTCAATTCGTCTTTGGTGTTACAAGGAGTTTTGTTTAACTCTCGTTCAACTGCACCCCACACATAATAATCAAGGGGGTTGCAGTCTGGGGAGTTATGTAGCCAGATGTAAGGGGTAATATGGTCAAAGAAATTGTCTGACAGCCATGACTGGGATCTCCTGCTTGTGTGGCATGGTGCAGAGTCCTGTTGCCAGACATAGTGTCTTCCAACAGCCACTCTCTTGACCCAGGGCAGCACTACCTCCTCAAGTCTGTGTTGAGTCTGGCCCTCACCAACAAATTCAAGAGTTCATTTCTTATCAGAAGGATAAGAGAATTTTTTGAGCTGCTGTACCTTCATAATCACCATTAGACTCATCCAACTATTTCCAAATCCTCTGCACTGTCCTCAGATTGACACCCAAATACTCTGAAATGTTAGTATTGGTGTTTCCAGCATGAAAACTGAGAGCTTACAGCGTTTCCTAATTTCAGGTGGAGTGAATTGAATCACGGTGCTCTTTTTCTCACAGGCAGTGCCCAACTGACCCTAATATACTGTGCAGTTGACAAAATCAAAAACAAACAACGCACATACACAAAATTAAATATATAAAATGGTGATGATTGCACACAGGATGTGTATGAAACTGTTGTAGTGATTGACCATCGTTATATATATATATATATATATATATATATATATATATATATATATAATATAAAAGGCTCATACACTAATATTCCATGGTTATAATTTATTACATTGGAATCATAATCACGATCCAATTCATCAGACCTACAAATAAAAAATCTTTTGAATTTGTGAATTTTTTAGATCTGATGAATTGGATCGTGATTACGATTCCAATGTAATAAATTATAACCATGGAATATTAGTGTTTGAGCCTTTTATATTATATTCTTACTCTGTCCTGGACATTGAGTTCTACCTGTATTCTATTCTCTTGGGAATTTATATATATATATATATATATATATATATATAATATATATATATAATATATATATATATATATATATATATATATATATATTGACCCATAATATTATGAGTATATATATATATATAGACCCATAATATTATGAGTATATATATATATATATATATATATAGACCCATAATATTATGAGTATATATATATATAGACCCATAATATTATGAGTATATATATATATATATATATATAGACCCATAATATTATGAGTATATATATATATATATAGACCCATAATATTATGAGTATATATATATATATATAGACCCATAATATTATGAGTATATATATATATATATATATATATATAGACCCATAATATTATGAGTATATATATATATATATATATATATAGACCCATAATATTATGAGTATATATATATATAGACCCATAATATTATAAGTATATATATATATATATATATATATATATATATATATATATTGACCCATAATATTATGAGTATATATATATATATATATATATATTGACCCATAATATTATGAGTATATATATATATATATATATATATATATATATATTTTACTGTCATTTTCAATGTATGAAGATCCAGTACTTCAGTTCTGAGGACTGAACAGCCAGACTACATGTACATATAATTTGATTATATTGGTGAAGGTTTGTGCAGTTTTGGAAGAACTGAATACAGAGAACTGTTGTACATAGTATGCCACAGAGTCTCCAAATGATCCTCCTCAGGTTGTGAATTTGGATTATTTCTTCTCCTACACATGTTGCCAATCAAGGCTACAGGGTTCAGAGTGTTCTGCTAGTCACCCATAGCTGGGAGGAGAAGAGATAGATTCATACTTTCCTAAGGGTAGTTGCACTTAAGCAAATGAAACAAACTCAACCGGAATGCGACCCCAGCTCTCTGTTTTCTCATTTAGAGCCACTATCTATTATACCCCTATATATATATATATATATATATATATATATATATATATATATATATATATATATATATATATATATATATATAGTTCTTTTCTCTTAACTGAAATGTCAAAAAGACATGAACTAAAAAAAATAAAACAAGGATGGGTGGTGAGTTGAAAAGGACAGCAAACCAAAAGAAAAAATTCAACAAAATGTACTTTTTCTTTTCTTTTTTTTAAATCCAAGAAAGGCAAAACCAAACCCACCCACCAAAACCATTTCTGATTGTACAAATATTGATTGTCGTATCCGTTTAGCATAATCCATCTTTAATTTTCTTGCTGCGTTTTTTGAGACAGTGGGTGTGGGGCAGGCAGGTAATGGAGAGGAAGGTATGCAGAGTTCTGTTTCTCCTCTGGTTGTGAATTCTTTCAGACCACTCTGAAATAGAAGATTAAAAGGAAAAAAAAATTACATAAAAACAAAAAAAAAAGGGGTTTTAATTTTGTTTACCAACGTTAAGCTTATCTCAATTTTTGATTTCAATTTTTTTTCTTTTTTTGAGACTGAAACATTTCATCTATTTCTTTAAAATATATTTTTCAAATTATTACATTTTTCAATTGGTGTCAAGGTATATGTCATTTGGTTAAACATTTTAATGGAGGTTAATAGGCATGACCCCGATATACACATGCACAAAAAGGAAATCTTTTTGTTGCAAGTTTTTTAATATAAAAAATAACTAATAACAAGATGTCTTTTCTTAAAATTCAGAATGTGTTCTTAGATATATTTTGTCTTTCAAACCAAACTTTTATCTGTCTTACATATATATATATATATATATATATATATATATATATATATATGTATACACAGGTCTTACACACACACACACACACACACACACACACACACACACATATATATAGGAGGCATGGTGGAGTAATGGATAGCGGCTCAGAATGAGGAATCGGGTAGGCGATTTTGAATTCCAGTCAAATCCATTACATTCACTTATGTGCTAATATCCTTGGGAAAGGTATGAATCCTCTTCTCTCTCCAGCTATAGGTAAATAGCAGGACAGACTGGGTTCTATACCTTGGATATGGCAACTGCTCTAGGAGAAGGACAACTCTGAATTCAAAACCTGCAGAAGGTCGTTTGAAGACCTTGTGGCACATAGTGCACCAGGTCTCTGTATTCAGCCCTTCACAAAGTGTGGTTGGTTCTGCACAAAACCATCACCACTATAATCAAATCATATGTGCTGGTGTCTGGGCTGTCGGTTCCTAGAAACTGAGCTGCTTGACCTTCATATGTTGAATACAATGAGAGAGTTCTCCATATATATATATATATATATATATATATATATATATATATATATATATATATATATATATATATATGCATGTATGTATTCTTATTCACTTGTCATGGTCAAATTTGACTTTTTGCTGGTGCTGGGCGTCAAAGCTGGTTATGAGAGACGGAGAACAATTTGCCTTGATGTTCACATGCTCTCTTCTAGGGTTACCAACTCTGTGAAGTTATAATAAAAACCACTCAATATATATATATATATATATATATATATATATATATATATATATATAGTAATTTAAAATTTATTTCCTATAGATACACAAGATAATTGAAAATGACATTGTTTTTTACCTTCCGAATTCAACAACGGCCTATGTCAGAAAGAGCTAAGTAAAGGACTGTCCTTTCCAGTAAAGGACTGTCGTTAACTCTACTCTCATCTCTTTTGTCAGTGTATTTGTTCATAGGATAGAATGCAAGGAGTGGATTCATGCCTTTAGGGTATTAGTTTGAAGTGATTATAAAATGCCACTGCCAAAATTTGAATACAGTTCACAGATTCTGATTTCCATATTGGTAGCCATTGAAATGTGTGTGCAAATCCATATGTCAAATATATTGTATCTGGTTTGGAAAGCATAATAGCCCTGAAAAATATTTAAAAAAAATTATAAATTCATGTGAAGATGAAATTGGAATTTACTGTTTGCAATCTAATCTTCTGCTTGTGAAATGTCTTTCACTTTTATCCAAAGAATTTACCTTATTTTCCAAACGACCTTTTTCCGTCCTCCCCACCGCCTGAAATAATAATCATTACTCTGCATCCTACAAGCTGAAATTACATTTTATTTAACTGCTTATTGTTTTTGCTTTATTTATCTGTTTGTTTTGTTTATCTAAGTTTTACAAATCAAAACTGGAGTGAATCCTTGAAGCTGAGGCATCCCCCTCTACAATGTCAGGAAATACACAACCATATTTTGCTGCTTATAAGACCCATTTTTTTTTCTATAAAATATCTCCAAAAACCACCCTGCATCCTATAAATCGAAGGTAGATGACTGGAGTTAAGTGTGGGGTATAGTGTGAACAATTAGCGAGGATTTCAGGTTGTAATAAGGTTAGTTTTCAGTGGTATTATTCACTCTAACTTCTCTTCTAATTATTACATTCTAAATAGTTACAATAAATTTGGTACGTCTTCTCGATCTGTGATGAATTTGTCATGATTAGTCAGTTTTTATGCTGAAATGTTATTCAGTCGGTAAAACTGGAGATAGTGAGGAGGGCTTTGAAGTAAAGGAAAAAACTTTTTTTTCCAATTCCTTCCTTCAAAATTCATTTGGGATGTCTGATGCATTGGAGCGTCTTATAAGCTATGAAATACAACATATATAATGAAAAAAGTTATTAAACAATGAAATTTTAAAACTTGGATAAACGTAATTTATTATTAATGTACTGAAATTGGGATTTTATTTCTTGCTAGTTTGGTTTCTTCTAGATATTTTTTTTAATTTTACAATAAAGGAAAAAAATTTTTTTTTCCTTTTCCTTCTTAAAGCAAAGCAATTAATTTCTTTGAATTTTTTGTTTCCTTTTTTATGCTTTTTGTCAAGAGATTTCCATATGAATCAGTAGTATAATGACAATTGTATAATCAAACCAGAAACACTAGCAAAAATTTCAAAAACGGTTTTATCTAAAATAAATATGAAAAAGGTATGTGCGTCCTTAAATACAGAGAGTTAAGGGAATTATTAGAGTTCGATAAATAGTTATTAGTCAATGGAATTTTCTTTAATTTTTACTGTGTAATGTTCGATCCATATGATTAATACTCATTGAATTAAGTGCATTAACAAGGAAACACACACACACATACATACACATACACACATATATATATATATATATATATATATATATACGTAATGAAAAGTTTGGTAATCCATATGGATAATCCCAAGGAGGATGTAATCCAGAGAGCTCAATGTCAAACCAGTGCAAATATTAATTGCTTGTAAATGTGACCTGAGGAACTAGGAAAAAGCCACCTTCTTGGGGAAATATAATATAATCAATGGACCCTTAAGGTTGTCTGTTTTCTAATTAAATTAATATATATATATTATAGGATTTTATATTCAAACATGTAAAAAAAATGCTACATAAAAGCACTCATGTGTCAATGTGTATCAACACATCTCATCTGGCATTAGTAAATGACTGATTAGTACAATTTATTAGGAATTCAATCACATACAACCTTTATTGACGTGTAAAAAAAAAAAGGAAAGAAAAGAAAAAGGGCAAGAAAGAAAGACTCAACTCCAAGTTTCATGTATAATGCAAATGTCAGTTACTGAGTGAAAACTGACTGTTGCAAAATTTAAATACTGATATTTATCCTGTACTTTTATGATAGTAGAGCAGTCAATTTATTTTTGAAAAAAAATTACATATATAATTGCAAAATAATAGCTGATATATATATATATATATATATATATATATAGTAAGTTAATGAAGAGTTTGGTAATCCGTGTGGATAATTCCAAAGAAGATGTAATCCAGAGAGCTCAATGTAACACCAGAGCAAATATTTATGAAATAATTAAGAAAGAGACAATCTTAAGGTTCCATGTCTATAATTTATTTCCTGGTTCATCAGGTTACATCTCTAGTTACATACATATATATATATATATATATATATATACGCACACACTGAACTCTCCTGTCATTTTCAATATATGAGGATTGAGCAACTCAGTTCTTAGAACCAACAGCCAGACAACCTGCATATATCATTTGATTATAGTGTTCAAGACTTGTGCAGAACCAACCACACTCTTTGGAAGAACCAAATACAGACAACTGATGCATAGTATATCACAAGGTCCCCAAACAACCCGCCACAAATTTTCAATTCAGAGTTTTCCTTCTTCTTTACCAGTTGCTCCCCAAGACTATAGAACCTAGTCTGTCCTGCAATTTACCCATAGCTGGAGGGAAAGGAGATAGATTCACACCTTTCCAAAGGGTATTATCATATAAGTCAATGTAATGAATTTGACTGGAATTTGAAGTCAGCTCGCTGATTCCTCAGTCTGAGCCACAATCCATTATTCCAGCATGCCTCCACAAGGAAGATTATATATACTTATGTAAACCCAAATACAAACAAATATAATCTAAATACAAATATGCACATCTAATATATATTTTCCATCAGCACCTAATGATTGCATTGTGCATGAATGTACTGGTGAGGAGTAAAATTACTTGTATTATTAGTATGTGTATATATATATATGTATATATATATGAGAGAGAGAGAGAGAGAGAGAGTAAACAAGTATATAGTAATTAAGTTCATTGAAATCTAAATTTAACCAAAATGTGTCCTTTATCTTTTAAGTATACAGATAAAACAACTCCTGCCAGTTCATAGTAGCATTGGAATCTCTCTCCATAAAAGGACACACAATTCTTTATGAAAACTGTGAAAATAAAGTCAGGCATATAATTTTAAATATGCATACTTTTTTTTTTGTAATTTTCATTTGTACTTTAGTTCATCATCATTTCTAATAATCTTGTTAATGTTTTACAGGAAAAAATATCTTCCCCTACAATTGTTTTTTTCTTTTTAAAAACACTTAAAAACTTGAAATAATCTTTCAGAATTTATCTTTCCTTTCTTTTATATTTAATTTCTCATTCATTAACTTTTATTTTTCTTCTTTCTCTAATTTGTTACTATTTTTTCCCCATTTTTTTCATTTGAGCTTTTTTTTATTGAAAATTAAAAAAAAAAATGGGGGATTTTTTTTCTTTTTAAGCTATAGAATCTCATATGAAGGAAGAGAAGATTTTGTTCTGAAAAAAGTAAAAATAGGGTATTTTTCTTTCTTTTCTTTTTTAATATTGTTTACTTTTAATATTATTTTCTTTCCACGTTTCTCATTCTGTTTTTGTTCTTTCTCTCATTTTTTCCTTTCCCTTTTTCTTTTTCTTTTCTTTTTCCTTTCCCTTTTTCTTTTTCCTTTTTCTTTTCTTTTTCCTTTTTCTTTTCTTTTTCCTTTTTCTTTTCTTTTTCCTTTTTTCTTTTCTTTTTCCTTTCCATTTTTTAGCAATAGTTCTTATTTCACCTGGATTTTCTCTCAAATGAAAAGACATTTGGGGAATTTTCAAAAACTGTTTCCAAAGGAATAACTAATAATTTCAAGTGTGTTACATTGCAAGACCTGTCAATAATATATGCAAACTTGCACAATGTTTGGCCTTTTCATTATGAGATGCTGCTAAAAAAAAAAAAAAGATTTTCACAAATGCATTCATTGGAATGGAAATTTTATATTTGTTAAATGAGTTAAAATATCCTTTTTAAATTCTCTGATAAAATTTTTATCATATTCAATGTTAAGGTGATAGAGGTGAGAAGACACAGGGAAGAAAATAGTAAGGAAAACAGAATGAGAATAAAGGCAGGCAAAAATAGAGACTGTGTGAGATAGGGTAAAAAACTGAGAAAGTATGTTTATTACAGTAAGTAAAAAGAATGGCAATTCTGAAACCTGAAGTCAAATTTTTGGGAAAAAGATGGAGAGAGATGAAGAAACAGAAGGCATGAAAATAGGAAAATATATTTAAAAAAAAGATAAATGAAAGATTTCAGAAAAAAGCGAAGGTTTGGAAAAATGACGAGTGAGGAAAAATAAAAAAAGAAAGAATAAAAAAAAATAATCTTAGATTTTATTTTTGAAACTTGGAGAAATATTACAACCTGGAAAGCAGTAGAAAATATAAGCTCAAAACACTGAAATATGTATTGATAACTAAACATCACTTTGAAATGCTATGTAAACAGGTGGGGTGTCAACCACACATTTTCTTTTTCTCTCTGAAAGTTGTGGATAGAATTGAGGGACATTTCTGTTGATAGTTGATTTCATTAAAAAAAAAAATAAAGACAGAGAGAGTAGAAATAAAAGAACAGATAAGAATAATGAATTTGAAGATAGGGTGGCAGAAAATAGCAAAAAAAGATATAGATAAATTCATTCAGTTAAAGCCCAAGAGAAACATGGACAATCCCTGTAGCAGAAGCCTGCTCAGTCTCATTTGTGTTTGTTCAACACCTACAGGGCCCACTTGTAGTTTATACTGCAGCTATGCTGAGCAGACCTTACCTAATGTTTCTGGGAGAGAGCACATTGTCTAGTGTGATTAACGGTCTGAACAGGGCCAGTACACTCAAACCCTTGATCACTGTAGAATATCGGTTAACTTGCAAGTGGTCTGACACACAGGTAGACTGGTGTAGTCACTTCAAGTTGGAAAAACGGCACTGAGTGATTTAATGGAGAGAGATATGGGTGAATAGAGTCCACTCATGTAAATGTGTTGGTCAGGTCGATTCTAGTAAAGTGAACTAACCCACCTACTGTATTAGGTACTCTCCTATAAATAAAGTACATTAGTTGGCCTGCCTTTACAGGGAGACACAAGGAGGCAGCCGTGTTAGAAGGTAAGTCATTTGACTTCTACAGTTATGATGACTTGTGACTTCATGCTAGCATAGCCATCAATAGCTCCTAAATAGTTCTGTCTACCCAATTTCACTCATGAGGCTTAGGTCAACCCATAATGTGGTTTTCAGGCACTTTCCAAAGGTGCTACACATTAGGATTACCTCCCCAGGCCTTTAAAATCAAGAAGTTGCCATCCTGACAAATCAGCTCTGGAAAATTCAATTCAAACCCAAATCTCACCAGGGTCAATTTGGATTTGAATCTCACCATGGTTGATTTGTCAGGAAGGTGACTTCATACATACATAGCCATGTTTTTTTTTTCATTGAAGCACAAGCGGGATTAATCTCACAATAAAGCAAGGTGAGTCCTGCCTGATAGTGAATAATGATTTGAGGCAGTATCTTACAAGGCCACATGCTCTTCCTGTTACTTAACTTGAGCACTAACATTAGTCCAAATACATTGAGTCTTTTTATTGAGGCACCATTTGTAGGGAGGTTGCCATTCAAGGCTTGAGACCCCCATCCTAGCCTTATATATATATATATATATATATATATATATATATATATATATCACAGTGTGGAATATCTAATAACAAAAGTGACGGAAAGAAAAAGAAACTAAATAAAACTAACTAGATTATATACAAAATTTAAAAAAATTAATTTAAATTTAAAATTTCCAGCATCACTTGTTCATGCAAATGTGTAGTCTCACCAACATAGCAAATTTAGTTTGAAGAAGTCCTAAAGGATGAAAGTCATCACACAAAAACTTTTTCCCACTTTGCCATACATTCTCCCCCCCCCATATATATATATATATATATATATATATATATATATATATATATATATATACACACACACACACACACACACACACACTGCATATTGGAGTCTATAAGAAGCTCATCCACCCTTTGACAAGTCTTGTTTTTCATTTTTCATTCTGCGGAGTGACATGCCACCCTCCTCATCAGCAGAAAAGCTAGTGTCCATGTGGCACTTTGTGTTAGGTTACATGTTACCAGATCATGTACCTAGATCATTAAAATATAACAAGGAAGGTTTATTAAGAAATGTGTTTTCTAATGTGAGTCTGTTGTATTTGAGATTCTGTGAAATTTATAAGAGACAAAAACAATTGTAAAACTAAACTCAACTTATTTACATGTGGACATGTTTGTTGTTATCACAACATTTCAGCCATTGTGTTCTCAGGCAGCATTCTTACATCAAAGCACTGTGATAACAACAACAAAGATGAGGACAATAGTGCACAATTGAATAGTGTAAATAATGGTATCGCCTCATCCCAGGAATTCAGACAGAAATTAGACTGAACTTGTTACCAAGTATTCTTAACATTTCTTCACCACTTCATTCTTTTCCACACTGCTTCTTACATTTTCCTTTTTTAATTTCTTTCTCATTTTCCAATCTCTTTCCATCTTATCCTCTCTATCTTTCTTACTTTTACTCTATTACACTTTACTCAATTCTCTCTCCCTTTTTCCATCTCTTTCTCTTTCTCTAGTACTCATTATTGTTTGTTATTTTAAGAGAGATTATTGTCTTCACTATAACTTTCTGTCACTCTTTCAGTCCTTTCTTTCTTTTGGTCCTTTCTTTCTTTCTCTCTTTCTGTCTCTCTGTCTCTCTTTCTGTCTCCTCTCGCTTTCCGTCCCCCTCTCTCTTTCTGTCCCTCTTTACTTCTCTTACTTTTAATTTTTTTTCTTTCTCTTATTTCTTTCTCATACATTCTATCTCTTTCTTTTACTCTCTGCATTCCAAGAATTATTGATTATTTTTCATTATCAAATCTGAATGTTTTGGGGTTTTTCTTTTTTACTTTTATTTCTTTGCTTCATTTGGAAATTTTTCATATTTCAAAATCTGTTTCATGCCATTTTCCTTTGTTTTCTATTGTTTTTATTTTATATCATCCTTTTATTCAATTTTATTTGATATTTTGATATCTTTTTTTCTTTTTTTATAGCAATTTAAAAAAAAATCTTCCTCTTTTATTTTCAGTCATTTTATTTCCTTTCATTTGTTTTTTATATTTTAGCATGTTTTCTTATTTTCATCTTGATATTTTTAATTTTCTTTGTTTTATTATTTAATTTTTTTCTTTTGTCATTTATTCCTTGATTTTCAATTTTATATTCAAAATAATTTTGAATTTCATTTTTCTTGTTTTATGTTTTCTAAAGAAAATAAAGTATTTTTACTTTTTTTATTCTATTTTCTCTTGAATTTCTACTTGATTATTTTTCTTATTACTTCACATGATTATTATTATTATCATCATTATTATTATCTTTTTGCTTCATTTCATTCCATTTTGATTTTTATTTGTGACAAGATTTAGCAATATTTTATTGGCTTCTTTTGTTTTCATTTCTACAGACCTATTTTGGATTTTATATCTTTATTTTTTATCTTCTTACCAAATCCTAAAATTCTATAATTCTTATTCCTCACAAAAAGAAGACTTTTGATCCGTTTCTTAATATTGTTCTTAAAGTCTGATTTCTTTTTAGTGCCTATTTCTAGTGACTCACTCACTCTTTTGGTTCTGTGTAAAGTGCAGCAGTAGCAACAAAAAAAAATTAAAGAAAATTTTTTTTCTTTTGTATTAAGAGAAACCAGAGGAGAAGAGTGATGTCTCTATCCTGATATAACAGGATTGGATAGCATATGGATCCAATGTGGAATCATACAAGTATAAGATGATTGATCTTTGTCTTAAAATTCTGATGATTGATTGAATTGGCACAGTGAAAATGTTTTGATAGTAGTGGCTCAACTGGTAAAGGCAGTGGTCGTTAAATTATTGTTGATCTAAGTATGTATGACTAGTTCAGATCTGAGAATGGACAGCTGTGATCAATAAGTAAAATGCATGCTAAAATACTGAAATTTCAGCTGTTGCTAAAAGATGACATATGTATTCAGTTTTGCATTTTAATCAAGGAAGCACAAAATAGCTGTTGAAATTATTTTTAAAAAAAGTTGCATATACAATATTTGGTGTTTGTGTTTTTTTCTTCTTTTCTCTAATTTTATTTTGCAGTAGAATATAGAAAATGCAATTCAATTTGCTTTAGCTATGATTAGGGTGTCTCTCTAAATTTTCTCCAAATGTAAATGGTGTTGAGAGATCTCCATTTATTTTAACTTATAATGCAGTACAAAAGAACTGAGAATATGAACAAGGGATGAACTCCCTTTTTGTGTAATTGTCTGATTCAATTAAGAAACAAGAACTTATCACATTTTGTCTGAACACATTCAGTAAAGTGGTTGTAGCACCCCACCTGTACTTTTTTAAAGCATTGATAGGAGGAAAACACACCCACCAAATGCTTCCTACAATGTGGATGTTGTTTTCTTGAATGGGTGCATTATAATATATCTTTCAGTAACCTGACGAGTTTACCTGTATTGTCATCAGTCAATACATTTGTCAATGACATTTGCTGGAATGTAATATGACTTGTAATTTTATTAAGCCATGTTGCTGAATATTTTAAAATACCAACAAAATCTAAAAAAAAACAAACAATTTGCTATTAACTGTTTTTATATGTATAAAATTGAATTTTACACATTATACAAGCGTGAATCAGAACATAATGCAATTTGTTTTATTATATAAGAAATAAGGAACACAATCAAGCATATCATGCATCAAGATTGAGCTATATGTTGTAGCGTACCTATGGACAATATTGGATATGTCTCCATTCACATAAATACAGTAGTAGATACTGTATGTTGGTCTTCAGTTTGAGATTCAGTGTGGAATTCACTTGACTCACTTCTAGCAATTGACTACTTCTTCTACGTGCCGCTGGCAAATCTTATATGTGTTGTTCTTGTCCTAAGTATTATCATTCATTACCAACCTTTGTGTGATTATTCTATTCAGTAACCTTCCTTAGGTTACAACACTATACATCATGGGTTCACATCCCTACTTATCAACATAGTCACCACCTTTTTTCAATGGCAGTGTTTAACTCAAACTTTGTTTTGACATCTAAATTAAATTAATTGTTCAAAATTTGAGGAAAATTTGTCAAAGTAAATTTTAGATGTTGAGGTTTATGTGATTTGCATAACTTCAGACAGACTTTGTGTGTGTGTTTAATGCTAGAAGTGTGTGCATGTTGCATATATTTATATATGCTTATGTTTCTCTTGAATATATGAGAATATTAAATAAATATAAGTGTGTGTGTGTGTGTGTGTACGTACGTACTTATCTACTCATAACTAGAAATATAAAAATATCAAAAACATTTGAAAGCAAAAATATATATCTGAAATATTTTCATATATATTCACCAAATCTAAATTAGAAACTAAATATGGTCTCTTTTAAACAAACAAGTACAAAATTTGAAAAGCGCAGAATAAGCTATGTAAGTCAAATATGGTGGCATGATTTCAATAAGGAAGCAAGAATGATAATAAAAACATGTTTGTGTGCATATGCATCATGTATCTATGCCAATATGTATATATAATGACTAATCAATATGCATATTCATAACTATATACACATCAACACACACACATATATATATATATATGTGTGTGTTTAATAAATATATATATATATATATATATATATATATAATGTGTGTGTGTATATATATATATATATATATATAATGTGTGTGTGTATATATATATATATATAATGTGTGTGTGTGTATATATATATATATATATAATGTGTGTGTGTGTATATATATATATATATATAATGTGTGTGTGTGTATATATATATATATATATAATGTGTGTGTGTATATATATATATATATATAATGTGTGTGTGTATATATATATATATATATAATGTGTGTGTGTATATATATATATATATATATAATGTGTGTATATATATATATATATATATAATGTGTGTGTGTGTATATATATATATATATATATATATTTTCGTGTGTGTGTCTGTAAGTATATGAAATGGCATGAGTAATATTATTCTTTCTCCTTTTATCATTAAGAAATATTGAATTGAAAAATATTTCTTATCAGGAAAGGTGCCACTGTTATCTATTTGCCAAGTAAACTCCACCTTGCCAAACATCTGCAAGTTTATATTTTCCAAAGTTGTTAATTAGAAAATTAAGATAATAAAAAGAAGAAATTCTGGTAATTCATCTCTGGTAAATATCAGATAGAATATGAGGAAGGTTAACTGCATCTGGCCAATAAATGATATGCACAAATATTCTGACATTTCTGCAGAGTTTATTGGAAGAGGAACAGTCTATGACTTGGGTGTTGAGATGTACATAGGATGGGTCTTAAAACAACATTTATTCTACTTTAATGTTATTTTTATTCGTCCATGTATTGAATATTGACGCCACATCTAGTCTGGTGCTCCTGCTATACATTTAGAGAATTTTGATAAAATCTGAAGAATCTGCAATGTTATTGGTCCTGACCTGGCATCTTGTCTTCAGTCACTTTCCCACTATCATAATGTAGCTTCACTATGCCTTTTCTATAAATCAGTCAGTCAGTTATGTGCCATGCGTGATACACAGTTAGGCGATCAAGTATCTTTTGATACATTACTGACGAGACAGATTTTTTCCCACAGTAGGTTGCCATTTCTTTCTGCAGTAGACCAGTTGCCATCCAAGGCTATAGAATCCGGTCTGTCCTGCAATTTATGCCTAGCTGATGGGGTGGGAGAGGATTCATATTTTTCCCAAGGGGTATTAGCACGTAAATGAACGTAATGGATTCAACTGGAATTTGAACTCTGCTCTCCGATTCCTTTCTATAAATACTTTCATGTTAATTACTCTGATGAACATTCCTCTAGTACTCAGACTTTATGAATAAGCACAGTACTAGATTGGCAGTTAGGTCTCATCATTTTACAGTTGAAATAGCTAGATGCAACTGTTAGTTCTATGCTAAAATTTTCTTTTATCTTATTTCTTGCTTTTCTTCTGGCTCCATGTTTTCCAGTCAAATTTGATCTTCAAAAATGTTAATGTAATGTCTATCATTATCTTTTTTTTAATTCTTGTGCTTTTATTGTTCTCTCTTCTTAATAGCAGGTTTCTTCTTTTCTCATACTCTCTGACACTCAGTAAACCCTTGCAACTTAGTGGTTTTATTGCTTTCCTTGGAGTGAAAGGATTTTGGGTGTGTGTGAGGTGCATTCCAGATGTTTTGACTTTTCTGTAGAGATATTTATTAATGTCAAAGAAGTACAAAACTCTGATCACTTTCAAAAGTGGGATCCTCTGATTTCACTACTCTTGTTGTAGCACTATAGCCACTTCGTGAAGGCTCCATGGAAGTCATCCAAAGTGAAGGTCTCCAGGATGTTTGTCATAGCCTCTTTCATGTTCTCACTGTTTTCAGAACAACTGCCCATGAAGTTCTTTCTTCAACTTAAGCTAACAACCAAAAGTCACAGGGAACAAGCTCTGGACTGTAGTTAGGGTGAGGGACAGTTTTAATACCCATCTCTGTCAATACAAAACTTTATTGCATAGCGAGTTTCCAAATTGTCTTCATGTCGCATTTACATCTGCAAACAAGTTAGCTGTGATAAGGAGCGCATGTTAAAAGCCATCTCCTTCAATCTGGAATAGCAAAAGTTGGCAGATCAACTTATTAGAGAATGATATACTAAGATTACAATAATCTAGAACAGTTATAATTATCTCACCTAAAAATGTCTCAAAACTTCTGGAATGCCCATTATATGTGCATATTTCTATATGAGTATGCGTGTATGCAATACATGGTGATGTACATGTAATGTTATTATATGCAGACCGATAGGAACCCAAAACTAAATCTTTCATATGTAACATTATTATTTATTCAACTCTGAATATTGTCAATAACTGTCAGCAAGTAAGTGTGTGACTTTGGGGATTTCTCTGAACCTATACTCTCATGGGGATGCATGCAATACTCTCTTCTTTAGGTGGGTGCTTATATATCTACCTGTCATCCAATTTGTGCCACATATGCACATTTTAGGTGCAGCTGGATTAGCAACATGTTTATTATATGATGGGGCAGTTACTGATATCTAGTAAAGGCATGGATTCGCACCATACATAGGACGGCAACTCTCAGGTCAACCTGCGGATGTACCTGTCTTTTCTGATTGAGTGCAAAGTCTATTTTAAGTCTAAGGTGAACTAGATATGTGTGATGATATTTAAAAAAAACACTTTGAGAAGGCAATATTCAAAAAAATATTGATTTTTTTATATATATATATATATATATATATATATATAATAAAGAAGGCACGGTAGAGTAATGGATAGTGGCTTGGCTTGAGGAATTGGAGAGCCAAGTTTGAATTCCAGTCAAATCCATTACATTCACTTATGTGCTAATACCCTTGGGAAAGGTATGAATCCTCTTCTTCTCCCAACCCTCCAGCTATGAAGTAAATAGCAGAACAGACCGGGTTCTGTAGCTTTGGATGGCAACTGGTCTACCGCAGAAAGAAATGGCAACCTACTGTGGGAAAAAAAATCTATCCCTTCAGTCATGTATCAAAAGATACATGATCACCTAAGCGTGTATCACACATGGCACATAACTGAACGGATAGTAAAGAAAGATTGTTCACATAGGCTTCTTGTAAAATGTAGATATAGTTGGCCATTGAAAGAAATTCTAGAGCTAAAAAATTAATGATAATAATATTTATTTTATATTAGTCGGCTTTTAGACCAAATAGAAGCATGATGAGAAAGGATATTAAAAATTGGAATTTTTGGACACACCTGTGTCCTGTGTCTATGAGAAAAAAAGGGGAGGGATTTATTTTTTTTTTTTTTTGCATGTGTTATATTAATGATGAAATCTTATTGTTTTGGGCTAGTTGTTTGCCACCATTAGAATTGTAGGTGATTTGTCGATGGCTTTTTGTGGAAACTATTCATTGAGTATGCATAAATTCCTATTTAAACCTAGAATGTGTGAATTTATTCTAAAAATGTATTTTAACTTGGATTTTCAGCGTTCTTGTTGGCATTTAAATGAAAGTGCTACACACACACACACACACACACACACACACACACACACACACACACAGGTTAGACAAAATAATGTGAACAGCTTGCAAAAATAGCAAATATTTTTTAATTCTGGCATTTCCGGGTATTTGTAAATATCAAACTGGCATAAAAGGTAGCTGCTCAGCACTTTTATCCTTTACCTCGTTTTTCCATTTAATTAAGTCGTTATTTACCTTCAGGAAAAAGAGTTACATACTAAAATGCTCAACCTGTCGGATTTTCAAAGAGGACAAATAGTTGGCGCTTGATTAGCAGGAGCATCTGTAACCAAAACGTCACTAAATTATTGAATGTGTCATGAGCTGTAGTGACCACGGTTATGACAGCTTACACAAAACAAGGTAAAACATCATCAGCAAAGAGCAATAGTGGATGGAAAACCAAAGTTGACTGAAAGAGACCGACAAACTTTAAAATGGATTGTGGCAAAAAACCATAAAACTATTGCATCAAAGGTGACATCAGAACTCATTACTCATCTAACCAATACAATTTCTACATGCACAGTACATCAGGAGCTCCACAAAGCTGGTATCCATGGAAGGGCTGCGATTGCTAAACCTCTGATCACAAAGTCAAATGCCAAGTTGCAAAAAAATGGTGTGATGATCATAAAAATTGGACACTTGAGGAATGGAAAAACGTTATTTGGTTTGATGAGTTTTCTTTCATGTTATTTCCTACAATCAGGTGTATTTATGTATGGAAAACAATGTGTGAAGCCTATGATCTGGATTGCATAGTCCTGACAGTCAAACATGGAGGTGGCTCAGTAATGATTTGGACGGCAATTTCCTGGTATTCTTTTTGTCTTATCTTCGCTCTTAATGGTAGAATTACTGCATATAAATATCTCAACATTCTCAATGTCCTTACAATGGCTACCATACTTTTGCCAGAAAGTGCTATATTCCAAGATGGTAATGCACCCATCATCATCATCATCAGGTCGAAAATCACCTATAGGCACTGCAAAAAAAGTGAAGTCATGGTTTGATGAGCATCATAATGTAATTAAACATCTTCGATGGCCAACACAATCACCTGATCTCAACATAATTGAACCGTTATAGGGAGTTTTAGAGCAGAGTGAGGAGCAGATTTTCTTCCCTATCATTGCTGAAGCAACTTTCCGAGATTTTGATTGAAGAATGGGATAAAATTCCAGTGGAAACAATTCAAAACTTGATTCTATTCCACATAGAACCAGAGCAGTTTTAGAAGCTAATGAAGGTTTAACACTTTATTAGTCAATAAGTAAATGTTTAAGCCAGGTGTTGACATTATTTTGCTTAACCCATGTATATGCATTTCACCTACATATAAAATAATGCATATTTAATAAAAGGCTTTTTAATTTTGGTGTTTGGTATAACTCTAAAATGTTTCACTTTTTCTGACTAGCTACTTATGGAATATTTTGGGTTTTGTGTACACCTACATCAGTTTTCAGTAAAGAGTACAAAAATTCACTCAAAACACACTTCCCAAGACCAAAATTTATTTGTAAACTAACATAGGTATAGGTAAAAAAATGATGAAAACATTTGGATTCCTGATTATTGCTTGAAGTTGGGGCCTATGTCTTTCACTAACTTTGTCTATATTTGTAAAAAGATTTTATTAAAAAATACCAAGGGGCATTATTATTATTATTATAGTATTCATTGGATTTTCACATGAGTAGTAACTGATGGCTTTCACCAAGGATTTAGTAACAGCAAGTCTTCATAGTACACCTGTTATATTCCGTGCTAATAGGAATGTATACTTGACAAACACGGTGGATAAAGTAAATAAGGTTTATTGTAAAAACCAATACAATAAGAATAAAGGTAACAGTTATGCACACAATCATCACAAATCAATCCAGTAATGAGCGCTGCTATCGGAAGGTCAGTAGTTCTCGTGTAAGTCTGAGTCGTACTCAACAGATACCAGTTAGACTCCTGTAGTCCGTTGCTTTACGGATACTTATAGGTAGTTACTACCTATAGTGTAGTCACTCATGGGGGTGACAGGTTATCCCATTACATCAACACCAAAACTCTCTTCAGTATTGTAGCTGGTGCTTTCATTTGGATGGTGGTAATTCTTCCTCAGATTTCCAGTTCTTCTAACCTCTTCATGACATTGCAATTGCTCCATAATATAGGAACAGGTGGCTTTCACTGAAAATCAAGTCTATTCAGTATTCAAGCACTCTCCACAATATTCATGTTGATTTTATTATTATTAGCAGAAGCAGCCTTATTATTTTGTGCAGTACAAGTTGTCTCCAAGTCTTAACCAGACTTCAAGAGACAGGGGTTTTTTGGGGTTTTTTTTGCATTAGAAAATGCAAACAGATGAGGTGTTGCAAAATCAAGGGGGAAAATATAATTTCTAAAATTGCATAATGAGAAATTTGAGCAAGAAGTGAGAAGTACCCATGAGTATGATATTTTTTTTTTATTATACATATTTTAGAGCTGCCAGTAATTTGATCCACATACTTGCTTGCTTCATTTGATATAATTCCCAGAGCCCCAATAACATCAGATAATGCTGTTCTCTTGAGATGCTTGTTCTACCAATTTCCATATCAAGGTCCTTGTATTTGCTTGGATACTTATAGCAAAAGTTTGAATATCCTTTTTCTCATTCTCATATACATCTCTTTTAATGATGGCCCATGTTGTAATCCAAAATATTAGGAACAACAAAATATAACAAAACACATATTTTAAAACACAACAATATTTGTTTTTATTCTCATCGACCAGGATACAGCAGGATTGGGTTGGATAAACAATTCACTATCTACAGCTGGTGTATTGTCCAACAGCCATGTTGTGGTCTGATACTACCCTTTTTTCTGTGAAGAGTCAATGATTTGTTAGGAGAGAGTTGTCTCGCCTAACAGACCACAAGTTTGCTATTGGATTAATATCTTGAGAAGCTAGTGTCAGTTCCATTAATTTAGTGTCTTTGAAGCCTTTTTTGGCAAGGTGGGCAATTATTAACTTATTACAGAATATGAATGAATATACACTTTAGCTTAAAGCCTCTTAGTTGTGATTTGTATCACTTAAAAAAGAAAAAAAAAACTTTTCCAAAAACTCTTTGCATTTATGTTAATTACATCATCAACTTTGAAGGAAGAATATAATTTTACTCTCTACAATACCAGCCCCAAAAGTTTGACTCCTATCTCATTGACTGTTTCAATGAACAGCTACCAGACCATCCAATGTATCTCCATATTCATCACTATAATTTTCTGTTGAGAAATCATTTTTTATATAATTCTTTGCTTACCTTACATATTTCTCTTTGTGATGTTTACTTAAAGGTAGTAGTTTGGTTGCTTTCATGCCTTTAGTCAATGTTCTTAATATTCTGCTTTTTTTTTTTGTTCTTATTTATATTGGAAACATCAGCTTCTTGAAATATTTTCTTGCTGGTTAATCCATTTTCCTAGCTTATTATTCTTTTAATTTTTCCCAAATATCTTTTTGGGATATTCTTAAAGCTAGTTTTCTTTTTCTTGTTCTTGTCTTCACTGTTCTCAGATCTCTGTTCACCTATATTTTTGCAATTGCCAACGTTACATTCTTGCCACTCAATATCTTTACAATATATTTTTTTCGCAAACAATATATAACCCATGACAATCATTACATACTGACAATTAAAAACTAAATATCAACTTTGAAGAGACCTATAATTTTACTGCCTATGTTACTAGCCCAAAAGATTACTCCATCTACCTCCTGTTGTCTTCAAAGCTGTGTTGATTGACTATTTCCATGAAGGATACAACCTCTAGCTTAGCCATCAGGTCCATGCCATGTCACTCTATATTCATCACTAAAAATTTCTGTTGAGAAATAAGTTTTTGTATAAATCTTTGCTTACCTCATGCATTTTTCTTTGTGAGATATTCGCTAGCCACTCCACATGGCCAGATGCGACACAAAGCCAAATTTATTTCTCTTTGTGATGTTTACTTAAAGGTGGTATTTTTGTTGCTTTTATGTCTTTAGTTGATGTTCTTAATATTCTGCATTTTATTTTATTTTTTGCTCTTATTTACATTGGAAACAAATTTCTTGAAATATTTTCTTGCTTGTCAATTTACTGTTCTTGTTTATTACGATCTAAATTTTTCTCAAATTTCTTTTTGTGACATGTTTAAACTTATTTCTTCTCAAGTTTATCTTTTCCACTTTATTTTTTGATTTTTCTCAGATCTCTATTCAATATTTTGAGATTTTCATTTTTATATTCCTACCACGCAATAACTTTACAATATTCTTTTTCTCTTTTGCGATTTCTTACAACCTATGGCAATGTTTATATATCTGAAGTTAAAATAATAAATATCAAATACTGTACTATTATTCAATAAATTAAAAGTTTAAGTGACTTATCTGATCCAACATATACTATTATATATATATAAAGACATTTTTATATTATGTTTAACGTTCTTTTTATAGATACAAGTATTTAAGCAAATGCTCTGTTTTATAATAAACAGTATTAAATAACATTTACCGGCCTGAATGTCTGAGAAATTTTCATAGAAAGTTTTCGTTGTCCGACAGGAATCGAAACTTATATTAATAACTAAATAAATAGTAAAATCGACCTTGCTAACCAGACGCTCATCTGTGGCCGAACGGTTAAGGCACATCACGCAAAATGATGGTTCCGTATAGGATACAGGTTCGATTCCTGTCGGAGAGCGAAAATTTTCTATGAAAATTTCTCGGACATTCAGGCCGGTAAATGTTATTTAATACTGTTTATTATAAAACAGAGCATTTGCTTAAATACTTGTATCTATAAAAAGAACGTTAAACATAATATAAAAATGTCTTTAAATAAATTGTCGGACTATGTCCAATTCAAAAATATATATATATATATATATATATATATATATATATACACACACGCATATTTTTTTTTTTTTTTTAAGCATTTCACCCCAAGCAAGGTGGGAGTGTCACTAGCATGCAAGTGGTTACAGAGAGTGGGAGCAAGAGTAAAGAGGTGTGACAGAGGAAAGGATGAAGAGAAGGACGAGGAATTAGATCAAGACATCTGGCAATGTCGATTGACATTGCATTTGAATAATTGAAGATTATAGCTATCAGGGAAGCAAGTAAGAGAGTTCCACAGATGGGAAGTGAGAGGCATGAAGCTATTGGAGTAAAAGAGATGGCTACATTTAACAGTTTCGACAGTGAAAGGGTGGGACTGAGATGCCAAACTAGTAGCACACTTAAATTCATGCAGTTTGGGAACCAGCGAAAGTAGCTCATCACTTTGCGCTATGATGAACATCAAGTTGCATAATAAAATCTCAGGCCTCAAATATTTACAATAATTTTACAGTAAATAATTAAAATAAAAATGCAAGTAGAAATTCACATAGTATACTTATATAAATATCTACTGAAGATTTTACCAACATCAGTTGTTTCATACCAATTTTTTATTTTTTTATTTTCGGTTTTTATTGATTCATTTTTTAAGGGTTATCAAACTTATACAGATTATTTAAAGCCAGTAAATATATTTTGGATTGTAAGAATTCTTTTTTTGAGATAATAATAGTTTAATGATATAAGTCTTACTAATTTACTCATAAATCACCTCTTCTCCCCCAACTATATCTTCCCCCAAGGCTTTCTGCATGTAGGTGAGTATAACAAACCCAAATGGAATTGGAACTCGGCTCTCTGATTAACAATTCCGAACCATCACCTATTACACCACTTGCACATCCAAGTTTACAGTACCCAGTATTCCCAAGTGGTCACCCATTAGTCATATAGGAAGAAAATGAATAACTACCGACACCAAGGTTTGAATGAATGTTTTCCGCCAGGTATATAAATAGTGGTGTCAGGCTACTGACTGGAATGATTATTGAGTGACTATTGAGGGGAAATATCCAGTCAAATTAGTGTGAATTATTGTGCAACGATGATTTTAGTTTTGATTTAGGATTTACCGGATACTAAGCCAAGCCACACTACTAACAAGGTATTCACTGAAATGGTTAATTATCTTTGGTCGACTTTTACTTCTTTGTTCTTGTTAAGTATTTATTTTCAGTTGTAATTAAATACGGTTTTATTTTAACATGGAAGGCTTGAGTTATCCTTAATTATTAACGACCACCATATGTCACAAAACCCTTCTAGGTACTAACCACGCTAGATGCTGCTTAACTTTGGTGATTGTACGGGAACCTGTGTTTCAATGTGATGTGGCGCTAAACCTAATTTTATTGTGAAAATATTGACTTGCATTATAAAATCTGTCATTGTATATTGTAAAAAAATCTTATTCACATTTCACTAAATTCATATACATGTCAGGCTATGAATTTAGTACAGTATTTACATTAGTCGGACTATTGTCCTCATCTTTGTCGCCATATTTGTCACAACGTTTCGGCCGTTGTACGCTCCGGCCTTCTTCAGGTGGTTGGAATTTCGAACTGAGCCCTTTATTTCGATCACTGGGGTAGACTGTTCTAGTTCCACGTGCCATGTTTGATGGATGTCAGTTATCAGTTATCTCCTGCTAATTTTCCCTCTGAAAGTTCTCCACTGCCTTAACTGGGTACAACAGCCGAAACGTTGTGACAAATATGGCGACAAAGATGAGGACAATAGTCCGACTAATGTAAATACTGTACATAATACCTCATCTCAGAAATATAGACAGACTATGAATTTAATGTTCTCCATTTGTCTACAGTCAGACTATTTAACTCATTCTTGGTGTAGCGCTTGTTGTTAACACACACCAGTTGGTTAATACCAATTTTATTATGAAAAGACTGACTTGCACAATAAAATCTGACACTACCAATCAGATTAGTATTTTGTCAGTTATTTAGTTTTAATTTTAACAGATTGTGATGTCTATCAGAGAGATGAAATTTAAAATTTTATTATTGCATTATTCCAAAATTTTAACACATCAGCAGATAGTATTAATGTCAACAACTGAGCACAAATAGTTATTAATTAAAAAAATTAGTAATTAATGTATAATTTTAAATTTATTAATTAATACAATCAGAAGAGTCAGAATCACTTTTGTATCCAAATTTTCGTAAGAACCTTTGTAGTTCTTAAGTTTGCTTTAAAATCTTTTTCATCATTTTCATCAAAATTAAGATATCCCTGACTTAGAAGAAAAAACTTATCGTTCTTCACGACAGTCCTTGTTTTTGATAATCTTCTATCTCTAACAAAAGAGTGTATTTCAAATATTGCATCATGTGATATTATCTTTTTTATATCAGGCCTTTTCCATGGGATGCTAACGGATATTAAAAGTTAAAAAATAACCATAAATACATAAAAATATGTATATACCTATTTGTGCTATGTTATAATGCTTATTATCTAAACAATAATAATACTGAAGAAATTTGTTTAAACATTAAAGTATATTTAATCACATCTCCCTAATATCTGTTACAATCTATAATTAACCATGAAATTATGACAGCTAGCTGTAGTCCTAAAATGTTGGATAGATGCATTCCTAATTATAGAAAAATAACCATGATATATTTTGGAAGTCCTACCAAAATTCATTAGTAGCAACCACAGTCTTAACAACATAAGACATGCAGGTGACACAGTGTTGATATCACAGAAAGGAAACTATGAAAACTCCTACAGAAGGTAGTCAAGGAAAGCGAGAAGAAAGGATTAAACATTAACAGGAAGAAGACTGGATGCATGGTTGTTAGCAAAAGGGGCTGCACAACATGCAGATTACAAATTGGAGATACCAAAATCAAACAAGTCCAACAATTTAAATATCTGGGAAGTGTTTTAAGAGGACAGAAACTGTGACACGGAAATCCAAAGGTGCATTTGGATAGTGAAAGCTAAGCAGAGTGTTAAGTAACATAAAAATTTTATTACAATCAAAGAAAAGAGTACTGAACTGTTATACAATATCAGTCCTCCTATATGCTAGTGAATGCTAGACAATCTCCTTTATAAATGAAAAAACTTGAAGCAACAGAAATGTGGTTCTACAGAAGAATGCTGAAAATACCATGGACTAAACATGTGAGCAATGACAAAGTTTTAAAGAGAAGGGAAACAAAAAGACACTTTTACTTAACATCAGGAACAAACAGTTGAAATTTCTAGAACATATAATGAGGAAAGAGGGCTTGGAAAATTTGATACTCATAGGATAGATTGAAAGCAAGAGGGACAGAGGAAAACAATGTATAACCTGAGTAAATGGATGGCAGGACAAGGATTAAGAGAGAGATGACAAAAAGACAAAATTTATTAAGGACTACAAAGGACAGGAAATTGTGGAGAGCCATGATCACCAGTGTCCTGAAGGGACATGGCACAGAAGAATTTAACTGGTCATATACTTTAAATTGTGGACATTCAATGAGAAAGTGTTTTCAAGCAAAACTTGAGAAAGCTATTTTCCGGAAAAATTATTTTAAGAGAAAGATTTTATAAATTTCAACTGAAAGTAGTACTGACTGCTCGGTCAATGAATGCCAAATGGTTCCTTATAATGAAATGGTTAATATTAACGTTACATTTCTCAGTCTCTTCTTTATCTCTTGTTCAGCATTTACTGCCATAACAGTACATCATAAATGAATTGCAGTCTGTGAGAATTTGATTGAGGCATATCTTTGAGACTTGGCGTTCACTACGATCACTCTTGAAAATGTTACAATAGGAACAATATAAATATCTATGTACCACAATTCATAAAGACAAAAATAAAAACAGCTGCCATTTCATAGGCTTTTGGCCTGAATATTTCCTGTATTTTCCTTTCCAGTCATGAGCAACTCTTTACCCTTTGCATTAACCCACCCCATTAGATCAACATGTTGGGGAGGTAAAGAAGAGTTACCTAAAAAGAGACAAACGTTTTGAGGAGAGTTGTTAAGGCAGGAAATTGAGTGAAATGAACACATGGAAAAACTCCCAAATGATCTTAACTCATTTCTAAGCTGTTATTTTTGCTCAGCCATTACTGCCCTCATCTGATCTTTGCTTGCTGTTGTCCTGAGCACTGAATTGATGATGAGGAAGAAGTGCTGGACGAGAGGCAGGTTCTAGATGTAAGATGTATTGTGGGAATAGAGCAGCCTGGCCAGGTGTAAAAATGAATTCTTCCTCTGTTAGCCAGATGTCTGTCGAATTTATTCAAATGTAATACCCATTTAGATTCCCCACCCCAATTCTTTGCACAAACGTATATACGAGGTGTGACCATATTTTCAGAGATCTTAAGATACAAAATGGCTTCCTCAAAGAAACAGGGGAAAAATTAATAGAAAATGGTCTTCTTGCCCAAGATGCTACATATAAATAAATACCTACAGAAACATATAGTGGGAGCTGATCAGGTGTTCAGCTGTGCAGCAACCTTATAACTACACCTAATTATGAGATTATTATTACTATTACTAATAATGAGGAAAGGAGTATACAACAGAAATCAAAGGAAATATAATAATAATACTAATAATAGTACTACTACTAATAGTAATGATAGTACTACTACTACTACTAATAATAATAATGATACTACCACTAATAATAATAATACTAATAATGCTACTACTACTACTACTACTACTACTAATAATAATATTACTGTTACAACTAATAATAATAATGATATTACTACTACTGCTACTATTAATAATAATGATGATAATATTGCTAATAATATTACTGCTACTACCACTAATAATAATACTTTGAGGAGAAAATGAAGTTCTATATTTCTAGTGGAGTGATTGAAAGACATTTGTGAAATGTTAGATGCTGAGTAATTTGATAGATGAATTACTTAATCTATGTTCAAATTCCATAAATTTGGGAGTTGCGTCTTTTAGAATTACACAATTAGGTAATATTCCTTAAATTAATTTTTTTTTTTAAATTTCAGCTTTTTTTTTTTTTTTTATCATACTTGAAAAGTTTGTTCCAATTGCTGTAGGAATGATTGCAAAAACATCACCCTCCCTAACTTTATAGTTGCATGCTGGGATTTTTTCCAAACCAATAAAAATAAACCACTTCTCAGTCTCATCTGCTATATTTTTGTTCTTTTTTTGTCTTGAAGTCAGAACATTGAAATCACTTAACTGTATCCCTTTTGTGTGTGAACACCATTCTTACTTTGTGAACTTTTTGCCTCATGACTGTTGTTTTGACTTGCATATATATTGATTGCTGGGTATTATTTTGCCCTGTTCTTTATCTTCCTTGTTGTTTATCGGAAACTTTGTCAATTCCGTTTGTTGAGCATTTTTACCAATTACACTTAACCATGAGCAGTTTCTCCGCAGTTTCCTTAATAGTTTACCAATGCTGCTGCTGTTGCAAAAAAAAAAATAAATAAATGAGGTTTTCTCTTTACTATTATAAGGTTTTTGCATTTGAGTCTTTTAAATATATGTTTCCAATATTTAATGTCATAATTCAGGCTTAGGGTATCAGTTTATTATTTAAAAATGATGGAAAACCAATCCCCCACTTTATGTCCAAGAGAATCTTTTTTTTTAATACTAGTTTTTCCATGCTATCATAAATAATAGTATATATTATTATGTCCTTTCTCTTAAAGTTTTTACATTCAAATCTTTAAATATACTTTTCCAATTATCATATTAATGTGTAGTAATTCAGGCCAGGGTTATCAGTTTATTACTTAATAACAATAGAAAACTGATTTTCACACTTTATGTTGAATCTGCAAGTCTAGTAAGTAATTGGTGCAGAAAGTAAAGTTGGTGAGTTGAGTTCAATTTCCAGTTTAGTCTGTTACATTCACTTTCACCATAATGCCTTTAAGAATCCAAACTATATGTTAAATAGCAGGGTAGATTGTAGCTTTTTTCAAATCACTAGTCTTGTTTATATAAAATTAAAAATATCAAGGTGTAGGAATATAGATTTTTAAAATGTTAATTTTGATTACAGCAGAAAACTTAGTCACTATTGTTTTGGATGAATTTCAAATTTTCTTTTAGTGTGATTAACAGCAAATTAGTTATTGAACTTTTTCTTTTTCATAAGGATAATTGGAAGTCTTAATTAAAAGTTTGGAAGGTATGATATAAAAGCAACAAAGATCTTTCGACAATTTCAATCCTATAAAATAAAATTTACATGTCAGTACTTTTACAACCTACATCTGTTTTTTAGTCATCAAAAGTTTTAAAAAGGCATTTTGACAGTGAAAAATGGAAAAACATCACCACCCTCTCTTTTCTTTCTCTCTCCTTTTTTTTTTTATATAAAGAACTCCACTCACTGAAAAACTTATGACCTCTAAAGTGATCAAGTTTAATTTCACAATCTGAGAATCACTGTATTAAAAAAAATTGAAATTTAAAAAAAAAATAAATGTGAAAGTCTCAAAATCCACAAAAATATTTTGTTTATTTTTTTAATAGCTTTTTGTTTAAAAGAAAAAAAAGACCCTTTTCCTTGAGTTAAAGGTTATCATTTTACTTTATTTGAGAACTCTGATATTCTCCAAAAACACTTATAATTTCTATAGATGTTACAAGTATCTCTGTGGGAAGAACTGTTGGTTGTCCTTCTCAAGTTTTGTACTTTTATATTATAAATATACTTTTATAAATATAGTTTTATTCATTATTAACCCTTTCATTGTTTGAATAATTTCTGGGTTATTCTTTTAATCAATTCAGTATAGCCGGGTTGAAATTATGAAAGAAAAGTTTGACTCTTAATTTTATATAAGAAATCTCAAAGACTTACTCCAGTCTTGTAAAGATTTTGAGAAAGACAAAAATAAATTGGTGGATTGTATAAAAATTTGTGAAACTTTTTTTCTTAATAAGAACTATTTAAAAGATACCTTCTGTAATTTTCAGATGAGTCATTATTATTTCAAGATTTGTTCAAATAATTGATCTTATTCTTTTTGACATTTCCCCATTTTGTCAAATCCATTCTACTGACTTTTTCAAGAGTTCACAAAAAGCAAGAGGAATCGTTTTGATTCTTGATAGAATATGATAGCAAACAAATGATTTGCTAGTAAAAGAAAAAAAATGTCCTTATTCTTGTTCTTTATCTATCTATCTCTCACTCACACACAATGTGTCCAATAGTGTTATAAAAACCTTGGAGAATTCCAGTAAGATATCTTTAATCATTTCTAAGATACAACAGTTCAGAGCATAATCTAACAATTGGACAATTTTGTGGTTACATCTGGTATGTATAAATATAAATAAAAGCCGCATTGGAAACAAAGTAAAATATTATATGCCACAGGGATTTTGGCATGTTTTTTGTTTTGTTTTTGTTTTGTTTTGCTTTCTTTTTGTTTTCTTTTGTTTTCTTTTTTTTGTTTTCTTTTGCTTTTTTTTTTGTTTAGATGTTTTTTGTTTTGATTTTTTTTTTTGTTCTCTTTTTTTGCTTTCTTTTTTGTTTATTATTATAGATATTTATCAGACTAGGCTAACTCTTGCCACATCGTGAAGTACCCACTGATAAAATTTGCTAATAATAGTTTGTGAGTTTACTTTGTGGAAAGGATTGACTTAGGTATTTAAATAAGTCCATAGCCTAATGATGGAAAAAGAATTTATTTGTCAACATAACTTCCTTCTTTGTCAGTTCACTTCATTCAGTGGTTAATAGTAGAAGATATATATTATACAGTGAAAGTTTTAATAGTAGATCAAATATTATATAGCGAAAATCTTTGATCAGAATGCAGCTCATAACTACGTGTCTGGCTATGGACATATTGATCCACCTTCATTTCTTTCTTTCTTTTAAGCTATATATCACAATTCCTATGTGACACCTGCAGCCCAAGATAATTATCTGTATTAATCTTTTTCTTTCTTTTATCAAGACAGTAATAGATGCATTGTAATGTACAAATAAGTTCTTAAAATATTGCAGAGATTTATGGTAATGAAAAATTGTTTTTAGATGAAAAATATTTATATATGGTGGATATGATACCATCTTGGAAAATTTCTTTTTTTTCTTTTTTCTTTTTTTTTTTAACTGATCTCCTGTTTTGAAGAGACTACTTTTGTTTTTCTTTCCATTTTGTTTGAAGATTAATAGTCTTTTCTAAGTTGTAGAAAATGAACTGTTTTTAAACATGGAATGATTTTTGTTTTTAAAACATTTTTTTGTTTAGTTTTCCCTATAAGATTAATATTCTTCCCAAGATTGCTGAAAACAATGTTGAAAAGTTTTTAACTTTTTGTGATCAATTTTTGTATTCAGGATATACTATTTTTAAAAGAATTTAACACAGTCTAGAATATATAAAAAAAGAATGCAAAAAAAAAAAAACTTAAAAAAATTATAGATTAATCTTTAAAAATCCCTCACAACAAAATGACATAATATCTTGGCACCAACACTTCTTTTCCTTATTATTAATATACTTTCTATTTAATTAAACAAAAAAACAATCTGAGCAATAACTGAATAATGATTTTTTGTTTTTGTTTGTTTTCGATTTTTTTTTTTTTTTAATGTCATGCTCCTTCAGGACATAGACAATCATGACTTTCCACAGATTCCTTTTCTTTATTATCTGTGAATTGCCATGGCCTTTCTTTGGAAATATAATGGCGTGGATTCACAATGCTCTCTCCACAGTTTGAAATTCAGAGTTTTCCTTCTCTTAGACTGGTTTCCACCCAAGAATAGAGAACCCAGTTTTGTCTTGCTATTTAACCCATAGCTGGATGGAAAAGATACATGTTCATACCTTTTTGAAAAGGATTAGTGTGAAAGTGAATGCAACAGACTAGCCCAGAATTTGAACTCGGCTCACTAATTCTACTTTCCATACCAATATCCATTACACTATCCACACACCCACTAGTGAACTAATGGGTGAAAATAAAAGGAAACAAAACATTGGAAAAAATATTCCAACCTTATTCATGTACTGAGAAAAATATGGAATATGAATGTTAGGGTCATACCTATAATAGCTGGAGTACTTGGAACAAAGGCATGAGGGAGTGAGAATAGATGAATTATAAAACTAAGGAAAAATTATCTATTCATAATATATTCAATTATTACACAAGATTTTTTGCAATGGCTGACAAATTTGTGCCTGTATGAAATTTTGTATGACATTTGACAAATCTGAAAGTGAATGCAACAGACTAACCTGGAATTTGAACTCAGCTCACTGATTCCACATTCCAAACTTTTAAACATTACACTATATGGTATGTAATTACATAGTTTTCTTCCTTTGCTGGAGATTATCTCCCTTGACTGATGAACACTCTTAGGCCAAAGTATTATAAATAGTATCCATTCTTGTAACAGATTATTCTCTAAGTTAAATAAAACCTTCTAAGCTACAGCACTCTTCCATATCTTATTACAGACTACCTGCACATTCTTTTAAATTTTAAACTTCTTAGATTTTAAACTCATGGCACCTGGTATTCTCAAGCAATCACTCATCTAAGTACTAACCAAACTTTGTTATTTAATTTTAGTAACTAGATGAGAACCAGTGTATTCAACATATGGCCATAATATATTTCTATTTCTAACTTCATTAAACTTGTTTTTACATGAGATTTATTTTCTTAAGCATTAAAAGGACTATTGAATTCTTTTGTAAGTTAAAAAGAAAATGTTTTCTTTTAAAAGGTATTTAAAAATTAAATCATTTTTCCTGGTATATATTTTAAAAAACATTTAATAAAATTTTGCAAGCATTATGCAGGATTTAAAGTTGTTTTAAATAATAAAACCATTCTGAAAGATAATTTTTTCTATAAAGTCTGAAATTCTGACAACTTGTACCAAAAGGAAATATGTAACTATTTTGACCTATTTTTAAAATAATTTTGCTTATGATCTGACGTAATTATTTCCATCAATATTAAGCCTCCTTGTCTTCGACCTCCGCATTATTTTAAAAAATTTCTTTATGTATTTACTTTTTAACACTTTGACCAGCAGTACGCAGAAGTTGTTAAAAGCAGGATCATTCAGCATGAATGTATTGGATAATTATAATTTATATTAAAAAAAAATATTTATATTTTCATAATTGACTAAGGGAAAACAAAAAAAATTTTTCAACAAAATATTATGTCCATATATGGTAATATGTGAGTTAAAAAGTTAATCAATTTTACTGGCTTACATTAAAATAAACTTGTTTTACACCTTTTACATTATTTCCAGAGAGTCCCTTTGGAAGTATAGAAACACCCTGAGAGAGAACATTCATATTATGTTAATAAATTTTGCTACTAACGCATCTGTTGCAGAATTTTATTAATGAATTCACATTATGGCTTTGTGTTAAAGTTGGCATTGTTCAACAAATATTTAATGAACTGATAAATCATTTTATCAAAATTTAACAATTTTTTATGAAAAATTCAACAAAATATATATAAAGAAATTCTATGAGTTATTGATATATATAATTGTCTTTATTCAGGCAAAATATTATTTTAGAATTATTGGAAAGAACTATAATTTTTTACATATGAAGAAAAATTTCAAATAAAAAAATTTTGGACTTTGTTATATATTTTTTTTCCTTAAAATTAGAATGATTATAAACCCAGTAAATATTGAGATAACTTATCTTTAACATGATCATAACTAAGATAATATAACAGAAAAATATTTCAAGAATCACTTTTCTCTCTCTTTCTCTCTCTCTTTTTCTCTCTCACTCTCTTTCTTTCTCTCTCTCTCACTCTCTCTCTCTCTCACACACACACACACACACACACACACACACACACACACAATCTTGATTGATGGCTTCCCACACATTTTACAAGGATGGCCACCAACATGTTATAGTTGGATGAAGGAGTTCCTTCTCCAATTTCTGGGAAACTTGATGGTACCTGTGCAATTGTTTATAGTCACGCATAGATTATGCAATTTGACTCTTGACATATGACAACAAAGCAGTCAAGATAATTGGAATTTGCCTGTGCTGCATACGAATTTGAGTAGTTTGATGGTGAGACTTATTGCTCAAATCCTATCATGACCTATGCTATGCTTACAGTACCCTGTCTTCTCCCTTATTTAAGGAATTTGGGTGTTTCAACAAGAAGGGGTACTTTCAGTCTTATTTGATTTTATACATACATACATACATACATACATACATATATATATATATATATATATATATATATATATATATATATATAT
This sequence comes from Acanthosepion esculentum, assembly GCA_964036315.1. Classification (NCBI taxonomy): domain Eukaryota; kingdom Metazoa; phylum Mollusca; class Cephalopoda; order Sepiida; family Sepiidae; genus Acanthosepion; species Acanthosepion esculentum. The sequence goes on from OZ038506.1 coordinate 56,192,118, forward strand.
ATATACACACACACACAAGGAGTGTTGGAAAGTTATGTTGAACCCAGTTTGCAAAATTTGACCAAATGAAAAAGAATTTTAATCCCAAGAACATTTCAGCAGCCACTCTCTTGTGTGTGTGTGTGGAGAGAGAGAGAGAGACAGAGAGAGAGAATTAATGCAAACATAATGTTTGTCACTTAGCTGATTGATGTTACCTTCAGCATCCCTAGTGCAGAGTTTCATAGACGGACCCTCTGGCAACCACTCCATCCACTCATCAGAAAGTGAGATTTAATGGATTTTTATTTTTAATCCAACATTCAAATGTTATTTTTAGTGAATATCCATGTATTTGAGTAGAATATCAGTTTTTTAAACAGTGTTTATTTCATCTATCAGCATATATATATATATATATATATATATATATATATATATATATATATATAGTTTTACTTTTATCATATGTATTATTTGAACCAGAATGGTTATATTTAAGAATCCAAGAGTTATCTATTTTATTGACAGTTTTTCAATAGCAGACATGATTACAAAATATAAATCCTTTTTATAGTGAAGTCATAATTAAACCTTACAAAATAAAGATCAATCCAGAAAAAAATACACTGCTTTTAAAAAAAAAACATTTTCCATTTAAAAATAGTTCTTAAAATATTACATTATAATATTAAAAATTTCATTAAAGAATTGTTTTCTTTTTTTTTTTTTCTCAGTCTGTGAGCACTTTACTAATGCTCTTTAGAAAGGGACCATTTAGTTTCTTACTTTCAAAATAAAAGCAGATTGTATCAGAAATGACATTATCTTTAAGAGATTACCAGAACAGCTTTTGTTAAGGATCAACAAAATCATTGTTTTGAGTTCTTGTTTTTAAATCAGAGAAAAAGCCCAGTTCTTCCATTTATGATTTTTTTTTTTCTGTAGATGACTGTTTATATTATTGGTTGCAAAAATCATGGATAAGCATCTAGTAAATAAATTCAAGATTTCTTATTTTAGAGGAAAAAAGGAAATAACCTTATGAAAACAAAGATGCTTTTATAAAATATTCATAAAATTGATCTATTCCTAAATTTTAATTTTTTTTTTTTTTTCTCTAATGATTGAATAGAAATATTTAAATTAGATTTTTATTATAGGTGGTTTGTATATAGGGACTTATCTACTGGAATGTTTGTGCATATGTTTATGAATTTAAGAACATTTACTGCGTAAATATGCAGAATATATATGCATGTATAAATACATATAATTTTCTACACACCTTTTAATATAAAAAGGTCAAAAATTGACCAATAACTTTTTATGAAATATCATTCAAGGTAAAAGTTGTTTTTTTTAATATTTAGTTTGTTTTAGAATTATACATCAGTATTTGAGCAGAAGCATTTGGTTTATATACAAAGTGCTACCATCATTTTTACTATCTTTCAATGCACTTCCTTTGCCTGTAGTTTGCACATTGACTCATAAGGACTAATGGCAAAGTTTGTTTGTTTTTTACTCTGATCAAATTCCTTGGACTTTGGGATAGAACTTCATAGAAATAATTCTTTAAAATAAAAAGTATTGTCTATTATACTATATTCTCTACTGTTGAGTCTATATTGAAAGTGATGTGATGCAAATTATTCTCAATAAGCAATTATAAAAGGCTAATGGTGAATGTAAAAAAAGAAGTTATTTTATCTTAGCCAATATTGTATAACTATAAATTAGCCTCTTTACAAACTTCAACACAAATTCATAATCTGGCCACAGATAGCCACCAGAATATTAATGTGACAAATTGTAAATCTAGCTTTAGGAAAAGCTAAAATTTGCACTGAGATAAATCTAGTCTTTAAAGCAGCTGACAGACCCAGGTAATGTGATTTTTGTTTTCCCCCAAATCCTGCCTGAGATATTAACAATAGCTTGGGTTAAATCATAAGAGTCACTCAGTGTGTAAACCCGTTCAATGCCATCTCACTATCTACAAAGTAAACCCACAGTAATATCCCTTCTGATTGGTTACAAAATTAAATCTGCACAACAGGTTTCCAAGATATTCAAAATGGCTCCCAAACTTCCTGGCAGACCTTTATGCATGTTTATTTTTAAAGGCATCCTTTTCTGAATGCCTTTAATATACAATGCTTTAAAATTGTGCAGTAATTTTTTTCATTAAATATCATGATTCTATGAATGAGTTATTTTGAAAATATGGTGTTGTTTATCTTTTAGATACCAAAACCATATCTGCCAAATTTTGTGCAGGATTTGCATATTGTCCAATTAAAGAAAATGAGCAACTTCTGAAAGATTATCTTTAACAAAGTTATGAAGATTTCTATAATTTATTCAAAACTTAAAAAACTAAAATTTTTAAAAAATTATTTCAATTTAATCTTTCATAGATTTTTTGTAGGGTGGGGGAGGGTTATTGTTTAAATCTTCATTCTGTGACAAAATGACAATATTTAAATGAAAGAAAATATTTTAAGCTTTGGGGTAACATCAATGTTAAAAAATTTTCATTGAGAGATATTTTTTTTTTAATCATTCATCTTCTAATGGCATTTATACTTAGTTAATAAGTTAAAAAAGAAATTTAGAAAATTTCATCCATCCATTTTTTTTTTATTTGCAGGTTTCTCAATTATTTTCCAAATAAGACATTATTTTTGCACAACTGAGTTTTCACTGTTTTATATATTCTATTTGTTTTTTGTTTTATCTTTAATGGCATGTGTCTTCAGGATGTAGGCGATCATAACTCTCCCCAGATTTCATTATTATCTGTGAATTTCTTTCTTGGGAAAGATAGTGGAGTGTTTTCCTATTGCCTTTTTCACAATTTGGAATTCAGAGTTTTCCTTCTCTTGGGCTCAATGCCACTCAAAACTTGAGATCCCAGTTTATGATGTTATTTAACCCCTAGCTGGAGAGGTAAAAAATGGATTCATGAATTTCCAAAGAGTATTTAAACAAAAGTGTACACAGCAGATGAGTCCAGAATTTTAACTCTGCTCACCAATTCTGCTTGCAACACTGATATTCATTATACTACGTGTGCATCCATTTATCATAGACTACAAAATAAAATTGTTATGAACATGATCCTGCATCATATGGATTCATCAGGTAACTAATTTTTCATGTTTCTATTTTTATTCATAATTTATCTTGTATATGATGGTGTGTTGAAAAATTCTTGGTCTGACCCACTTTCCAAATTATAACCAAACAGAATTTTTTCAGGGAAAGGCTTCTTGGTTGAACAGAGAACTTTTCAGCAACACTTCATATAAATCTAAGGATTTTACTCCCCAAAACATTTCTTTTTAAACCACTTTAAAAGATGCAATGCTGTATGTTAATACATTAATAGAATTTTCTGATTATGACAGAACCAACTGACTTATCAATCAGTTGTGCTTTTGTAGATACAGATTTAATCTGTTGGTCAAACTGACTACATGGCTTATGGCCATATTGAAACACCGGTTCTCATACAAGCACTAAAGTTAACCAACATCGAGACTGGTTAGTATGTAGATGGGCGACTACTTGAGAATATTAGTTGCTCTAAGCTTGGATGTACAGGTGAAGTAATAGTTAAGGAATCAGAATTAGAAATTAGAGAGCTCAGTTCTAATTGCAGTCAGGTTCGTTGTATGCACAAATACCTTTGGGAAAGGTATGAATCCACCACTTCCCTTACCAACAATGGGTTAATTAGTAGGACTTGTATCAGTAAATCATTGTTATCTCCGAAAACGTCTTACAATCTAAAAATATTTTCTGCCTTTAAATAACCTGCAAGAGGTTGATAAG
>OZ038506.1:56203439-56233439 GCA_964036315.1 Acanthosepion esculentum
TTAATAAGTTAGAATATAATATTGAACATTAATTGTCCTTTATACATACATATATACATTTATAATACTAAGTTTATTGAATTAGTGAAATAATTTAACCACCTTTGCCGTCATTGTCATAAAGTTTACATAAAATAAAATAAAATAAAATAAAATAATATTTACTTATACTCGATAAGAATAAATAATTTTAAATACTGTAAGTAATCCTAATACATTTACTTGGTTTTTAACTAGAAGTATAGTATATCAAATATTAAAAATAACTTTTTAGAAAGGTGGATAAAACATATTCTAACCTAAACAGTCCCTCAAAATCTTTAAATATACAAATAGAAATAATACCATAAGAATTTTTGCCGTTAGAAATAAACCCAGATGACATGAATTTAGCGGATGTCAGAATTTGCTAAAAGATACATCCCTACCCATCCCTAAACATAACCCCGCTTTCAAATGTAACTATTAACTGAGACAACGAAAATTAAAAATTGAACCCTCTACCACCCCTTGTCTAGATGAATGGATTTATCGGTAACCTTGGAAACCCTCAAACTATGAATATTTCCTGTGCCGTTAACAACCGTAAATTTTTAAAAAGTAAGTTACTCCAAAATTCGCTTGATGAGGAAATGGAACTAATGTCTTTGGTTTAATAACAAAATTAAATTCAGGGGCTTTAGCTTCCATTTCTGAAACATGGTCATCACTGTGTAGCGGTAAAACCATATTTTAAATCTATTAATTTATAATATTAATGCTCTGTAAATTTAAATTTACATAGAGCACTATTGTGTAAAAATAAAAATATCTATAAGAACACCGGATTTTATATCTTACTGTTCTTTCCTTTTTATTTATATATACATATATATATATATATATATACATATATATAGCCATCCACAGATAAACTATTTCACTGTATCACAGCTCATCAGTGTGGCTAGACATCCAATTGCTTCAAGCTGGGATCAAAACCCGACTGATTTGGCATCAGTCAGATTCTACACCCAAGTTATCATTGCACAGCAGAGCAGAAGGGAAATTTTAACGTTTTTACTATGCAAATGACATCAGTAGCTAGGCTCGCCCGTTTCGAGTAGAAGAGCATTGCATTAGCAGAAGCAGCCACTGTTTATAAAATCACCACTTCCTCACTGAGAGCTCAATGCATACATACATACACACACACATACACAGGGGTGCTGATAAGTTCTTAGCCTGTCCCACTTTCTAAAACCAGTCCTTTGGGAAAATAGGTCAAGCTGAGAACTTTTCAGCACTCAGAACACACATGGTGTGTGGCTAGATAGATATATACAGTTATAGACAGTGTGGACATAGGAATCAACATGGCATCGTGAATCTCGGTTTCAATCTGTAGTGTTGAAACTGTCAGTTACCATGCCCAGTTGATTACTATGTCCACACTGTCTATATCTAAAAATACTCTTCTCCGATATTAGTATTGTATAGTATCAATTTTTAAAATGAGTAATACCAGTTTTCTTTGAAAATCAGCATAGAAGACGCCTCCACTAAAAATATGCAACAACTCTTATACACACACTTATGTGCATATATAAATAAGAATATAAATCTCACATATACATAAAAATAATCTTACATACATTGATTCTATTTCAGTTCAAAATTCCAACGTATATCACCTGAAGAAAGCCGGCCAAAATGTTGTGAATATGACAATAAAGATGAGGACAACAGTCCAAATGATGTAAATAGTATAAATAACAACAAATCATATGCACATAAAATAAGCTGGTAATTTTACATCTATGTATGCTTATTCCTTTATAGTCAAGTCATATCAGCCATTGTTGGGTAGAAGAAGAAGAAAAAAAGCTTTTTAGATAAAAGTGATTATATATTTAATAAGGAAGGTAATACTGATAAAGACTCTTCACAAAATGGAGGTAAAGAAAATTGAATTGCAAAAATTTGAAAATGAAAAAGAAACACTTTCTGAAATTGTTTTCTAGAGGATAATTTAAAATTTCAAAAACTCCTTCCCCACCACCCTTATTTAATGAAATAATATTTCATGAAATGATATATGCTGGAAAAGTGTTTTATTGTTTGATATTTGAAAGAATGTTTAAAAACTTTTATTGCAATATATTTCAGACAGATATTCAACTTCCAATTTCTTTTAATGCTATATATCATATTATTTTCTTTAATGTGGTTCAGTTAACTTGTACTTTAAGTTGAGATGCTATTATATATTAATTGTAATGTGTTCTTTCTTCTAACTGGCATATAAATAAAATATATATTTTCTTTAAATATTTAACTCATTCATTTATTTCAGTAACTAAACACTAACTTAGAAAAACTATTCAAGAAGTTCAGTTTTTAAATTTGATTTATTTGACTATTTATGTATGAATATTTTGATTTGAATATTACATTAAGCCTGTTTATATTCACTTTAAACCAATGCCTTTTGGGAAAGGCATATACTCATCTCTCATTGTCAGATATCTTGATAAACCTTCTTTCATCACTGATCTGTCACTGTATTTGAATGGAAAAGAGAGGGATGAGTAAGCATTTAAACAAACCATTCTCCCATAACTATCTAGCCTTTTCAACTGTAAAATAAGATTTTGCAATCTAGTACTGCACTTAAATTCTTAAAGTCTATATACAATAGAGGAAAGTGATATTTATTTGGAATAATACTAAAAACGTGGCACAAGGCCTAAAGGAGGGATAGAGGAAGGCTGGTATTCAGTCTGCCATCTTAAAAATTAGCTAGCCATGATTACTGATCCAAACATACCACAGTATTCCTTACAGCAAAACAACACATTCTTACCATTGAAGCCACCATAATACCTCAGTCTCTATGTAGTCTTAACTAGTTCCCATATATACAATTTGTCCATGGTGAAGGTGGTTGGGAGGGTTGGGAATAAAAATAACATCATTTAAAAATGAAACCCCAATGAATATTTACAATGAAAACAACGAGAGAAAAGTTCAAAACAATTACAATGAAAGTATTTATAGAAAAGGCACAGGGAATCTGTTACACCAGTGGGAAAACGACTGAAGGCAAGATGCCAGGTCAGAACCAATATCATTACAGATTCTTCTTTGTATTTTATATCTCTATATATTTGTATCTCTAAATACATAGCAGTAGCACCGGACCAGATTAAACCAAAGAAGAATGATCAGATGTTATTTTTCAAAAAGGCAATTCTCCTACCCACCCCACAAAAAAAAGCTCACCAGATAGTATTTTGGAGACAAGTGAAATCAGGTCCAGATTTGAAGCCTGAATAGAATATTTGGTCTTGTCTTTCTGTTAAAAGCTATCCACACATTTAACCACAAGGCTTAAACATTTCAAGAAATCAAAGGAACGTTTCTCCTGCTTTATACTTTATCTTTTCATGTCTTTATACTTTATCTATTTGTTTAAATTCTTGCTTATTTCTTAACCAATTATTTGTCTTTAAGACCATTAAAGGCTTAATGTTTTACAATTTCGGGGCTTGGCACTTTTTTTTTTCCAGGAATGTCATCTATTTGCTTAGCCCAACTAAAAGTTAATTTTACCTTGCTGTTCGAACAGCAAAATACTGGCCTAATAAATATGTCACTTACTTACCTCCAGGTTAGATGTTCACATGAATACAGTATTCACTTGTTAATTTTTTATATCTATGTTTACTTTAGTAACAGACGTTTGGGACAAAGAGACAGACAGAAAAGTCACACTGTTCATCTTACTATATCGCACACAAAGTATATTTTTTGTCTGTAATGTCTTTAACTTTTAATTTCGCCAGTACAAGGGAGATAACCAGATGGCAGATTGTTCAAATAAATAATACTCCGGAAGGATTATTTTTTGTGAAATCTATAAATGACCAGAAACAAAAAAATATCTGAGATTGATCAACTATAATTGGAAAAAAATATTTAAAGATTCATACTCAAAAATCTAATAATAATGAAAACTTAACTTTTCCTTTTTTTATAGCATGGGTAAACTAGTACAACTGTTTACAATGCTTGAGCAGTCAACCATTTCATTGAATTGATAAAATTAAGGTCAAATTATATGTAATGAATTAACCTCAAAATTAACCTCCTTTTTCACATTTGTTTGCTTTTTTTGTTAAATTTTTCTAATAAGCCTCATCAATGATTTTACATTTAAGGTTATTTTAATTATGTAAGCTGGCTTTTATTAAATGAATTACTACACTTGGTTAAGTCTTTTTTGCTATCTGCTTGTAATATTATTTGGCTAGTATCACCGTTACTTTTCACTGGAAATTTTCTACTTGTGACAGCACAAAGCAATATAACCATTCAATCATAGCAAGATTTACAGCATTTACTTAAAATGATATGTCAAGTATAATAATACATGATTTCCCAGCAATTCAATTAAAGATTCTCTCTCTTTACACACACACACACACACACACACACACATACATATATATATATATATATATATATATATATATATATACTAAAAAAAAAACAACAATGTTGGTGAGACAAACAAACAATTTGCCAAAAGACCTAATACCTTAAACAAGAAAAAAAATTCACAAACAAGAAAAGAAAAAGGACCAAAAAGCAAACACCTAACTACGCAGTAAATTAAAGTGCTTAATGTCAAGATTATTTGGACAGAGCAAAAAACACTTCACAATATCAACACTCAACAAAAGATAACTTGAGTCTCTACTCAAGTTTCATGCTCTCACAATGTTCAGGTGATTAGCAGACATATATATGAATATATTCTTTAGCTTACACCTTCATGGTTTTTGACTTGTACTATTAAAAAAAAGTCTTGTCCAAGAACTTAGTATCACAATAAATACAGAGAATTATTCTGTCATCATCTTTGAAAATACCTACAATAATAGCTTCAACCGGTACAACATCTCCCCACCCAATATTGTCCTCTAAGTTGTGTTTATTGACTGTTTCTATGAAGGCCCCAACCTCTAGCTCATCTAATGTAGCTCTACATTCATCACTAAAAATTACTACTGAGAAATCAGTTTTCATGTACCCCTTCACCCAACTTACATGTTTCTCTTTATGATGTTTTATTTCAAAGATGGTAGCTTGGTTGTTTTCATCACTTTAGCCAATGTTCTTAATATTCAGCATCTTTTCTCTTTGTTTATGTTATATTCTGTGCTAATAGGAATATATACTTGAAAAACAGTGGATAAAATAGGTAAAGGTTTATTGTAAAAACCAATACAATAAGAATAAAGGTAACAGTTATGCACAAGGTCATCACAAGTCAATCCAGTAGTGAGTGCTACTATTGGAAGGTTGGTAGTTCTCACGTAAGTCTGAGTCGTACTCAACAAATCCCAGCAAGACTCTGTAGTCCATTGACTTACAGATACTTAAAGTTAGTTACTACCTATAGTGTAGTCACTCATGACAGTGACAGGTTATTCCATTACATCAGTTTACATTTGCAACATCAGTTTTATCAAATATTTTTTTGCTAATCAATACATTTTTCTTGATTATTACCATTTTCATTTTTCTCTAGTTTCTTTTTGTGATATTCTGAAAAACAGTTTATTCTTTTGATATTATTTTACCATACTTTTCCATTTCTTTTGTAATTGGTCAGTATTAAACACTATTTATTTATTAGATTGTTTAGTTACAAGAATGATTTTATATTTACAACATTGTAACATAGTAACAACACTAAGAAGAAGAAGCTTTAATTGACTAATCCAGCTTTAGTGCTGAAAAAAATTTATTTTATTGTGATGAATGGTTACAAGCAACAGGGAAGATGGGTTGTACTTATGTTATTACCACAAACATTCTAAAAACTAATACAAAACATTAAAACTGATACAATGTAATATTTATCATTTACCAATTTATAAAGAAATAAATGTGAAAATGATTTTTCTTATTCATAAATTTATAAAAATTTACTAAATTATAAAAATATGTGAACCAACTATAAGGAAATCCTTATTATTTATCATTTTACAAAGTTTGAATCAATTTGCAATTACTCCATGTTTTGCCAACCATTACAATAGACAGTCTAATGAATAGTGTTTAATATTTTTGTTATAAATTCTCAAGAGCAAAATATGTGAACCAACTATAAGGAAATCCTTATTTACTATTTTATAAAGTTTGAATCTATTGTCAATTAGCCAATGTTTTTCCAATCATTCCAACAAACTATCTAATAAATAAATCATGCTTATTATTTTGGTTGTCAATTCTCAAGAACAAAGAAAATGTATAAATTCACTTTCATATCTTTAGGTTTTATTAAAATTGTAATCATCACTTTTTAAAGCAATAAACATTGCAGAGGAGTAAAGGTAGTTAAAATAATAGTGGTGTCAAGGGAAGAACCATCCTATTGGCACAAAATTTTACTTTCACAGAAAATGGTGATGAGAATAATAGAATCTAAATGCAGTTTAAAAGTGGATATTTGGATAATGATGAACAACCTGAAAATTCTGGATTAATATTTGCTATAAATCTTGCAGCATTGAATCTAATAAAACTAATTATCTTGGCCAGAACAAATTTAATTGGTTACATATTTATTTAACCTTTCAATTTTTTTTTTTTTTTGATATTCAAATTCAGCTCATGAAAACTTTTGTCATGTATTATTGTAAGTAAATTATTTATATTTATTTATGTTTTAGCTTTTATTAAATATCATATTTTCCTTTTATTGAGCTTTAGTCTGGTTAATAAAAGATAAGTATTTTTAAGTGTTTTATAATAACCACTGACTTTGTTCAAAAACCATTTTGAATAACATTAAGCATTCACTTACTTTTCACTTAATCTCTTACTATAAGTGTTTTAATTAGAATCTGTTTGCTTTAAATATTTTGTGATGACTACAAAAGTGACCTCTATTCTGTAATTATAAAGTTTATTGTCAAAGCTTTCCTATCTTAATTCAAGCTATACTAATTTGAATTTTACAGAATTAAAACTGTTTTTACACTTTTCATGATAAACTCCATTCATCAACATAAGATGTCACCTTAAAACTTTTCAAAGTTGTCTTCATACATACATACATACATATATATATATATATGAAGAAATATAGTTTTAAGGTGCACTGTATTTATGGGATAAAGGGCTCAATATCAGAGATAGAGCGTATGTAAATATAAAAGTGGACATTGAAGTCAACACTCAGAAGCAACAGGCAGTTTAATGCTGGACACAATCGTCAGGCCACCTGACGATTGCGTTCAGCATGAAACAGCCTGTCGCCTCTGAGTGTTGACTTCAATGTTCACTTATATGCAGGGCTTGTCATAGCATAGCCACATGTCTCTCTCTCTCTCTCAATTTAACTCTTGAAAATCATAGAATTGTGAAACCAATATAGTTACTCTAAATAAATATTCTTAAAGACTCCATTGCATTTTCAACCTCTTTTTCCTAGGTGTGTGTGTGTGTGTGTGTATATATATATATATATATATATATATATATAATGTTTGGTTGAATGATTTAGACATTATGTCTGTTTTTATTTTAATCCTCTCAAATTCACGGATCAATTTCTTAATGTTGTTATTAAACTCATTAAGGGAGGTGCTGTAGTTTTCCTCATTTCTTTTATTTTCCCGAGTACTTTCATTCACATCCAAAATCATCTTCAGGGGTGAATTACTGAGACAAAAGATTAATGTAATTGATTGTTGTGAATTTTTTTTTTGTAAAAATTCACAACTATCAATTACGTTATTATTTTTTTTTTTTCAATTAATGCAATTGATAGTTGTAAATTTTTTAAATTAATGTATCACTCACCATGGGAGAACTTTTGCTGGTGGTTTATTGCACAAACCGCCGATCTGTTGTTTGTCTCTTCAGTCTTAGTTACAGATGAGGCAACATTTGGAAGAGATAGAATAACAAATTCCCACAACTGTGGGCAGATCGGAATCCCTATGATACAATACAGGCCAGACACCAGCATAAGTTTACAATTAATTTGTGAGCTGGAATTGTAGATGACTCTGGTAGGTCCATATGTTCTCCCAACCTGTCTTGCAGGAGCTGTCTACAATGACTTTATTTCAAACACACTTCCTGACCTGCTAGAGGATGTACCCCTGCTAATACGAAGATGCATGTGGTTCATGCATGATAGGGCTCCGGCACATTTTAGTCACACTGTTCGCGATGCACTAGCTGACATCAACCATAAATGATGGATAGGTAGGGAAGAACCAGTTCCATGGCCTGTATGTTCCCCCAAATTCAATCCTTTGGATTTTTTCTGTGAGGTTACCTGAAACAATTGCTTTGTGCAGCAGGCATTAATAATGCAGAGACACTTCATCAACATGTCATGGGGGCCTGTAAAATCATTTGACACCGTATGGGAGTATTTGGGAGGGTCTGCCAGTCAGTAATCTGATGGGTGCTTGTGTGTGTAAAAGCTAGCAGAGGACATTTTGAACATTTGTTATGAGTTGCTGCGTTGAGGTACAACGATGGCCTTTTCGACATATGCTTATATGGACATTTTACCTTGTTTTGATGTCAGAAACCCACCCACAAAGTTTGTGAAAGTATTTTTGGATTGTATCTTGGATTATACATTAAACAGCGTCTACTGTAAACTTTAAACTTAATAACACAAAAATGAAGGAATTGCGGACATATGTTTATATTGACTTTTGCCCTTGTTTTGGTGTGAAAAACCCAACCCCAAAGTTGGTAAAATTATTTTTGATACACTTTATATATATATATATATATGTGCGTGTGTGTGTGCAGGATGAAAATATAATTGTAAGATACGCTATATTTATGGGTGAAAGTGCTCAATATCAGGGTTAGAACATGTGTAAATATAAAAGTAGTCACTGAGGTCAACACCAGGTAGGCCTGAAGATTATTGTTCACGCATGAAACAGACTGCTGCTGCTCAGTGTTCGTCTAGAAATCAAAACTGTGTGTTGGCTCTCAGTTTCCTGCCTCAAGTGATCTTCAGATCGTGTACCTGCATGAAGCTCACAGTCACCATGCAGTGTTTATTTCTATGTGCACACCGTCTATATCTGTAAAATGTTCTCTCGAATACTGAGCACTCTTCCTCTATAGATATATCCAATTTTAATTATTATATGCACAGAAGAGTGCTGAAATTTTTTTTGTGGGGGAGGGGAGGGTCCAACCCGCTTCCCAAATATCAGATATTTTTTGGAAAGTATCTCGGTTAGGCTGAGAAATTTTCAGCACCCCCTTGTCTGCATGTGTACATGTTACCCAAGTTTAGGCAACCTAACACATTAAATGGCTTTCTCAGAGAATAAAAAATACAAATTACAAAAAAAATGATTTCTTTCATATTTTCATATATAAATATTAGAAATATGAGATATCAAGTTTAGAGTTCTAAACAATTTTCACATGTAGTCGGATTAGGTGCTGTCGGAATTGTGCCAAATATATTGGAATCAAAATTGTATGAGTTTGAAATCTATGTCGGGTTGAGACTGTACAAAAACCACATGTTTGGGTCGAGTGAGGATATTGTGAAAGGTATTGGAGATTTGAAAAGTGGCGTCACTCACTCTTTAGTGACGAGCACCAGGCATTTGGTGTAAATATGTAGATGTATGAATAATAATAATGAGGAGGAGGAGGAGAAGAAGAAGAATTGTTTCACTTGAAGAAATATTTTGGCTGCCTGCCAGTTCAGAGTTATTTTTAATATTTTCTAATCAAAATTAGAATGAACATAGTGAATAAAGGGTCATATCTGTGTTGACTCTAAATTAAACTTGTACCCCATCTGTCCTGCACATGTCATACTTGAAGAACCATTACTTTGAGAGCATATTTTCTTTTTATATGTTTTTTTTCTTTTTATATGGGCTTTTCTTTTTTTACATTGTTTTTTTTTTTTTTTTTTTTTTTTAATTTCTTTTCTGGGTTTGTACAAATTTGGAAGAACTTTTGACCATGGGAGCGATTGGGTATTCTTGATATTTCCTTTCTCTCCTTCATCATTGTTGTCATCATCATTATTATTATCGTCATCATCATCATTATTATCATCATTATCAACATCATTATTATTATCATTATTATTATTATTGTTGTTGTTGTTGCTGTTGCAAGAAGTTTTCCCCCCACTCTTTAAGCGTGCTATTTTGATAAAGGAACAAACATAGATATTTATATATTTATTTCTTTACTAAGCTTGACTTAGTCTGAACCAAGGTTACAGTAGAGGAGTATTGTAGAACATCAAGCTCAATACAATCATGAATTTGTCTATGGAATGATCTTGCTATCACATTGGTAGGCAAGCTATTAACTAAGTTTAGTTTTGTTTAATTTAGCACACATGCATCATAACGATTGAGGATTGAAGTCACTGTAATAATAAGTTTGTGAGATTAGCTTACTAACCACTATTTCACAACAAGATACTATATATATATATATATATATATATATATATATATATGATAATAAAAATGGTGATAAGATGTGAGACTGATAGTCATCATGCAGTGTTGATTTCTATGACCACACTATTTATAACTACATAGACTCTCTGATCAGTCAGTCAGTTCCATGTGTGATAGGCGGTCATATATCTTTCGATACATGACTGATGAAGCAGATTTTTTCCCGCATTAGGTTGCCATTTCTTTCTGCAGTAGACCAGTTGCCATTCAAGGCTATAGAACCTGGTCTGTCTTGCTATTTACACATAGCTGGGGGGGGGGGGAGAAGAAGAGAATTCATACCTTTCCCAAAGGTATTATCACAAAAGTGAATGTAATCAATTTGACTGGAATTTGAACTCGATACTGGGCATAAATAATATAAATATATCAAATTTTAAGCTATATATATATATGTATGTATGTATGTATGTATGTATGTATGTGTTCAGATGTTTTATTAAATTTGACCAACAAGGTTTTTCTTTTCACTTTTCTAGTGATGTGAATTGTTCTGTTCAAAGTTCATAATGCTTTTTTGTTCTTATACTTTTAACAATTTCCAGTCATTATCAAGAATGGTCAATGTTGACAATATCAGTTTACAATCTAGAAAAGTGCTGATTAACTTCCTTCTTGAAGTGCAGATCTCAGCCCAGTAAAAATAATATAAAATTTTAATGTTTTGTCAGTTTTTTAAATTTTCAAAAATGTGTTGAGCCAAAACCTTTTCAGTACACCCTCATATATAGATTCAGAAATTATATTTTTAAAATTACTGATCATAAACAAAAGAAGCTATATTTAACAGGACAGATTATTTAACTTAATACTTTTTGCCTTTTGTACAACTTGATAGATGTTTTACAATGTCACTGTATTTATATTTTTTAAAAATATATATTTTTTTTAAATATTGATGCCAAGTGTCATTTAAATACCAAGTGCAAGTTGAATGTCAACCATAATCCAACCATACAAAAAGATAATTATGATTAATTCTAATCTGTCTCATTTTTGGGCGGTGGGGGAGGGGGGTTATTAAATCAACATCTTTTCAATCAGATATGACTTTTCTAGCCATTGTTATTAACTTTTCCCTGGATATGCATAACACTTGTAAGATTCATGTTTATATGCTAACATATAATACATAACATTTGATACAGTTTTTTATCACTTAAACATCATTTTTAGTTAATATCCATATTTGAGTAGATGCTCTGTTCGTTTATTAAACAGGATATCTATTTATTTTTGTCTACTGGCCTGAATATTCAAGAAATCTTATTAGAGAAAAATATGGACTCTATTCCGTCTGGTAGATGAAAATAATGAATATACTGTTTAATAAATGAATGGAGCATCTACTCAAATATGAGTATCCATTAAAAAATAATGTTTAAGTAATAAAATCTGTTGGAATTAAATTTCATCCCCTCTTTTAGAAATTGCACAGTTTCTTTTGAAAATTATATAGCAAAGTAAAATTTTAATGGCACAAGACATCATTTGGTCTCTGAAATCAATTGAAAAAAATTCAGCTCTTTGATCTCAGTTGATTTGAGAGACCAAATTATGTCTTGTGCCATTAAAATTTTACTTTTCCCTAGATGACCCTTGCTTCAACCGCCTGACCAATATCACAAACATTAACAACCGAATCAAGAGGTTTATCTTATCTAGAGAAAAGTGATACATAAGAAACAAATATTCAAGTCAGTAAGTTAAAAATATTTATTAACTAAGTGCAATGTAATGTAAATATGCAAAAATAAATAGACATTTATCTGCGTTTCCTCTTGATTCTATTTTTAGCCTTGTAAATTATACTGTATACTTCAGATTTTGCAGAAACACATGTTTCTGTTTGGACTCACATGTGTGTAAATTTCAAAACCTGTGGTTAAATTGAAATTAAATAGGAGCTGAAAAGTTGAGAAAAAAAAACATGCAAAAACTCTCGCCATTACACCTTTTTCAAAAGATGCATTATTTTTTATTCTCAGGTCAATTACATCTGTGCAAATCACTGTTAAATCCATGTTTTTAATTACAGATATTTGCATTAGTTCTTGGCAAAAGTTTCCTCTTTGCATCCCTTCAGTACAAAATGCATTACTGTTGTAGCAGCATTTTAAGTATGGTTTTTGTTTATCTAAAGTAATTTGTTATTGGCAAGTCTGCCTGGAAAGTTCAGGCCAATTAAAATTCCATTGATTTTTCAGTCCAAACTTTGATCTTGAAACAAAATTTGTTGTTGGTTTTTTTCTTTAATTATTATCAACTTTCAGCATAAGAATTTTATTATAAAGGTTTCCAGAGTTGAACATCTTGATTTCACTTGTAAAGAAGTTCTTTTTCCATGTTTACTGATTGCTTGAGATTCATGTCTAATTTATGGTACATCTTTTACATTAAGAAAAATACACCAATATAATGCTCTTATCTTTAAGAAATCAAGTACATTTTATGGTTAAAATGGCTGCTTGTATTTAGATTTAAGACTGTCTTTTAATCTACAAATTTTGTAAAATATGTCTTTCAAGTGAACTAACAAAATAGCCATGTGATTTTGCAGGCATGGAGTTTCTTGCTTCATACTGGAATACATCCTTTGACCAAAATGCTTAATGAAATTCTTGTTTTTAATAGACATTGATGCCTCAGGATAAAGATATGAAAAACTTACTCAAGATTGGATGGGCAACTTTAAGGTTTAAAAATAATTTTTTATAGATATTTGCTTAAAGGCCACTTTCTGTTTCTAGGATGTATATTAGAATTATTTGCAAATTATACTTATCCCTAAGCATAATATATTATTATTGATTATCATTAAATTATCATCATTGGCATACCATTATGGCTGACAGTGAAGAGTGCAGAGAGATCAAGGAGTCTTCTGTACTTGTTCCTCTTATTTTCTCATTAAGAAAACTCAGAGGAATGAATCTGTAAGTAACAGTTAATAAGCAAGAAATTATCTCCCTTGGTTAGACATTTTGTCAATTTATAATTTAATTATAAATTACTGAAAAGTTAGAAGTGGTGAACCATTTGGACTAGAAGCTATTTTAAATTAGAGCATTTTAGTGGTATTGCACAAAGAAATCTGTGCTGTCAGATATCATTTTAGCTGTTATAAACATAGAGATATGCAAAAACTTGGAATCATTGAGAATTGGATTTGGGTAATTTTACAATAATTAAATTTGCAGTAAAAAATTTACTGTCAATAATTTGTGTGACCAGCAAATAAACTATTTCCTTGAGTCAGGGCCTTTCAAAAAGAAATTGTGAATTATAATTTTTTTTTTTTTTTCATTATTTTGTTCTGTATATAAAATAATGTATTGCCTTACATTTAAAAATGTTTTACACCTACTTATATATATAGGTAATGGAAATAAAAATGTAATAGTGAGGGAGGTACTTCTTTTCTTTTTTTTTTTCTTAGTAAAGAAAAGTTTTTGCTCTCTGGCAAGACTTAAACCTGGGCAGAGGGAACTACCTGAAGGACACAAGTTCAATTCCTGTCAGACAGCACCAATTTTCTTTAATAAGATTTCTCGAACCAGTAGATTAAAATAAATTAATATATTGTTTAATAAATACACAGACTGCTTACTCAAATACGAGTATCCACTAAAATTAATGTTTAAAATGATAAAAGGTAAACTGTTGTAGCTTTTTTTTTCTGTGAATCATTTCCCCCATATCTATTAACTGCTTTCCTGCACTAGTTATGTATTTTGTTCTATAAAGTTTACTAATATTTATGTATGCACATTGTAACAGCTTTGTATATTTATTTAATCTTGCACAAGGCCACAGATGGCTGAGTACTTGGTTTCCTTAAATGATGCTGGTACACTTCAATGATAAGATAGGAAAACCTAAACTTCTATTTAGAAAATATTTAAAAAATTTTTCCCAAATAGCTTTTTTGAGTTGATCATTTTGCGAGCAAAAATCACACCATCCACTTTTATTTTCATTAAAGTTTAGCAAAGTTTAAAATGTTTACAAGCAGCAGAAATTTTAACTTATTAACTCAATCCATTTTACTTTTGTTTTCCACTTCAAAGCTTTGTAAATGCTTTTCTACATTGTTTTATTCTCCACACACTTGGATTTTTCTGTTTCATGTCTTCAAATCAAATCCTGGCTTTATACAATTAAATGCGTTTGGAGAACTCTTCTAGTGCTTTAGGGACTTAATCTGCTTTGTTTTACTAAGATTTTTTTTTTGATTTTTGATTTTTTCATTGGTAGCTTTTGAAAGAAATATTTGTTCAAAATGTTGCCTTTGCCAAAGGGAAACTCATTTGCTTGTTGTATAAACCATAAAAATTTGGCAAAGAGGTGATGGAGTGTAATTATATTAGCATATTATGGGATATATGTAGAATAAAGTTCTGTTTCTTGTGTTTGCAGGTATTGTGGTATTTCTCATTTTGTATGGTTTTAAAAATGGAGTGAATTAAAGAATTGTGTGAGAGAGATAAGAGAAAAAGAAATTATGAAATTGTGGTAAACAAAGCAAAACAACAATAGAGAAAAGTATGTGTGAAGATAAAGGGAGCATATCATGAACGAAAATAAGAAAAAGCAGGAAAAATGGAGGACGACAAAAGGATAAATTAAGGTCAAAGGTGGAATATATATCTATATATATATATATATATATATATATATAAAGAGAAGAAAAGAGAAATATTGAAAATAAATAAATCAAAGATTGAATGATGAGAAATGTTAGGAAATAAAAAAGAAAAAAATAATGGTAGAAAAAACTAATTAAGAGATTTAAAGAAAAAAGTAATGTATGCATGAAGCAAGATAGAGAAAAAAGTGTATGAAGGTAAGAAAAAAAGAAAAACAAATTAAGAAAATTTAACGTCAGGCATGAGAAGTTAAATCAGAATTAAGGTCTTATCCTCTTGAGATTCTTTTAAAATTGTTCCATAGAGTTTTTGCCTGGTTTTAAAAGCGACAATTTAGTCTGTCATTTCAGCCATCATCAAGTCTCTCGTATCAATAATGCTTTTTTGCTTTGTTTTTTGTTTTATTTGGTTTTGAAATTGTTTACATAGTAAAAATGAGAAAACGGTCTAAATGTCTGTCCATTAGGGACTAAATTTTATTTTTACCGATTACTTTTAGTAAATTTCCTATGGGGTTTTGTTTGACAATGCAACTGCTTTGTGAAAAGTGCAAAAAACGTGGGCAGTAGGTCGAAAGAGATACAAAAAGAAAAAAATACAGGGAAAAAATATGGAAAGAAACTTAAAAAAGACATAAACCATTAAATAAAGAAATAACATAAAATAGAAAGGAACTTAAAAAATAGAAAGAAAAAAACTAAGAAAGATAGAAAGGAACCTAAAAAATAAAAATGTAAAAAGATGGAAAGGGAGCTCTGAAAAATAGAAAGAAATGAACATCAAAAAATAAAAAATTAATCCTCAAAAAAAAGAAAAAAAAGAAAGAAAGAATCCTCAAAAAATAGAATGATGTCTAAACAAAAATAGAAAGATAGAAACCTAAGTGTAAAAAGAAAGAAAGCTAAAAAAAAAAGATAGATAGAAAGAAAGAAACCTCAAAAGTTAAGAAAAGAAAAGAAACCTAGACAGATAGATAGATAGATAGATACCTCAATCTAGATACCTCGATAGATAGAAATCTTGAAATAGAAAGAAAAATTAGTAGAGGTGGTCAATAATAGAAGGCAATACTGTGAGAAAATGCGGGGAAGCAAGCGGAGAAGTGGACAACAATGCAATGAGAAAAAGAAAATAGAGGTGGATTGTAAAAAAAAGCGATTGAGAGAAGTTTGTGAAAGAAAGAAAAGAAAATGTGAGGGGGAAAGAAAGAAAGAAAAGAGAGAGGGAATTAAATTAAATTAAAGGGGAAAATTAAATGCAAGTAATGAGAGAAATACCAGAAGAACTAATAAAGTTTTGTTGGAAGGTGACAGAAAATGAATGAAACATAGAATCTACTTTCTCAATCTACATATAGAGAAAGTGGTGAGAAAAAAAAAAAAAAAAAAACCTGAAAGGAACTAAGGAGAAAACAAGAAAAGAAAGCAAATGTAAGGGAAATGAATAACGAGGAAAAAAAAAAATGAAGAAAGATTGGAAAATATTAAAAAAATAGGGAGGAGTGAATAAATGGAAAAGCGAGAGAGAAAGTAAACCTGAATCCAAATATGAACATAAAAAAAAAAAAATAGATGGCAAAAGAGACTGAAATAAGTGAAATTGCTTCAAGAGAGAATGGGTTCGCGGGTGTCAAACTGTGTGGGTGTTTGGGTTAATCTCCCTCAGCCATGGTAAGAAAAGCCTCACAGCAACTCGTCAAAGTATTTGATAGAAAGGGGCGACACATGGGCCAGTATATTTAGATGCATAATGATGTCTTTCTAATGTCATTTCATCTTCGCTGTTCAATTTCCACTTGTTCATTGCAACTGGCTCCTGTATAGCTCCAACAAATACCTCACGTTACATTTCTTTTACTAAACTTTGCTTATTACGACATAAGGCCAAATGCTTGAGGAAGATTAGGTTGTGTTGCGCCAATCTTTTCAATTAGAAGGGCCTACCTGCGTTCGAAATCTTTATTTTTTTTAAAACTAGGCTCGAACACCAACCACTTTCCTGTGATCCACTTACTTAACTAATATAGCTTTATTTTGTTTTAATAAGTTTAAACAAATCCTGTTAATTCACTTTGTGGCGCCTTTAGGAGGGACTAATATCTCTAATGAGAATGAATGCTAATCTCAAAATGTTTTCTTTATTTTTTGCGAGTGGACAAGTCTATTTAAGTAGTGCTACTGGCCACTCATATTTTTAATCGATTTCAATATAATTTATGAACTACTCTTTTAAGGACTATTTTTCACCAAGCTCCCTTATTATATTTTGTCTCTATTTTTTTTTTTTCACCTTCTTCTTACTCTCCCCCACTCCACAAGTTATTAACATTTGACTCACCTTTTATGCCAATAAACAATAAACATTTTTTTTTTTTAAGTCTCACATCTCGCAACATTGCGGCATTTTGAACATATCTTCTTTTTTTTCTCACTTTTTTATGTCATTTTTTCTCATTTGTATTTTTTTTGTTTTTCATTTTTGCATATTTCAATTTCTTTTTCTGTTTCTCTCCCTTTCTCCCCCCTCCATTTTCCTTTCTTTCTATTTACCCACCAACACTTCATTCTACACACACAACACGCATGCACAAGCTAAACTGTAGTCCACACTATTACTAACTCACCTTCCACACCATCCACCCGAGACACAAGCCGGTCTCCTTATTGATCGAGTTCCTTTCCAGAAATGATATTTGGGGAAAAAGAATTATATTTCGGTGATCGATGCCAGCATATGTTTGGTCATGACCTGCCCATTTCCACCACTTCTTGGTAGCGGGCGGCGGGGATAAGATGTCGGGTAGAGGAGCTGGCGTAGTAACCAGCCACGTGTATACCATTATTGTGTGTACGAGTGGTGAAGAGTGACACTGCTTATCTCTTATATGACACCAGCTTGCCAAAATCTATGTAATGTTTGCATGTGTGCATTTTGTGTATATCAGTGCACGTATATGCACCTTGACTTTGTGTGTGTGTTAGCATTAAAATTTGTATTTGTTTTAATACTTGTCTGTCTGTGTGTGTGTGTGTGTGGGGGGGGGGCTCACACATCTTATGTATCTATCAGTGCCTGTTTTGAATAAATCTTTTTCTTTATGGATCAATTATTTCTGAGAAATGGTTTTTCTATGCAACCTCAAGTTCACATAATATGGTCATATATTCGTAAGTATTTATGCGCATGTACACTCTGTCTGTCTGTCTATCTATCTATCTATCTGTCTGTCTATGTGTGTGTGTGTGTGTTAGTAGGATGTAGAATATTATCTGAAACAAAAGTGAATATAAGCCAATACTAAGACACACCAGTGAAACGTGTCATTAAAAAGCTTTTCCACTTTGTCATATATATATATATATATATATATATATATATGTGAGCTAACTTTGTACCAAAGCTGGCTTTTCTAGAACACTCAGTCCCAATCAAAGATCATGTCACAGTTCACAAGTTCAACACAGTAATCGTCAAACTACACAGTGATAGATTTTGAGGCAGATCAATAATGCTAAAATTCAATAATATTCATACTTTTTCAAGAATCCTTTTAAAAATTCATTAGATAAATTGGGACTAATTTCGATTTAAAATTAAATTAGAAAATGTAACCAAAAAAAAGCTTAGGAAAAAATATTTGTCAGAAACAGAAAAAATATATGCCTGATGAAGAGATAATATAAATGCAGCACAATCTCGTTATAACGTGATCATTGAAGTCCATAAAATGTTGCCTTAAATCAGGATTGAATATTTGATTTTATTTAAAATAATATAAGAAAAATACTATTAAAAAATAAGGAAAAAAAATGAATTAACTCTGACCATCACGTTATAAATGAATTCATACTAAATTGGAACAAGTAAAATTGATGTTTCCCTGCATATGAACGTAACAGCTATGATACCTTTATTTGTGATCATCATCCTCTTAGCTATTACAAGACACGAGGCATCATAACTACTTGTCCAGCAACTAGGCATCATAACTACTTGTCCAGCAACTAGGCATCATAACTAGTTATAAAAGACAAAAATAATTCTATCATTAAACTGTACATAAAATTTTACATAGAAACAAAAAGTGATAAATATATATATATATATATAATAGTGACTATTTTATTGTATGTATTTATCTCTTGAACCAAAAAAAAAATTGATGATTCATAAATGCGACATTGACCATTAGAGAAACGTCCTTGTTATCTTTCTGGAGACAATTTTTTTTTCTTAAGGAGGCTGAGTGTGCCTTATATAACAAGAAATACTATATATCTTGTAGGAAATTTCAATATCTGTCTATATTTCTGAGATGAGGTATTGTAATTATTTACATTGTTTGAACTGTTGTCCTCATTTTTATGGCCATATTCACAATGTTTCGGCCATTGCATGCTCTGGCCTTCTTCAAGTGATTGGAATTTCAAACTAAACTCTTTATTTTGTCCACCAGGGTAAAGTGTTCTTGTCCCACATGCCATGCCTCTTCCGAATGTCTCAGTTATATCTCTTTAACTCAACTCTCCAAGTTTTTGTTCACCATTGCAGTAGCCAGGTAATGAACTCACAACCAACACTTTTATCCACTGGACCACGTATCCACAAAGATAAATAGCCCATTGGATAAAAATGTTAGTTGTGTCCTCAAAGACAAATGACCCAGTGGATAAAAGCGTTGGTTGGATCAAGTGACTTGATCCAAAGAATTGTGAGTTCAAGTGGCATGACATGTGGAACTAGAACAATCTACCCTGGTGGATGAAATAAAGAGTTCAGTTTGAAATTCCAATCACCTGAAGAAGGCCAAAGCATGCAATGGCCAAAACATTGTGAATATGACAATAAAGATGGGGACAATAGTACAAACACTGTAAATAAAGAGAATTTTAAATTTACACGCATGCATAACAATGTGCAAGTGGGAGCTAAGATGTTCTCAAATTGACCCAATTCCCTAAATCTGACCAAATGAGCAAAAATGAGAATTTCTTTTGGAACCTCTTCTTGGTTGGGCCAAGAAGTTTTCAGCACCAACTTCATATTGTTCCATCGACACTTGTTATATGTCCAACTACTCATGGTCAGTTGTTGTATCACATTGTTAGCATGATATCTTTCCAGTATTCTCCTTGTATGTTTTGGATCATAAGCAGCCAAGTTATGTTCATTCTCATCAGCTTTCACAACCAGGATGTCTGGCAAAAAAAATGAACATATAATAACAAGGAGACCAGATTTTCCTTATTTCTAAAAATAGTTTGACCAACCAATCAGAAAACTTTCACAGCCAGGATATAAGGTCACGAGCCAATGAGGAGTGTGTGGCCTTTTCAAAGTGGATCTATAGATGTGTATACAAACAGATGGAAATTCAACCAATATCAGAAGTGATAAATTAATTTTGTCCATTCTCCAATGCCACAGTCATTGTGGCATACCGAGAAACAAAATATGATATTTGCATGACTAGCTGGTAACCTTACTCAGCTAAACCATCCTTGCCACATTGAAAGCAAACATACCCTTCTTCACCACTTGATCATGCAACAGCTACATTTGAATTCATACACTCTTCTCTTTATTTCTTATGTACCAAGACTATTACACTTGAACTCTTGAAATTTTAACTTTCACCTTATCCTTCTGTATTATTATTTTATATATATATATATATATATATATATATATATATATACACACATATATAAAATGATTTATTTTGTATTTTTCAACACTTTGTGCATTTCCTCTGATCATTACACAAGGCCAATATATACCCAAACCAAATTACATTGATATATGGTGGGAATGGATGTTGTCAGAAGACAACTTACCCTCATTAGTGATAACCTCCTATCCTCATGTTAATCTTACACTGTCTTGTAAGCAATCTCATATCCACATCAATACTCTCAGTTCCAAATGTCGTATTACACACTCTTCCCTAATCTGTAATCTGTATTCAAGAAGAATGCATTAATCTTTCAGGACTGGTTTTAATTGTGAATTAGTTTAATTATTAAGTTTAGATATACACAAACATTTTTTCTGTTTATTGACAATAACCGATTCATTTTTTTTTTCTTGAGTATTGACTTTAGAAACAAGGAACAGAAAGAAGTTATAACTTTATGAGGTGTTGCAGAAGAGTTTGCAGAATTTGAATGTGTGAACTACATGTAGCATGGCCTTCTGTTGCTGTACTCTTTGTGAGCAAAGAACTAATTCAAAGGCAATGTTGTAAACTAGGCATTAGCATGATTTTTACATGGTCAGTTCTAAAACTTCTGACTAAAATATGTTATACATTCATTATGCACATTTTATAAACAAATAGATCTCAACATGTGCAATGTTTTGATGTAAGCTATAAAACAAAAATATCTATTACAAAAATATGTATTTAATTCAAGTTCATCCAGTTTCCAAGCTAAATTATTGAAAATCAACATTCAAAATTCTGGCTTTTATTTGGATTTGGACACTGGCTGATGGCACCATGAGAAATATAACATTACGACAATTAATATGAGAAATTAGTTGTTGGAAAAAACGTACACTTTAATTTTGGTTTTCTATACAGAAATAATAACATACATAATTTAAGGTGAAAAAGAACAATTTAAGACTAGAAGAATTTACAAAAATTTCCATTCAGAATATTTATATTGAAATTAAGAAAATCACTTGAAAAAGAATTCAGTCAGATATGTGCCATGCGTGAAACATACTTAGGCGATCATGTATCGAAAGATACATGACTGACGAGGCAGATTTTTTCCCCCACAGTAGGTTACCATTTCTTTCTGCGGTAGACCAGTTGCCATCCAAGGCTATAGAACCCGGTCTGTCCTGCTATTTACCCATAGCTGGTGGGAGAAGAAGAGGATTCATACCTTTTCCAAGGGTATTAGCACGGAAGTGACTGAATTGGATTTTACTAGAATTCGAACTTGGCTCTCCGATTCCTCAATTGGAGCTGCTATCCATTACTCCACCATTCCTCCGAAAAAGAATTAGGAATATATAAATATCAATGGAATAAGCAATGCTAAAGATAATTGTCACAAGAGGTCAATGTGGATCAGAGGATGGATTAAAATATATCATTTTCAGAAATAGAAAGAGGTCAACATGGATCAGGGGAAGGATCAAGATATGATTTAATTGTCAGAAGCAGAAAGAGGTCAACTTGGATCAGGGGAGGGATCAAGATATGATATAATTGTCAGAAGCAGAAAGAGGTCAACTTGGATCAGGGGAGGGATCAAGATACGATATAATTGTCAGAAGCAGAAAGAGGTCAACTTGGATCAGGGGAGGGATCAAGATATGATATAATTGTCAGAAGCAGAAAGAGGTCAACTTGGATCGGGGGAGGGATCAAGATATCATATAATTGTCAGAAGCAGAAAGAGGTCAACTTGGATCGGGGGAGGGATCAAGATATGATATAATTGTCAGAAGCAGAAAGAGGTCAACTTGGATCAGGGGAGGGATCAAGATATCATATAATTGTCAGAAGCAGAAAGAGGCCAACTTGGATCGGGGGAGGGATCAAGATATCATATAATTGTCAGAAGCAGAAAGAGGTCAACTTGGATCAGGGGAGGGATCAAGATATCATATAATTGTCAGAAGCAGAAAGAGGTCAACTTGGATCAGAGCATTTATCAAGATATGATATAATAGAAATAATTAATTGACAAAAAAGGTAGTGAGTGTGTTACATCGCAAGGAGAAATAGTTAGAGTAAAAAGTTGGTTGGTGCCCGGTATGTAGAAAATGCAGTAGGAAAAAAAACATAGAAGACAGAGAGAATAAATAGAGGATTTTACTGGTAATACATTTCAGAGAATCTTACAGACATGCTTCTTATGGAAGTAGTTCCGAAAGGACATTGTTCATTAGTGGACTCGCAGTGGTTGCTGCTGCTGATATATAACATGCATTTAAGCAGCAGTCTATCATTAGTACAAGTTTAATTATACAGTAGAGACAACAAATTTTTATATTGGAAAAACAATGCACAGTCACTGTCGTCATGGAAGTAGTTGAGAAAGGCCTTTTGTTTAGTAGTGGAATCACAATGGTTGCTGCTGATTTACAATATAAATCTATGATGCCTAACACACACTCAATTACTGAAAGTTAACAATAAGCAGAGTTTTGTAAAGAAAGTGTTCAATATATAAAAAAAAGAGAGCAATAATAGTCAAGACAGAAAAATTCAAAAGACTTATCTTAAGACTGCCTACAAGTTTTGCAGATAAACTGCAAGACAATTTATTTCAACTGAACATTAAAAAAGATCCCACTCTCCAAGAGAGATCTGATACTACAGTTTTATCTTAGCATGCAAGACTGTAGGTGTTCTTTATATAAGCAGTATTTTGTTTTAAAATAAGAAAAAACTATTCTCTCCTGAAAGACAGATTTAAAAATGTTTATACAATGAATATTTACAATATGTGTTAATCTCAGCATATACACGCTATAGGTACTTGATAATCTTAAATGTCTGTGAAATTAATATTGCTCTGTGACAAAACACACTTTAGGCTTAGCTTAGTCTGACATGGGGCTACAAGTGTGAGAGAGTTGGTAAGATTCAAACTCCTTCGAATTAGTAATGATTCTAGAGAGTTGTTTGCTATCTACTGCTCCTCGACAAAGCACCTTATATATTTACTAAGCTTTGCTTAGTTTGGTAGAAAACAGAAGCACTTAGTGAGGATCAAACTCACTCTGTTAGTTAGAGGAGACACTGAAAAGTTCTCTGTTCGACCTACTTCCCAAAATCTAATCAAATGTTGCAATTTTATTTGGGGTCACTTTTTGATTGGACCAAAATTTTTTCAACATTCTCTCTGTATGATTGGCTTGCAAACTATTGCTCTATGACAATCCACTCTTGCTATCGAAATGGTATGTGCATAATTGTGTGTTCAGTTGTGTCGGAACAAATTGTATGTGTGTTCCAGTGTGAACGTACATAGCCAGATTTCAAATACTGTACAAGTGTTTAATCTTCTGAAAAACTGCGGAGGCACTAAGTACCCAAATATGTGTAGCCTGTGTGTCTATTCACAGAGGAGGGCAACGGAGGCTTTCCAGATAATCAATCTTCACATTTCATCTGTAAAAGAAGAAAGCAAAAACAGACCCCAGTTCACAATCACTCACTCCCCCAGATGACCACAAATGGTACCATATGGGGATTGTTGGTTGAGGGATGAAAATACACTCAAATTTTTATTCTTCCTTGATTTATCTCCATTCTTTCCCTTTCTTTCTTTCTTTCCTTTTCTCTCTTTCTTTCCCTTTCTTTCTTTCTTTCTTTCTTTATTTTCTTTTTTCTTTTCCTTTTCTCTCTTTCTTTCCCTTTCTTTCTTTCTTTCTTTTTCTTTTCCTTTTTCTTTCCTTTCTTTTTTCTTTTCCTTTTTCTTTCCTTTCTTTTTTCTTTTCCTTTTTCTTTCCTTTCTTTTTTCTTTTCCTTTTTCTTTCCTTTCTTTTTTCTTTTCCTTTTTCTTTCCTTTCTTTTTTCTTTTCCTTTTTCTTTCCTTTCTTTTTTCTTTTCCTTTTTCTTTCCTTTCTTTTTTCTTTTCCTTTTTCGTTCCTTTCTTTTTTCTTTTCCTTTTTCTTTCTTTTCTTTTTTCTTTTCCTTTTTCTTTCCTTTCTTTTTTCTTTTCCTTTTTCGTTCCTTTCTTTTTTCTTTTCCTTTTTCGTTCCTTTCTTTTTTCTTTTCCTTTTTCGTTCCTTTCTTTTTTCTTTTCCTTTTTCTTTCTTTTCTTTTTTCTTTTCCTTTTTCTTTCCTTTCTTTTTTCTTTTCCTTTTTCTTTCCTTTCTTTTTTCTTTTCCTTTTTCTTTCCTTTCTTTTTTCTTTTCCTTTTTCTTTCTTTTCTTATCTTTCTTCCTTCCTTCCTTTCCTTCTTTCTTTCCTTTTACATTTTTCACCTCTCTTCATTGTTTCTTATTTCATATTAATTTTTAAACTTTCTCTCTCTCTCTCTAACTCAGTTAGCTGTTGTCTTTTCTCTCTTTCTCACCCATTTTCAGTTTTGTTTTTCTTCCTCTTTCTCCTTGCCTCCATCTCAATATATCTATCTTCCACTCTTTTATTTATCTTTCTTTTGGTTTTCCTTTCTTCTCTCTCTTTGTCTCTTGTTTTTTCTTTCTTTATCTCTCTCAATTGAATATCTACTCAAGAATAAAAAATAGTGAAAGAAAAAAAAGCTGATGTAATATTCTATGAATAAGAGAAATGACCTCACTAGGTTGAGAGTCGTGGTCGGGATCCTGATCAGATAGTGGGTGGGTGTTGAGGTTTTTTCGATGGGAGACATTGGTAGTGTATTGGATGTTTAAGGTAAGGGCTGGGGAATTTATGTAAAGTGTGTATTCCTAGACGCTATGAAAAGCATTTCCATTTCTCTTGCACGGACTCCCATGTCCGAACAGCACAACATTATTAGCCATATGGGTTTTTTAGATTTAATCAAACAAAACGGAAAAAAAAATGTATCCTGTTAAAGCAAATCTACTGGGTTTCACATGCTTTAAAGACATACACGTATATATTATTTATTTGTTCTCGTGGAGTCTCTTAACTTCACTTCTTTTTAATAATGATGAAACAGGCACTTTTCATATGTATCTGTCTGCATCCAATTTCAGATTTTCTTTCTCAGATGTAATCTGAGCTTTCATTCTTTTTCTCTTTCTTTTCCTGATCCTCCTCCTCCTCCTCTGTTTTCTCCTCAACCTGTTAATCCGATTGTCAATCACTGCTGTAATTTTAGTCTTTTAGTTTTCAGTGTATATCTAGCTACATCTATTCACATACACACACACACACACACACACACACACACACACGTGTGTGTGTGTGTCTCTGTGTAAATATGTTTGTGTCTGTGTGTATATATGTGCATGTCTGTGTGTGTATATGTATGTATGTGTATGTATGTGTGTGTGTGTGTACATGTCTATGTGCATGTGTATATGTGCATATATATGTGTGTGTGTGTGTGTATGTGTACATGTATATGTACATATGCGTGTGTGTGTGTGTGTGTTTTGTCTTTACGGTCAGTGCTGAATTTTTCTTTCTCGCTTTACTCTTTAAAGTCTATAACTCTCTTTCTCTATCTCTGTAATATCTGCTACCATATTATATGTGCCATTTGTTTACTGTCAGTAATTATCTGTTCCCACGTGTTTGCAGTTTTGTTTTTTTTCAAAACGTTTTGATAGAGGTGGGGGGGGGACTGCTTGCTTAATCTAAGTATCTTTATATTGTCCTTATACCAATTACTTTAAAAATGCAGTACAAAATGTTAAGCAAACATCAAAAATGATGTTTCCACCAATCCATAAAACAAAATAGCATGTTTGATGCCATTATGGCTCCTTCCTAATTTTGGGAATCAAATAGGGAAAAAAAAAGGTTTTTGTGTTATTTTATGTTAAATCTTCTGCTTTATATATTATTAGACATGGCCGGTGATTTTTTTTTTTTTTTTGTTTTTTTTTTTTTTTTTTAGCTATTTAGCAGGGATGGAAAAAAAAGGAGCCTAATTATCATGAAATACAATGTATACAAATTAAAAGCACAAATTTAAAAACTGCCCCATTTAAAAAGCATAATTTTAATTTGGATCTTCTCTATTAATTCACCCCCAAAATAAAAAGAATTTATATTTACTAAAATTCACACCAAATTCTCCCAGACCGAGGCTCTTTCATTACACTCCGGTTAAGTTGACCTTTGTGATCGCCCTAAATGTAGGCGACTTGGGTGTGCTATTTTTAAGTGTAGGGGTCTCCATTCACCCTCAACCCAATAAACAATCTAAAAGTAGATTTTTTTTGATTTTTTTAAATTGTAAAAAATTCCTTGTAAGTACCTTGAATGTTTGCACTTATGAAATGTGAATAACTCCCTGATTTTTGCTAATTTTTCATTCTGAAGGTTGGAGTTTTTGTGTGGCAAACTAAACAAATTTTGATTTTAAAATTTATAATTTCAAGAGTGTCAAAAATTTAATAAAAAAAATAGACTTTGATTTAAAATTTATAATTTCTTAGTGTGAATTAATATTTGTGATAAGTAACTTTATATTAATTGAAGTGAATTAACAGAAAAAATTTTAAATTGTAAATTTTGTCTTGTAGAATTAACATCTTTATTTAAATAAATTTTTGTTGATGTCCATAAGTAAAAAATTTTTTTAGTAAGTAGTTGTAGTTTGATTATCTTGTTTTATTTATTTTTTTATTAGCACTATTTTATTTATTTATTTTAAAGAAATCAGTTTGAATGCATTAATAGCAGATGTCAATTCTGAAACACTTCTGGGAATCCTTTTCCTAAATTTGGTTAAAGACTATTCTTTTTAAGAAAGCCCATGCACACCATTTTCTACTTAGTAAATAATAATGCATATGGAACACAATCTAGTTAAATTATTCTACGTGTAACTTAGTTTGGCACCCAATGAGTATCAAGCTCATTACACAGTAGCAATGATCAACAATGCTATCAGATTAATTAATCATTGCCCCACGACAGGCTTTGTATTCAATATGAGTTATCTACACACTTTAAAAAAAAATATGTAACAAGTGGACATATATTATTTCGTTTTTCTTCAGTAAATGTTCTAAAAATACAAAATTCCCTTCTTTTTAACAGGGGAAAATACAAAAACAAAACGAAAAAATAAAATTAAATAAACTATATTTAATATTAAAAATTTTAAATATTTTAAGCATTCTAATATTTTATTGAAATTTACGTACTTTGCCCTTATTTACAAAAACCCTTGTTGAGGAAATGTTAGAAGATTACAAATAAATTTTAAATTTGTTACCATTACTATTTTCTGACAATGTTATGTATTGACATCCATATTTACAAAGATTCACATTTAAAAACATAAAAAAATTAAAAATTCTTTTAAAAATATTAGGGTTTGTTGAATTATAATGGACTTTTCCATTTATGATTAGTTAATATATATTTTATTTAATAACAATATCACTTGACTGCTACAAATTAATACAGAATTATACAGGATTTTAAAATTATAATTAATTTAAAAAAATTCTTGTAAAAATTAATTATTCATTGAAAAAAAATTATTTCTTAGGACAGTTATGGCCATAATACATTTCATTCATAAAATTAAAAGTTTTTCTATTTAAATCATGTCTTAGTTTTATTGCATTGTTTTATTTTAGGATTCAGAGTAGATTTTTTTATAACTGGGGGTCCTCTTTGACCAAAAGAATTTCTTGAAATTTCATAAAATTAAATGAGTTAGGAGTAACAGATATATATTAAAAAAAAAAAAAGATTTTTTATATAAGGATTTCCTAAAAATAAAAAAATAAAACATTTAAAAAATAATTTCATTAACCTCTGAATAAGTCCTAAAAGTTAAAATCTGGTAATTATCTGATTTTTCCAAATCAATCTGTTTTTACTGCAAAAAGATGCTCAAATTTGCTGTACAAGTTTAAGACTGTGCATTGACACCAGAAAAACAAGATTTGGGGTGGGGGGGCATTCCTTTCATCATGTATCACGTACTTAGCGAATATATGGATATATCTAGTATACATATGTCCATATTTTACAAGAGTAATTTTTAATTTAAGACTTTAAAGTTAAGGGTTTTATAATATATTCTTTTTATATTGTTAGCAGTAACGGCTTAGAGGCAAGCTGGTAAAATTACATTTGACATTAAAGTGCATGCAAAGCAAAAATCTGTCTTGTTGCCATTAACATCCCTCAGCACTTGTTGAACTTAGAATTTGAAGACCAAACAATCATTATGAGCACAGTTAGACCTGGTGTGGAATGCATTTCAGCCGTGGCAACAGCAATCTGTGTGGCAAACCATATCTCTGCAACCCTGAAAATGAAGAGTGCTTCAAAAATGTATAGCCAGTAGTATGACTATTTGAAAAGATAGTATTTTGTAGCTGAAAACTTACTCTATCCAACAATGTTATTGTACTTACTTTATTTGTCACTGACTTTGTGGAAATAACAAGGAAGCAAAGCAACTTCTTTCATCTGTGTGCAGTTATATATATATATAGGATACAACACACACACAGAGTTATATATATATATATATATATATATATACACACACACACACACACACACACACACACACACACACACACACACACACACACATATATATATATACACACACACATACATATATATATGTGTGTGTGTGTGTGTGTGTATATATATATATGTGTGTGTGTATATATATATATATATAACTCTGTGTGTGTGTTGTATCCTTAAAGAAGGTCACAGACAAAGGTGACACTCAAATGAAAGGAACAGCAACATAAGCATAGATGAAAGAAAGAGAAGTTTATTGTATAAGAGAATACACTACTGAAAGACAGGGAATCGGTTAGCAAGCTAGTAATTCCCAAAGCAAGGTTATTTACCTTACCTCCCCGCGAGTCAGGATGTGGCACAAGGCCGTTTTTAATGCGGTGTTAAAACAGAGCCCGTAGGCTTGGGCAAAAACTCCCCATAGACCCCGTATACACAGATTCGGGTAGCTGTCTACCACCCCAGACGAGACTCTGCCCTTTAACAAAGCTTCGTCTGGGTTCCTCTACCCCCATAGGCAGAGAGTTCGGCAGGCACACCCGGAGACAAATCTCCAACTAATTGCCGAAGCAAGTCCACCAGGTATATCCTGTGCTTACTATATACATTTACTGATATAGTCAGTCCACATAGGCGATAGGGAGTGTGG
>OZ038506.1:56238439-56258439 GCA_964036315.1 Acanthosepion esculentum
TTATATATTAACCTGAAGATCCATTTAGGTGAAACCTAGGTAGCTTGTTCCTGGCCGTTTAAGATTTATTTCATGTGTGTGTTTGTGTGTGTATATATATAATCTCCAAACAAGTTGTATTAAATCCCATAGATCAGATCTATATATTCAACTTTTTATTATATATTTCAAATTTCTGAATGAGGTGTTGTACATTGGGATTGAAGTTATGAATAAATTGTCCAAATTTCAAGTTTTTTTTACTTGTTATATTCAAGTACATGTGACCATCACAGTCATTGTCAAGGACAAGTGTCATGGTGTATATTAAGCAAGATTTATCTGACTAAATTCTGGAATTTTTAGATTGCTTGAATTAGTTTGAATCAGTTGAATGTGATGTCCTTTGTCATACACACACACACACACACTCACACACAAGCATACAACACACGTGTGTGTGTGTGTGTGTGTGTGTATAATATATACACATACACATATTTTACAGAAAGAATATGACAAAATTGAAAAAGATTTTGTGTGACAGGTTTTTTAAATATATGTTTTGGGTGTATAGTCTAGCCAATTTCATTTAGTTTTTTCTTTTTGTTAATGTTTCTATCACTTAAAATTATTATTAAATATCCTATGTTGCAATAATAGAAGATCTATCAAGAAAGGTGAAATGTTGTAAGACCCTGGGCATAAATTTACTGTGAATAATCTCGCAATTAAGGCACTTTCTATAGACTTCCATCTTAGCAAATTGCTTTCTCTTTTAAAGTGGTATTTTTTAAATCAAAATTATGGTCCAACTCATTATAATGAGCCACTAATGCATTTAGTATATTGTTTTGGAAAAGATCCCTTATGTGTTCATATCATTTTTTATTTATATTTGTTGAGGTTTCTTGTGGCAATTACTGCGGGTGAGAGAGTTACATTCGTCCTTCAAGTTTTAGCTTATTATTTTGTTTCATATTAAGTATTTTATTGTTTCTTCTTTTCAGTTGTAACAAATTTTATGTTAAGCTTAGATAAATTCTTTTCAGTTGTGATAGTTATGGTAGATATTTTCATCCATTGAGTTTGTCAGGAAGGTTCACTTGTCTATTTTTAAATATTTTACAAGTCTTTTGTTTTTCATTGAATACATATCATTTTGCTCTCTCTCTCTCTCTCTATATATATATATATATACAAATCATTTTCCTATATATATATATATATATATACAAATCATTTTCCTATATATATATATATATATACAAATCATTTTCCTATATATATATATATATATATATCATTTTCCTATATATATATATATATACACAAATCATTTTCCTATATATATATATATATATATATATATATATATATATATATACACAAATCATTTTCCTATATATATATATATATATATATACACAAATCATTTTCCTATATATATATATATATATATATATATACACACAAATCATTTTCCTATATATATATATATATATATATATATATATATATACACACAAATCATTTTCCTATATATATATATATATATATATATATATATATACACAAATCATTTTCCTATATATATATATATATATATACACAAATCATTTTCCTATATATATATATATATATATATATATATACAAATCATTTTCCTATATATATATATATATATATATATATATATATATATATATATATATATATATATAATCTAAGACAAATCAGAGTAGGAGACTTAAAAATTTTGAAATCCTGTAGTAAACCCTTTTTCATCAGTAATTTGTTTGATTTTTAAACAGGATAATGTTAAATGGAGTAGTTAATATTTTTTTGTCTTTTTTTAATTTTTATCTGATTATTATTGGATAAGGAATATTATTTTTATTATTTTATCGAGTCCATTTTGTTTTTTATTCCTTGTTAAAGCAGTTCTATAAACATTTGCAGGGAAGATATATTTAAAAATATACAAACAACTGTTCTGCTTTGTTCAATCGTTTTAATGGAATGAAATATATCTCATGTCTTTACTTTCACCTGGAAATGAAATGGTTTATCTCTGCAGAGAAACAATTTCACAACTAACCATAAATAAAATAATGAATCACTTAAAAAAAAAAAATTTTTTTTAAATAAATAAACGTCTGGCAACATTTTATTTTTTACATTACAGAAAGCAAGCAAGTAAGTATTAAATAACCAATTATTTCAAAATACAGAGTGATATCCTGAAACCATTTTATCTTTTAATAAAAAAAATAAAATAATATAAACTTTTGGCAGCCACATTAATCATGGGGGAAAAAAAAAAAATGTAGAGCCTATCATGTTGATCATCATCATGATTAGATATTGTAAATCTTCTGAGACATCTTTTGCTTCTGTAAAAGCATTCGGTGATTTCATATTTATTAAGCAAAGACACAATACTGTGAAAAGTTTTTACAAAAATCTGCAAGCATTGAACAATGACTATATTTTTACATTATAATTAAGCATTCAGTTACAGACAAAATTTAAACTTTAATAAATTTGTGTGTGGCTAAATTTTTTTCTGTTCCCCCACCTTATAACAGTAGAGATCAAAACAGCCCTCATTCTTGGCATTTACCTGACCTCCACACTAAGCCAGTTTCCAGTCTTTTTTTTTCTTTTACATGAAGTTTCCATACACATGCACATATGGAACAAAAACAAAAATTACCCAATCACCACAACCAGTCACACTGATGTCAATATTACACTGACCCCTACCTCTCTAAGTGCAATGAGAAAGATACTACCACAGGGTTGGTATCTCAGGGACCAGGCACCTTCTTGCATCCCAAATGAGGAAAGAACAGATACCACACTTTCATCAAAAGGCTGAGCTTTATCGTGGTATTTACCTGACCTCTTCTCTAAGGCTGAATGTAACAGAATATCTTTGGGTTTTTTTTTTTTACATGGGGTTGTCTATACATATGCATATTGGACAAGGACAAGAATTGCCCAGTCCCTGCGACGGGTCATGCTAATATTGATATTATACCAACCCCACTTCTCTAAGTTCAACGAGGAAGGTGCCGGTTTGGAATCTCCAGAACTGGACACCTTCTCTCTTCTCAAATGAGGAGAGAACAAATACTTAACCTGGTTTCTCTATGTCAAGCAAGTTGAAAATAATATCAACTCAACCTTCAGGAGACCATCCCTCCTGAGAATGCTACATTTTATATTTACTTGCCAACCCACACTGGACACAAGGTCAGTTTAATGGGGTGAGTCCAAGCATGTGCAATGTCCAAAAATAGCCCAGCCTCTGCAACTGTCGGTTGCAATGAATTTGGAATTACTACCGATCACCCCTCTTTATTGCAATGTGGGAGGTACTGCTGCAGGCAGCTGTTCCCCAAGACCAGACACCCCTCAATAATATTTTCAGTTGTACTCTGCCTGAAGACAGAAACAAGATTGAGAGAGAAAATGTAGTTTGTCTGTACCAAAGACAGATACTAGAATTTGATCTTAGCCAAAAGATAGCCTGTTATATATTTACAAATTGCATTTGGTTAGTTAGTTATATACCATGCGTGATACACGCTTAGGCGATCATATATCTTTCGATACATGAGTGACGAGGCAGATTTTTTTTTCCCGCAGTAGGTTGTCATTTTTTTCTGCAGTAGACCAGTTACCATCCATCCAAGGCTATAGAACCTGGTCTGTCCTGCAATTTACCCATAGCTGGGGAGAGAAGAAGATTCATGCCTTTCCCCTCAATCCGAGCTGCTATCCATTACTCCACCGTGCCCCCTTTCTTGTTATCTGTATATAAACATGTTAATTTTTGTAAATACAGACATCCATATAGAGTTT
This sequence comes from Acanthosepion esculentum, assembly GCA_964036315.1. Taxonomy (NCBI): domain Eukaryota; kingdom Metazoa; phylum Mollusca; class Cephalopoda; order Sepiida; family Sepiidae; genus Acanthosepion; species Acanthosepion esculentum. The sequence continues at coordinate 56,242,292 of OZ038506.1, forward strand.
CCTTCTAGACCAATTGTAACCCAAGGCTATAGAACTCAGTCTGCCTTGCTATTTACCCATAGCTGGGGAGAAGAGGATTCATACCTTTCCCAAGGGTATTAGCACGTAAGTGAATGTAATGGATTCAACTGGAATTCGAACTCAGCTCTCCGATTCCTCAATCCGAGCCACTATTTATTATTCTACCGTCATAACATGTAATTTGCCTAACAATTTTTTTAAAATTATATTTTAATAGATATTTCATCTGTTATTTATTTTTAATACAGATTATAAAATTTTACATATATAAGCAATATTTCTCTCAAACCTTTTTTTCTAAATTCATGTTCGTATAGAAAGATTTTTATATCTAACTTATCAAAACTCCATCGTTAAGTTAGCAGAAAAATATCAGAAATGATAAAATGAATGCAATCTTGGCTTCTAAAAATAACTTATTAAAGAAGCAGACATGAAGTAAATACTATTTACATTTTTTGGACTATTGTCCTCATCTTTGTTGCCATTTTATCACAATGTTTCAGCCGTTGTATGCTCCGGCTTTCTTCAGGTGGTTGGAATGTCGAACTGAACCCTTTATTTCATTCGCTGGGGTAGATTGTTCTAGTTTTATGTGCCATGTCTGATGGATGTCAGTTATCAGTTATCTCCTGTTAATTCCCCTCTCCAAGTTCTCCACTGCCTTAACCAGGTATTGATCTCACAACTTTTTGGGTCCTGTCACTGGATCTAACCAATGCCTTTATCTACTGTGCCATGTGTCGAACCACCTGAAGAAGGCTGGAGCATACAACGGCCGAAACGTTGTGATAAATATGGCAACAAAGATGAGGACAATAGTCCGAATAATGTAAATAGTGTACATAATACCTCATCTCAGAAACATAGACAGATAATGAAGTAAATAATTTTAAGAAACAATTGAAATTTTATAGAATTTGATAATTTTAGGCCTGGCAATATCAGTCATGATCTTATTTACCATTCATCATAGTAAATTGCCTGATTTTTCATATTAGTATAAATTATTTGAGTGCAGCCAAAAACATTTTACTGAATAATCTAAATAAGTCAAAATAATCTGTTTAATTACAATTTATTAAAAACTGTACTAAATTATTTAAACAAGTGAAAAATATTAGGTTTGCTGAATTACCATATATACTCACATATCATGTGACATTTGAAGACCTAATTTTGAAGCTAATTTGACTATGGATATATAGTTTGGTCAACAGTGTAGCCAGTGCCAGCACTACATATGCTAATTTTATATCTCATGTATAATGCAACCCCCTTAAAATTACCTTCAAAATTAGGTCTTCAAAAGTCACATGATACACAAGTATATACGGTAATTATTATTGTTATTATTATGAATATGAGCTTTAGAAAATTATTCAAATGTTTCTCTCAAGGTCAACGATGTCCACAAGAGGAAATTCAAGTGGACTTGAAAAATTTATAAAACAAATGTCTTTGCTGAAAACGTTTATACAGAAATTTTAGAGAGGTAATAAAATTTCTATGACAACTTTCTTTGTCCTTAGGATGGGTAGTCAGTGAGTAATAAAAATAGACTAGCATAATTTAGAATCAAAATACAGTTGAAGAAATTAAGTTCTCTGTCTCTTAAATCACTTGCAATTAGCAGCCAAGATATCTTGTAAGAAATTTCTGTTCCTCATGCAGCTTACTAGAAAACTTGCAAGCAATTTCTTTGTTCCTAGGTCTTTTTACTTTGGCAGTGAACTACATAGGAATTAAAGATGATTTGTAGATGGTGATGAAGGTCATGATTTGAGGGAATATTTCATAGGTATTATGTCACACAAGTGGTTAAAGACATTTTCTGCTGAGTTTTGCCAAAATGTGACCAAATATGTTACACACAAAAAAAGATTTACAGTTCCCCTCTATCACGGCCATTAATACAGAAAGCCAATTAATCCATGTTGAAAAACCTATTTTAATAAACAAAAATCTGGTCTTTTCTTTTCCACTTCATTTTTCCTTCATTTCTTCCTTCTTTTTACTTTCCTCTAGTCCAGGGGTTCTCAACCAGGGTGCAATTTCATAGGGTGGAGCATCTTTTACTTTTTCTTGTTTTGTTTTTTGTTTATTGAATCCTGGCATTCTATTGAAGTATGCTTGTATTGAATTGAATTTTATTGAAGTATGCTTGTATTGAATTGAATTGTATTGAAGTATGCTTGTATTGAATTGAATTGTATTGAAGTATGCTTGTATTGAATTGAATTTTATTGAAGTATGCTTGTATTGAATTGAATTGTATTGAAGTATGCCTGTATTGAATTGTATTGAAGTAGGCTTGTATTGAATTGAATTGTATTGAAGTATGCTTGTATTGAATTGTATTGAAGTATGCTTGTATTGAATTGTATTGAAGTATGCTTGTATTGAATTGTATTGAAGTATGCTTGTTTATTTATTTAATAATTAGTTATGAATTAAAACAAATTGCTGTACATGTATTCAAGTTTAAAAATCCATCAACATTTTCTATTGCTGTTAAATTTCTAAAACTCCTCTATAAAAATAATCCATGTAAATGTCTATGTACTGATATGGAAAAGAATGAAGATTTTCAATAAAATATACATATTATTTGGGATGCACTTTTTGAGTTGGGCAATCTTGGAAAGTGAGGTGGTTTGTACTGGGGAATAACATTGAATTACAGTGAAAAAGAGGCATTGGACAAAAAACGTTGACAACCACTGCTCTAGTCTACCTTGCAAAATAATTTTTTTTTGCTTTACCAAATTTTTTTTCATTCATTTTATCTTTGTATCTATTTCTCTTAGGATTATATTATTTCAATTCTTCTTTGTAAACTTTATTTCATTCCTTCTTTCCTCTTTTCCTCTTTCTCTCTCTCACTATCACACTTTATTTTTCATTCTCTTCTGTCTCTGTATCCTGTTAGTCTTTTGGCTTTCCTTCTCTCTTCTCTCACCTGTTTGTTAGTTTTTATTTCTTTCATTTTCTACTCCTTATCTGCTAGTCTCTACTCCCGCCCCCCCTCTCTCTCTCTCTCTCTCTCTCTCTCTCTCTATATATATATATATATATATATATATATATATACTGTCAGTCTTTTTTCTTTTCTTCTCCCCTCTTTCTCTGTCTCTCTTTCTCTCTTGGCAGTCTTTGTTTCTTTCTTTTTCTCTCTTGTCAGTTTTTATTTCTTCCCGCCACCCATCAGTTTTCATTTCTTTTATCTTCTACTCTCTCACCTCTATCTTTATTTCTTTCCTTCTCTACTCTCTCTAACTCTCTTGTCAGTCTTTATTTTTTCCCTTTTATCTTTCTCTCTCACTTGTCAGTCTTTATTTCTTTCATTTTCTCTATCTCTTATTTATCTCTATTGTTTTTTTTAATTTTTATTCTCTCCCCCACTCTTTCTCTCTCTCTCTATTTTTTTTCATTTTCTTTCTTTCCTTCCTTCCTCTTTCTATCTCTTATCAGTTTTAATTTTCTTTCCTTTTCTCTCACTCTCTTTTGTCAGTCTTTATTTATTTACTTCTCTCCCCTCTTTCTCTCTCTCATCAGTTTTTTCTTTTATTTCTTTTGTCAGTTTTTAGTTCTTTCATTCTCTCTCTTCTTTTTCTTTCTTTCTCTCTCTCTCTCTCTCTCTCTTGTCAGTCTGTTTTTCTTTCTCTCTCTCTTGTCAGTCTGTTTTTCTTTCTCTCTCTCTTGTCAGTCTGTTTTTCTTTCTCTCTCTCTTGTCAGTTTGTTTTTCTTTCTCTCTCTCTTGTCAGTTTGTTTTTCTTTCTCTCTCTCTTGTCAGTCTTTATTTCTTTCTCTCTCTCGTGTCAGTCTTTATTTCTTTCTCTCTCTCTTGTCAGTCTTTATTTCTTTCTCTCTCTCTTGTCAGTCTTTATTTCTTTCTCTCTCTCTCTTGTCAGTCTTTATTTCTTTCTCTCTCTCTCTTGTCAGTCTTTATTTCTTTCTCTCTCTCTCTTATCAGTCTTTATTTCTTTCTCTCTCTCTCTTATCAGTCTTTATTTCTTTCTCTCTCTCTCTTATCAGTCTTTATTTCTTTCTCTCTCTCTCTCTTGTCAGTCTTTATTTCTTTCTCTCTCTCTCTCTTGTCAGTCTTTATTTCTTTCTCTCTCTCTCTCTTGTCAGTCTTTATTTCTTTCTCTCTCTCTCTCTCTTGTCAGTCTTTATTTCTTTCTCTCTCTCTCTCTCTTGTCAGTCTTTATTTCTTTCTCTCTCTCTTTCTCTTTTATTTTTTCTTTCCTTTCTCTTTTCCCCCTTTCTCTCATTAGTCCATTTCTTACCTCACTTCTTTTTTTTTTTCACACTGTATTCTTTGATTTTCTTTCCTGACCTTTCGTATATTCCGCAACCCCAACAACCTCTGGCTATTTTAATTGAAGACTTTCTCTTAACAAAATCTCATTACGTTTGCTGAGGTCAGATGATGAAGGGACCTCATTTCTATGATGATGGTCACAAATACAATATGACCTCAGCCAGTAAAGGTTCTTACCAAAACCTAACATATTCCCCACCCCCATGTGCCACCCAGCCTTATCATACTTCATCCTTTCATGTTTATGTAAATGATAAGAGCATATTGGGCTTCTTTCATTTTTCCTTTCTCTCAACCTTACTTTAAATTGTTTTACATTCCTTGCTGACTGACTGGCCATATTCATAGATGGGGGGGGGGTAGACTGCAAGAGACACAACTGCTCGTTTGTGTTCTAATCTAGTTCTCTGGTCATTTCCTTGCTCCCTTACAAACCCTTTTCACCAACATAAAAATCTCCCAATCTTAGCTTCTGGCTTTAGATGTCATGATTATGTTAATTCTGGATAAAACAAGGGTAGATTACAAATTTCCCTAAAGCAAGAGACAGTGGGTTGGAGGGTATGAATGATTTTTTTTTTTTTTTTTTTTTTTTTTTTTTTCCAAGGACCAGTAGTAGAACAATGATGATGGATAAAGACAAACTTGAAAAATGAAGTGAGATGCAAAAGTAAACTTATCTGCAAAGCTTTTACATAACCATTCACATATTTTTGAATTCTTTTTTTTTTTTTTAATCATTTCATCTCAAGCAAGGCAATAAAGCTACCGAGAGACAAGAGATTACTGAGTGTTAGAGAATATGAGAAAGGACAATAAAAGAACAAGAATTAAGACAGAAGATAAATATTAACATTGCATTTAAATTTTTGAAAATCAAACTTGACTGGGAAGCAAGAAGTTGGAATAGAGTTCCATAAGCAAGAAGAAACTGTTAGCAAAGAACTTACATTAACATCTAACCATTTCAACTGTAAAATGATGTGACCTTGCTGCCAATCTAGTACTGCACTTAAATTCATAAAGTCTAAGTACCATAGAGGAAAGTTCATCAGAACAATTATCCTGAAAGTATTTACAGAAAAGGCACAGAGAAGCCATGTTATGGTGGTAGGAAAGTGACAGAAACTGAGATGCCAGGTTTGACATAACATGACAGATTCTTCTTTAGATTTTATCTAATAGCAGAAGCACCAAACCAGATGTGGCAGCAATATTCAAAGCAAGGACAAATGGTAGTCTTATAAATATGCAAGATAGATTCTGACAAAAAAAAACTTGTCTAGCTCAACACACTGAACCAATTTTCCTAGCTGCAGACTTAACAATTAATTCAATATACCCTTTCCACTTCAGCAGAAAACATTAGTCTGAGAAGGTGCAATGAAAAAGCATTCTTGCTTGCTTTTGTTGTGATACAGTTTCTGTTGATTTCAGCATTTGTTAATTTTTTTTAAAAATATTTAGTAAAATGTCTCCTTGTTGGAAATATGAGAATGTATCTATAAAATCTCAACCTGATGTGTAGTTATTAATTGAATTTATTGTCAATTTTGTATTTTGTATCTCGCAGGCAAAGTCTTGGAATTTTTGCTGTATTTTTTTGTGGCTTGTCAGTATTACATATTATGGTCAATCAATTATGTGCCATGTGTGATATACACTTAGGCGATCATATATCTTTCGATACATGACTGACGAGGCAGATTTTTTCCAAAAGTAGGTTGCCATTTCTTTCTGCAGTAGACCAGTTGCCATCCAAGGCTAAAGAACCCGGTCTGTCCTGCTATTTACGCATAGCTGGGGGTGGAGAAGCAGAGGATTCATACCTTTCCCAAGGGTATTAGCATGTAAGTGAATGTAATGGATTCAATTGGAATTCAAACTCGGCTCTCCAATTCCTCAATCCGATCCGCTATCCATTACTCCACCATGCTTTTTTACTTTAGCAGGTTTAATTTCCAACATAGTGGTTTTAATTACTTCCCATAGGAATTTTAATTACTTCCCATAGGCCTAATTTGCAGTCAAATTTTTTTGCCACCTTCATATAATTTCCTCTTCACAATTCATCATAGATTTTCCATCAGATTCACATCAGAACATGATGCTGGTCATTCTATTATCTTCTCACCTGTAAAACTTTTACACTCAAAAAATTCACAGGTAGCCATAGATACACTAGAAGGTGCATTGCCATACATAAATACACACTTCACTTTGAAACGAGGCTGAGGGTAGGACTGGTACCATTCAAAGAAAGTCTTGTCCATGAAATCACAATATTTGCCACTGTTCAGTTTAACTCCTTTATCAACATTGAATGGTTCAATAATTGATTGGTCAACACTTCCAGCCCATATCATCACACTGCCACCCACTTGCTGCCTTTTAACCACAGTCACATCTGCATCCGATAAAATCCATCCTTTGGCCCTTCTGTCAAGTCCATCGAGTGTCACCCAAGATTCGTTCATGAAAATGAATAAAGTCAATTTTCATTTATTTCTTGGCCCAATTTTAAGGTTTCAAAATATTTGCATTACTAAGAGGAGTTTGCCTAGGGAATTTCTTAACAGATTCCAATTTGCAAAGTATTCTATACCTTTTTTCCTTGTTGACTCCCTCAATTCCAGTCTGTTCAAAGATTTAAACACTGATCAAAAGTGGTTGTTTCACTATAAGTCTCTTTATGCTCCCCTCGAGGACATAAGTTCTTTTCCTGTGCTTCCAGTTCTTAACTTAGTTGTATTTTCAACAGCCCTCTTTATCGTTCATCAATCTCTGCAAAGTTCCTTTGATATCTCCAATGTGGGCATTCCCTCACTCAATAACTTTGCCATTTTCTGTTTTTCAGCATTTGTTAGATTCTTTCCATCACCTATGTTTCAACATTCATTATGAAAAAAATTGAAAAAAAAAGGAGTCTTTATTAGATTTCAGAGGCTTTAAACTAATATTAATTTAATTTGCATAATAACTTCAGATTGCAGTTTTTATAATAAAACCAATAACTTTAACAAAACCTGTTGAAACTACTAAAAAATTTAATTCAAGATTTGTTTCGACGTCTGAATTAATCGTTTAAAATTTGGCAAACATTTTTCAAAACAAATTAAAGTTATTGAGGTTTATGTGATTTGCATAATAACTTCAAACTGTCTGTAGTTATACCACTTTTTGGACAGTTCCTACGAAATCATGTCTTTTTTTTTTTTTTTACTGTAAATACTATCAACATTTTAATTTTGAAGTTTTGCTCAGTTTATCTTTTGAATTCTTTTACTTTGGTTTGAAAATTGTCTCTATATTTCTGGATAAATGTATGTCAATAATTTTGAGCATCAGAAATGAAAAGATAGCCTTTGTTCCAATACTCTATCACCATGTTCTACCAGCAAATACTATTATGAATTTTTTTTAATAATTTTTTATTTCATCAGATGTCTTTGTGGAGCATAGGGTTGCAACAACACTTTTATTGGATTGGGTTGCTAGCCTGACACCGAAGATACACTGCCTTACAAGGCTAAAGGCTTTCCAGCTACAAAAGTATTTACCCATAGCCAAGGGGGAAGGCGACAAAGTGAATGCAAACTGTCTTGGTCAGAGTTTGAAATAAGTTCACCAATTCTATTTTCTGTATTGTTAACCATTACACTTCCAGCATCATATATTTAATACACAAATGTAATACATAATATACACTATATATATATATATATATATATATATATATATATATATATATATATATATATAACATATAGTACATTTATAATACATAAATATGATACACAAATAAAATACAAATATCATGTTTAATACACAATTGAATAAGTTCAATGAATTAAATATATCTAGACTACTAGTCAGACTTTCAAAGTCACTACTTACACTTGTAACATATTAAACTATAATTAAATAACTCATTAAATTATAATGTCCTTTGTATATTAGTTATTATCAGTTAAGTTTGAAAAGAAAAAAGAATATTGTGACTATCAAATCTTGCAATGAAATATTTGACTAGTTTCTTGGTCACTATTCCATAATAGTGTTGTATATATTTTCATTGAAAGTAGACAAGCTACCGAGAGACAAGAGATTACTTTAAAAAAAAAAAACAGGTCCTACTCTTTGATCTTAGAGAAAACTTAAGAGGATTTTTACATTGGACTTTGATCATAAAAAAATAACAAACACTTTACTCTATTTCTTTTAAAAACTTACTTATATTTAAGTTTTCATATGAATGAATGCTTTACAAATTTACGACACCAATGAAAATAAGCATGTTTTCATATTTTATAGAAAAAAATGTCTGCTATCATTAACCATTATACCTGAGTGGCTAATTTTGAGTGTAAGCATCCACTTCAAATCCTAACCTTTCATACCTTGCATTTATTGCCACAACTCTGAGAACATTCATATTTCAATAAAATCCCTCAGCTGTAGAACTTTAATATCTATTCTTATCACCTACTTGCAGGGTGAGTGTGATATGCAAATTACTTGCTTTCATTTCCAATTAATACAAACTGCAATTAAAAGCAATTTTAATCAGGATAATTAACCAAAATACCTACAGCAATTATGATAGAGGCTATTTTAAGGCCATCAAATTAGCAGTTGGAAAGAAAAGAAATAAATTTCTCCAAGACAACTTAATACCATTTATTTATTTATTTTTTTAAAAAAGTAATTTCTTGTGTCTTTTAATTAATATTCATTCATTACTTTTTTTGTGTTTTACCAGCACAAGTAATATTACAATCGTTCTTACTCTACAAGATTAAACATCAAATGTTTAGTTTGGCCATAGAGTTTAAAGAATCTATTTTTGCTTCACATTTCATTATTTTGATAAACTCATTCAGAAGAAGGAAAACCAATACCAAACAAAAGCAAAAATATGTTCCCTTCATCATCATAGCCTTAAAGACACATTGTAAGTCAGTGTGATTTCTCATTTTCAGCGTGATTGCTTGTTTCCAACCATGTCCATCTGCTCAGGTCTATTTCCATTTCTTCAACACGCACAGAGCCAACCAGTAGTTTATACTGCAACTCTGCTGAGCTGACCGTAGTTACAGTACAAGTATGTGCCCTGCTAGAGACACATACGGTTTTAAATTTGGAGAGAATAGGAAATTCTTTCTCCTATACTGGTTATCAGTCAACGCTAGAGAGTTTAGTCTGTCATACTATTTAACCCATATCTAAGGAGAGAATAGATGAATTCATACCTTCCGCAAGGGTGTTTGTCTAAGAGTGAATATAACGATCTCAACCAGAATTCAAACTTGGCTCACTGATTTCACATTCCAAGCCTCCATCCATTATACCACCTGCACATGAACATGTTCCCTTGAAAGATTTTATATGGAATTATTGTTCCAGAAATGGTTTTTAAGGTGGTTAATTTTAATCTTTGAATTCGTTTAGGTATATATATTGTACTTTGTCAGCACTGACACAAGGCTAATTTTATTGAGTTCCTTTTGAGGAACATATTCATTATAACTGTCTTCAATACACTATGGTGATTGCATGTCATTGTCCTTTGATGCCTAGAAATAATTCTTATTGCTTTTGCAACCAATAGAATTAATAATTAAAATGAAGTCGGTTTCATTTTAGCTTTCAAAATGATAAATAAATAAGATTTAATTAAATAAAATGAAAATGTCTGAATAGCATACCAATTATCTTTTTTAAGCCTGAAGAATTATAAAAATAGGTTTCTTTTAAAATTAGTTACAGTCAAATAATTAAAACAACATAGCCGAAAAGGGCTACTCATAATCAAGGAGACTTTTTTTAATTTAGGTAGCATTCTCTAAGAGCACCTACCATTGAGCAATAGTTAGCAAACAAGACTCACCAACCATGGTTAACAGTTTTCACTTGGTGCATCATAATTCTAGTTTTGTGCCTGACTAGACATTATTAAGGACATTTGTTTTAATGAAGTTTGACTAGTGAATCTGATTCTCAGTGGGTGCCCCACAATTGTAGCCCTTTGACAGGCTAGCTAAGCTTTATATCCATCAACGGTATGTAGGTTTACTTGTATATAATAATTCTTCTATGGTTGTTTTCTATGCATAGATTAAATGTGACACAAGACCGACAGTATGGGGCACTCAGTGAGTATCGAACTCGCTACTCAGTCGTGATTGCTAACCATTACACTAAGATGATAGTGCCCAAATGATTTTCTAAGTTTAGCTTAGATTCAGCACAAGGACAAAAGTTTGGAATACCCTGTGAGGATCAAACTTGCTACTCAGTCGTAATTGACCAAGCAAGACAAAATAATTCTTCTATGTATTTTTGAATCATTCTCCGTTTTTCTTTGTTTCTTTCTATTTGAAATTAAAGGCAAATTACTAATTCCATTGCAGTTTCCAGGGACCCACCTCAACGAGATTCGACATTCAAAAGTATTCTCACAAAACACTTTGGTTATATCAGAGCTGACAATTAGAAGTGATAAAAATAGGTTAAGTCCACCAAACATTTTACTGTCTCTTGTGCTATATCTACTGTATGTTTTTGTATCTATATCTTACTGGAAAACATTATTTAGTATTATAAAATGTATAGGTCCAAGTGATTGTTCCCAACTAGAAGTAATTAAACAGTTCTTAAATAAATAATTGGGACGGAACCACTTCTGGTTGTCAGCCCGAGATATATTAAACCCATAATAAGGATAATTAAGCTTCTTTTATTGTACATTTTATACAAATTTACCACTAGTTTTAAACTCCAAAGAATTGATATTAGAAAGACTGTGAAAAAGTATCATTCAGAAATTTCATAGTAAGCACTTAAGCAATTAAGGACACAATGTTAGGCAAGCAAAAATTTTGTTATTCATTAAATTTGATTATTAAGTCATGAAATATTAGTTTGTATCAAAAGTATTTTCATTTTTTATAAACTTCTCCAAAGTTTAATTCATGTGCATGCCTAAAGAATATTCTGGATTCCACATTATTATTATTATTATTATTATTATTATTATTATGTTGGTGTCACATATTGACATAGTTAATGTTCTTGATACATAGCGTCAACGAGAATCCTCATATCTCAAGAACATTTCAGAGTATCCTTGCAGAGTAAATGATAGCAGTTTTCTGAAGGTCTATAATCTTGGTCTAAATTTCAATTTTTCCTCAGTGCTCTTTCAGTTTTCTAGGTGGTGTTTCAAGTGAACTCATTACTACAGGAATTACTTCAATGGTCATCTTCCATAGCATCTACTGCATTCTTTTCTTTTTCTTTTCTTTTTCTTTTTTCCTTTTTCTTTTTCCTTTTTCTTTTTCCTTTTTCTTTTTCCTTTTTCCTCTTCCTTTTTCCTCTTCCTTTTTCCTTTTCCTTTTTCCTATTCCTTTTTCTTTTTCTCTTTCTTTTTCTTTTCTCTTTTTCTCTTTTCTTTCTTTCCTCTTCTTTCTTTCTTTCTTCTTCTTTTGTTTTCTTTCTTCTTTTTCTTCTTCTATTTCTTATTCTTACTATTCATTTCTTGCTATTTTCATTCTTTTTCTTCCTATTCCTCTATTTTTCCCCATAGTATTTTTCTTCTTACTATTTTTCTTTTTCTTACTATTTTTCTTACATTTTTCTTTTTTTTATTATTTTTCTTACATTTTTCTTCTTCTTACTATTTATTATTATCATCATTATTATGTATATCATTATCATTACTATTTAATTGTACTTTTAGTATCAGATGTTATAAATACAGATACATAGAGGTTCTAGCAATTTAAAACTTGAGGTGATCATGGCCCCAAATATTCTGAATATGTGTTCTTTCTGTTGCCATTTTCTTTGACGTCCACATTGCTTACCTGGAATGCTCAGTATCCTTCTGTAGAACCACATTGCTGTTGCTTCCAGTTTTTTCCTCATCCATGGGGAGATTGTCCAGTATTTACTACTATATAAGAAGATGGATATCACATAGCAACCCAGCATTCTTTTACACAATTGATTAAAAATAAAAATACTTTTGAAAAATTAATAATAGTCATCCTAGAAAATATAATAATCTTGTCATTAAATTCATTAAATAATAAGTGCTTATATTTTGCTGAAAGCGGCCCAGAAAATTTATACTGTTCAGGAAATTTATGGAAAAAAATAAATAATTATTGATGAGGAAAGAGGGTTTCTTTGGGAATGTAGAAATCTCTTTGTGAAGTAGGCCTTACAGTGGATCCCCTGGCACCCCCAAAACCTCAAAATTACTGCTTGGGTCAAATTACTGTTTTAATACCACAACCCCTAAATAGTAATTATGACCTCTCCAAACTTTACAGCTACTTTAAAATACTTTGCCCTGGAGTCGGGAGGTTGCAGTAAGAAACCAGTAATTAACTTTTTAATCGGAACCTATGAGTAGTAGTTATGTGCTTATATTGTACTGTTTCCCTGTTTTGTTATCTTATTTTTCTCTTAAATCCTATCACAATTAATTTTGCTGTATGAATGAGCAAGTTTTAAAATGCTTTATTCATTTCCAAGAGCCATCATCTAAATTTGAAAATAATTTTAATGATGTCAAATTCATAACATTACAGTTTTAATAGAATATGATTGAATATAATTTTTAACAGAATATAATTGAATATAATTTTTAACAGAAAATAATTGAATATAATTTTTAATAAAATAATAATTGAATATAATTTTTAATAGAATACAGTTTTAATAGAATGTAATTGAATTTTTAATAGAATTGAATATAATTTTAATAGAATATAATTGAATGCAATGTTTAATAGAATAAAATTGAATATAATTTTTAATAGAATATAATTTTTAATAGAATATAATAGAATATAATTTTTAATAGAATGCAGTTTTAATAGAATATAATTTAATTTTTAATAGAATATAATTGAATGTAATTTTTAATAGAATATAATTTTAATAGAATATATATTTTAATGATGTCAGATTTATAATATTGCAGTTTTAATAGATTCTTTTTGCATTCATGGAACAGTTTTATTAATATCTTTATTCTGTTTATCTCAAAGGAATAAGTCTTTGAAAGATTATCTTAAGTTACATATATATTTTTTTTTTATAACTATTAACTTGGGATTCATTCTATTCCTTAACCCTTACAAATTAAAGGAAATCTTCCTATACCTTAATCCAGAGATTCCAAGGCCACTGGTCCTGACCTTAATGAGTGTTGCCAAAGAAATAAATGTTAAAAGTAAAAAAATATATCTGAATCTATTTACATCACAATTTTTGAATATAAAGCATTGTTGTGGCTGGAACAGGAAAATAGTTGGAAATAATAAAACATCAATAAATGTATGAAAACTCTTAATATATTCCAGTTGTTGCACACTTGTATATACTGAGGCGGCTGGTGCCTGATATAATCATTGTATCATTTCGCACTCACTTCTGGCATTGGATGACTGATATATTATGATGAAATTGTATCTTTCATTTTCTTCAATCAACCTAAGAAATATTGAGATTTATTAGATTAAAATAAAATTCAATAAATTTTATTGAACAAAACTAAGTGGAGAAATACTGGAATTATGTTTCTAGCCTGAGTGTCTGTAAGCAGAAAAGAAATGCATTCCAGGTAATGGTCAATAAAAGTTTTGGGGAAACATTACCTTAATCTTTGTCATTTGAAGGAAATCTTAGTGTATTATCTCCAGATATAAAATGAAGATTTGTATTTGGAAAACAAGTAACCAGCCATTTTATATATATATATATATATAAACATATATATATATATTCTGACAAGGCTATTTAAGAAGATGACTCAAGTTTTCAGGTTAATGTTTTCCTTTTATTTCAATTTTTTATTGAGTTCACCCCAAGCAAGGCAATAAAACCACTAAGACACATAGGGTTACAGAGTGTATAAAAATTAAGGACAGAAACATTAATAATGAGCGGGAAGAGGACAGAATAATCAGGAGGACAGTAAATAGCGATTGACATTCCACTAAAATATTTGCAGATTAAAGTTAGCTGGAAAGCATGGAGCCAAAAGGAAGTTCCACAAGTGAGAAGTGTGAGAAAAGAAAATGTTACGGTTATATCTAGCCAGCTCAGCTGTAAATTGAGATCTCAATGCCAGTCTAGTACTGCATCTAAATAGAAAAAGTCTAGGTATCATAGCAAAGAGTTCATCTGAACAAATATATATGTATGTATGTATGTGTGTGTGTGTTTATTTATAGTCACAAAAGCAACTGTAAGCTTAGGGCTCACCACAGGTTCCATGTATTACATCTGTATTAGGGAAAATTATTAGCTACATTTTCAAACAGTATGTTTGAACATCTGTCTATATTTCTGAGATGAGGTATTGTAATTATTTCCATTGTTTGGACTGTTGTCTTCATCTTTATTTCCACATTCACAACATTTCAGCTGTTGTACTTCTACCCTCATGGACTAAATAAAGTGTTTGATTCGAAGTTCTAACAAATATCATCTGAAGAAGGCCAGAGCATACAATGGCCGAAACATTGTGAATATGGCAATAAAGATGAGGGCAACAGTCCAAACAATGTAAATAGTGTATAATTATTTGAAATGAATTGATACAAGTTAAGGTGACAGATATCAAGACTATTCTATAGTTACCTAATATCTTCATTTTATATTAAAACTTTTATGGACACTTAAGTGTATTCAGATCTCATAACACTTTCTCTGTTACCCTTCTTGTCTTAGTTGGCTTCTATGTGTGAGGTATATGTTCTCAAAACTAAATATAGCTGAACACAGAGACATTTTTTTTTATTTTCTTATTTTTTAAAAACTTACTATAAAGAGAAAATATTCTTAATTTAAACTTTTTACTTTTATAATGTCTTCAGTTTGAAATTTAAATTTTTTTTAAATTCCCAACTTGTTTTTTGTATTTTTTTTTAACAGAAGCTATTTGAAGTGGATGTTCAATTTTCCCTTGACACAACTTGTAGGGCAGATAGGAATAGCATTACTGTCATGAAATTTGGCATTTTGTTGAACAAAGGTTTGAATGTTTGATCATTGATTCCATAGCTAGAATCACTTAAAAGCCAATATTTTTTTCTAATTACATAAAATAAAAGTAATTTTATTTCTACCCAAATACATTGGCTATTAAATCTCCAACAATTGATATAACTACCGCTCATAAAAAAATAAAAAAAATAAAAACATATTTGCTGTGATGCATATAATAACCAGCAGCTGATACTATGTTGCAGTGTACAATATGCTGATTTTGAGGTACCTGCATTTTTAACCCTGCGCATGTGTGGGTGGGGCACCTATCCACTGACTGTTTCGTTGATTCTCCACCTTGATTTACTATAAATACATTTTTATTTTGTTACAACATTTGGACTGAATATAGAATAAAAAAAATAAGTCACACACGCGCACATATATAATTGTGTATATGGGCAGCAGTCCTGCTTTTATACAGGTTTTATTAAAAGTAACTGACAAGGTACTGCAATTAAGGTTTTTATTCAATTTTTTGTGTTCATATGTTTTCTTTTCTGGACATAAAGTATGTAAAAATAGTCTGATATTCTATATATTCAAACATTTTCAGCTATTCTTTTAGCCATCAAGATGATTTTTTTTTCTACTGAATATGTAGATTTTTATATATGTGTACCTATAGTGATGGGAATGTTTTCTTATTTTCTAAACATGGTCAGCACATAATGTCCGCGTTCATAGTTAATATTGTTCAGTGTTTGCTTTTTCTTTTTTATTATTATTGTTT
>OZ038506.1:56263439-56270939 GCA_964036315.1 Acanthosepion esculentum
TCACTGCCATATAAAAGATTGATATTATGCAACAGTTCAGTACTCTTTTCTTTGTTTCTAACTTCTAAGTTTTTCTGTCTCTTAATACACTGATTAGCTTTTGGAATGATTCTTTGTCTATCCTAATACGTCTTCATATTTCACTGTCACACATTCCATCCTCTGTTAGAACACTTCCCAGATATTTAAATTTTGGTACTAGTTTGATTTTTGGTATCTCTCATTTGTAATTTGCATTTTGGGCTCCCCCTTTTGCTAACAATCATGGATTCTGTCTTCTTGTAGTTTATGTTTAGTATTGATAGATTTATCTACTAAGATATGCAAGTAAGAACATCTCTCTCTCTTTCTCGCTCTCTTTCTCTCCCCCCCCCCTTCATAAGTATGGCAATACACTGTCAGAGTTGTTCCCAGGCCCATGTTCATTAAAACCCGCCATTTATATATGTCAATATGAATGAATAGCTGTGTAAATATAGCCACATTTATACTCACGTTAGTTATAATTGATATGAATTATTCAAAGAAGAAAGAGCTGTACTCATTGACATAATTACAGACATGTATTACATCTACGCACTAAAGGCAAGGAAAGACTGAGAGGTACAAGAGACTTTTATGCTAAGAAACAGAATTTCACACACACACACACAGGTGCTGAAAAGTTCTTGGCTTGACCTACTTCCCAAAATCTGACAAAAAAAATAAACATTACAATCCGTTTGGAAATACTTCCTACTTACCCTTCCTTCTGGGTTTTGTCTTCAATGTCCACTTATATATATATATATATATATATATATATATATATATATATATATATATATATATATAAATATAAAAGTGGACATGGAAGTCAGCACTTAGAGGCGACAGTCTGTTTCATGCTAGTGCAATCGTCAGGCGATTGCACTAGCATGAAACAGACTGTCGCCTCTAAGTGCTGACTTCCATGTCCACTTTTATATTTACATACGCTCTATCTCTGATATTGAGCACTTTACCCCATAAATATAGCACACTTTAAGACTATATTTCTGCATATATATATATATGTGTGTGTGTGTGTGTTGCTATCTATATTTATGCATTAAATTGCTCAATATCAGGGATAGAGCGTATATAAATATAAAAGGGGACACAGGTCAGCATCCAGTGGTGATAGTGTTTCATGCTTAAACACAAACTTCATGGCCTGAAGATTGCATTTAAACATGAAACAGACTGTCACTACTCAGTATTGACCTAAGTGTCCACACAAACACACACACATATCATTTCAACCCTAGCAAGGTGGGAATGCCACTAGTATGCAAGGGGGGTTTAAGAGAGTGAAGGTGAGAGAAAAGACTGGATATAGGGGGAGAATTTGAAGAATGGATAAATGATGAGTGGGATTCAAGAAGATAGAAGATAGCAATTGACATTGCATTTAAATTTTTTAAGATTATAGTTTTCAGGGAAGCAAGTAAATGGTAGTTCCACCAATAAGAAGTGCAAGAAAAGAAACTGTTGAAGTAGAAGTGGTAGTTATATTTAACTATTTCCATAATAAAAGGACGAGATCTAGATGCCAATCTAGTAGCACACTTAAATTCACATAGTTGAGGCACCAGGGAATAAAAGCTCGTCAGAGCAGTTGCCATGAAAATATTTTTAGAAAACAGAGAAATTGACTGAAGTTAAGATGCTAAGTCAGGATTGATTATATTGCAGATCCTTCTTTGGATTTTGTCAAGAACCATGAGATGAATAGCAGGAACACCAGACCAGTTATGGCAACAGTATTCAATGCATGGTGGTTAAATGAGAGCCGTTTAGTTTTAGAGGCATTAAAATTTACTAGCCATTTCCTGCCCCAGTTAACCACTGATTGGAGGTCCTCTGCAAGAGCAGTGGCCAGGTGAACTTTGTCAGCTCTGACAGATTTGCTATTGAGACAGGAGTAAATGGTAGTGTCATCCACATAAATGCCTACTTGAGAATTGATTACATCAGGAAGATCACTGATGAAGATCAAAAACAGCATAGGACCCAGGATAGAGCCTTGGGGAACACTTGTGTCCATGTGAAAGGATCTAAAATCAAGATCATTCAAAATAACCTTCATTTCATGATTTGATAGGAACAATTGGATTAAATCAAACAAATATCCTGTAATACCATAGCCCTGAATCTTACATGGAAGACCAGTGTGCCAAACCCTGTCAAACACCTTTGAGATATCTAGAGCCACAGCTTGAGCTTTGTCATTATTATCAAGAGCTTGATATACATATTTAGTGATGGCCGTTATCACATCAGTGGTAGACCTGGCAAAACGGAAGCCATATTGTTCATTAGAGAGTAGTTTGTGAGTGTTAAGATGCTTAACCACTTCAGCATTGTTTAAAGCCTTGAATACTTTATTGAAAAGTGGTAGGAGACTAAGAGACTAATAGGGCGATAGTTAAAGGTGTCAGAAGGTTCCCTGTATGTTGTTAACTCAAAATTTATTGAATTTGACCATAAAAAAAAAAACTTACATTTTTCACTATTTCCTTACAAATAGTTGGCATTGATATAGCTTCACAAAAGGTACCAGCAAGTCTGTATTAGATTCTATTCTCATATACTGTTCAAATCACCAAATCTTGGATAGCAATACACACACGCACACACACACATGTGTGTGTCTGTTTGTGTGATAGAGAGAGCCATCTGTGTCTGTGTAATAGTTAATGCCTTTAAGCATATAATCTGAAAGCACTGACTTTTTTGTCATTTTTTGACTTCATATATAATCTTGTGTTCAAGATGTCTCTGTTCATTGCTCTAAATCCTTCTGTACACTTCTCCATCTGCTACTTTTCAATGTTCATTTTGTTCTGCACTTCTTCTTCTGTCCATCTCTACATTGTTCTGTCATTTCACTTCTTTTACCCCATCCTTCTCACTTTTCTTTCTCTCTCTCTCTCAGCTGCACACTTCCTGGAGCCAATCTATCAACTGTATTTTCTGCTTGTCACCTCTTCTCCCTTTATTGTTATATATTCTTTCAGCCTGTGCTGTTCATGTCACTTTGCAAAATGAAGACAAATGTGTTTTTGCCAAAGTATAATACATATAGCATGTTGTATGTACTTACATACACACACACACACGTGTGTGTATAAATAAATAAATAAATAAATACATATATATATATATATATATATATATATATATATATATATATATATTACACACACACACACATATATATATATATATATATATATTACACACACACACACACACACACATATATATATATATATATATTACACACACACACATATATATATATATATATATTACACACACACACATATATATATATATATATATATACATATATATTACACACACACATATATATATATAAATATATTACACACACACATATATATATATATATACATATATATTACACACACACATATATATATAAATATATTACACACACACACACACATATATATATATATATAAATATATTACACACATGCACACATATATATAGATCTGCATACATGCTTCTATAATCGATAAATTTATTGACTTATCTCGAATGTGTTTACTCTTGAGTTTTGAGTCTTATGGCTACATCCCATACAATTACTAAAGTTAAGCAATGTTTAGCCTGGTCAGTACTTAGATGGGTGACCATTTGGGAATACCAAGTGCTTTAATCTTGGCTGTGCAGGTGGTGTAATGGATAATAGCTCGGAATTGTTAATCGGAGAGCCAAATTCCAAAGCCTTTTGTATTTGTTATGTTCATTTATGTGCAAATACCCCTGGGAAAGGTATAATTCCACCTCTTTTTCTCCCTGCTAGGAATTAATGAGTAAAACTTGTATCACTAAACCATTGTTATCTCAAAAAAAAATTCTTACAATCTAGAAATATTTTCTGGCTTTAAATAACTTGGAAAGGGTTGATAAGCTGTAAAAAAAAAACCAAATCAATCAATCAATCAAATTTTGAGTTTTGAAGAAATTACATCTACTGTTCAGGAGACTTGATAGTAAATTGCTTATATAATATAGACAAGGAAAACTTATCTTTACCAAAACATTTTGTCCTTTGATATACTTTATTAAGTTAAATATAAGGATTTTATTTTGCAACATGTATCTATAAATAGAAATAAAAATTATGTTTTCAAAATTTTTAAATTTAAGAATTCTCAAAGATGTTCTCATGGCTAACTCTGAAAATATGCATTAAATTACACCACTTAGAATCCTCCATAGTTTACCTTGACTTTCATATTTTTGAGTGTTCTTAAATTAAAAAAATTTAAAACCTAACAATATTTTAATTCTCTTTGTAAATGTTGCAAAATAAAATCCTTACATATACCTTAATAAAGTCCGTCAGAGGACAAAACACATTGGTTAAGAAAAGTTTTCCTTTAGTCTTTATTCACATTGTCTTTTCACAGATATATTTTATTTATATCTGAATTTTTACACACCAACACACACACATGCGCGCATGCATATATAAGAATGTGTTTGAACATCTTATGATAAACATTTCAATTAAAACCATCTCACAACTCATGACTTGTTTTAAAAAAATAAAAAAAGTAAAAGTAAATTCAAAATGTACCACTGTAATCAAAATAAGACAACCCTGAAGATGGTCAAAGTGGCTGAGAGTAGTTGGAGAAATATTGGGAGATACATTTATAATCTTGAATCATCAATAAAAACACTAGTAATAAAACAAAACAAAAAATTAAAACATTTATGTCTGCTCCGATTTAGTTTCCCATTTCAAATGTCTTTATTCACGATGCATTGAGTAATACTGATTTTAATTAAGGTAGGTTGCTGTTACTTTTGTTGCAGGCTTTATATTGGTAGGCTTTGTTTTAAGTACCTTTGCTTCACCTCTTAGTTAATTTTCTTACTTATATATATATATATATATATATATACTTCAACTCTATAGGTCTAACATCTCTGCCTAAACTCTGAAATTTTATTTACTATTTATTTCCTTAATTGGGAGTAAATGAGTTTGCCTATTGTCTGGTTTGCACTTCTTCCAGTTTTTCGAACATAAGTAAAAGTTTATCCCACATTTCTTGTTTAGGATTGGATTTCCGGTTCCTTTTAGAGTTTTCTCATTCTCTTTCACTCTCAGTAGCCCCTTGTGTCCTAGTGACATTATCGCCTTGCTTAGGGGTGAATTGATTAAAATTGATTAAAATATACATACATACACACACACACACAATATATATGCTTAATGTACTAATATTTACTCAGACTACTTAAGTTTGATCCTTAGCCCCACGGAGAAAGGAATATTATACTCTACAACTCTTTCTGGTGGAAAGAGCCTACCTGCCCGTAAAATCAGCATTGAAAATACCGGCTTTTACTCAAGCTTAGACCATAACCATGTATGCATATTAATCTTGAATAGTAACATTTCAATATTAGATCATCTTCTAGAAGATTTCTGTACAGATATTTATAGTAAATATCTAAGGCTAGCATAGTCGTGGCACAAGACCATAAGTATAGTGTTTACAGTGAAGACTGAACTCGTTGCTTATTTGTAATGAGGTTGTTAACCATTACAACACAACAAGATGCCCATCTAATAGTTATTTCAGTTGATATTCAATCGATTTGAATACAAACTTACAAATCTACTAGTTTCAAGCAAGTCATGAAATATTGCCTGTCTTCTGTGGGGACAAGCCATCATTTCTCCTCTATAATAGCCATGTCTCTTCAGAATATAGGTGATTATACCAGTCCTTAAAAGCCACATTTAAATTCCTACTCTTTTCTTGGACTGGGAGTTTGATTATCCATAGGCTGGGGCATTAAAGTTGCCAAAGATAAGTGAACTGTGTGTGCGTGAGTGTACAAACACACACACACACACACAATTTCTTCATAATTTCTTCATAATTTCTGTCAAGAAAAAAAGAAACTTATAAGAACACAAGAAAAATAAAAAAAAAAACAACTGTAGTAACTTGGCAGTCGTTTTTAATGAAACTTGTATAATTGAGGGATTGCTGCCCAAATACACTGTGTATGTGTATATATATATATATATATATACACACACACACACAGTATATATAAAAGATACTTATATTTCCCAGTGTTAAGTATTTTTCACATATTGTATTTTTGTATATTGCTCTGTATATTTTTTTTAATATTTTTCATTGAACACTGTTTCGTAGTGTCCTTTTATTACTTGTCATATAAAACGATATATATGTGTGTGTGTGTGTGTGTGTGTGTGTGTGTATGTAATTGAAGTAATAAAAAAATATATATATATGTATGTAATTGAAGTAATAGCTGAATTTAAAAAAATAAAATCCATCAATTCTTTAGAAATTGCTTTGTTTACTGTGCAAATATGTGTTTCAAGAATATCAGAATGAGTGAATGTGCCTTAAGGCAAATAGACCCTTGCTTGATTGTGAAACTCTCTGTAACTGAATGGTCAAAACATGCTGGTTCAGATGGTGGTTTCTTCTGCAAAGTGGGACACAGGTTTGAATCCTGTTGTAAGCCACTTTTTTAAAAAAGTTTTCTCAAATATGCAGATGAAATAAATACTTTAAAAAGATGTATGCAAAGAAATAAACATTTTTAAAAAACAAAACAAAATAGGGTGTCTACTCAAATACAGATATCAAATAAAAATAACGTTTGAAGTAATAGTGTGTGTATATATATATATATATATATATATATATATATATATATATATATATATATATATACTCTCTGTCTGATATTGAGCACTTTAATTCATAAATATAGCATGCCTTAAAACAATATTTTATCATATATGACACAAGAATCAGAATTGTAGAACTGTAGATGACAAAAATGATTGGAGAGGCGATCTGAGGACAATCGTGGTGTATGTGTATATATATATATATATATATGTGTGTGTGTAAAAATTCAAATATAAATAGAATATATCTGTAAAGACAATATAAATAAAATAAAAGACAAAAAAAAATTTTCTTTACCGTGTTCTGACCCTTGAGAAATTTTTACCTTAATAAGTTCCTCAAGGGATGAAAGATGTTGGTAAAAAAGTTTTCCTTCCTTTCTTTCTCTCTCTCTACATATATATTATAATGAGAGAGAGAGACAGAGAGAGAGAGAATTGCATTTGCATATCAGTATGCATTTGCATGTGCACCTACATGTGATATGACAACAGTGGCATTTCTTAAAATGACAAACACAAAAATAGCATTAAAAAAAAAATTCTTTGTCCATTCCATTGTTGCCTAAGGCAGCAATGGTATGACCGGGTGAATGGCACCGGCTATTTAAGCTGGCCACATCGAAAGAATGGTTTCCACGCAACCAAGACCTCTCTTCTGTTGCAGAAAAATTTACGCCAAAATATATCAGGTTCTTTGTAGACTGAATATTGATCTGAGTGGCTCCAAGAACCCTCTCTG
>OZ038506.1:56275939-56285939 GCA_964036315.1 Acanthosepion esculentum
CCATATGGTTCCATCGACACAGTTTGACTCAAGGTTTAGGTTAACCCATGATGAGGCCTTCAATCACTTTGCAAAGGTGCTGCACACTGCGATCACCTCCCTAGGTCAATATTATCAAAAAGTCCACCCCTCCCCTTGACAAATTGATTATGGTGAGATTCAAACCTTTGTCTTATGGCCAGGATGCAAACATTCTAACCACTCAGTCAAAGTCACACACACACACACATATATATATATATATATATATATATATATATATATAAAAGTGGATGTTGAGGTCAACACCCAGCAGCGGCAGTCTGTTTCATGCTCAAATTCAATCTTCAAACCATATGCCCATAGCCTGAAGATTGCATTTATATTTACATACACTCTGTCCCTGATATTGAGTACTTTAGCCCATAAATATAGCATATCTTGAAACTATATTTTTATCGTGTATGTATATATATATATATATATATATATATATATATATATATATTTCATAGCATCCAGAAGCAGTTCATTTTGGTTTTCTTTTCCCCCTCATATTCTTATAGAATATTTTGATAGTAACTTCCAATTTGTGTATAATAATGGAACCAACTGCAAGGAAAGCAATCTGAGTTAATTGATTGCTTCTTCAGTACACTGCCTCCATAATACAAAAAAAAAAAAATGATAGGACCAAATCCATGCTTTAGGCACAGTTAGATATAATGGCTTAACCTCAAAATCTCACGTTGTGCCAATTTAACTGACTGCAAGCAAGAAAAATGAAGGAATAAAAATTATTCTTAACACAGATGTAATAAAAACAATTCTAGTAAGCACATCAAAAGGTATTACTAATCTAAGCCTAATCTGGCAAAAGGCCACAATTATGCAACACCCAGTGAGGACTGAACTCATTACAGTATTAATGTTCTGCAAGACAAGTGAAATGCTCTTATAGACGTAATGATAGTAGTAGTGATAATAATTTTCAATAATGATGACAATCTTCTATACACTGTGTCCATTCAGGACATAGGCGATCATGGCTCTTCACAACTTCCCATCCCTTGTGGCTCTTAGCAGTTTTTCTCCCTATGCTAAAACTACCCCCTGTTTTGCCATCCAATCACACAAGCTTGTCAGGTAAGTGGCTCGCTGCCTTACATTATCTCTCTTGCCCTCAATATGCCCTGTGAGGGTTAAGTTTCCCAAGCCCACTGTCCTAGGAATTTCAGCTATCTCTTCCTGATTTTGAGTATAAGTTTTCTTTCTGTTGCCATTTTCTTTAAGACTTCCTTGTTGCTTACTCATTCCGTTCATGGAATTCTCAATAT
The DNA here is from genome assembly GCA_964036315.1 of Acanthosepion esculentum. Taxonomy (NCBI): domain Eukaryota; kingdom Metazoa; phylum Mollusca; class Cephalopoda; order Sepiida; family Sepiidae; genus Acanthosepion; species Acanthosepion esculentum. The sequence goes on from OZ038506.1 coordinate 56,277,256, forward strand.
CCTTCTGTAGAATACCATTATGCTGCCTCCAGTTTTCTCATTTGTTAGGAGAAGAATTTAAAAAAATAACGGTTATGAACTGTCCACAACCTGAGTTTCAAATCTATCCAAGTCAACTATACAGTTGGAACAATCATTTCAAGAAGTGGCAGATATCTACAGTCAGTTTGATAATCTGTGTCGTAGAAATAAATTCCAACAGAAAACCTACGACCTTAGAAACCACACTCCCACAGTCTCAACATAGTAGGCCAGGACATGTAAACCTCTAGTTTAAAAGGTGGACTCAGTCATGTGAAAGCTGCACTTCACCTTAAAACCGCGCTAACACATACCTGTGGGCTATTGCACACACATGCAACAAAATCTAGAAAACTCATGCTAAATCTTCACTCTTGAAGACAAACTGTGATGCATATGTGTTATGTGTATGTATACATACATGTACAAAGTTCATTCGTGTTTTTCATTGAATATAACTGACTGCAGCATCCTAATGATGGCAGTCTTTTCGTCTATCTCATATTCTTGAACGTCTCTCTTGAGACGGTAATTTAAAGTAGTCCTTATAATGATTATGTGCTTTCAGCAGGAATTAATGTCATTCTCTGAATTTGTGGATTGATTTGAATTTTTAATTGTAGACATTTTGTTTATTTGACATTCGAGAATTAATGCTTGGAAGAATTTATGCTTTGAAGAATTAATGTTTTGAATGTTGAAAGGCGTGGCAACACTTGATGGGGATTAGGATATTGGTGCCTTTAGAGGGAAAGTAAACTTTCTTTAAATAAAGATGTAAAACAAACTCATTCTATAAGATTACCATAATTAGGGAGTCTCAATTTTTTACATTGTCACACATTTTTATATATGTGTCTACATATGTATAAGTGTGTATACATTTGTGCAAGTGTGTATGTATGTGTGTATGCATAAATGTGTTAATATATATATATTTTTTCACGCTGTCACATGATAAAAATCTACGCCATGCATGTGATATAACATCATCGCGTCTTTTGAATTTAAAAGGAATTTAACGTTTTTAGTTTGTAAAAAAGTAGCAACATGATTACGCTACAAGATAATTGGCAAATGTTTGTTTAAAAAAAAAAAAAAAAAAAAAAAAATTTTGACTAAAATATTGACCCTGAAGATGAACAATGATGTTCGAAAGCGCTAGGTCATTGTATGGAAAATACATATTTCGGAACTATTTTCAAATAAAAAGTCTCATTAGAGAATATGAGAAAATTCAAAAGAAAATATGTAAGACTATGTTGTCTTTAACATTCAACACTACATGTTTGAAAGAAAAGTTGCTGCCAAATTACACATATATATATATATATATATATATATATATATATATATAGGTACATTTATGCAAACACACACAGAGGGTGTATCAAAAATACTTTTACAAACATTGGGGGCAGGTTCCTCATACCAAAACCAGGACAAAAATACATATAAAGATAAGTCTGCAAATCTTTCATTTTTGAGTTATTGTTTAAAGAAAGTTTATAGTAGATGACACTGATAAAAAACTATTTATTTGATAGAAGAATATTCAATTTTCAGCCAAATCATTCTTGTTAATGCACTTAATACAGTGTTGACAGTCAATCCCATAGATCTAGCATCATACAATGAAAATATCAGATAAAATTTGCTTCTTTCTTTCCATGTAGGCAATCATGGCTCTCCACCCCCATCTATCCCTTACAGCTCTCAACAAGTTCCTTCCCTCTGCTTCCTCCCCCAGACCACATTCTGTCATCCACTTGCTTAAGCCCACCAGGTATGTTACACTTTTCCCTTGTCTCTCCCTCTATTCGACCTGTGAATATCAGATTCTCCAGGCCTTCCTTCCTCATTACGTATCCCAGAAACTTCAGCTGCCTCTTCTTGATGTTAATTATAAGCCTCCTCCTTGTTTGCAACCTCTCTAAGACATCATCATTACTCACACACTCAGTCCATGTATGTCAACTACATATGCTATTAACTTTTTAGCCAATTACACACACACACACACACATTGGTATCAAAGATAGATTAAGTATGGATCAGAATCCGACAGACTGATAAGATAAAGAAATAGGAAACTTTTAACAATCAACCCAATTCATTTTTACTAAAGCTTCATCAGAGAATGAGATATCAAGAAAAAGAAGGGGAAAATTCTGGTATTTTTATTTTTGTATTGTTTGATTTTCGTTGGTCACTGAAAGTAAGAATATTATTGCAATTGAGAAGAAAAAAGTGTGCATAACTTACTAACTGTATAGAACTTATATATATATATATATATATATATATATATATATATATATATATATATATATATTCTGCCATACAATGATGGCCTAGGGGCAAGATATCTGACATGTCAAATCAGTCGGGTTTCGATCCTGGCTTGAAGAAATCGGACGTCTAGTCACACTGAGGAGCTGTGGATGAGTATATACATATATATATATACATATATATATATATATATATATATATATATATATATATATATATTGATAATATTAGTGGTCAGTATATATAACCATGGAATATTAGTGCTTGAGCCTTTTATATTATATATATATATATATACACACACACACACACATGTGCATGTGTTTGTAGATTGTATAATAGGTATATCTGGAACAAAAGTGAAGATGATGAGACTAAGTTTAAAATTTATTAATGACTCATTTTGTTGAGAGCGTTTGCTCTCTTTGGCTTCCTCAGGCTACATGTGAACTAAATGTAACAAAGTCTATTGCCACTACAGCTTTTGTTATCTTCTGTGGGAAGAATGAAATTTTATGAAATCTGTCTTTGAAATTCTCAATTTCATATGCTTAAATGAGAAGGCATACAAACAGTTTAGACATTTTATTGGGTACTGGAGCCTGAAACAAAACCCAGTGATATCCCTTTCTACTGCACCCAGCAATATCTCCAGCTGGTTTGTGGACCTGATACAACCTATTATCACTTTTCAGAAAGAAATGATCCGATCCTCAACTGGAAGATGATGAATGGATGCAGGAGTTAACACTCCTGACTGATATAATGAATCATCTACAAACCCTCAATTTGGCACCCCAGGAGAAGGATAAAACTCTTCCTGATCTTCTTTTATGTGCCATGTCCCATCAGGACATCAGCGATCATGGCTCGCCACAATTTCCTGTCCTTCGTAGCTGTTAATAAATTTTGTATTATTATTTCTCCTAAATCTTGTCCCACCATCCATTTAATCAAACTCACTATGATATTGTTTTCCTCTATCCCTTTTGCCTTCAATCTGTCCTGTAAGTATCAGATTTTTCAAGCCTTCTTTCCTCATTTTGTGCCCTAGAAATTTCAATTAACTCTTCCTGATATTAAGTATAAGCTTCCATTTACTCTAAAACTTTGTCCTTGATCACATTTTTGGTTCATGTTATCTTCAGCATCCTCCTATAGAACCACATTTCTGTTGCTTTAGGTCTCTTCATTAGCTTTGGGGAGATTGTCCAGCTGTCACTGTGATATAAGAGAACAAATATTACATAACACTTCAGTACTCTTTTCTTTGTTTCTAACTTCAGGTTTGAGAATAAAATTTAAGTTGTTCCATGGGATATGTTGTCAAGAAACTTCAGTCACTTGGCCAACCCCAGTAGGGAAGGAAATACATTTCCTGATTCTTTTCCTTTTGCCATGTCCTTTCTGGACGTAGGCGATCATGGCTCTTCACTTCTCCCTATCCCTTGTAGCTCTCAATAAGTTTCCTCCTTCTGCCACCTCCACCAGACCACATTCTGTCATCCACTTGCTTAAGCCTGCCAGGTATGTTATGCGTTACTTTTCCTTGTCTCTCTTTTCCTCTATTCGACTTGTGAGTATCAGATTCTCCAGGCTCTCCTTTCTCATTACATGTCCCAGAAACTTCAGCTGCCTCTTCCTAATGTCAAGTATAAGCCTCCTCCTTGTTTGCATCCTCTCCAAAACCTTGTCACATGTTTGGTCCATGATATCCTCAGCATCCTTCTGTATTACCACATCTCCATCGCCTCGAGTCTCTTCTTCATCTTTGAGGAGACCGTCCAACATTTGCTGCTGTAAAGGACAGATGTCACATAACAGCTCACTACTTTTTTCTTTGTTATCAAACAGATCTTTCTGTCTCGTAATACTCTGCCTAGCTTTTGGAATGCGTCCTTGGCCATCCAAATATGTCTACGGATCTCAGTGTCGCACTTACCGTCCTCTGTCAAAACACTTCCCAGATATTTAAACTTCCACACCTGCTCGATTTTAGTGTTGCCGACCTGCAAATTGCATTTCGGGCTCATCCTTTTACTGATGACTATGCATTCTGTCTTCTTGTAGTTTATGCTTAGTCCCTTCTTCTTGCTCTCCTTCACTACCTTTTGTAGGAGGTTTTGTAGTTTTTTTTCCATGTCTGCTATCAGTACTGTGTCATCTACATATCTTATGTTGTTAAAATTGTGGCCACTGATGCTGAATCCCAGTGGGGTTTCCAATTCTCTCAGAATTGCCTCACTGTATAGGTTGAATAGGTTCATTGAGAAGACACATCCTTGCCTTACGCTCCTTTCTATTTTTGTATATTAGCTGAACTCATTCTTTATGCGCATGCATGCTGTTTGCTGCCAGTATAGGTTCTTGGTTATTCTAATATCTTTCCCGAATGTATCAAGGTTGCTGAGCGGTTCCAACAGATCCTCATGGCGTACATTGTTGAAGGCATTTGCATAGTCTCATTTCCTTATGTTTCCAGTTTGTCGTCTTTTTACTTCATTTCCTGATGGTGAAATAAAAAGACCACAAACTGGAAACATACAAAAGTAAATTACAATGTGTTATAGCATACCTACGGATGATAATGGGTATGTCCCCATTCACATAAATACAGTAATAAATACTGTATGTTGGTCTGCAGTTGGAGATTTATTGTGAAATTCACTTGACTCACTTCTAGCTGGTGAATCTTATATGTGTTGTTCTTGTCCTAAGTATTATCATTCATTACCAACCTGTGTGTGATTATTCTATTCAGTAACCTTCCCTAGGTTACAACACAATGACTTGTTGATCATTTCCTAGCCAGTTTTGATGACTTGCAAAAGTTGAAGTCCTGCTTTGACTTTGTAAATCTATTCATGGTTCATGTGTTCATGATGGCTGGCCAATTTTCAAAACTCTGCTTGCAGAATAATTTGCTGTGGAAATAGAATTAACAGAATTACAGGAGGATCTATGTCTCAAGTTGATCCTTAAGTTTAAGTGAGTTGTGGAAGGAAAAAAAAACAAGTTGCAAAAATAGGATGTATTGAACTAAATGTGTACCTCATCTCAATTTTCAGCACATCATACTACTGTGAATCATTCTAATAAAATTTGTGAAGTCAAAGAAGCATTGTGTTTTCTGTACAAATCAACACTTGATGGCCAATTCATTCAGCCTTGACAACACATTAGCTGAATTCACAGCCAAAAGAGGTACTCACAAGAACTCCACTTGCTGTAAATAACAAAATAACAGCTTTAATAACCAGAAAATTGTAGCATTCTCATTATTTTGAATCTGATTAAAATATTGCTGATTTTAATGTTTAGTTTTTTAAATTTTTTTTCAACATTTTCTTCCATATTTTTATCAGATATTTACTAAAACAAATATCATTAAAATATCCCAATTTTCCACTTTTATTTTTATTCTTATCAGCCTAGTTTTTTGTTACAGAAATCAAATTTGCATATTTTTCTTTGTGGTTCTTGTATTTCATTGCTACATGAAATATGCACACTATAGTTAGAGTAAATACCTGTCAAGTTTTGTTAAAGAAAAATTGGTATGTATTACATTATGTGATATATGAAGTTGGACATTTTGGTGGGGATTTTTAAATCCATGCAAAAAAAAAAAAAAAATCCCCCAAAATTAGTCCAGCTTCATTTGACTTCTTGTTGAGAGAAAAATTCCATTTTAAAACATCTTTTCCCATCTATATATTATTTGGTTTAAAGACCTAATAATATATAATAAACATTATTATTTTTATTATGATTATTATTATTGTTTTTTTTGTTTTGTTTTTTTATCTCTCAAATTTCTTTCATCGGCCTACTTATATCTACATATCATAAGAGGCATATGTGGACAATGTTTCTTTACTATAATATATATATAATATATATATATATATATACATATATATATATACATATATATATATATATATATATATATATATATATATATAGAATAGCATCCTTAAAAATAACTACATTATTTACAAGCCTAGGATCAGTGTATCTATGCACTGCCTAAAAATAGTGTCATTCCCTTACCTACTTGCAAGAATATAATTGTAATATTGTCGCATTTTACACACACACATACACGTAATATATATATATATATATATATATATATATATATATATATATATATATATATATATAATTCTATATTGTTAGTTTCAGTGGACTTATTTAAAACCCAACAATATCAAACATCTCTGATATGGCTAAAACAAACAAATGAGCAGACTGACAGTTTCTTTAGTTTGGATGTTAGAGGTGATAAGGTATTTAATTTAATTTATGATTACTACTTATTTTTCTGTCATATAGTTTTGTCTTTCTTTCATTCTAACCTGAGAAAGCCAAAGAGAGCAAATGCTCTCAACAAAATGAGTCTTAATAAATTTTTCCCTTTTGTTCCAGATATACCTATTATACAATCTACAAACATGTGTGTGTGTGTGTGTGTGTATATATATATATATATATATATATATATATATATATATATATATATATATGAAGAAATATAGTCTTAAGATGTGCTATATTTATGGGATAAAGTGCTCAATATCAGAGATAGAGCGTGTGTAAATATAAAAGTGAACATAGAAGTCAACACTTAGAGGCGACAGTCTGTTTCATTCTAGAATGAAACAGACTGTCACCTCTAAGTGTTGACTTCTATGTTCACTTTTATATATATATATATATATATATATATATATATATATATATATATATATAATAAGTTCTGTACAGTTAATAACTTCTGCATTAATTCCTGATAATCTGTTTTATTTCCTGATTTTCAATGCTCAATATACAAACTGAGTGCTAAAACCAACCAAAACAAAGCAGAAAATTACTGAGGATAACCATTGGATTGATAGAGTAGAAGTAAAGTCAGTGGGCAACAATAAAAAAAAAAAAATAAATAAATGTTGGCATCTTGCATGCATACACACACAATGTTTAAACACAGTCTGTACAAAAGGCCACTGGACATTATTTTTTTAAATCTTTTTTTCAGAATTTGCCACTGTATTTGTAATTATGAGAATAAACAGGAAACAAAGGATAAACCTCTACTCCTGTTCAAAAGACCAGGGAAGAGTGTCAATCAGATGATAGGTGAACCTATCTACTCCTGTTAAATTTTATTTAATAAATTCTACCTTGGATAGAATATTAAAGCTTTTTGTGCATAACAGATAAAAAGATAAATATCAAATTCAATCTTTTGCAGTCAAACTATGTCCAGAGCTTCAATTTATTCAGTTCAACAATGCTTAAAGAATACTCCTTTGAAGGGGTGGCAAACCTCTATATCTTGATATTCTTGACAAAGTCCAAAGAAGGTTCTGTATGGTAATTGATCCTGACCTGGCATCTCAACTTCAGTCACTTCCCTACCTCCATGTCTTTGTTTCCCTATCTTTTCTATAAATATTTTCATGGCAATTCTTCTGATAAGCTTTCCTCCTTGTTGCCTTGACTGCACGAATTTACCCGTACTACTAGATTGGCAGATAGGTCTCACAGTTTTACAGTTGAACTAGCTAGATGCAACTGCATGCTCTGTTCTTATAGTCTCTTTTCTCACCTGCTTGCTTCCCTGCCACCTAAAAAAACTTCAAAGATTTAAATGCAACACCAGTTGCCATCTTCTGTCGTCCTGGATCCTGTTTTATAATTGTCCTTTCTCCTTGCTTCTCATTCTCTTTCATTCCCAGTAACCACTTGCATCCTAATGGCATTATCGTCTTGCTTGGGTTGAAAATATTTCTTCTTTCTTTTGTTTTGTTTTTTTATATAAATCATTTCAATAATCCAGCACTCTCCTCAGTATTCTAGCTGTTTTCAGTGCTGTTGTCACTGGATGGTCTCAGTTCTCCTCAGATTTCCAGTTTTTCCAGACATTTTGCTCTTCTCTTTTGGATAATTCCATGCATTCCAATAGCGAATAGGTAAAACTATTATAGACAAACCTTTCCTCTATGGAATCAACGGACCAGATGCAATGGACAAAATCTGCAGGTTAAATAAATTAAAAAAAAAAATAATAATAATAATAATAATCTGCAAGAAAAAACTTCTAAATTGTCAGTGATGTATTTAAAAATTTGTGGGCTTTGTGGAACGAGTCATATTAGTTCTCAAAGTAACTGCTTGATGGCAGTGGTGAGCCTTTCTATTGTAAACAAAGACAGAAAGTATGATACATTAGTGTGTGCATGAGAAAGTAGCCATGAGAAATCTATTTTGCTTAATATATCTATATTAAGAATATATTTATTTATGCCATATATACATGTTTATAGTATTTACATTATGATCATAACTAATGGTAGTTA